>JAUCMP010000026.1:14920000-16120000 GCA_030770545.1 Macropodus opercularis
ACGAGATACGAATTTGGTCAGAGTAGAATTTCTTAAAGAGCTGAGCTTTTAATCAGTTTTTACATTGAGCTCAGCCTCCTCGCTACAATTTGGCAGCTCATGGAAAGTGTTTCACTGCCATCACTGCACTGCACAACACACATTGCACACAATGTTACCAAATGTGGTCATCAGAAATGAATAGAGGCACAATCATCATCAATATCATCCAATGCCCAGTGCCAATCCTGAAGACCCAAGTCCTCAAATCTGAAAGAGGAGATCAGTATTGACGGCCAGGTAACAATGAGTGGACCTATGAACGTTAAATCCACTCCTCAAGTGTAAGGCTTTGGAGGTTGACAGGGATGGGATGTTCAGGGATTCAGCAAATTCTCAGACAGTCTAATATTTAACAGGTCTGGATTTAAAGCCTCACGCCTTAAAAGTCAAACATTCCTAGATGATGTCTTAGAAATTATAGATCACATTTTAGGTCAAATTGATTTTCAACATTCCTTTTTTGTTTACTTACTACTTACTGCGTGTGTGGTTCAGTTTGTATGAGATTTGGGGGAAATAGAACCACACTGGTGCATTCAGACAGATTTTTAGTTCTGCAGAAGATGTGCCAAAGCCAGAAAGCTGGATTTGTACATTTTTTTTACTACTATGTAACCTACTTTAAATACATCTTTAGACTTGCATTTCCCAACAAATTGGGAAATGCAAGTTTAATTAGACAAGACTGAAAACACTACACTGTTACACTGAGCACCGTAGCCTCTAGGGTTAAAAAAATAAAATAAAAATTAAACTTCTTCAAATCGGTAAATACTGAACTTAGATTTGTAGTCATGATGGAGAAGCCTTTAGCCTCTCAGAGCCATTAACTGGCAAACTACATATGTGTGGTTTAATTAAAATCAATGTTATCAATAGAATAGAACAGACTTTGTCTGTGCACATATTCTCGTTGGTGGGCCCACGTACTGTACCCAAACAAATGGGAATAAAAATTCTTCTGAGCAACAAATCTAATTTGTTTCCACACACCTAAACGGTGCAGACACGACCTCCTATGATTTTACCTGCTCTTGCTGGTGGGGAGCTGTCGACTGGGTCTCCTCATGGACTGGCTGGGCTGAACTTTCATGGAGGCGCGTGGTGATGAGCGTGAAAAGTGCTCTGGTGCTGGAGGCTTCTTAGGAATTTTCTTTACCAACCGGCTCACCCACTTCTGCTGCTCCTCCTGGGATGTAGCCAGCAGCAGCAGGTTCTTTGCCGTAGACACATCATAGTTCACTGGTGATGGGAGATAACGTTTAGTTCTTAGCACTTTTTCATAAGAATAGCAACTTGCTGAATGCACAGGCCCTTCCTACCTTTGCAGGGAGCGATGATCTCCTCCTTTCTGTCCATGTGGTCCTTGTGACACTTGATGTGGCAGCGCCGGCACTCCAGAGCAGGTGGCGGCTTGAACATGTTCCACAGCGGCTTAGTGCATGCCTCACAGTTGGTGGGGAAATGGTAGAGCGTAGGTATGAACTCATGGCCCTTGTGGCAGATGTAACTTGACTTTTCTCCAATGGGTTCCACTGGAAACTCGGGTTCCTTTTTACTTTCGCCTTCATTAGCATAAAGAATCTGAAAGTGAACAAGGTTAAAGAAAGATTTGCCTTTGTTTCGTTCTTCTGCATATCAAAGTTGAAATTTAATTCAACAAACATTTTATATTATTTAGAAGAACAGGAAAGAGGTTCAGTAACAGAAGCACTGAAGTAGTGCTGAGACAGACCTGAAATATCCTGGGTATCTCTTTGGCGTCAGCACGATACACATCTGTTTGAGTAACAGGCCTCACATGGAAGAGTTTGCTGTGTGAAGGAAAAACATCATTTATTGTTCTCTTATCCAAGCACATCAAATTGCAGCACCTTAATACAAAATAAATTAACCCATGTGACGGAACAAACGGTGCGTGTACTCACTCAATATCAAGCACCATGCAGGGAATAGACTGCTCTCGGTCTTGCTCGCTGTTGTAAAAGAGGATCTTCTTGCTGCTCACTACAACATACTACAAAATAAGAGCGAACACTGTCAGTAAATGTGTATTTAAAGGAGTCACTGTTATACAGCATCAAAGGAGCTTTGTTCATTTTGTTATCCCACCTTCTTCTCCCATCCAAACTTCTTGGTGTTGTTCCTGACAGGGAGAGACAGCCAGCCCTCAAGCCTCGTTTCTGAGAAAGCATCAGTCGTCAGATTGCGTAGATCAACACACAAATAATCTCTACTCAAACAAAAACCTATGAGCTGCCTTAAAACACAGGAGTGACGCTGGACAAAATCCTCAGTCTAAAGTCAGACATGCTGTCTAGGTGTAATTTCACCCGAGTTAGTTAACCTAATCTTCACATAGGAGTTTGTGGATTGACATGTTTGAAAATGCTTCAGCCAGTGATCAAACTCACCTGCATATGCGTCATCCGTGTCAAAGTCTGGCCCACTGCTGATACTGGCAGAGTCCATTGATTGAACACTAAGTGTCTGTAGGAGATTTCTCAGCTGCTCAATATCACTGTCCTTACTGTCTAAAGCCATCTGCAGCTCGATACGCATCTGACTCTCATCTGCCAGTTGCTGCAAATTGAAAACAACAAGAGGAACACGGTTCACTTATGAACAGTGGCACGAGACAGAAGCTACTGCACCTACTTGTGTGACCCAACATAAAAAGAACTGTGACTCTTTTACTAACCGCCTGCATCTCGTTGATCTCCTTCTGGTATTTGATGATGCTGCTGTTGAGCTTTTCCTTCTCTGACCGGAGCTCCAACTGCAGCTTCCTGTTCTCCTTCTCCTTTCGCCGCATGTCAGTGTCATTTCCACGTCGACTGCCTGCAGGACGGGCCTCTTTCCTGTTCATGATCTCTGCCAGCTTATTGACGGCCTGTGGACAGAAGAACCATCATTCACATTTAAAATACACATCCACTAGCACTATGTCTGTGTGTATATGGCAACTCACAGCTCATGTATGGTAAAAGTGTAAACAGACTTGCCTGAATTTTCAGCGTCCTCTCTGACTGCAGTTGTTTTTCAAACGTTTGCTTCACGTTGCTGATCTTCTGCTCCCAATCCTTTGACTTCTCCCGTTCTGAAAACATAAAGAAGCCAAAAAAAAAGATAACATGTAGTCCAATCACTGTGCTTTGCTTGTCATAAAAAGACATTATCACAAACTGGCATTTCTTGTACCCAACAGTATCAAGTTTAAAAGGTGAACTTCAGAAAGACCAAGACAAAAATGTTGTTTCTATTTGGGAAAACCTTAGGCAGAGAGTAAAATCCAATTCTGTCCGTTGCACATTCAGGTGAGCAGAGACTTTATTTTTAATATAATAAGAAGAATATGAAGTTACAAGATTTTACAAACCTTCTATTGCCTCCCTTAGTTTGTTGTTCAGCTCCTCCTTCTCATTGGCCAGGTTGGCAACATCACTGGTCAGGGTGCGATTAGCCTCCTCGAGCTGGATGCAACAGGAGAATTAATTATTAACACATGATGGCTTGTCTTCCACTGCCACCTGCTGGTTAACATGAACACTGCAGTTTATTTCAGATTTTATTGTGTCTTATGGATTCACTGCATTTACATTTAAGTGATGTTCTTTTGCACGAAAATGATACCTGTCACGGCATGAGGAAAAGATGAATGCAACATACCGAGCTGATGGTGATGTCCTTCTCAGACAGCTCTTGACGATGACGAGCCATCATCTCCTTCAGCTCCAGCTCCTTCATTATTTTCTCTTTCTCCAGGTCTGAGTACTGCTCTTCAGCGATGGAGCGTGCCAGCTGCTCAGAGTCAGCTTTTGTTAAAGTGATCTCAAGTTGAGCTGCTAACGAGTCCCTAAAAGAAATAAAAGGGAAGATTTGTTAACAACTGCTAATCGTTAAAACGCAACGTTAGTGCCCATCTCAGAGACGTAAGTGTGTTGTCTTCTAATTCCGTATTTCGTCTTTATGCTACTGAATTTTTTTTTTGATGTTGCATTGACAAACAAAGGGTTTAACAGCTGAAGCACCTCTCCTCCTGTAGCTCCTGCAGAGACTGCTGCCCGTCTTTGTAGAGTTTGTTCCTCTCATCACACTCCTCCTTCAGTTCACGGACCTGGGTCTTATACAGCGTCTGGAAAACACGGGAAACAGCTAAAATATTCGTCATGCTCACAGAGATGCAACCTTCTACGCGTCTATGCATCTCAAGAACTCATGACGTTCAACTGCATAGTTTGAATGAGAAGTTTACCTATGTAGAAAACGCATAAAGGATTAGTGATAAATATATACGCAGTACAGGTTCTGTAGGTCAATAACATATAAACTACAATGAAAGCCAATCATTCATGATTTAATTGTGTGATTATTCCATGTATTATTCAAATTTTTTTTATTTATTTCAACAAATGTTGGCTCAGTTATTTAACACAAACTGTAGTGAATATTTTAGTAAGAGGAATTTTGTTCTGCTGGCACATTACATTATACTCTCGTTAAGGAATGTTAAGAGCCATAATGCACTTGGCCATTTCTACATTTGTAATGAAAAAGCATAGACTCACAGAGAAATACTGCTCAGCTTCTAACTGGTCCTGTAACTCCTTCAATTGCCCATCTGTGTCCTGTCTTTCTCTGTGGACGAAAACACACACTGCCATTATTCATCATTCCTGTTTTGACAGAAAGGTGAGGTTTGAGCAGACTCGAGCACAAAGCAAGGAGTAAAATCAATTGTAAACTGACTTGCGCAGTTCTTGGTTCTGTTTCTCCAAACTGCGTTTTATGTCCAGAAGGTGGTTCATTTCCTGTTTGAGCTGTTTCTCTGAGGTTCTAAGAGAGTTTAGCTGCTGGTTCTGGGCTTTCAGGTCGTTCTGAGTCAGGTTACGCTTCTGTGTCTCCTGCTCAATCTTGAGCGTCAGATTCTTTACCTGAAACAGGGGATGAGACAGAGAGAGAGAGACAGAAATGAAGTGTAGCTGTGTCTTCACTGAATTTGCTTTCAGCCTTTTCTAACTGTAACTGAACCACAGTTACTCTTCTACAGCAAACAAACCGTTGAATGAGCAGAAATTGCATCTGTAGATGGCACTTAATACGTAAACACAGTTCACTGATTCACTGCATCGAATACAAAAAGTCACCTCCTCAGTGAGACGGTCTTTGTGTCTGCGTAGCTCATCTAGTTTCTGTAAAGCTTGTTTATAGTCACAGTCCATCATGCTGCTGTGCTTCTCCAGCTCCAGTATTCTGTTCTCCAGACGAAGTTTGGCTGCTCGCTCCTCTGCCAGCTTCTGCTCCAGCTCTGCATGGGAAGGCAAAATAAGGCCGTTATGTTGTGATGACACTGCTGCCTTAATTTTCATATTAACATGACTAACAGAAAGCAGAGGGAAAGCAGCATGCTTTTATTTAAAGCTACTGAAACTAGATTATAACAAAAAGTCACTTAGTAAAGCAGGACTCAAGACAAGCAGAATATCTACGAGGAATAATGACTCCTCACATAAATGGTTCGGTTCAGACTTCAGCTTTAACACAGATGATTTACACTCTGTAGCTGTGCTTCTCCAACAAAAAATATTTTGGGGCTTTTGTGTGAAGACATAAGGGAATTTTAAAATGTGAGAGACCAGACACTGGTTTGAGAGGTTGAGTTACTGTTATTGTTCAGAACTATTGCACCCATATAATATTAAATGGGTATTTCTAAAATAAATTGTAATGAAGTGTATACAGTATTTAGATACTCAATATACATAGCACAGCTGCACTCAACAAAACCCATCACAAATCACAGTTTCTGGTGTGGTTAAAACTGATACGAATTAACTGGCACATCCAAACCACAGAGGTTTGGTAGCCTCACCCTTCATAGACTCGGACTTGGCTCCCTCAATGGTTACTTTGATCTTGCTCTTGTCTGCCAGCAGGGCTTTGGTGGACTTATGAGAGGCCTCTTCCTGTTCTAGCTCCTGCTGTAACACCTTCATCTTGTAGGTCAAATCTATCTCCTTGTTGCTCATTTCCTGTACAAAACAAACAAGCGCAGAAGAGGAAAATTTAGCTAGTTGTAATAAAACATTCCTTACATACAACACTATATGACTGCACAACCCATTGATCTAAAAATTGCTGGCTTCAAGAATTTGTACAGGTGGTACATAAACAGGCCAAGCGACACTAGTTTTAGTGCTGGCCATGGAGACAGCCTCATCTTTTGCTTGGTTTTGTGACATACCTTCTCCTGATCTGTGAGTTTCTCCTGAAGCTGCCTCTTCTCAGCCTCAGATTTAGACAGAGATTGTTTCTGCTGACGGGCCTCCTCTTCCAAACCAGCAATTCGCCCTATAAGACAAAAGAAACAACTTAAAAAAACCCATAGACCATACAACAAACTCATCAACGCTGTTCAGGCATATCTGTTCTCTTGTCCATCTCCTAATAGTACAGGAACATTGATCTGATCTGTGCTTAACAGGACTGCAGCAGTACTGGGCATCTTCCAAATGTGACGTGGTGTTTCAGCAATGCCATATACAAATGTATTTATGCTGCAATTCACTATCAAATGTATCTGTTCTTGTTTACATCAGGTCTCATGACCATCAGGGAGCCAGAAACAAACTCTAGGAACACCTGTTCTGCTAAAAGGATTAAGAAATTAATTTAAATCCAACGCTCCCACACACATAGTGAATGCTTGCTGAATAGACTGTGTCTGCAGTTGTCCTCCAATCCACACTCCTTCTTACGGTGCAGAAAGCCTTTTGGTGCCCTCTGTATTTGTGTGTCAGATAAGTATCTAGCGATGTTTGTTTATCACCCACCCATAAGGTCACTGATGGTCTCTGAGCCCTGGCTGTGCTCCCTCCTTTCTGTCTCGAGTGCAGTCTGCAGGCTTATGCATTCCTTCTCAAGACTCAGCTTGCTGCGCTCCAGGAGGCAGCATTTATCCTGCAGCTCGCGTGCATTTGCTTCCAGCTGCTGCAGCTGCTTGCTGCTCTCCGTCTGGGCTTTACGTAGCCTTGTTGCTGCCTCAGACTCTGCCCGCAGCAAAGTGTTGGCTTCTTCCAGCTGGTGGAAAAAAATGTTTACACTTAGTCAGCAGCTTGGTTTGGTTTACTCATCACTCTGTTAAAAAGAAATGAAATAATAAAACACAATTATATTAAGGCTTCTACTATGCAATCGTTGTAAACCCACAGCTACCTCAGTGCTGTACAGACCATCTACTTGTAAATTTTGATGGTCATTAAAAGAAATGAATTACAGAAGTTAATGCAATAACTTGTGAGATTCTCGATTTCTCTTGTGTGTATTTTTTTAACATGTGATAGTTCTGTAGAAAATTCTAGAAACAAAACAGGCTCTGACCTGTTTCTGTAGGTGAATGTTCTTCTCGTTGAAAATGTGTGAATTCTGATTTCTTCTCTTCAAGTCGTCTAATTGGTCACGAAGACTGTTGACTAGAAGACACAGACAAATGCGGAACAAATTCAATCAGAATGTCAAAACCCATTTTGGTGCATTACCTTTACTAATGTAACAAAAACCTCAAAACACTGTGATGTCCACGTATTAAAGGCAAACAACTCGTTATACTAATGTCTCTGTGGCCAGGTGAGGGCAGTATATGCCGCCTTATATCAGACTGTGAACTTGCATCCACATTCTTTTTGACCCAAAGAAAAACAAAGATAAAAACAAGGACATTCACTAATATTCAACACATGACTGAAGTTTAGTAAAAAGTTTTACCCAACTCTATGTAAACAGTAATAATTACTTTACCCAATTACTTCTTTGTTTAGCAAATGCAGACCTAACAAAATGCACAGTATTACTGTATATCACTTATTGCCATTCAAAAGGCCATTTTAGGAATTAATAAAGTATGAATGCATTAAACTTTCAGTGCAATGTAATAGCCCAGCTGTAGATTCAGAATCAAAGTAATGAAAACGTGTATGTGAGTCTCATGTCACCTTCATTCTCCAGGCAGCGCTTCCTGTCTGCTTCGCTCTCGGCCTTTCGGTGGCTCTCCAGACTCTTGTGCTGCAGCAGGGCTTTCTCCCTCTCCAGCTGCCTCAGACTCGACTCCAGGTTCTTCCTGCTGCTCACCTAACGTGACGGTTGGATAACACCGCATATGTACAAAAATATGTTTGGGCATAAAATACCATAGGTAAAAGGATCTTGCAAAATCCCACAAGGTAAACTGAGTTATCACACAACAAAATTTCAAAACTGAGACCAAGCAACCACTAATAAGACGATCTTTAAAAGTAAAATGTGTTTGTGCTGTTATCAACCTACCTCGTCTTCAAGTTCTTTGGAGATTTTTTCCAGACGATTAGTTGCAGCTCTGCAAAATGAAAATAAGTGATTTTAGATCATATGAAAATTAGTTCCACTGTTCACGTATTTCGTTAACGTTGCAGCTACTGCACCTGTATTTGTGGTCTAGATCATCTTTAATCTGTTTCTCGTTTTTAAGCTGCACCTCCAGGTGGTGAAGTTTTTTCTGTAACGCTGCCGACTGTGAAGAGAAGCAATCAGTCGCACATGTTCAATTCACTCATCAAGGGAAGATTTTTGTAATGCAAATTATTTTTGTACTTCACATTGATGAAAAATACAGGATTATCAAGGCTTTTTGCTGCAAATCGATCATTACATGTTCCTACTTTAGCCACTTGACTGAAAGCGGCTTTAGTCTTTCTTTGTAGCTAAGAGCTTTGAAATTCTACAAAAGTACTAATAAATCATGGGATTGGGAAAAGAAAATCTCTGGTGACTCATTTCCATCATAATCCATGTCTTTCAGCTTGACGCTGTACTGATCACAATGACAGCAGGCCACCCTGTAAACGCAATGTAAACCGATGCCTGCTTTATTCATTTCCTAATACACTCTGACAAACCTGTTTAGTTGCCTGTTTAGTTGTTTAATAGGTACCGGACGGTTATTGTGTGAGGAAGTAAAAGCACATACCTCTCCTTTGGAATTCTCATGAATCACAGAGGAATTATTGGAAGCATTTAGTAACCTCAAAAAGGAAATAAATAAAATCACCAGAAAGCACATACCACAGCGCTGAACACATGTATTCAGTCGGGTGATAAGACCAAACAATTTGTGACAGCTAGAAAAGCTCATGACTTACTGGTCTTCTTTAAAGTAAGTGAAGCCAACAAAAGGTAACTGATTTCCAACAAAGGCCTTAGGTGTTGGGAAAGTTTCTACATCGCCTTTATCCTCTTCAATCTCATCAAAGTTACTGGTGTCTATGTCACTGCTCAGCTCTGGGACCACTGGGGCAACAGCTGAGAGCGAGAGAGAAATAAATAGGAGAGGCAAAAGAAAGAGAGAGAGGAAAAAAGCAAGTGTGAATTGCTGGAAAAGGAAGTGCTGTGTAAACAGAACTTGAAGTCACAGTATAACAAATTGTTTTATCTTATACTGTGATTTGGCTGTTGCCCTAAAGGAATTCCTGCTACGTGTGCAAGTCACATAGAAACCTCCTTTTACAAGCTCAGATGCAGCCGCTGTTTAACTGTAGTGATATACTAACTATCTCTGATGGTGTCAAAGGTCCACTGGTCGTTCTTGAAGAATGGGTGTCGCTTGATTTCCTCAACGCCATTCCTGCCCAATCGTACCTCCCTCAAAACAAAGAGAGCAAAAGAGTTTTAGAGCAGTGACTAAATGCAGCCTTTGTCTGCAGCTCCACTGTATCAGTTAAATCAGAAATACAAAACCGATTAATACTTCTAAAAGTGATTAGACGTGAGTGTCCAACATGAGCATTAACATTTCAAACCTAGAGACTGTAACGCTTCATACCTGTCAGTCAGGAAGGCACAGATGATGTTCTTAGCATCTTCTGAGATCTCCACATCATCAGGAAAGTTGAGGGAGTTCTTATGGTCCATGATCTTACTGTAGGTCCCCACCAGAGAGTCAGCATAAAATGGTGTGTCACCTAACACCAATTATAATTACAAAGTTAGTCAATCATTATGATATATTAGATTCTAAATATTTTAGTACACAGATGATGCTGCCAAAATACTATTTACAGCGCAGCATGTTAAGAATACCAGTCCTTATAAGGAAGACAATAAAAGCTCACCAATAAGGTAAACTCATCATGACAGAAACGTTTACTTACCAACGAGCATCTCGAAGATGAAGACTCCGACGGACCACCAATCACATTCTCTCCCATAATATCCATCCCCACCTTGAGATTTCAGCACCTCAGGAGAGATGTAGTCTGGAGTTCCAACTGCAGTGTCACAGTGCACCATGCCGGTCTGAAAACACACATCGTTATTTTTCAGCATCTTACTAGACATGGATTTTGTATGTCAAACACAAACATGACTGATAACAGGGGTTAACTTAAATTTTGTTGTAGTTTTGTTCTTAAACAAATTGAATGGCTTCATAGCACAGACAACGGAGGAAACTACTAAGATATATTATGCAAAGTAAGCTTCAATAAGATTCTGATACTATCTAGTATCATAACAGTGTTTGTAAGCAGCTGGTCCCAGCCTATAATCGCAGTAGTATTGTCTTTGCATTTTCTCTCAAAATTTTGAAAAAGAATTCTCTGTTGAGATACAACTTACAGAGTCCATCTTCATGCACGTGCCGAAGTCGGCCAGCTTGAGGTGTCCGTGTCTGTCCAGGAGCATGTTGTCTGGTTTGACATCACGGTGGATGAAGCCCATGGAGTGAATGGCATCCAGGGCCATGACAACCTCTGCTGTGTAGAACTTGGCCCATTTCTCCGGCACGTCATAAGTGCTGGTGAGGTTGACCAGGTCACCTCCTGGCATGTACTCCATCACCATGTAGAGGTAGTGTTCATCTTGGAAGGCACTGCACAACTGAACAAGACAAGGACAAGCACTTGTTACAAGAGAATTTCTGGTGTAGGTTGACCAAGCCAAGACTGCATGTCTAATGAATTAAAAAAAACAAAATTCACCGTTACACTATGCACAAAAATGACATTATGTACTTAAATGTCATACCTGTACAACCCAGGGACTGTTGGCGAAGGCCATGATGTCCCTTTCTTCCCAGAAAAAGGCAGAATCTGAACGTTTGATCATCTCAAATTTGCTCAGCAGCTTCATAGCGTAGACTTTCTGAGAGGCTTTATGTCTGACCTGACGACCGTGGTACAATTAATTCAGGGTTAGAGAAACATTCTACTCAACAGTCTAACTTTACTCAATTAGATGCTGACTATGCCAATGGAAAACTATAAGAAGAAGAAGCACCACTAGAGGCAAGTTCATTTCATTTATATTTTCAAGAAATATACAAGCTGCAGCAGGTGTTTGTTAGTGACATCTGAAACTGAAAACGAACAGCACTCACCAGTTGAACTTCACCAAATGCCCCTCGACCAATGACTTTTACTCTGTCAAAGTCCTCAGACTTCATATGAAGGTTTCGAATCTGCCCAATGACGGTCTCATCTGATTATAAATGACAAAAAAGATAGAGACGATTTATCAGTATAATATAATTCAGCTTTAATGCACTGAGAATGGCCTGCATGTTCACACTAGCTCACTACTCACATCTGTTTAAGAAGGTGTCAATGTTTTTGTTCTTGCGTAGTGCGGGGTAGTCCAAGTCTAAGACCAGGGCGTTCATGGAGTCCTACAAGAGAAATCATCATTAGCCATGGCTATAAAAAAAGAAAAAACATGACACCCTCAAAACTCATCACAGCAGGTTTTTCCTCATTAACTATAGACTGAACCAAAGGAGTGGGGTAAGTTAAATCCAAAGCATCTGTTGACACGAAACCACTAAGCTTTTTAACATATCGCCTGATTCATAACCTGCTCTTATAACTTCTAACTATGCAATAATGTGTGTTACACATTGTTTTCACACTGAAAGTGATGATGGTGATCATTAAAAATGTCCCACTGCAAGTCAAGTAATTTCATCTGGTCTGGTAATAGACATGAGCTCTTGCACATTTACAACCCTTAGCTTGAAAAACAGCATAATGAATTGGATTCATAAACTCTTTCTTTCAGCTCTGGACATAATAATGGGATGATTTTCACTTCTTTATGACAACAACAATGAGAAGAAACGGTCCAAACTATCTAGTCTGTGTAAACAGGCCCCTCCACTCTGGATTACACAAGCAACTTGCACCACAGTTATAACAACATGCAAAAGGAATTGGTTTGACTGACAGATCATATCCCCAAGATTGATTACACACCAGGAGCTGCCAGCTTGATCCTGTCAACGACATGACTCAAGCAGTCAGTCACCATACATTACGAAGTCAGTAGTTCTGAAATACAGCGTGTGGGTTATGACAAGCTGGCAGGAAATAACACGATGGCCTATACTATTAGTCAATACTTCCGAATCAAATGATTTCACATCACTGGCCAGATGACCATAAATGCCATGATTTGAATCGTGGTGTTGGAGTCAAAATACTGCGTGAAAAACCACCTTACAACCACAGAAAGACACAAACAAACAAACCTGAGACTTATTACTGAAAGAGATTTAATCATTGGCATTTAAGCAAAAAAACTCAAGCACGGCCTTATTCTCTGTTCTAGAAACAAAGTGTATGCTTCAACAGGAACTGGATTACAGCACTGCAGGAGTGTTGTGTCATCTCAACACAAGCTCAGTCACTTTATATTGGCCATAGTTTGACTTGGGGCCATCTAAGGAAACTATTAAACAATGAAAAGACAAATGCAAACCCCTAATAGTCCAGTGTTTAACAACAAGGAAGTCCTCCATCAACATCTGTCATATGTCTGTGCATTCCTTAACGGTCAGCAGGGATGTTTCTCAACCACCAAAAACACCAGAGAACACAAGTGCTTAAGTCTGACCCACTGGTCTAACAGTAAGTGCTTTCCTTCAGACATCTCTTCATTTGTTCCACGTTTACAGTGCCAGGACAGTCCAATCTTTTCTACTTCTCTGGTCTCTGTGCCCCTTCTCCTGCTCCCTCCATCCTTCTCCGCTTGGCTGAGTCACTGCAGGGAGCTTCACACTCTTTTTCATCATCTCAGCTTCACTTCCCCATTAAAGGACTGACCTCACACAAAACTACTATTTAAGGGAAAAAAAAGCGCACACGCCGGGGGGTGGTGAGGGATTGCCGGGTGAGCGTGGACATACACACAACACACACACACACGAGGATCTCCCTCTGAGCACAGCAATACAGGAAATGATCCGCCCCACCCCAGGTCTGACAGATAATTTCAGTGTGTTCTGAAGGCAGTCCCTCATGTGCAAGTCATTTCCTCAAAGGCAGCATTCTCAGCTACTACTGGTCTGCATGTATTCCTTCATACAATGCACTAGATTCACTTCACCATGACTGCACTAAGCAAAGATGAAACAAAACAAAAGGCCGTGGCACTTAGCCACTGATTTGATGCCAAATCAAACCTTTTTTGATAATCTGCCTGAATTTCTCTGACCGTATCCTACATAATTATGTGGAAATTTCATTCATTTCTATTAATTTACTTATGTAATTTTCCCACAGTTTGTGTTGATATTTAAACATACCACTGAATGAAATTATCGTCATGCTCTCCCTGCAAAAATATTGTCAAATATTGAGACAATTTTAAATGTATATATCCCACATCTAAACCTGGCATTAAGCAGCAATGTTATAGCTCAATTAGCATATTCTCAGGTCTCAGATGATTAATGCTGTAAATAACGATGATCCAAAAACAACATGCAGACTGCAATCTGAAATCAATTAAATGCCCCAAAAATCTAAAAGTTTTTTTTTTTAATAAGAACTGTGGCTTATTTCTCAGACATAAACAGAAAACCCATCAAACCATATCATGATCCAAGCCTTTAAAAGTGAACTAACAGAAGCCGCTGCTCACTTTCAGTGACGAAACTAGCAGAGCAACACAAACACAGCTGAGAACAGTCACCTGTGCAGCTTAAGTACATGAAATATCTGCTCTATAATGGTCTGTGCAAACAAATAAGAGATCGAGTGTCAGTGAATAGTTCAGAAACATGCAATGTTTTGTTAAAGAAAATGTCAGTGTGCATTACAATGAAGCATTAATTATCTGTTATGAACACAACAGAGACATGAAACTGGTTTGCATTCCCAGAATGAACAAAAAAACAAAAAAGCAGAGGAGTTTCAGATTCCCACATTTCTAACCAACCAAAAGTTGTCTGTAGACATCTGACTTTGAAAATACAGAGTAAGGTGCAGACTGGCCTTGTTGATGACATTATCCGTTTCCCTGTCATATCTGTATCTCTCCATTAAACTAGATGAACGGAGTGTGAGCAAGGATACATAAATAAATACTTGTTGCCTTGGTGACGATAAGAGGCTAGAGTGTCTCTGTGCAACGAGGGAGGGAAAATCTAATGGTTTTGTTTCTTAAGCAAATTAAACTACACTCTGTAACCTTTTGGCTTCCATGGATGGAAACCAAGAAGTGGGAACTCAAAATAAAACAATGACACAAATAACTTTTAACTTTACAACCAGTACTGAACATGGGCTGCATTCTGCATTAATATGCTTTATTTATCCACACTTGCAGCCATTTTTAGGACTTTCACAGAGACCCAGTGGGTAATACATAACAAGCTGATTGGTGCAATGGCGTTACACAAGAGGAATGGCTGCACGCAGTTCCTCCAGTTTAGTCAACAGGACTCAGTCAAAGCAGATATCTATAAATATTAAAAAACTGACAAGTGTCTGGGGAAGTGTAAAGTGGGATTTACAATTTAAACGGTAATACTTCTGACAGTTCCAGACAACCACCGATCCTCCCTGCCTTGTGCACAGTAATAGTGACTTCAGTTACATCAAAGGGGAAAGTTTTTTTTGCATCCATCAATCTCAGTAATTACAAACCATGATGTCAGTTTCTATAGCGCAGTTTAAAATATGGAACATTTTCCTGCACAGGCTTATAGTAATGTCTCCCTGAGCTGATGTAAGTATCTGTCCATTAGGCTTATCAGTGAGTTGCTATGGTGTTACTCAGACATAAATAACAGACTATATATATATATATATATATATATATATATATATATATACACACACACACAAAACCTGAAGCCAAATCATGTATATCTATTAGATAGCAGTGTTAGCATTTTATCTCCGCTATACTGTAATTGAGTGGGTTTTATATTGTTGCCTAGCAACTTCTACCAAATACAGAGCCAAAACCAGCTGAAGCTAAAGAGAAGCTGCAGGCTGGAGTTTTATAAGCATCCTGTTTCAGCACATTCTATTCTTTTCTATTTTATTCGCCCAACCTGAGCCGCCGCCCTCGCTCTGCCTGCTGCTACTCTTTACCAGCCTATAAAAAGACACGTGGATCCAGAAGTCAGGAATGTGATGATGTTGACCTGAAAGGAGCTGAACACAGTAAATAATAATCCAACTATGCAAAGTCTCTAACATCACAAACTCCCCCCACGCAGTCCACACTGCCCTCATACCCATCTCATCAGTAGGCATGTGGAACAGAAACAACAAGCAGCTCTGGGCTTTAAAAGGATTGAGCAGAAAGTTAATGTTTTGATTGAATTCCAGACGTTTTAAAAATAGTTGTGGGGATGAACAGTGGGCTGGGCAGAGTGAGGGGACTGTGCCAGTCAAGGTCTGTTAACTCTCCAAGGCGGACAAAAAGGCAGGAATCCTGCAGAGCCTCCTAAACAGCACAGCTAATGTGTCCGCAGGGAATAACAAGACTATGTCTTACTTTGGCTTTTGACAGATTTCTGTCCCATGCTCTTGTGCCCTACGCATTTTTGGCATCCATGCTTTATTATGAAGTGAGGAATGTGCTGCAAAAAAAAGAAAGAAAAAAAAAAAACTATCGCAAAAGAACGAGCGCATGTAAATGAGGTCCTGGGGTACGTTCACCTAAAATACACTTAATAGATGTTAAAAAGAAACAAACTTGATACCAGCAAGTGAATAGTTTGTACAAATACCAGAGGATACTGCAAAACATTTATCCAATGAAGTTAATCTTTTTCGACATTAAGCCATTTTTACCCGTCCATAAGTCTTTTAAACATTGAGTTGTTTAAAAGAAAATATTATATTTTCATATTTCTTTTTGGCTCAGCATTTTAAGTCCAGCTGAAAGATATCTGAAAATACAAATAACTTCAATACAAGTAACTTCAATAAAATCTAAAAGTATTAACAACATGTCAATTTAAAATGAACTACCTTAAACTGCTTTTGCAGATGTGATAGCTTTCCTGCTTTCATTTCAACACAAAACATAAATTGTATTCCAGCAATTGTCGGCTGTACACGTCTGGTTTTTAATCACGCAAAATAAAGGCAACAGGTACAGAACCTTTAGTTTTTCGTTCATTCTAGACTACGATGGTGCAGTGGACCTGTTGCTGCACCTGCATCACCCTTTAATGTCAGATTACACTTTTAGGGTTATATGCTGCCCTCCTGACTGCCAGGAAAATCACATTTTCCAGGACTAAGGATAACTACTGAAAAGCTATTGCTTGGATACAATAAACAAATATTAAATTATCAGAATGTTGGTAGTGATTCAGTTCTCGTGACTTTCCTATCCCAACATCTGTCCAATATTTTTATTTGAATTTCACCACCCTAGTCCATTTTCTAATTTGCGCATTAAAATAACCTGTGTGAAATTACTTATCTTATTTTTTCCAATCGACTTAATAGTAAATAAACGTTCACAATTCGTGTTTTAATATATTTGTTTAGTTTAGCTACAAATGAAGGTAAATAACGCAAAAAGGTTTAATAATTTTAAATTCCAATCATGGTTACATTTGTGTATAAATATTTCTAGTATAGACACAAACAGTTTGATATACAATACTCAGCTTCATGAATAAAACTCCGCTGAGCTAATTGTAGCCACACTCACAGGAATGCTTATGTTTGGACTTGCTAAGGGAAATTAAGTTCACAAACAGTCCGTAGCTGTTTGGTAACGGTATTGTTCTGACATTGGTGACTGAATACAGTGCAACTTGACTGTTGCTAAGATAACATGAATAATGTGCAAATGTGTATCCATGACTATCCAAGCCTGCGAATATATGTGCGTGATTGAAAGTGTGTGTAGGAGGTTGTGTTTCAGCAGCAGGTTGTGATGGAATGATAACAGATGGATGTGTTATGCATTATGCGTGGGAGACTCTTGTTCTGTTCTCTGCTTGCTCACGCCCTCATTTAAAAACTAAAAATACACAGACTCAGGTATCAAACTCTTTAGCATTCATACACATTTTGCTCAAGACTGCAACAGATTTGTGCCTTTGCCACGGTCAACCACGGTGCACTTTGCAAAATTCTGTTCACGTTCCTGTCACTTTGATCCACGTGGGAAGTTGAAGCTTGCCAAAAGTCCAATCTGTCAGCAGAGCTGTTATATCCAAAATCGAAGCATAAAGAATAGGGTGGGTACTATATTGTTACTAAGATAATGCAGTTTATATTTACAGGTTGAACCACAATGAACTGAATGCGCTGTTGTGTACATGGGTACATTATCTCGATCACAGCCTTCATGTCTAGACCAGGAGATCCACCAGATTAAGACAGTTCTGGGTGTATACGTTTCCTTTCACAGAGACTATATAAGAGCTATATACTAATTCAAACACAGCTCAGTTTTTAAGTCATAAGGCACGTGTAGAGTCCTGAAGGACAAAAAATATGTTTCATTCCATGAAGTTCCACAGAACTACAGCACAGACTTTAAATGACTATAAACGTTCCTTCTGTTCATCTAGTCATCTCTGAATATTTAAACCACATTAACAAAATAAAAACGCTCAGACATCAGTTAGACAGACAGTTAAGCCTGTAAATGTCTGCATCATGTAAAGCATGTTTGGTCTTTTACCTACAATGCTAAAATTCAAGATATGAGCAAAGTGAAGACTTTCAGGCAGCTTTAATTTTGCAGTTGCTGCTTGTTTGACGCTCTTTCTTTCTTACTTGTGTCTTGCCTTTAGTAAGTGAAAAGCTGCTCTGTTGGTTTGAGATCTGTTGACTGACTAGGCCAGTGAACAGCTAAGAAAATCCAGATGTAACACTCAGATCTACCGCTGGGCCTTTTACCCGTTTTATTAATCATGGAGTAACAACACCAAATGTTGCATTTTTGATGTTGTGGGCAACAGTCAAATTTGAGCAACCATTAAGAACTACTTCACTAATAAACACGTGGCCCTGGAAAACCACAATGTGGTACTTACACTAATTAATGTGTTTGATACAAACAGCATATGAACAAAAAAAGTGTATAAATGACTGTTGCAGTCATAAAAATTGCCGTTTTGTACAAGATTTTACAAGACAGATTATTGACACTCGAGGAAATAACAGCTTTGTAGCCGGACAATGAATTATCTGTCTTTACTTTAAACTTTACCCTTCCATTCTTCAGTTAAACAAACCAAAATAACATGCAATAAATAACAATAATTTATAAGAATAAATAACAAAAATAACAATATGGTAGGCATATTGCTTAGCGAATCTGGACAAAGTCTATCTTTGGGCTAAGCTAACCAGCTACTACTATTAGCTACTAGCAAAATTATTTTAAATATTTAGAAAAGCCTGGAAGTTAATCTGTAGTTATACTAAACAGGGACAACCCTTGATCAAGTCTCCAGGAGCCCTGAAATAGGCCAGATAACGCACAACTGAAGTCAAGTGTGACATTTTCAAACTACTGAGGGCTTGCACACCCACACGGGTCTTCTTTACTGGAGTGGAGCAAAAACCAAAAAAAAAAAGACTACGGGGAGACTAGAGTGTCTCACAAGAGGTGGTATGGAGCAGAGAGACTGGCTTGTTTTACAGAAAAAAAAAAATTGGCCGGGGCCATCGTCCCCAGTGCCATATAAGGCAGTGTTTCTGCCGGGACTGCTGCTGCCTGCCTGAGAGCAACTCAACTGCACTCCCAACACAAAGCGGACGCTAAAGTTGATTACCATGGTACAGATGGGGAACAAAACATGAAGCAAACACACTAAAGCTTCAGTAAAGGCAATAAGAAACAGAGAAGATGGAAGGGAGACAAGGGATGTTGCATGAGGTAAAAAGGTATAAATGTGAGGTGAGGGGTGGGGTAGAAAGTAACAAGAACAAGTTAAGGATGATAAAAGAAATGAAATAAGGAGAGTGGAGGGGATGGAACGAATACAAACTGTATTATGATAATAAATAGCTTTATAGCATAGTACTAAATTGTTATATACTGAGTAAATAGAAAAGATAAGCTGTCTGGCAGACATCAGGTCAGCTCTTTGCTACCCATATCTCATATCCTTTACACTTAAGTGCTGTGCAGGAAGTTATCTGGAAGCACCAGGTCTGCAGATCTATCCAGAGGCTTTGGACTAGAGCTCCAGTTAAAAACCTGCAGAACGCTTAACAAGCCAGAGAGGAGGGGCAGAGCTGCAAGCCGAGCAGAGAAGCAGAGCCAGGGAAAGAGAGATAAGGCACAAGACTGAAAGGGGAAAGTGCACTTATTTGCAGGGACTTTGAGCCCCATATATAGCTGCCAACTATTTACTCAATGAGGTCATTTCCTTTAGGTCGGCAGAGAGGCAAATTATGTCAGTTGCAATCAATGTTCTATATATTGTATCTTAAAATAAAATGTATATTTATATTGCACTCCTTGCACCTACAGTATGGTTGCCAAGTAAGTCCAATACTTCAGTCAGCAGTAGTATGCTGCCAAGTAATGATCACCACTGTGGGCACAAGGAAAAGGTTGCTGAGACTTTTCATTACTTACATTCAATCAGATGCTGATAGAAGAAATCTAACGCTGTACAGTTTATCTGAGCATAGTAGCAGCATTAAGACTATTTTAGTCATTATTTGTTTTGGTAGAGTTAGAGGTTCATTTATACTGACTTTACTTACATACAAATATATTTGTGTATCTGTACTTTGTGTCAGGTTTGTTTGAGTCAGGTTTGCATATCCTCGGGGCAATCAGCCCACTGCAACTTCGTGTCAACTAAGTAAACACTGACATTAACTACAGAGCTGCTTTCAGTGACCATACCAGTTTGTGGCTGTTCCTATCTCACAATAATCAGGGACGTAGTGATTCTTTGTTCACCCAATTGGTCTGCTAAGCTATTATTAAGATATTGATGTTTTTATTCCACCTGCATAGACATTTCTGTGTTTTCAGTGGTTGAGTCTACGTGAGTTTGTCTGAATCCCACCCTGAGCAGCAAACCTCCCAGCGACAGCAGCAAAGCTGCTAAAAATGGAAAACAGCAGGCTGCTCTCTCGTACGCATGCTTCCCACACAACTTTTGTCTCAAAACACTCGACACCTCTATCTCCCCAGTGCGCATGTAGGAAGTGAACACCAGCAATGTTCAAATGAATATTCAGCTAAAAATTCCAAGCAGAGAGAGAACGAACCTGGAGTGCCTCAAGTAGTCAGGGGGAGGAAGACGGGGGATATGGATGGGGGCACCAAGCAAATAAAGTAAAAGCTTGCCAAAAACATCTGTCAAGGGGCGCATAAACCCTTGTTTAATTTTCCCTAAATAGCATTGCGCAAAGTAATCTAATCATTATACCAAAAGCGAGCAATGGTTTCCCTTTGCTCTGGACACAGACTGCAAACAGACTTTATATAACTCTCAGCATCTATTAACACCACAGCTCCATCCACAGCCTGATAAACAGACTCTGCCATTTTGTTTCACAGAACTGTTGGACTAATGAGCAAATCACACGTGTGGGTGTTGAAGGGTCTGGAGACGGTCTAGTCCATCATCTGACCAGACACATCGTGACAAATGAGGAGCTGCATGAATATCGTTTGTGTCAACAAAAGCTACCTCACCTCACCTCACCTCCATAGGACCAGCTGTGAACTACATGATACAGTATGTCGTGCTTCACATGCTCTGCAATAAGGGGGTGGATGTGAGGAACATTTACAGCTGGAGCATGAAGAGAGTACACAGATGTGTCTGATGTCTGTTTATGTTGTTCACTTTGTCTCCAGCTGCACAAAGAAGTGTCCAAATAAACGGAATTTTCAGCCATTCAAGCTATTTTAACATAAGTATATGTGTGAACTGCTGTTGGAAGTGGGTGGGTGACATCTTCCGAATCATCTGCCTGCATGAAGAGCACGTCAGCTGTGTAGATGGGCTGCGGGGCCCAACTGTGACCAGGCGGGAGCTTTGGCCGGAAATATTTGTCTCCATATTCACACTGAGTGAGCGGCTCTTTCCCCTACTAGTTCATCCTAATCTGCAGAGCCTCGCTGTCTGTTTTAAGCAAAGTTCAGCCTTTACGCAGCAGACGGAAAACTGCTGAGTTAAAAAGCAAAGCGGTCAAAGGCAAACAAACAGTAGAAAAAGCGTCGTCGCAACATCAGTCTAAACAGGAAGAAAGGAAAACTGGCAGCTGTTTGGGAAATGAACAACATTGTGACATGGATACGTGCGCAAAGCGAACGCACAACGCGAGTGGATTAATAATCTACGAGGTGTATCCCACTTGACTCACCAGCAAACTTTCCAGGTTTATGGCAGACCTGGGGTCCCTGATCATGTCCTCCAGCTTTTTCAGTCGGGTTTCCATCCTCCTCTCGGCGCCCAGCGACATGACTGCAGCGACGTCGGCCGTTAAAAGTTGACTAAAAGGTGCAGGCGTCTCCTGGAGCGTTTGCGTTTACATGTGAGCCTCTTTGTTCCTGGCTAATGGCCGTGGGCCTCGCGGAGCAGCCTTGGGCTCTCAGCCCACCCAACTCGCCCCCGACAGGAACAGCGAGCACAACGACGAGAAAATATTCCCAGCGCTTCCCAAAAAACTTGCCAGGGCAGCGGGCCTTCGCTTGGCTAGCAGCTTGGCTACGAGCTAACAACGGTCCCCTTGAAGTATCACCTCCAGCTCAGTGCATGATGCGTTTTCCCCAACTCGGCAAAAAAAAAAAAAAAGTTTGAATTTGGAGATTCCAGCAACAGGCAGCAGGGCGTTTTCTTTGCGCCCCTTTCCCTCCTTTGCTTTGGGTTTGGCCGCTTGGAAAAGCGCTGGACTCGCCTTTTGGATCAAATTTCGCCTGCTTTCACCCCATTCAACAGCGTTCGCAGTGTTGTCGTTTGGCCTCAGTGTTGCCACAAGTCATCCGAAAGGGCGATAACGCCTGTTCTCCCGCGCTGAATTTTTAATAAGCACGCGCTCGCTTCCTGAATTTCCTCTCGCATTTTCGCATCTGGCTTCCTCGTCTCGTCTTCGCTGCGGGCTTCAGTCACGTAAAAAAAGTTGTTGTATTCGCAGACAAAAGTCGCCAAAGGCTGAATTCCTCACATCTACACACCAACACGCTCTGAGCCTGTAGTCGTCTCTCCTCCCTCTGACATCAACACTGATGACTCAGTTACCCATCAGCCACCTGTCTTTACCTATTGCTCTTTCTGGACCCGCTGTTGAACCAGTTAATCATCCTGCTTAACGTAGAAGCAAACTATGGGCAGCTGGTATAAATAGCAAACGTTTGGTCCAATATAACTGGATGGAAATCAAGATTCTCTGTTTTAACCATGTTGCATTCCTCAAACTAAGGGTGACAGTACAATTAGCCTTTGCAATAACCTTGACACATGAAAAAAAACGTTATTCTGTTTTGTAAGTGGGATAATTATGATCGGGGAAAGTCTTTTAAATGGTTTCATTTCACATAGATAACTTAGGCAAGAAGTGAAAACAAGTCACTCAGAAACAAGGAGTTCGGTCTGATGCTGATTTTGTGGATCAGGAGCTTCCATCGTTTTTCTAACAGCGTGGTCTGATCACAGCTGCATCCCTTTGCTCTAACTTGACGGTCATGCTGCAGCTTTATTATAAGGACTTGCTGCTCCTCTTTTTGTGGCGCACAACTCCAGTCATTCTAGCTTGCAGCCATTCACACGTTGTCCATTCACGCCTTCTTATGGAGAAAACACACGTGTCACTGCTGGGAAGTGATGCATTTTCTGTTTGCTTTATTTGGAAGCGCTAGTCTACAAGTGGCGCAACCGCTTTTAAAACACATGAGCGCCACCTACAGAAAAACACCCTTTAGTAATAATAGAGAAGCCGATGAAACCAATTCATAGCATCACATACAGGTTTTGGGGGAAAGCACAGTGTGATACTACTCAACACTGATGTGCTCCAGATCTGGCCTAATGACTAATGAGTGCAATCTTTCCTCACATCTGATCTTTTACTTTAAAAATGTATCTGTGTGTGTTTTCATAAATCATAACTTATTGTGTCAGAGGCTAAAGTTACCACTGAACCACTCTAGACAGTCTCCCATGAATTATTACTAAAGAAGATAAATATAATTTAGTTTTTTTCTACTCTGATATGTTTTCCATGAAATGAAATGAATTGAATGAGAATCAGAAAAGCAATGCTGTGTGTAAAATATATAAAAAGTCAATACATGTTTATTCTAAACTAAAAGACAATAGTATTTTTAAACCGGATGTTTCATTTAATTTGTAATGATCCGCTTTGCTGTTACTGATTAAAATTTTAAAAAAGAAAATAAACTCTCTGCCTCCTAAACACGTTATACTGACATTGTAAGATTTGAATGTTTTTATTTGATCTTATACTGTAAATCCATCTTTGAGTATGTGGATGAGATGAATGTAAAGATATAAGTTGAACACAATGTAACATAACCACTGGTAATCAATAAAGTGTCCACTTCTAATTCCCATATGAACAGAGCAAAGAAACGTTTGCTCCCGCTTGCTATACGTGAGACAATACGTTCAGACACCACAAGATGGCGACAGAGACCGTTGAATTCCTATCTCCCATCTGCAGCCTGTCACCGATTCTTGCAGTTACCAACGTAACGAAGCAGAACTGAACAAATTCAAACAAATAGATTCGTTACAATCTATTTTCTCCTGTCCTACTTAAGGTCTGGATGCTAAATTTATTAGTGACTAATCTCTAAAACCACAATATTTATCACTCAAGAACAAATTAACAGCAAAATGTATCTTTTGATGTTTCTTTTGTTTTGGGCTCATTTGCATTATTTCTTTTTCCACTAACGCTTCCTCACCTACATATTGTACATGTACACCAATAAGTATATGAACAGATATGACCCATCTGAAACAAAGTTGTGTGTGTTTCCTATTTATTCGTTGAGCAATTCACTGGTTAAAACAAATACTGTTACAACACAAAAAATTATTTTTTCCAAAGCATATTTGGCCACATGTTATGTACATGTTACAACATCATAATAAAAAGACAGAAGAGCGTCTCTTCATGTCACAGTTTTGTCTGTTTTAATAATTAAAAAAGCATTTCACTGTCTACCAGGCATTTACATTGGAATAGAATGCTCAGGTCAAACCATCTTAACATTTTTCTTTTTATTATTTGCAAATGCAAAACTTGTCAACAATAAATAATACTATAAAATGTACACAAAAAGATTGACAATCCACCACGAGTTAAAACGTTGAACAGATTGGATGTTAAGGAACAAGGAAGTTCGAAGGGAGGCTTTCTTCTTAGCAAAATGTGACGGTTCATACAAGTTACAGAAAAGCTGATCATCTATACACTGACACTAGCAAGATAACAAAGTTGTTGTTTCTGGTATATTTCATTTTGTACAAAGAAGAGGGAGTCTGCTTTACAAGCGAGCATCATTGTCTTAACTGTAGAGATTATACAAGCAAGAGTTAAGGCAACTTCTCTGTTTTTGAAAAGTAAAATGAAGTCATGTCATGGTTTATTTTGTCTGTGGACCACTCGTCTCAATAGGTTTGGAGTTGTCGTTGCATAATTCAGGCTGTTGACCAGGCCTGTAGTCCATCAAAGAGGGAATGCTGGAGATTTGTCTGTTCACCATCACAAAGACTAACTCTGTGGTGCAGGATTTCCACAGTTTGCGTTTCATATCTTCAGTATGTGTCTAACACGTGCACAACTCATGTAAGGCCAAAACAATAGGGTGCAAACTACAATCGTTAACATGGCGGTTGATTGGTCTGTGTGCGTCTGTGCGTGCGTGTGTGTGTAGACGTGTCAAGCAGGAGAAAAGGCAGGCGTTACCGTGAAATCCTCTGTTTAGGATACCATGAAAACAGAATAGTGAATTTGAGCTGAAGGGTTTGTCCACGTGCTGGGGACACACTAGCAGCTTGAACCGGAGAAAGGACAGACAGAAACAGCACAGCTAGTTGTTACCACTAGGCTCCAGTCTCAATGCTACACTAACTAACACTTGACTACTGATTTACTGTACACCCCATATTTTCATGTTTCTCTCCAAAAGAAAGCAAATGTTTCTTTAATTACAAATTGACATTAAATTTACAAATTGTTTTATAAAATTGGGTTGAGTTGCCCTGAGGGTCATGTTAGTGAAGCCACAATGGAAAGGATTCATTTTCTACATAACACTGTTGTCCTCAGTAGTAATATCTACCCGCTTTTTGATGTGTGTTCAATTCACTCGACCTGTCTTTGTTATTCTGCCCACATGTCCATCATTAATCAACAGCAGGACAATTCATCAGTCTACATGCCATTAATAACTTCTTACAAGGTCAGTGTAGTGTTTTAAAAAAGCCGGCTTAGCGCAGTGTGTTCTTAGACCTAAGCTTGGGGCAGTGCATGCATTAATAGGGACACATCCAGTATGTGATCATGGCAGCAGATATCCAACTTCTTTTTTAACTGTATGGCGTAGATTAATGGTCAGGTCTGAACTCTTGGGGTATATTAAGGACTCGGAACCTCTAAAGTTGTACATATATACGGCCCTGGTTTTGTACAATACATTTGCCAAGCAGCACAACCACAGTGTCAGTTCTCCAGGTTTTTCACTTGCAACAGTTGTAACAGGGATGTAACAAACCACAGCCACAAAGAAATATACAGATTCTACTGGTAGATAAATGTAACTCAACGAAAGGTAGAGAGCAACAGCTTAAGAAGAACATTTTCACTGGTTTCACTCAGAAAGAAGAGAAGTGGAGAGAAGGAAATGCTTAAAGTGTCACCAAAGCTGGGCCTTGGCAAGTAGCAGGCTAAGCCTAAATGCCTGACTAACAGGCAGCAGATAGGATTGCACGCTGCTGATTCTGAGTCAACATGGAGTAATCTTACCTGGCCTGCCTGCTTCCACCTACAACACACACACAGACATACACGACGTTCCATTTACTATGTGATTGACATCAGTATTTATGCTTGCTGTGTCTGCATATGTGCATTGGTGTAGCTAGTGTTGGACCTCACTTGAATGAATGAATGAATGAATGAATGAATGATGGAATCAAACCGGAGCCTCGTCTCAGCATCACAGAAACAAAAGAAGAAATGTGGGTAGGACAGTAAAATAGGAGGCGGCTGCAAAAGCAGGGTATAAAAGTAAAGTAACAAATTGCATTATTTATCTAATTTAATGTTTAAATGTACAACCTTGCTTGCAGTGCGACATATTATTGGCTTTAATGGATTGAGGGATAATAGGGTAATACTGCTTTTCATATTTGCTTATATTCTTCTTTTCCTTATTCAAATAAGTGCTCATTATTTTGGCAAACTACAAATGTTCTGGTCAAATCTTCAGTCTGGAATAGATTTTCTACTGAAAACCAGATGACGTGTTTTGTTTCAACACACCAGAGGCTTTGGCATATCATAATACCTTGTTTCGCACTGGTACAATGTACCCCCTCCATAGGAGTGTAAATTAAATGCTGGCTTTGTTTGACTTTGTGTCTCAGCTCACAGGCTTAAGCTGCAGTGTAACTGGATCAGATCAAACTGGATGGTTGACAGTTTCTGTTGCATTTGCCTAAACTACTCTAAATGCTGCACATAGAGCTTTGAGTCAATCACAACAGCACAAAAGAGTATTGACCAACAAAAGAACCAAATTGGCAGGATCAATGGACAAACAATGGGCAATGCATGCTGATTTTCCAATTATTTGCTGAATTGATACATTTTCTGTGTTTATTGTTGAAATATTTCTGTCGTGTTACTTTAGCAGTTTTCCTCCAGGTCCTAAAAGAATTATTTATGAAAGAACCGGCTTCCCTCTGCCCCCTTTAAATTCAGTGCAGTCAGTCTCAAACTAACCCATGACAGGAACATCGCCGGTAATGTATTATAGAAAAGATTAAGTACTAGCCTGCGGTAGCAAGTACCCATTGCAGGTTGGCAGAGTTTTTACATTGCCATGCCATCCTAGTTCTTTTGGGAGGAGGAGAAAGCCTTGAAATGTTCCCAAACAGCAGGGGCCTGCATCACTGTTACTAGCAAGGCTTGCTGCTTAAGCACACAGACGGTGTGTTCCCATGAGTGTGAAAATGTCAATAGTATAAATGATGATGAAGAATAGCAACGCTGTCTCACTCGTCTGCAAAAACACAGACTTTGCAGTTTATTAGATACTCTTCACTAAAGCTAAATCCTGAAAGAAAACCCTCATCAACATTATAAGGTTTGGGAGATCTGCTGGTGCCTCTGTATCTGAGGCTTTGTTTGTGCTGCTGCTCAGCTGCACTCTCACCTTCATTAATGTTTGCTGGAGGATGGTATTAGACGGCCGTAGTTTTAGGTAGGTGTACCTTAGGAACTGAGCAAACAAAGAGATGCCACAGAAAAATGGGAGAGACGGCCAGATTCCACCCACACACTATTATTTGCTGGTGAAGGTTAATAATTTATCCTCCGGTTTGCTGATTAAGTACGAAAATTCTCAACATAATAGATAATTTTATGTCCAAGGACAATTTTCTAGCCTCACTTTAAAATAGCTTTTAAAATGGTCCTTCAGTCATTAAATCTAGTTGTGCTGTACTTCAGAATACTTGCTATCAGGCCGGCAAGTGCATTTTTGCTGCATGTGGACAAGCACGATTTTTGACAATGTTGTGAACAATGTTGTGAAATTAAGTGTCAAGTTGTGTGAAAAACAAAAACCCGTACAGATCGTGTACTTGTTGTGTGGCATCAGGTTGGACTAAAACACGGGAATCTGGCTTTAGCTTCCCTCAAAGATTTCCCAGTGGGTGCCAGTAAATATCGGCCACTCCCATGCATCTCAAGGTACCAGACAGCACAGAACACTTGCTTTGATAGGGGAGAGTGGATAAGGTGTAAATGGGGGCAGTGTAGGCTGAAAGTGTCTAAATGAGAGAAGCAGCGGGCTAAACATCTTTCTGTAGCAGGGATGTCCTGTCCATAGTTCAAAGATCAAATGATCCTGCTTGTCATGACACGTAGAAGAAGTAAGAGTTCAGTCCGTTGAAACAATTGTCACACAGACAAAGAGAGTCCTGTCCGCTCTGCTATCATACACATCAACAGAAGTCGTTGAAGGCGATTTGTGGTGCTGGTAGACTGGACAGTGGGTGACGATGAGGACGACGTGTGAGTGGAGGTGGAGGTGGGGGATGTGAATGTCCTTGACTGAAGTGAAGTCCTCAGAGCATCTGTCTGTGAAACAAAAGCAGGAGGAGAAGTTAGACTCGCCATCACCACCATCAAATCTAAATCCAACGCCTACCAGAGCAGTTCTGGTGTCAGATCCACCGAGGAAGACGTAATTCTGGACTTTCTTGGGTTCACACAATCGGTATCAGGTTGACAACAATGACATTTTCAGAAGCTGCTTCTCTGCTGGCATTAATTTTACGTAATGTTTTCTATATTTTATATTGAAAGCCTTGACAAGCAGGAAAGCTGAGCTACAGATGCAGATTCTGCCTTCAGCCATATCGATAATCAAACACTGAGTATTTGAGGGATATGGTACATTTTCTCTCACTTCTGTGATTTATTTCAGCTGCTTGCATGCTTTTAGCAGTACTAATGGTGCATGGAGCTTGATTTCCATCTTTTGTCATTATTAATTACTCTAATTCAGAGCACACGCCTCATGTTACCATAACTCGAATTGGTCTTCAATTGCTCTTGAATACAATTTCATTTAATTAACAACTCGGAGAGCGCATCATTAAATTTTGTATTAATGTGATGAATAAATCCTTTGACATGAGAGACATCCAATTTCCATTCTGAAGCTCATAGAGGCAATCTGTCAGTCAAAGAGACGCAACAAGTACTCTTCCTCTAAAATGAGGGCGACCCAAGTTCGTTTGGAACTACGAGCACGTCATAGTTCAAGTCCAAGCTAAAACTGTTTTCCTCTTTCCAGTCTGCTGAGTATCAACAACCATCTTCTATGATACACAAACCTGTGCTGTCAAAGTCCAGCTACGCCTCGTGCCTTCCATAAATGACATATTTAGCATATTTGTTTAGCTCATTTGTTAATTGGCAGTTTTTATCTGAATCAATATATTAAATAAAAGAACCTTAAAGCGAGTTTCACATGCATATTGTGTGTTGCAATACATGCGTCATGCCTAATTTTGAATCTTCCATGTTATTTTGTGTCGTTGTGTTCATAAGTGTTGGGGTGAGACCCTTGGGGAATTCCTGCATCACACAGATGTATTAACATCTTCTTTCACTCGAGCTTTTTCATTTCACCGTTTCGTAAATGGGCTTCATATCATATTGCCTCTTGGATCGCTAACCCTTTTAGAGGCTTTACAAAATCAGTCCCCGCAAGTGCCCCTCCAGGTGACATTCAATCACCCGTACACCTGTCAGGTGGAGTTATAGCTTGGGGTCATACGGTGTACGTATTGTATTGTATATTTTGTTGTATAGTGAAATTATGATCACTTATGACTCTTATTTTGCTATTGCAAAATGATCGTGATACATTGGGCTAAATTTCAAGTAACACTGATGCATTTCCACATTGCTAATGCATTGAGATCATTCACAAAAGCTGGGGAGTGTGAGCCATTTGAAAAATCAAACTAAGTGATTATATGATAAGTATCCTACTGAGAATTATAAAATGTCAGTGAAACACAGAGCGTGCAGGCCTGAATCAATGTGCTTGTGGGAGCACACTGGGGTGAACCTACTTCATTTGTTTTGATTGCGAATTCGCAGACACCTCCTCTTCAGTGGTGGCTCCAGCTCAGGGCTTCCAGCTGCTGACAAAGGGGCACTGATGGAGCAGGACAGGATGGCTGTCTTGTCAGCACCGGGCTTTGGCACAGGCTGGATGACCACACAGCCTCCGGTGGACAACAGCGGCAGGGCGTAGGCATGCTCGCCTTCTTCCAGGTTGTCAGGGTCTGCCTTACCCTCCGCTGTGTTTACCCTCTCCTCCTGCATGGACCCTCGCTTCCCCAGCTCCCAATCTCCAACTGAGCAATTGTTCTCTTTTAGTGCCTCATGTTCCAGCTCACCGTTAGCTGGCTGCACCGCTGCCTCTCCTTCTTCTGGAGCTGCATCGCCTCTTCGATCAGGGCAAGGCTCAAAAGCAGAAGTGACAAGTGAATGCCAGCCTGTACCATTGACTATGACATTACAAGGGGCGGCAGGGCTACTACTGAGCTGGGGCAGGGGTTGGGGCTGGGTCCGTGCTGTGTTGGTTAAGGGCGGTTGGGTAACACTGCTGATACATGGGTTTAGTTGGCTCACTGGAGGAGTCACATTGCAAGAAGAAGGGCTGCTGTTGCTGGAAAGTGGTGATTCCTGTGTGCTTGGGTGTGTGGATCCTTCCAGTTCTGCAGCACTGATGAAACTTTGTGAATAGTTTCCTCCTCCAGCATCTTGATTGCCCTTCTCTTCCCTCCCCATCCCACTAGCTGGTGGAGATCCTGATTCAGTCTCTGCTTCCACTTTGACCTGGACCCCAGGTATCATCCTCTGAATGACCTGCTGCTGGCATGTCCTCTGACCCACGGTCAAATCAATCACACCGTCCATCAGTCGGGGGCTGCTGGTTACACACACGTTACCTACTAAATTGTCCTCTGCCTTTACAGTTAGGTCCACTACCGCCAACCTGCTTCTCTCCGAGCGCAGAGGAGAGAGACAGTCCGCATCACCTGGCTCTACTTTCTGCTCTCCTCTGTCACTTCCAAAGGAACCTGGTGAGGCCGAAATTTCAGAGGACTCAAGAGCACTGCGGACAGAACTACTGCTCTCTGGCTGGTCCCTGGATGTCCTGGGGTTAAAAGGTATTGGAATTGGAATAGGAATTGGAACTGGGAGAGGTACAATGACAGGGTAAGGGACTAAGAGAGTTGGTGGGGGTACCAGTGGGGCCAACGATGGCATACCAAAGTTCATCATTGGGGGCAAGGGAATGGGTCCATTGGGCATCATGTTGACAGGAGGAAAAGGGGGCAGACCTGGCATGGGGATACCAGGGTGGGGTGGCATCATGCCTGGATTGGGATTGGATGAGGGGTGGACATGTGGGGATAACAGAGGCCTGTGCATGGGGCTCGATGCTGGACCAAGGGACCTAGGGGGTGGTGGACCAATGCCTGGGATCATAGGGTTTGAGAGGGGACTATTGGGCCCTGCTGGGTGAGCAGAGGAACGAAGAAATGGCGGACGGATCTGTTGCATCATTTGATGCTCCATGAACAGAGGCAAGGGCATGGGTCCCCTCGGGGTCATTACCATGGGAGGGCTACCAGAGGGAACTCCAACCGGCGGGTGCAAAGTAGGAAGAGGTGGAGGGGGAAGTGTTGGACTCTCGTGAGGTCTCGGTGTGGAAATCTTGGCTGAGGAGGCGGCAGATGGGGAGCAGACAGCAGCAGTGTCTGAGGGTGAGCTGACAGAAGAAGTGGCTGGAGCCAAAGATGAGGTACTGGATGGCCCCCCGGGTGAAGGAGCTTTACGGCGAAGGTCTGTTAGGGGCGACCCCCAGGATTCAGGGGTGAGCAGTTGTACCCCTCCACTGCATTCTGGCTTACCCTCACCACCAGCCCCGTGTCCAGGGTTACACAGTGCTCCAGGCAGCGCTGCCTGCGTCTCCTTGTAGAAAATGTCCATCTTATATTGGTTTAGGCATTTGGCACTGCAGAACTGCAGCCTCCGCTCACCGGCACCAAAGTCCAGATACTCCTTAGTGTGGCGAATATGCTTGCACCAGTCACACACCTGAAACAAAAAAGCATACACAAACTCTATCAGTACTCATCACTGTGCATATAAAACACTTCTTCAAAATTTCTGCTTGATGAACATCTGGATATAAACACATCTAAAACGATGATTTTTAGGGAAATCGTTGTTTCTGTGTACATTTATAGATCTGTGCTAACACTTGTGTGTATAGATGCTAAATGAGCATTCAGCTCATTCTGCTCAAGTGCTAAGTTACTTTTTCCTTAACTGTCCTAACGTGTTGAGTCCATTCACACCTTCTCTTGGCAGTATGTCATGTGTCAGTAACCCCAGCTCACAGACAACCAACACCTCAAGTCTAAAAGCTAAAAAAGGTCATTTCCTTTCACACTTGGTTAATTAAGCGTGTACCAATTGAAGACAGGCATTATAGTGAACACAGTTTAAGTTTAAAATTAAATTATATGGGTAGAGCCCAATTTTAAATCATTGTTTAATTTAGTGGCAGTGAGTAATGTAGCAACGGCATCGATATCGATATAACTGCCTTGACAACAACGCAGAAATATTCTCTCAGCATGTTCCTCTCAACTGTAAACTCTGCACCGCTTCTCTAGTCTGAGTCAGGAAAGTGCATTTCATGGAAATGTGCTAGTATGACTGTGTCAACACAGCATGTAACCATAAGGCAATGCAACAGCAGATTTCTCAAACCTAACTTGTACATTCTATGTGTATGAGTAAAGTCATTTATGCTAACCTACAATAAACGTAGTTATATAGCACATATTAATAATAATACATAAAATTACTTTTTTTTGGTGATTTGTGACATCAACACATATTTTTTAGCATTTACTTAAGTGTGGTCAGAGACAATAATGTCACCTAGATAATAAAATGCAGTAGTTCCGTTTAGAAACTCGATTCCTCCTCATACCTTGTGTTCAAAATCACTTTTGCATGCAAAGAGCGAACCAGAACTAGAACTGGCTTCATTGTTTTTGTTCTTTTTACTCACTGCATTTGCAAAGATACCAAAACATCCTGCTGCACCGTTTCAGCAGCATTATACACCTTTTCAGCACAAAAAGTGCAAATGTTTCTTTGGGAAGAAAATGAATGTGACCCTGGCAGAGCACACAGCAGTGGGCGAGCCCTGAACACAACGTTACTCGTCAGGCCACACACAGCTCACTCTGTCAGCTCAGGGAGGAGTGGCAGGTCCTCGCTGGAGATAATTAAGGCATTAATCAGTTGTCAGACCCCTCAACGACATCCATCCATCACACAGACCCTTAAGCCCCCCTGCTGAATGTTAATAAGTCGAAGGATGCAACCGGAAGGTGGATAAACTCCCGCATAGCAACATTGGTTTAGTTGCCAGAATCCTGTCTGGCAGCAGCGGAAAGACGGTGAACTCAGCACGGTCTGTTTGGGCTGATGCACTGTAGCACTGGCCAGGATTTCAAAAGAACACATAGCATGCTTTCCTGCAGCTGCCACACATGTAGAACATCAGGTTGGTTGCATAGGTGATGTGTTCTACATCTGTATCGCCCAGCGTAGTTCGGATAAGTCTCAGCAGCAGCATCTTTTAGAAACAAATAACAGCTTATCATAAAGACCTAGTGCAGTATTAATAATGAGGTCTGAGTCATGGTGCAGTGTTTCTCAGGAGGCATAATTACGAGAGGTAACTATGAACTCAATTCAGAATGATTTTGTCAGACTAACAAACGAACTGAGTTCTGGAGAAGCAGCTGGAGAACACAAACTGCAGGAGAAGCTGATCAGAGACTTGACTACGCAGCAACTGCTCGGCTTAAACACTACACTTGGTGGTACGCAGATGCCAGTCCCTTGAATTCTATGTTTAACTGCCCATTTAGTCCTGGCTAATTCAATGAGCCATGACTGAGTAAAAGTCAAAAGGGTGCTCTCGTAAGTTGAGTTTGATAATGGTAGGCCCAGGATATTTTAAATAATAAATGTACTGAAATTTTTCTCGACAAGACAGATGGAGAGCACTTAACGACTTTCTGCACTGTGAGTGAAATTTCACTGCACATTACGCTAATGGAGTTGTGCTTTCTCTCTCTCTCTCTCTCTCTCTTTCTCTCTCGCTCTCTCCCCACTCCTGCACACAGATGTTTGCAGTTGAATATAATTACGGTCATTTATTTCCACTGCGGCCAATGTACCAGCGTCGATGGTGTAGTTCAACCATTTGCATTACAACAATTATCATGTTACCAAACAAGTATAGTACAATCACCTCGGCTGTCGTTGTTTTCTCCTTCCATGCACACTGACCCTGTGATTAGGCCAATGAAATGAAACATGATCACAAAGTTAGCTTAAGTTAGTGTAATTAGTTTAAATGACGATCAAGGCACAATCTCAGGGGTTAGGGTAGAGGTTCCAAACCCTGACCACACATCTTATCCAGGTAATCAGCAAGTGAAGGGAAGAGATAGCTGCTCAATGGGGCATGAGGACAAAGTTTGGGATATGAGGAAGAGTATTTAGTTGCTGCGGGCACAATGAATAAAGACGCTCCCCAAGACATATTACACATGGAACAACAGGCTGCAGAGAAAGATGAGTAACTTTCAGGCACTAAAGAGAAGGAAGAGGTTGCAGATGTTAAAGCGATTGCAGGAGGATGTGGAGGATTTTGATAATGAAGAGGAAGAAGAGGAGGCAGTTACAGAGGGTTAAGAGACTGGAGAGATTCAGACGGTGCACAGATTGTGAGGGTTCATAAGAGGATGCAGAGCCTGAAGTGGTTTTATATGTAGGATGGAGAGGTTTCTGAGAATGAAGAGGTTTAAGCAGGAAAAGAGCATAAAGGGACAGGCTTGTACATCCCCCTGTTGAGGTCGATACGCGATTCTTTTGACACTTCTCAGATTGCTGGCATAATCACACGGTGCAAAACACAAGGATTAAAAGCATGAAAATGAACCAGGTGCTTGAAGTAAGCCAGTCGCTCAGTGTTTAGTTTGGTTTTCCCACACTCCAAACAATCTGTGGCAAAGTATCCACTGAGGACAATTCAAGTCCTTCAGTGATGTGAAGCAAAGGTAAACAGAAGCACTGTGCTTTGCTACACAGTGGGTCCAGTCCAAAACTTAGATCCTGCAGCACATGGCCAGAAGCACCTGGTCCACTGGCAAACATTTATACAAGAAATTACATTTTGGCTGAACAGACAACAATTTATAATCAGTTTAATGTGGACTTGTTTATATAAAATTGATCCCAAAAAGAGACATATCAGGTTCTTGTAGTTCATTAAAATCCAAATGCAGCATGAAGAGTGTAGTAACTGTAGATAAGAGCCAGAGAAGACCAGAAACACGCTCCCTGTACGGCTGCTTTTTTAACAGCCAGCCATCGCCATCAGTCATTATGGATGTGACACACAAAGGCCATTCTCACTTGGCCAGGTGAAGTTCAATTGCTCTATATTTCACGGCGCACACTTAGCGCACGCACAGTGGGTAAGATAACGGACTGCAGGCTCTCTGCGGCAAAGCGTCTGCGATCGCGCGTGGCTGTCTGGTACAGGCTCGCTCTGCCTGACGTCTTACCTTAAAACTAAAGTTTAGCCTTTTAGGATGTGTCACATCTGTGCCAGTGTGTCCGTCTCGTGTGTGGATGCTAAATATGGAGCTCGGCAGAAACTGAGAGAAAACAGCTGACCTGTTTAACCCGTACAATAAAAGCTACTCCCTGTGGTTAAACGTCGTATTACTTGTTTGTTTTAATTGTGCAAACATAAAAATGTCGTGTGGATTAATCCACCATAGTTTCTTGACTGGGGGCCTCATAACCTCATAAGACTCGTTTAAAAGGAAAAGAATACTTATGTCTTCATCTAAATCTCACTAAGACAGATGAGTTCATGGAACGTGTTGCTCTATTATTATCTATCACTATCATTTCTCACTAGCTCTGACCTTAATAACACTGAGATCTGGAATAAAGCAAATACACTGAAAAGAAACTGCATCAGAAGAAGCAGCCTGTTTAGCTGTGCTGTCTACACCACTTTGTAGGGTAAAGCTAAGTGTGAGAAATATTTCTGATGAATGTTAATGTGTTCTCACAATGCCACAAATACGCGGGTTAAAAACAGAGCTTTAGATTTTACAGTTCCGTTTTAATTATTGTTTGCTTTATTGGTTCGTTCCATCTGATTTGTGTTGTCACTACATTACAAGGCCCCACAACGAAGCTTGAGCGCAATGTTATTAATGCACGTGTCATAAAATGTCGTGATGGACACATTTTTAAAAATACATCTTGTTTTTGTTGTGATGAAGGGGACTGTCACACTGTTTTTTTCCATTAATTTATGAATAAATGTAAAATATATATATCACTAAAAATGTAAAAGCAAATGATGAGCATGTAAAAATGATGAAAGGCTGAAACATGAATCATCTTCACGTCTTTGTGCGCTCATTTCAGCTTCATAAAAGGCTGATGTTTAATGTCCACTTTTACAGTAATGGCCAAATATGAACCACTCTACTGACATGTCAACAAGAAATGACTAAAAAATGATACACATTTAACAAAGAACAACATCAAAACATATTTGAGTAGCAGCCATTAAGCTTAAACTCTATCTAGTGTTAAATGGTTATGGTCCTTACAAGCACATCGCTGTTTGTCTTGAAGACAAGCCTGGGCGTGTCCTGAGTAAAGCTGTGCTGGGGTAATTTCCCACCGAGGCCATCGTCGTCTCTCGCCTGGGGGGAGAAATAATGGCTTCTTTTTACGAATGGACAAAATAAACAGGTGAACAGAAGCAACAAGGAAATGTAGAAATCAAAAACAACACTGAAAATGAACAACAGAAATGACAGTAAAATGGGTGAACAGTCATTGGTTTGTTCACAAACCAATCAACAGGATTGCCTGAAATAAAACAGTGTGTAAGCGCGTCTGTGTGCAGACATTCAGAAATGCATCTGTGGATCCAGCTTTCAAACATGTGTTAGTATGTATTTGAGTTTTTGCTTCACACAGGTGTGTTAAAGTTAAAGTAGATGCACAGCTCGTTTGCTGATCTCTTAAATTGTTTGAAGTACGGTAGTTGTTAATATTTGGATTTAAGAGACAAGAGCACAGCAGTAAAGAAATCAAGAAGGAAACTTTCCAGTCACGCATGTTTAGTTGACTAATAATTTATACTTAATAATTAATTCATAATTCATTAATTTATGCTTCCTCAATGAATTCAATCTCAGCCACACAAATGTTTTCAGCTATTCGTCTTGGTAATACTTTAATTTATTTGACATATACATATAAGACGGTTTGAGCAGACTCTGTATGTTGTACCAGACAGGCCGACATTAATGTTTCTACCACTGGTGCAAACAGTTATTAAATGGTATACATGCATTTATTAACAATGTGCATAATTTTAGGACAACTGGCCTCTGTGTAGTGCCAACATATCTATACACTTAGTGTGACTTCGAATGTCATCAAATATTTAACACTGACCTAATGTTCTCATCTGTTGTGAATAGTTACACTGTGACAGTAGCGATAAAGGTTTTTACTCTTTCAGGGCGATGAATTTAACAGTTTTTTTTTTTATTCCATGTAAACTCTGGCTAATTGTTCACTTTAATTCCATGATTGTTGAAATGCCATAGTGTGCTTACTCGCCCTGGCCATAGATGGACAGCAGTCATTCAGTCGTGCACCTCTAAACCTGCCGTAGGAGCCTCCTGTCCTATACTTGGTTTGTTAGCCATGATGTGCAGTGTGAAACTAAAGCAGTTACTCCAGATGTGGGCAGTTTTGTCTGGCAAAATGCCAAATGGCTCCATTGTGTGTCGTTAAATGAAATGTGCTTTTATATAATATAAACCTCATTGTCATATAATTAGTTTGCATTTTACTGCCAGGGGGCACTGTTATCACGAACGGAGATTCAACATCAGTGTTCATCAGGCCCAATTGCAGCCCTCAAGCTGACCCGTGCCACTGACAGGTGGACCACTGGCCTCAGAGAGTTGCATATTACGTTCCTTTTAAATTGCTCACTGCAACCTTTGATTTTTCATGGGTAATTTGAAATCCCGCTCTGTTCGTCTTCCGTAATACCAAAGGGCAAGTCTGGCGTATAGTTTCATTTCTTTGCCCAAAGGCTGATTGAGTTTACCTCAGCTTCCATCTGCTTCCCTCACCTCCAGCTAGGGTTTCCCATTCCAATCTCAACATAAATCAAATAGTGCTGTCTTGTGTTTTGTGAAGTATTCTGTTAGTTGCACTAGAAAAGCTTACGATGTAGAAATTAGACAGAAAACTGCAGCGACGCGCTAATGTAACGGTGGGAATGTTTTACGAAATCAAACTATGAGGTCATGGTTATTTAGAAGCTGTCACACACTCCAAAACACACACATATGCTACAGTATTTATTTTATAACTAGCTTTCTTGGAATGAATATGGATGTAGACACACTTAAAGACAAGTAAACACACACACACACACAGGCAGGCGTAGACACAAACTGTACATGCTTCCTCTTACACAGACGCACACAATGAGGCACTATTGCGCTATTATTCTGTCTCCAGTTTGTGCTCTGACCCTCTGGCCCTGCGCCAGTTCATTTGCATATTGTACTAATGAGGTGTTGGCACTGTGAACGAGGCGTGAGGCAGACACAGTGAGCCACACGCAGATAAAGGACATGCAGATAAGGACAGAGAGACAGACAGAACGAAAGACAGCTAATAAATCAGTAAATAGGCAGGTATGGAAAGGTTTCAATAAGGTTTCATACAAGTGTCTGTGGTCAAATTCACCAAATTCGCCCTCTGCCTCAAAACACTGGTAAAATGCAGTTGCAGTGGCAGTTGTTCAATATAAAGGTGATTTTTTGCCTTGTGCTGCTCCATCATGCCAGCAAACTGCAGCTGCCACCAGCTGAAGTTCCTCATAAGAACAACAGAGCAGGACATTGGCCGCCTGGCTCCCCTCTAGCGGCTCAGCCGTCCTGAGGGGATGCCACACCAGCTGCCACCGCGCTAGCTTCCATCTGGGCACGGATACGTGTCCAGGTGTGTGTGCCCATCACCTGCCAAAAGAGTTGCCTTTCCCAAAGAAAGACTCTCGCAGGCAGGCTTTCCAAATCCAAAGACAAACACAGCCGAACGCAGTGCAGCTCATCCCGAATCCTGATGGGAAGGTGCAGGCCTGGCGCTACGCATTAAACCACAGACGAAGTACATTCCTCCAAAAAAGGTTCATACTCTTCTTACTTTTCACGTTTTTAGCACTTGTTAATAATCATATATCTGCTTAAACTACGTTTTCGTAAAGTTCTAATGGAACTTCACAACGTTGCAGACATGCAGACTAAGTACATTCTTTGGGCGAGTTGGGTTTATCACACCTACAAGTTTAAGACATGACACAAAAGTATTTGCAAGTTCATGTGCGTGGCTCCACTTTTACAATCTCAACACCTAGTTAGTCGGAGTTACTTTTGTCTTTATGTGAGCTGAATGGCTGGCAGCTATGAGATAATCACCTTCCTCTCTGTGCCCTGAAGCTGTGTCAGGCAGGCCTCAAGGCTTCCCAACCACCAGTGAGCCTGCGCTGCAATATGCAGACACATTACACACTTCACCACGCACACAAAATTTCCACAAGCAGCTACAGTGCATTCATACAAATTCAAAGCAGACACACACACACACGCAGAAACTCACTTTTTTCATTTTGTGTGCGCCTTTAGCTGATGGAGATGCAAAGTTAACTGCGGCGTGCTGAGGAGAGGGGAGGCAAGCAGGGGAGGCTGTGTGTAAGGGAGCAGACGTGTGTGTTTGAGGTGATGTGACATTTCTGGGCTGACATGAAGCAGCACTCTGCCCCCTCGTGCCTGAAGGGAGCTCCTGGGGAAAGACACTGATGGAGGTCTGGGGTCTCCGGGGGGGGATTTCACGGTGTGAACAAAAAGCCCTGCGCTGCGGCGGAAATGAACTGTAAAACAAGCTGCAGTCTACCTGCTTCGAGCCTTTATGAGCACTATGGAAGCAGACGCCCTTCATATGCAAGCTGTTGTGTAAATATGTATGGAGTATAAAGACACAAAGATCATTGTAGTGGTATTTAAACAAAAAGATGAATGTTGTGCTTATGCCTCCGTCAGCATTTCACGAGATAAATCAGAGTTAAATTGTTTTTGCCACTCAGCCCTTAAAATGGCCTTCATCAGTTGTCATGGGAGCAGAGCCATTTTCACCTCCAAGGTGCCTTAGTAGGTGTTTACCAGTAGGTGGACCTACCAGGTTTATGTACAAAAACATGCTCACGTCACTGTCCTGTGCTGTCCCTGATCGTCTGACCGTTCTAACTACACGATGTCACCCACACCTGATGTTTGCTCCCGGCCTACTGGCAGGTGCTGCTTCCTGCTCTGGAGTACAGCTACGGGAACTATGACGACTGGTAGCAGCCTTTTAATGGGGCGATGACATTTAAAGCGGGTGAGCGAACAGCGGAGAAAAGCAGGTTGCTGGTGTTACTGCAACTGTTACCACCTTTGTTGTCACAGAATGCATTTGTTACACTTTCAAATCCAGCCCTAACTGATGAGTGGCTGATATGTTAAAGGCTGACTCCATCAGAAAGCAGAGGATCCGCTAACCTGCAGCCTTCTGCTGCCATGCGTCACACACAGAGACCATAATTCATCACCGCTAATTGCTTAACTTAATCTTGGCACTGTGTCCAATGAGCGAGCGTGTTTATCTGTGTATGTGTGGGTGTAAGATAGAGGGAGAAACCGTACGGCACCACGTACAAGCGTGACTGTTGAGGAGATTTTACCTACAGCTCAAAGCAAAACTTCACCCTAGATTTAAATTCCATGATTTTAATCCCCCAGAACTGTCCCACGATGATAGCAGTTGTACGCGCAAGGTCTTACTGAACCTTTCCTTCCTTTCGACGCGCCTCTCGACTGGCTGTTGGACGGTGCAGGTTGGCAACATACGCACAGGAAGTGGTCGTTTGCAGGGCATTAAAAAACAAGAGTGAGCCAAGCTGCGTCTCTCAATCAGTAGGTGACCATGAAAGGAGAGTGAAAGTAAACAGGCAGAGCGAGGTGACGGAGTAGTGCGAACTAATCCGGCAGATTACGGCACGCAGAGAACAAGCACAGTGATCAGCCCAGGTTAAACTATCACTCATCCCTTGCCACACAAAGACACGCTACATGACGTGGGGCTGTGTAGATATGTGGGAAAGTAGCAGCCCTAGTCACCCTAGCAGGGGTTTGGGTTTCATGGATGAGGCATCTGAAGATATTTCATGCAACTTAATGCCAGGGCCATCGCCCGCCCCCTTCATCCCCCTCCTGCCTCATGTCTCCTCTCCTCTATCCAAAGCACATGCTGACACGAGATACTTTTTTTCAGCCATGACAATATTTTTTTTCTTCTGTTGGGAAAAAAAAGTAAGCCTGCAGGCCGTGTTGTTGTGGCCAACCTTGTGGGTGCATGAGAAAAGAAACATGTGGGTATCGCTTACACAAACGGCCTGCATGAATGTGCAAGAGCCAGACAAAATATAGAATATGAGCTGCTGTTGCAGAGCAGGCCTTTCCTGTGTTTGTGATGTTTGAACATGTGCATCGTGCTGATGGATAAGAGAAACTTCCAAAAAGGCTGAATGGCTATTAAGCATGCATGCGTATAAATTATATGATTTTTTTATTCCACATTGTGTGACATGTCATTTAGCCTGGCTGAAAACATTAGTTACATTATTGTGTATTTTGTCCACACATTACTGTATATTCAGGCTCCACTATCCACTAAAACAGAAAACTAATCTACTTTGTACTAGGAGCATATGAATAAGTCTTATGGCTGTTATTCTAATTTATGAATAGCTTTTTCTTTTGTTGAACAGTTGGCCTGCAGATTTATCAGTTGGATACGATGGATGTAGTTTTTCTGACCTCCTCAGGAGCTCAGAGATCAAAATGAAGCCAGTTTAAAAGCTGCTTTTTGATCTGCCATGAAGCTCTACACCTCTTGCAAGAGTCACTTGCAAGAGTCACTTCTCCCACGAGGTTTGAACATGTCACTCATTCCCTCTCATCACCAGGACCAGACAGCTCATTTGTCATCATATCAACATTTTAGTACAATGAAAACTACAAACTCACTATAAAAATAAAGAAGCTACATAACACGTTAAGGTATAAAATGAAGAACATTTATGTGCAACATTACACTAGACACAAGGTCAGCTTGCTTTTCATGCTTCGTGAGAAAAGTGTCAGAAATAAATAGAAATAGGATACACAGGAACTAACTGAAATGAACAGACATAGTCTAAGTGCAGCCCTCTCTGGTTCCTGCTCCAGTGCAGTGCTTGAAAGTGATTATGTTTGGATGAACAACTGACTTCAGGACAGACAAGCGGGAGAGTAAAGCACGTTATACTCACAGCGTAATTCCTTATATATCCCAGCTTTGGTACAAGAGAAAAAGGAGATTGTTTAACTGCAGTCATTGTGGGTGAGATGATATACACAACGATCAATTGTGTCTCTTATGCACGATAAGAAAACATTTTGTCAATAATCACCATCTGATCACTATAAGATATACTCCTGGTAATTCATGGTTGAGTGTTTAATGTCTCTCAAATACAAAAGAAATACAAAAGTTGCATAAAACATGTTGTGAATATGATGATGATGTAAGTGACATTTTGATGTATTTAGGGTGATAATTGCTGTAGCTACAAAAGTGTCTATCTAAAAAATAGTCAATAATCTATAAAAACATTACAAAATTATGACAACTCAATATACAAATAATCAGAATCAGAAGCAGACACTATTGTTTACGCTCATAACATCTTTGTCCAGTAAATACTGGCTCAGCGAGTGTTGGGGCGCTGGAGTGGGACAGTACAAGATACTGCTCATTAAAATTCAATGGTAGGAACCTGGGTTCAGTACGCAAACCACTGAAGTAATTTGCATGTGAATGTGTTGAGTTCTGATGTTTTTGTACCATATTTCCGTCTTTAATCAAACTGTTTTATTAGCACTTTCAATTAAATCAAATTAAACGGCTTGTATTTTATTCTTGACCCCAAAACATTACTTAGATGCCACTAATGTTCATTTTTGAATAATTGTTTGCTTGCGTCATGAAAAAGCTGGACTTTTTACATTTTAAAGAGAGCTAATCTTTTTCCATCCTATTCTGTTGCCATGACAACTCAAGCTTCTTCCTTAATACACAAACAGGAGCATCTTCTCATCTACCCTTTAAAGCAAATATATGTACTTGAAAATGATCCTTAAAAATGTGGAGCCTTTTGTTTTCTTGCAAATGTACACTGAAAGTAGCATCACGCCCAATTTATGCAATTCTCAGCTGTGACTGACCACATGGTACAGAAGCATATATCATGAAATAATGTTGTCATTTTTATATTGTTCTCTTGACTGATGGTCACGCTTGTTCTATCGCTGATGATAAGGAGGACGTTTTACCTTGTTTCTCTTAAAATAGGCTCTGCGGCAGGCGGCAAAGCACTTCTCACTGCAGAAGCTCTTCAGCTCACTTCCCATGCTCAGCGAGTAGCGTTTGACACCGACCTTCTGGCACCAGGCGCACATGATCTGTACGTTGGACGCATCTTCATCTGGAGAGAAACAAGCAGTTGTGACAGTGAGTTGGGATGCGGTGCAAGGTAAGCGTGTAATTCAGAAACAGCTGTTCTTCTTAAACTATGAATCCATTTGTTGCAGCAAAGTGACTCTGGTACAAGTTGTAACCTATGCTGTTAACTTACATCATATTATATTTTAAGTCTCTGGTTATGAACATCACCTAACATGCAACAACTGTTATGCATAATGTCTCCAACGCAAGGCCCACAACACATTAACTCCACTGATTCAGCGCAGCTGCTGGGAGGTTAAAGACTCAAGCCACAGAAACCACTGCAGGATTTATAATGAAACCCTGCCATGGGTAAATGCAGCAGAACCGGATGAGCCCAGGACATGGGAAGATGCCTATTTGTGGCTGTGATCTGTGGGTATTAGAGACCCTGAGGTGGACACAAAGATGGATACTGATGATGCCAGACAAGACACCTAAGTAAATCTAAGGCATTTACTGAGTAGGATCACTAGTCTCTGTCTGAGAACTTACACTACCCTGATCTGAGCTCACGTGAAGGAAACAGCACCCATCCAACTACTCCACCCAAACAAAAAACCACACGAGAAAGTAGGGTTTAATTTAGTCTTTTTGGCTCTGCTTTTATTTCATTCTTAAATTATTCATGATAAGGGCACTTTGGGGACAGAGAGCAGGAGGAAAAAGAATAAAATTAAAAAACATGAGGGAGCAAAAAGAAGCATATCCCAGTTTCCTGGGATCCCACAAGGACAGAGTGACAAACAATATGGAAACATTAAATTATGATGATTGTTTGGCAGTTTAAGCTACACAATAGAAAGTCTAAGGTTTGTAGAAATAACAGAATATCCCCAACGTGGGCTCAATAAAGGATTGTCTTATCTGATCTTATCTTAAAATACTTGTAAATTATAGAAAGAAAAGAAATGTCTGAGGGAGAGGTTGTTTCTTTAGAAATTCCTAAATGAAAGCTGAGTGAAAACTTATACTGGCAGTTGTTAGCGGAACAGTTTTTGATGTTAGTGTTTGTGGGAAAGACAGAAAACCCCTGGACTAGACTCTTACTCGACCAGAAATCTACAATCTAGATTTCAATTTTCAGGTTTTCTAACATAAAGGTAATATTTTCATGTATGCAGATTTCTTCTAGTTAAGGATGTTTTGTGCGAAATTCACGACCTGTGTGGGTGAGAGCAGCCTTATGATCGTCTTAACTAGTCTGCGAGGAAGCATTGTGAAAAAATAGCCATGGATTTAAAGATCAAAACGATTAAACCCACAGCTCTTCTGCCTCTTCAGACTTTAGCTTGAACATATTTGACCTAAACACCCCATCGTATGCACACAGCAAGTCCACGTCTAATTCAAGGCTTGAAATCTAGCTCCTCGCTTAAACCTTTGATTTAGTGGTTAGTGGCCTCGGTGCTGCTGTGTGTTTATTTTAGCAGATCCTCTGTGACAGCGAGTCGCCTTTGCTGTGGTAAACGGCTTTTAGTGCCGTCACCGTTGCAATGAGAGAGATCCTCCGAGATTCCCTCCAGTATCTCCCAATTATCACATTATGACTACGCGGGTGTGAGGGCGAAGAAAACGCAGGCCCATTAGTCTTTCACTCCCGCTCACCTCTTATCATGCGCTCGCTGAGCTTTTCACCTCTTGGTGAGTTTAATGGATCTACAGCACTATCAGATTTTAAGTGAAGACTAACTCACAATTAAGAGAATCACTCCCGAGGGCTTTAAAGACACACAGTGGATCCAACATGCATATTTTATGATTTTCATCCCCTTCTCACAGCCTTGTGTGTATCTGGATCACAACCATTTGCAGTGAGAATAGAAACACACTAAATAGCTTCATTCAGTAAATGGATCAATGCACTGAAAATTCTACTGTATGTTTCACAATGTAACAGGATTAACATAAATATCTTAATAATTTCATTCAAATTGTTGTCGCTTTCCACCACCCTGGCAACTTATGACAAGCCCTTCTGAAAACACTCACATCTGCACAGTAATTACGCAGCAGACGTAGTAAAAGCCACCGTCACATCATACCTGCACCTCAAAAGGTCTTTTGTCAGACTTTGCAGGGCACATGAATAATTCACTGTATGTGAGAGAGGGGGGTTAAAGAAGGTGTCGGCCGCTTGGTGGGTCGGTGCTGAGCTTTAAGTCGGACCACACCATCTGTCTCCCCACCTAGTCAGGGCCAGCGGGGACTCCTCTTGGGCGATGCCAACGTGGCTTGCTCCCTCTGCCGGGGCGTACCAACCTCCTGCGCTATAGCAGACACAGGGGATAATGAAGCCCTCCGTCTGGCTGAGGAACACGGACATTTCCTCTGAGAGTCGATGGGGTAATATTGACACTCGGGCGGGTGGAGGAAAGCAAGGTGTACAGCAGGTAGCAAGCTCATTAGTAGCCTGTCCTTGCCTGATACATGGAAGCATTCAGGCCATTGTACAAAAATAAGCTTTTCACACAGCATAAACAGACGGTTTTCTCCGTATGTATTATAAAGCAAGTTTATTCTTCGAGTAAAGTCTAATTAGTCTGTGTAACAATAAATCTGTGAATAAGACAAGTCAGTGTTTGCAGTAGAAAATTTGAAAAGTAACCAAAACAAACAATTGGCTATGCCTCATACTGACTCTTGAGGTAGACTGGGTTGCTCATTCGTGAGGCAGGCTTCTTAAATGTCTTCCTTGCATAAGCATAAAATACTTTGCCATTTATTTTATTGCATGCGCCTTTGGAAGACGGGGTCAGTGCTCCCTACCTGCAGGGGGCTTGATGAGTGGCGGTGGGATCATGGGGACAATAAGGGGCAGGTTGCCATGTTCCTTGGTGCTGGGCGTGGATGTGGAGGGGGTGGTGGGAGGCTCTGTGACTCCATTCCTGGAGGTTGGCAGGGACTGTGAGCTGTTGGCTCGATCGGGAGAGCTTTCGGTGCTCTCTCTTGAAGCTGGCATTTTTGGCAATGAGTTTTCTAGACAGGAGAGCAAAATACAGCATTACTGAACAACTGATGAGACGCTGCGGCACTCATTGCAAATCTTGCCATAATTTAAGAGGCTGGGGCGTCCAAGATTTGACCGAGTGGGTCATTTGTCACCACAATAGAGACGCAAGGGATGAAGCATGTCTGCTTTTGAGGGTGAGCTTGGATAAATGTGTGTTTAAAGCGCTAGTTGACTGAATGTTGACTAAATCAGGAGACGAATCAATCACTGTATAGTAATCACTGACTACATTTCTACATGGAATATAAAAATTTGCACATACAGACAAACCCTTAGAGAATTAGAACAGAATTTGTAGTTCCCCACAAAACATCTTGTGGTCTTGCAGCTAATGGCTTTGGTTATTTAGTCACAACACGAGCATTGTCAGGATCACAGAAATAGTCCTAATAAACCCACAGTTTACAGCCTGTCCAGCACTGAGCAGCCGGTGCACAACATGTAACAAGCAACATCTCCAAAGGTAAAAACAGACCACATACGGAATTAGTCGGTAGTAAGTCGTAGTAAGTAAAGCTGATGTTGCGCTTGGTCACTTAATGCTTAATGAGAACAGTGCGTGTGAAGGTGTTTGCCCTCTGTGACACGCTTTGCTCGGCCGCTGAAGACCGTCCCACAGAGAAAGAATCCTGCTGCGTTGATCAGCGCTCAGGCCGTTCCATTGGGAGCCGCACAGGCTTAGGCCTCACCATGTTCCATGCCTGTGGCTGCTTTGCACCATTTCTTTCTTTTGTTTCCTTTTCTCTTCGATCTACGGTTAAATCTTGCTGTCATCCGTCCAAAGAATTAGTCTGGCATTTTAGGAGCTTTCTATCCTTTCGGTTCTGGAGTGTTACCAGTGTTTTGTGACCTGTTCTGAAGCCTCTGTATTGATTGGCACTGTATGATTTAACTCCTGACAACTGAACCCACCAAAGTAGTGATGTGTGAATTACATTTGAAAACAATTTGACTAAAAGCTGAAAGCCTTGACTTTCTTAGTAAAAGCAACTTTTCTTTGTTGCTATACAACATTATTACATCATATATAACATAATATGCAATATTTATGGAAATATATATATGCAGCATCACAGTTTCCCTTCAAAGGCAAGAGCAGCACTACATAAACCAATATTTAATACATTTGTTTGTTCATACCTTTGAGGACAGAGATGTGCTGCGGCATCTCCCCTATCTCCAGATTGTCAGAGTCTCTCAGCTCCACCTTGTCGTAGCCGTACCAGCCCAGCAGCTCGTTCATGGTGTTCTCTGCAAAACTCTGCAACACAAAAAGATGAGCAGTGAGATGCAAGTAAAAATATTAAAAACATCAGGAATATAACATGCCATGATATTAATGTGGTACTGAAGTAGTAAATAAATAGTATCAAAGTGAAGGTGCAGCTCTTTTAGAACTTTTGGACACATTTATTTACACTATTGTCACTTCATGATTCAATATCATGACTCTACTAAGGTTTGGGTTTGGACTCCAGGGTTGCCCAGGTGCGTTTCTGTTTGTGTCTGCGTGGTTTGTCTTCAGGTTCTCCAGTTTCCTCCTACAGTCTGAAGACACGCGTGTTAGGTTGTCTGAAATTCTAGGTTGCTCATAAGTGTGAGTGGTCTGTTTCTATATGTGGCCCCTGGCGACAGGGGGCACCCTGCCTCATCCTACTGACAGCTGGGATGGGCTTCAGCTCACGCCAAGTAATCAGCATAGAAAAAATAGAACACATGACAGGATTCACACAATAACAGCAGAGATTAAAAAAAATGTTGATGTTGTTCCTGATATTCAAATTCAAAATGATATCACTATAATTGAATGTTAATATGTACAGTACTGTCTAAAAGTGTTAGGCAGGTGTAAAAAAATGCTGTAAACAAAGAATGTTTCCGAAATATAAATAAAGATTGTTCATTTTTGTCAAATTACAAAAGTGAGCAAACAAAAGAAAAATCAAAATCTAATCAATATTTGGTTACGTCAATACTGTCAGTACTGGAAGTGATGCTTGGCCCCACAGAGCCCTGATCTCAGCATCATGTGTGTCTGGGATCACATGCAGACAGAAGGATGTAGAAACCCTACATCCACAGAAGATCTGTGGTTAGTTCTCTAGATGTTTGAACAACCTACAGCCCAGTTCCTTCAAACACTGTGAGCAAGTGAACCTGGAAGAACTGCTGCAGTTTGAAGGCAAAGGGTGGACACAGCAAATATTGATGTGATCTGTTGGTCATTCATTTGTTCATTTATGAAAATAAATATTTAACACTTCTATTTCTGAAAGCTTTCTTTGTTTACAGCATTTTTTCACACCTGCCTAAAACTTTATGTGCATGATTTTATAAACATTTCCATTTTATACAGTATTTAACAGCACAGTTCGAGCGACCGACAGAGAGCAAATGATTATTAAAGATAGTTTGACACCTTATAAAATATTTACCTTCTCGCCAGAAGGTAGATGAGAAGATCAAAAGCAATTTTACATCTCTTCACATATACAAACCTGGAGGCAGGAGGTGGTTGACTAAGGACATAGCAACACACAGCTGGTCTGGCTTTGTTTAAATGTAAAACGCATCCCAAAGCACTCGCTAATGATCCCCTGTTCCCAGTCTCTGAGCTAATCACCTGCTACATCTAACTTAAAATATGAGAGCGACCAATCACAATGTGGGAGAACTGCTAATACTGTCAATTATTCATACATCCACGTGTAATAAAACGCTTCCGAATGAGGGAAATGAAATGTCTTGTGACAAATTGGCTTGAAATTTGTTTCGAGTTAGACAGCAGCACAACCACAGATACACAGTGCTCACATGCACAAGGCATAAAATTCTATGCAGGTGAAACGTGACAGTGTTTCCTCCATTAGATTCTTTCATGACGCAGCCAACGCTGTCCCCTAAACAAAACCACAGCCTTGCTAATGCACACAATCCATTATCACCATATTTTATGTTTTAGGAAGTTGCAAATGTTCGCCCAGAATATTCCCATTCTTTACATAAGTAAAAAAAAAATAAGAGCGCTCTTAAAAACAATGTCTTATTCCACACCACTAAATCTGATACAGTGCTGAAGTATTCCAGCTTGTAGCCGTGCGTGCGTTTTGATGTTTTAAATCCAGCCACTCATTTCTGAATTACTTTACATGGTTTGTGAATTTTAGGAATTACTAAAAATATTTATTCTGCATTATTAATCTGAAGTTATCAAATATAAGTGGTGGAGAAGAATTACACCATTTGACTGAAAGTTGAGTCGTGGCTACTGGACGACTTCTTTTTGTAGAAATGTCTCACCGTTCTACTTCTACGAAGGAGTCCAGCTGCCATGACTCAACTTTCAGACAGCTTCACCTGGATGACTAAGGATCTCCACAGACCACACAAATACAAATACCACTAATGAAATAGAAGCATGCGCCACAGGTTTTATGCATAATTTGCATTTTCCGTCACAGTTTATCTTCACAGGGTCGGCAGACGACATTCAGACTCACATTCACTGCTATGGGCAATTGAGCGTCATCGGCTAACCTGAGACGTTTCGCTATAAAAGGATTTTTCCAACTGGACGCTCAGCTGGGAGTCTGTCTGCCTCTCCCGGCTGCAGACAGCTGGTTGGGCCACTGACTCAATTACTTGAAAGAAATTCATTTAACAACACAGCACAGACACAGAGCAGAGTTTAAATATTGCTTTCAATGGTATTATAGTACAACTGGAAATGAGCCCACAAATACACACACAGACATACGCATAGGGGGTAACCTGTCCACAAACACAGAGCAGACACATGATGGTGAAGCATCTCTCTGTACATTTAAGACACTGCAGCACAGTTCAGAAGTGACAGAGGCAGATTTTCTGCAGCTTCATCAGCACGTTCCCTCCTTTTCTAAGCATTTTAGGAACGGGGTTTGTCCAGAGCCTATATTTTCTTATATGTATAGAAATAAATGTGCCACGGATGGAAGCTTGATGGTCTGAATGCTGGAAGGGTATTATTAATGAAGAATGACAGGAGTTATTGATCAGTCTGTTAGGAAATACCACTGTGGTGGGATGATCAGTGGGTAGACGTGGCACAAAGGTGCAGGCGCAGTTCGAGCCAGTGACAGGTGAAATCAAAGCATGTGGCAAATGTGCAGGAACGTGTCAGAGCTTAGCTGAAAACAAGCATCTGTGTGAGTATCCAACTATTAACAACAAGTAAAGTCTAATCTCTTCAACCTTGATGAGTTGAGACGAGATGAAATATTAATTGAATTAATCAGAAAAGTATTTATACCTGAACTAAAAAGGTTTTTTTTAGTACAGTTGCTGCATCGTGGACAACAACATCAAATTATGACAATCAACAAAAAGTGATGGCGCTATGACAGATTCAAAGTGCACCAATTTCCAAGCCCAATTGCAGTAATTAGCCGAACTGCAAGGATGAAACCTTGAGAAGAAAAACTCATCAAGGTAGAAAATCCTTCCTTTGAAGAAATGTGTTGAAGCATAACCGAGCCTGAGCGTAGTCCTGACTGAAACGGATGAAGCCGTAAAACATCCACAGACAAAAACACTACACCTCTCTGTGTCTCCCTTTCCTTCCTACCATCCTGTCCTCTGTGTCACCCTATTACTTTGACAAAGTGGGAGTATTCTTAAAGGGTGGAATCTAATCCTGGCTGGCGTCTCATCAAAGCAGCGGCACCAACTTTGGCTGGGGCTGGGCTGGGAAGGAAGAAGTGTTGGGGTCACAGCAGCAGGTCTGTCTATATGTTACACTGAATGCATGGTCCACTCATCTGGCTTAATGCAGTTCAACAGACACTGATGATGAAACAAAGACAGAACTTTTGGAAATGCATGACCCCAATTTGGTACGAAGCACAACACCTGAATTAATTAAAACTATATATAACATAACTGTGAAATACTTCATTGACCTTGTGTTTGCAGTGTATAATCACAGTCCCCAGACAATGAATCCTATGGATTTTATTCTGCTCAACACATACTGTATACAGTAATAGTTAATTTTTTTTTTTTTTTTTTTGAAAACTCTCTCAGTCTGACAAGTGGAAAAACCTTTCTCCCTTTGAGCACAGTGATTTCTTTGGTGCCACTCTCAGACTAACATGAACTGAAATTTACAGTGTGCAGCTTGTTCGCTAGGGGATTGTTTGTATTGTGGCCTTTCCTCTGATGCTCACTAAGGTTAGGCTCAGGAACAGGAAAATCATCGCATGGTAAAATCAGTGTTGCAGTCTTTAAGATCCACTTATGGGTGAGGTGAAAAAACTTTATATGAAAACAATAAACATCCCTTTTATTTTTTTCTCCTCTGCCCAAATGTTGTAGACGTCAATAAACCAACAAACTTTCACAAGTTATTCTGCAAATTTATCACAACCCACAACTTGTGTTGTCGTGTGTTAATGAATCTGGTCTGTTCCTCTGAGGTCATCCAATGGAAGCTTCATTTCCAGCTGCAGAGCTTTCGACGCAGATGCTGCGTTAGGTTGCTCTTCACCGCCAGCAGCAGGCAGGAGTTCGCCATCTCTAAAACTGAGTGGCCCTTAATTCAAAGCTCTCCAATTCATCAAGAGTGTAATGAATCCTCATTACAGTCAGTTGACAGCGTGTCAAGCGAGGTTTTGAGTCAACGTCAAGGTCACTGTCACACAATATGCTGAAAAAAGGTTTCTAATATTTCTAATCACCCCATGTCATTACTGGACTGTCCTGATTTAGCTTGGTCTAAACTCTTACGTTGATCATTTATGGCATATTATGAACAACTGAGGGGTTTGGTGCACACTTCTCTGCCATACTTACAGCGGCACAACGATAAAACATCATTTCAGTCCTGCTTCTGCCATATCCTGTTTTGTCTTCTAAGACATCACCAGTAGGTCTTGCGGTAAAGCTGAAGATGGGAACTGGATATGTTGCGGGCAGAAACCAGAGCAGGTCACAGTACACCGTGATAATTCCCGACTCCACACGCCAAGTTTCCCTTTGCCTCCTCCTCCTTCTACCGTCTCTACTTTTCCACTCCTCTGCTCCCTCTTTCCTCCGCTGCCTCTCCCTCGCCTCTGCTTTCATTTCCCTCTACTTTCCTTGATATCTGATCCAGCGGAGACACTCCGGTTACAGTTTTTACAGCCTGGCCAGCCCAGCGCTGTATACATTCCTTTCTCCCCTGTTTCTGAGCCCACTCTCTCCTATCCCTTGCATGCCCACTCCAGCTTCCCCTTGATTACTCACTGGAGCTTATTTTACCATGACACACATTAAGCAGACAGAAGAAGGAAACACTGTCGGACTGTTTGGTTTTTCAGAGGAGTATGATCCCTCACAAGGGCACATTGTGTGTTTGTATGTGCAGGCGGGCGGGTGGGGGGGGGGTTCTTCCAGCTTTGGTTTGAAATACAGAAAATGACAGTCTCCTTAGGGAGAGGAACAAATTGAAAAGAAATAAATACTTATTAGGTGTTTAAAGGATTCGGGAGGAGGCAATACCATCATGCAACCAACCGTACTGTCCCTACGCTTCCTTACTGCGCTGACCTGGGTGTGTGACTCTGTGTGTGTGTCCACAGAAGGAGATGAATTTCAGTGCTGCGCAGCTACAGGCGAACTTGTTTCGCCTTTGAAAGTGTTTTGACTCCAGTCATTAACGTCCCGGGATCCTGATGGAGATACTGGAGTTGTCGCGGGAGTGTGTTGATTTTCCTACACTCCGTCAATACAACACTATATCCACTCTAGACTATTTGCTACATTTCGTATTGACATGTGTCAGAATTCCCAGGCTAATGGAGTTTTAATTTAGTTGGGCGTGTCATCAAATCTCAGGTCTCTCACGTTTGAGTGATTGCAGTTGCTAGTTGCAAACAGAAGCGATGACAAATGAAAATGCCTTGATTGTATGAAGCTGTTTAACAAATATGTCAGTTCTCTGAAACATATTCTAAGACATGTCAACGTACTGGATTATGACTGATGACCACTGTCCCTAATTCTAACATCAACCAGCAAAACATACAGACTTGTCAATAAAACATCACGTCTGACTGATGACTGACATCATGTAATTACTTCATCAATGAAACAAATTACCAGACGGGACAAAATTCTCCTTTCCCTCAGAATAATCAATCTCTAAATGAAATCAAGTCGTGTATTCAAATCTCCGAACAACACTTCACTGTGTCTTTAAGGATGCTCATACATATTTGGAAGATTCTTAATGCTTCACTGAGAATGGCTCTGGTACCGTCCTGATAAGAAATACGAAGCTTTCTTCATGTGGAGCCTCTAGATCACACCCCCAGCTCCTGTACCCCTCGTTTCTGTCATCAGGCAGCAGAAGTGTGCGTTAACTGAAATATCAAGTCCTGTTTCAACGATCGAAATGTGACTCTTTCAGTGCAGTTTTAGGTACAGTAACAAACAAAAGCAACTCTACTAAGAATTCAGTCTGAAATGCTATGACTCATGTTGCAACTACACGAAAAAATACAACAAAAATATATTTAATGTGCTATATCATGTCATGTTACGGTATTCCCCGTCCTGTTTTCTTTATTATTATGCATCTTTGGCATTTTCGCTTGCTAACAAACCATCTTGACGTCCATCAATAAAATCTACATTATTTCTTCTTTTATATTGCAAGAGAGAAGAAGCAGTGACACATGAGGGCGGCTGGGATTTTGGATACATAAATACAAAAAGGCTTTAATTCAGGAGTGTTGAAGCCTCGCTCAAAGCCAGCTCCCTCCTCTGCCAGCCGAAAATCACCTGTCTATGCTTCTCTCGCAGCTTACTGTATGTGTCTCCAGCCAAATGTGTACAAACAATGAGGAGATGGAGACAAAGCGGGTACACTACCCCTCTCTCTCTCTCTCTCTCTCTCTCTCTCTCTCTCTTACACACAGGCAACCACAAACGCAACGAACACTTTCTTTCTTTCTCCACAATGAACCGCACGGGCTCAAATATCACAATGTGCACCGAGCAGGGGGAAAAGCGGCACAAACAACGTGCGGCAGGATGCTCTGGGTTGCACCGCGCAGGCCAGAGCACAGGAGACAATGTGCCCCATTCGAGTGCGTAAAGCTCCCACATCTGGCTGGATCACACGACTCCGGGCAGCTGGGAAACACACGCAAACACAGACACACACCTCCACTCTGAGGCAAACCCACACGGTCGACACGGAGCCGCAAACGCATCCTGGCATATGTGAGTGTTCCCCCATTGATTTATACTAATTACGTACATTGGCTGCCCTCCGTTGCGCCGTAGCGTAACTGTATTAATAGTAATAGTAGGGGCACTGCTGGCGCCTTCACGGACGCACTGGATTTTCCATTAACTCTGGATAAGCCACGAACGACACGGCACACAAACGGCGAAAATATTGCATGAGGCGCTGCACTGCACTGTATTCTCCGCTGGCTTCAAACTTACTCGCAGAGCAGCAGCAGCAGTGACTGGGCGCCGCATCCATTGTGCCCCGGCGGCGCACTGGCAGGATGCGCAGCCGAGGCTGGCGTGGATTTGACAATAAAACTTGGGTTTAGCAAAGCCCCGAATCAAAGTTGGACTATCATGCAGCCGGTTGCTCTTGGGTGCATCGCACGCTGTCACACAGACGCCTGCTTAGTGCTTCAACACACACGCATGCTGCTCACAACCACTCCACGCGTAATCACATGCAGCTGGGCACAGATCCCTCTTTACCTTCATCTCTTCATTTATTTCCCTTTTCACCGGGTGAGCTGGTTTTCGGCTTCTTTTATTTTCCGGAGGTCTGCCCTCTTTTTCCATCTCTGCCATGTTTTCTCTGTGATACTTCTGTCAATATTTGCGGTGAGGAGAGGGGAGAGGAGGGGGCGAGAGCAGCAGCTGTTTACAGTCGCCAGACGGCGGGTGTCTTGCAGCTCTTCAGCGGCCCGTGTGACGCTGGCGATGCCGCCGAGGGCTTGCGGCGCCCGGCTAAGTCAGCCATCTTCTGCCCGTATCCTCCACGGTCCGTGCGCCAGTGGTGAGCCGCCTCTGTGAGTCAAAGGAGAGGTTGAGTGAGGGGAAAAAACGAGACAGGGGGAGGGGCGTCCGCTGAAACATTATATGACGCGTTGCTGATCAGAGGTAGGCGACTTCTCCTCGCTTTCCCATGGAGCGCAATCAGAGCGGTCGCATCCACTTAGCCCCGCGCTGCGCCCTCATGGTGACAGGCTGCAAGCAGCAAACAGGTGCCCACACGCACTCGCCCTGCTCCAGGGCAGTGTTTCCACATACTGTTGGTCATAAGGACATTTAGTCTTCGGTTGCGCACTCGACTGCTTCAGTCATTTGACACCACAACAAACTCAAGTAATGTCTGCAAGTCCAGTGCAGAAACGGATTTAGATGCAGGTGCTTTAAAACTACACCTTTGTTTACCCAGCATAGTATGACGATGCGTAGGGATGTGGGAAGGAGGAAACGAGCATCTTGGGAGAATCCCACGGTGATGTGTGTGTGATGTGATTATTTTGGAGGGCTGTGTCTTCTCCCTCCGGTGGGTCCCTGCTGTTGCTTTTCCATTTTAGTAAAGCTCCGTTGCCTTGACTTGCACTTTCCCTTGCAGTGCCTAGAGTATGATGACGTGACACGTCACAGCAGGTTGTTTAAAAGTGAATTTCACTCATTTCAACGTGACATGGTCAACGCACTAAAAGCCCTTTAATCAATGGTTTTTATTTTGAATTTGCCTGTCTCGGCTGTATCCCACACGCTGCCCTCCGACTGCAAGTGGAATTACAATACGTTGGCAGGTGGAGAGCCGCTGAGAGGGCCAGTGATGGTGCTCATGACACAGTGACACCCATCCGAGGCGGAAAATCAGCAGGAACGAGAGCTGTGAACCGTGAGGTGGGGTCAGGATGAGATGACTTGTGTGTGACACTGCTGGCCTCAACCTGTGAACAAGCCGTGCACCTGCATCACACATTCTTGCTTTAAGCTGCTCCTTCAGTTACAGCAGTTTGGTTTAGTATAATGTAATTGCAACGCTTCTCTTGATATTCTGCACACTATGAGTGGAGAATACTTGAACTGAAGATAATTGGTTCCTTTCACTGACACAGTACATTTGTCCTTTGTCTGTTGTTCATATCTGACATGTCACATTTTAGACTATTTTTATTCCGTGTCTTTCGCTTGTCTGTTTTTGTTGTTTCGATGTGAAGCCCTTTGTGAAAAGTGCAATAGACATTCATTAAACTAAGTGATAAAATGCCGCAGGTGAACTGAAGAAAATGAAGGAACAGTATTTTCTTGATGAAATTGCACTTAAGCATCAGTTTGGGTTTTTTTTAAAAGTGCCTCCAGCTGTTTCAGGTTAGCTGCTGAGACAGCTGACGGCTGTGTGAGCTGTCCTTGACAGGCTTTCTCTCCAGTCAACAATAAACAGATGAAGCAGGTTTCAGTAGATGCATTGTTAAATCTAACATTGCCAGGACTGTTTTATTCTTATTAGGATTATGTTGCATGAATTAAAGATTTTGTGATGTATACCCCTGACATTTTATATAATATAAAATAATCATAAATGTTGTTCCAAGAGAAGTAAAATATAGTTTTATGTGAAGTTTGTTTAATGTGTGGTAAAATCTCTGTAAACAGGCTTATGACATAGAGTAATCCAACCAGTCTGTGTAGCGTTAAATAATTGTCAATATTTGATGATTTTTTTATTTCTGTTCTTTCTACATGTGTTATGTACACTAACATTTTCAATCACAAATCATGGTAAATGAATTGACTTACGGTTTTAAGGTTTACAGTATCTATACACTGCTGTTTGTTCCCAGAATGTTATGTGACTTAAAATGAAGGCGTTTTTAATCAAAGCAAGCCATTCATTCCATCATAAAGTCTAGGTGTAGATACTGGGCTTGGTTATTGTTGCCAGAGATGGTCTGTGACTACAGGTGTGTAGCAGGCAGTGCAGTACGTTTATGTTTTAGCTGAAACGCATGCATTTGATCAGGAACTAACAGTTAAAATCTATGCTCAGCACAAGGTGAAATAAACAGTTTGGTTTTCTCCGTTTTTGGACAGAGGTGCGCTCCGTAGACGGGGCGTATCGGAATGTGGGACCCGTCGTGACGTTTGAGGACGTAACCTATTACGCGTTTCAAGATGGCGGCTTCCAGTGTCAGGTCGTGTGTTATCAAAGATACGTGTAGTTGTTTTCAGTGACGTTGTGTGAAGTTTATTGGAATAATTTTCAATGTGCGTTTTGCAGCATGGCCAGACGCTAGCGGCCGTGTCCCGTGACGTCATTGTACGATGGTGACGAGTGTCCGTGGGGCTTCAGGGAACCGTGTCAAGCTAGAAATACGGCGCCGCTAGAGACAACATGCTTCCGGCTGTAAGGTCGCGCCTGTGCTGCGGGGCTCGGTCCAGCCGAGGGCAGCGGACGCTGAGTCTGTTCTCCAGCTCAGGGCCTTCAAATTGGAGTAAAGTGGTGTCGGACGCGGAGAAGATCGTCGGATACCCGACGTCCTTCATGAGCCTTCGCTGCCTGCTCAGTGATGAGCTCAGTAACGTCGCCATGCACGTCAGGAAGCTGGTGGGGACTCAGCATCCGCTGCTCAACACCGCGAGGTAACGGAAACGGTTCACTAATACATATGACACTTGAACTGTGTATGTGTTGAAAGTACGCATTTACATGTCTGCATGTTACATTTGGAATTGGTTTTGATAGTAAGGTCTTGTACTATCTGTAATTTATGTTTCTCGTGATTCATAACTTTTATTGTAGTTCTGTGTTGCTCCTTGGAGCTGAACCCCAGCAGATCATTCATGGATCGCTCACATCCATGCATGTTATTCACAAACGGTGGGATGTTTCATCAACAGCAAGCTTCAGTTCGTTCAAACAGCACCAGCGGTGTCGAGAAGCTGAGATCGCAGTGAAACTCATAATGCACTTACCTGCTTTGGTGCAACTTCAGCTGAAAGCAGTTTGGAAAAATGCAGGAAAGCCACAAGGACAATTTAGTTTTTTTTACTAAGATGCACGAGATGTGTAAAGATGTGTTGGCTAGTTTGTGGTTCTTTCTGTGACTCGCTGGATATAAAGGAAAAAGTAACAATACTGTATAAATAACTTTAATGTGTAACAAGATTATTAGAAAGCTGTAGATGAGCAACAAGCATCGGCAGCAGTGAGGAAGTGAAAGTAGAACTGATAACACATCAATGACACAAGGATCCAAGACTTTGTTGTGGAGAGGTTTGACCAATGGGAAGATGGGAACACACGTTATTTTACTGACTTTAAGAGTGTTCTAATACATTTTTAACTGTAGTGATGTGGCAGGTTGACAGCGCACATCACACTCTTATTTTGTTTGTATTAAAAGTCCTTTTCTGCTTTGAGGAATCCTTCATTAGAGAGCCACTGCATTAGATGACTCCATCCTGCAAACCAATGGAATGTATCTGTTTGCACAAAATTGCCCTGATGCAACTGCAAAGGCTTGATAATGAAGGAGCAACAACAGATGCCAACTTCTAAATGTCACTGCAGCACTATCAACACTAACCTGCTTTACTTAATATTTCTTACATTTAATCAGAGAAATGAGGAGCAAGAGAATGACTCTGTGCGAGAGTCCTCAAACTCCACCCCGCCACCTAGACGGGTGTCTTGGAAACTGGAGTCCAAGGGTGTAATAACCTATACACCTAAATTTGATATGACAATCCATTTGGGTGTTGTAGCAGGGGGCGGGGATGGGGGAGGTGTGTGGGGGGAGCAGACTTCTTGACAGTCTGACTCCTCGCTGTCAGCTTGGGTTGGCTGGTTCGTATTTCCCACTGTGTCTCTACCTTAGACACACGGCTGATAAAAATATCCACAATAGCAGACAGGCAGACCCTCGTGGAGTTGGGTTTCGGTTTTTCCTTTCCTTTCATTCTCAAAAACTGCAGCTCAGCTAACTTTGCCTCACAGTCTGGAGTTACAGCGATGGGGACTGCAGGAGGAAAGACTTTGCTTGCTCTAGGACCAGTCCTTGAGGATCTGATTCACATTTGCTGCTTTTGCCGATCTTCGTTTATTTTTAATTGTCTTTGATTTGAAGTACCCGGATCAATATAGTGACCATTAAAATGTCTTTTACTTGGTACATTATAATTCTGTCTGCTTCACCTCCAGTGTGCACATGAAAGAATTATGTAGGATAAACAGTTTTATCTGGAACTGTGCACATTACGAGGACAAACCCTTTTTATCACGCTTTTAACTAATGTTCAATTCTTGATACTAAACAAAACTGCTTCATATTGGATACACTCACTTACTCTAGGCTTGGGAAAGGCCTGCGGACGATCAATATGACACTACACGTGTGAGGTCACACATTTGCATGCATTAATTCCAGCCTATGCGCCTGACGCCTGAAGTTGCTGAATTCCTGCGCTGCCATTGCGGAGCAGAAGGCGTGGTGACCTGTTCACAACCCTTTAAAATGACAGCATCCCATTCTTCTCCTTCGCTATGGCCCCCGCTCTCCATCTCTTTTTTCCCCCCACACCATCCTTGCCCCACCTCTTTGCAGGAAGGCGGTTGTGATTGATTGATGTATGCTGGTGTGGATAGTGACATAAATATTAATCATCTGACATCGTCAGGCCACTGGCTCACACAGACTCCCCATGAGGAGAGCAGCTTCATAATTTGTGCTCTCTAGTAGGCCATGCTCCTCCACCAGTCTCTTTTTTCCAATTGAGAAAAGATTTGAAGTGACCATAAATACATTGAGCGAGCAGACAGATGACCCTGCTTAGCAGTACAGTGGGTCTTATGAGGTCCTTTTGAGTGACAGATTGGGGTTTGGGAACATTTTTCCTTTTAGAACCAGAATATTGTGAATCACTCGTGTATTTCCTCCGTCATCTTTTCTTGCGTTTCTGGTTGGCCTCTAATCCCTCCATCGCTCTCCATCCCCTCCCTGTCTTCATGCTCTATCTCTCACATGAATTCTCTGTCTTGAGTTCCTCCACCTCCCCCCGATGCTGCAGGGGTGGGTCAGAGAGGGCGGAGGCAGAGGTTCGGGGCTTGGGGTTGGTTAGGCCTGTGCCTAGGCGTTGAGCGGGGGGGAGGCGTGGCCGCTCGTCTGCCTCAGAGCCCCTAACGAGAGTGTGATTCATGGCACGGGGGGCTCCCAGAGGGACGGGATTAGAGGTGCTCTGTCTAACCGCTCCCCTGAGAGGGTAAAAGATATTTAATCTCCCCACCATGGAGACCGTTACCACAGCACTCTGTGTGTGTGTGTGTGTGTGTGTGTGTGTGTGTCGGGGTGTGTGTGTGTCGGGGTGTCGGTATGTGTTCCTGTGAATATGTCAGAAGCTTGCTGACATGGAGGCGGGAGTACCCCCAACACACACACACACACACACACACACACAAAAGCCCCCAAAAAATACAGTTCTACAGGAATTCCATTAATTTAATTGCTCAATTCTTTTATATGGCACGATAAATTAAAAGTTCATTATTGGTTCTTTTCAGCTTTCAGCACTATAAATCTTCTTCATAAATAATTGCAATGATCTCATATCTGTTGCTGAAACTACAACCTTTCCTGAGCTGTTCCTAACCCTAACCCATCTTTCAGCTCAGTGTTTTGGTTTCTGCAGCAATGAAAATTCTCCGTTTCTTAGTTGGAGCTTGTTTATTAACCGCTAGCGCTGGATACGATTTATATTTTAAAGTCGCCAGTTTATGATTTGATAACATTGTGGGATAGTAACCTGCAATGGCGTCTCTATTCCAGCTCATCGTACTCATCATCCAACTCTGGGATTTTGATTCCTTCCCCCTCCTTCTTGGACAAGCTTGACAAGTTAATCTGCATTGCACACAGCTGTCTCATAAAATGTGTCAGATTGCTGTGATTGTGCCAATTCTTCCATTTTTTTCTCAGAATATAGTTTGAGTTTTAAGACTTTCTATGGGGTTTTATAAATTTATTAATCATAGTGTAAATTCTAATTTGTAGTTGCTATTTAGATCTGGATGAAACTTTCTTTGATAACTCTCATGAGGTATCATGTGCAAGTGACTAATACCTTGTGAAGGTCATTGGTCAAGATTAAAAATTCCATTTTATTTTGTATATTAATGTATAGTTTGTTTCTTGCAGGGGCTTTGTCTACGACAGCAGGAATAACCTTCAGATGAGGGGACTGGTTGTCCTGCTCTTATCTAAAGCTGCGGGGCCAAGCCACCAAGCCTCCAGTCTGCTGGCTCAGGACATGGTCAGCGGCATCTACCCCAGGTGAATCGCGTAAAATGACTCGCATTGAGCTGAATGTAGCTTTTACTACAGATTCTTTTGCCTTTGGTACAAATGTGGTTGAAAGCATAATGCAGATCCTATCACACTTTCTTTCAAAACACACGAATTACAGCTTCTTCTTATACGTTAACAAACATGAACAGAACATTTTCCTCAGATTTCACTTCTCCAGTATAGACGTGGGTGTTTTGATCTCCTCCTAGTTACAGTTTTCTCTAATGAACTTAGTTCAAGTTTTTTGTAAATGCAAGAATTCAGTGTTCACACGAATTGTTTTCCGAAGAAGAAGAATTTTTCCCCTTTTCAGGAAGAACAGGTTGTTGTTGTTTCAGTAGCAGTGTAGTAGACCAGCACTTTAACCACATCTGTATACTCTGCTTTGGAGAAAGCCAGTGGCAGTAGACATGTGTAACACTGCATTGTAGAGCCATAAATGTGCACTGCAAGCAGACCAAGAAAGGTGATGCCAATTCCTCCCTGTTACATGGCTGCTGAAGGATAAATAGTGAAATAAAACCCCTGTGTCAGGTAATTCTGTGTTGCCCTTTGTGGTCATTGTGCATATCAGTTCCTGTAAATAAAGCATTTCATCATCTTTCAGAAATAATGGAGTATGGGTGTAATACAGTTAAAAGATGAAAGTATTTGTCATAATTACATTTATAATGTGGTGATGCTTTTTTAAAATGATCTGATTTTGTAACTACACTGTAGATTGCTTTTACAAAATGTTACAAAATGCCATTGCTTTAAAATTAAGATGTCACAAAGGTCTAATATTTATTTTTTTATTATTCCTTTAGAAGTGATTGATCTAAAAACATATTGGATGATTAGCAATATCTTGCCTCAAGAGCAGTTGAATTTCTTCAGATGAGCTCTCCATTGTAACCAAAGATAATTTGGGCTCAAAGGTCAAAGTTGCTGTGATGCCTTGTCTGTGTCATGTTCGGCAGTCCTATAACAAACGAAAACAAAATGTCTCAGAGGAAATCAGCTCAAGGTACAGAGTTACTGTGTAAAATGTTTCTACAAGTTTTCTAGAGTGTTGCAGCTCCTTAGAACAACCAGCATGTTGTAGAATTTATACTGTCTATTGTGTAAAAAATACATTTCATAGACCTTTTTTTATTACCTTTTGTAATGACTTGAGCATTTATTCATAGTAGAACGTGCTTCAGGTGGCAACCTCAGGTCCTCCGTGGCTCTCCCTCACACACAGGCTACCAGCGTGCAGCATGGAACAGGGACATCGGTGTGTGCCAAGTGGTTTCCAGAAGTGACTGCTGTGTTTGGCGTGGCTGTGTGCTGGGTGCCTGAAAGGCTTCTTTCTTACTGCGAGCTGGCACAGGGCACGTGTGTGTCTGCACAGAAACATCCTAATATTAGAATTAATTGGAATCAACCAGGCGCTTGAGTCCGGTCCTGCTCAGGCGGCTCATTCTCGGCTTGTTGTGTCTCACAACAGGACACATTCAACGTGTGTCACGACCCGGCACTGAAATCATTGTGACAGTGGATGACTCCAAAATGCAGCATTCCCTCACACGTATGTGATGAATGGTCCAAACACACACACACACACACACAGCAGGACTTGATCACCTCATTTGCACTACCTTGCTCCATCTCCCCCCACACTCCCCCCACCTCTCCTAGGCTCATTAGCACCTCTGCTGATGGCGAGATAGAAGGATGGAGGGAGTCAGGGTGGGGCAGGTTTTCGGAAGTGATTGAAACCTCCGGGGGATGGTCTCCTCCCTCCTGACAGGCAGCATTTGTAAAACATTTCCCACTCTGCTGCCTGACACTGATGATTCACCAAAGCACCACCATGATAGATAGATGGGGAGACAAACGGACAGAGCCTGAACGACAGACATACGTACATGTATATATGTAATATCTGTATGTTTTATATACAAACACAGACAGACAGTCCAGCATGTAACCACCTAATTTCTGCCAAATGAAGCTCAATCCTCGGACACATCATGCAGGGCATGTAATGGACAGGCCACACACACGCTCACATCTGCAAGGCTGTATTTGGTGGTGTGGCAGACTGTGGATGGAAGAAAATGGAACAGAACAGTCAGGACAAGGGGCGTGGCGAGGGGCGTTTCACCTCAGCGAGATGGCATCGGTTGCTATGCAACTGGGTACCAAAGCTATTTATACACCGGCCCCCTTGTCCCCTTTTTTTTCCTCCCCAAGCTCCACTGCTAGTGATCAGGACAGCTAGACTGGAGGCACAGCTTTGGGTGTGTATACACTGGAGACTGCTGCTTTGTGTGGTTGTGCAGTATTTCATACCTATGAGGATGGAACCAAAAGTATCCATTGAAGCTGAAGTTATTGTAATGTATGATAATTACGGAGGCTTGTGGCCATTTGTTTTTAATAATTAGCCACTAGTTTTTAATAATTGTGGAGATTAGATAAAACCAGACCAGTATCTTGATTTGACAGTTGTTTAATTCATTCATGGAAAAAGTCAGACATTTTTCTTCTATTATTTAATCCAACTTTCTCAGATTAGTTTCTGGTGAATTACCCATATTAGGATGTATTTGGATATCAAAATAGAAAGTAGTGCCTACTGTGCAGTATATGCAAATAAGCAGTAAATACTGCATATTTGACCTTTATAGATTGTAACAGTGTTGATATAAAGCACGAGTAGTTGCTTATTGCAATCATGTTGCTCGTGCGGTAGTTTTTGGCTTATGTAAAAAAAAAAATTACATGTTCGCGTTCTCTACGGGGCCTGACCTATAGTCTGAATAAATTTAAAATGTTATTTTTGTGACCTGAAATCAGCCAGGTCTCTGTGTGGTGCTCATCTAGTTGTAACAATGAGTCCTCTTCTTCCTGTCGAGTGGAGCCGTCATTCCGCGGCACCTTGAGAACATGAAACTGTCAGTCTGGTAATTTGGTCTTATTTAAACCCTGAACTTATTAACTCTCATTTGTGACGACCGTGTTGTTGCTGTGCGTCACCAAGCAGAGAAACCAGCCAGACAATGGGTGTGATTGAGAGCTGGAATAGATGACATTATTGAATTTTAATCACATCTTCTCCACACTAACATTGAACATGGCAATTACCTGGCTACAAGACACGTGGATGTGTGCGTATGTGTGGGTTTGGTGCATAGGAAGGGGTTGGAGCGCAGGGCATACGACTGGCTCATCAGGTTCTCACAGCGGCTGAAAGAAGGTTGTAAGTGGCTATCAGTGCACCCATCCCTGTCTGGATGGATCCCTCCCGTCGCAGCGTGGCGAACTTCTTCCATATGGAGAGGGGCCTAATTATCCCCCAGCAATGACTGAATCAACATTTGATTATATCCTCCCTAAGGCTGCTCTGAAAGGCTCTATTCAAAGACCACTTTTATGTCTTTTCTCTCATAATCAAGAACGGCTGTTATTTGCTAATGACAAGTTTAATTTCTTTCTTTTTTTTAACGTAACCCCTGACACGCCGTGTGACAAGACGTCTGACACATCGGGTAATTTTTGCCCTTGAGTACGCTAATTTTAACATTTTTAAAACTGTAGCTGTGGAAAATATCATATTTTTTGAATAAACAGTAATTTCTTACATGTTTTCTAGGTAATGAATGTGTTCACATATTATTACATTAGTCTTTGTTGGAAGCAACGTTGGATGTTTTAGTGACATTAAAAACAGCATCAGAGTATTGTAATTTTATTGCCTAGATCGTTTCGGGTTTTTTGGATAGATTTAATAAAACCCAGAACCCAGCACACCTGACTCTGACTCTATGAGTGTTTGCAACCTGCCATCTCTGACTGTAGGCATAAAGACAATGAGGTTTTCGTTGAGGGCTCTTTAGCTGTCAGGCCTCTGAAACGCCTCTCTTAAAAGCTCAGGCTCACAGAAACCGCAGTGATTTTTAAACGTATCGCTCTTATTTTTTTTTTCTGTCTTTCAGCCAGAGGAACTTGGCAGAAATCACCGAGCTGATCCACACAGCATTCCTGGTGCATCGTGGGATAGTCGATCTGAAGAAGTGGACGCTTTCCGACGGCCCACTGAAGGACATGCAATTTGGGAATAAGATGGCCGTCTTGAGTGGGGACTTCCTGTTAGCGAACGCTTGTACAGGACTAGCCCAGCTGAACAATACGAAGGTATCCTGCCTGTCTCTAACACGCCGCATCTGAATGTTTCTCACACCTGTATACGTGCAGACTTCCCCACAGGTTATGAAAATCATGCAGTACAGTAATATTCCCTTATTTTTCTGATATAAAGCTTGGAATGACCAGCAAATAAGTAAGACATGTTCAAAATTGGTCGGTTTTCTTATTTTTATGACTGTTTTCACCAGTCGAACCTTGGATGGATTAGCATTCAGCAGGTGCAGGTGTGTTCAGTGTAGAAGAAGCTGGAGGACACCGGTTCAGAACGTTTAATACACACTACTGCTTTCTTCTTTATTTTATTATTAGTAAGCCATAGAAAACTTCCTCCTTTCTGTGTGAGGGCATCCTTCCTGAAACCTTTCATACAGTGGGTGGTATTGTGTACAGGTTACTCACCTTTGATTGCTCATTGTCTTTTTTTTGTATGCTGCATAATGTGGTCAGGAGACACTTTCGACATGTCCTCCACGAGAATCTGTCTAATTGAGTTTTCAGTATTGGACATGTTATGTAAGTGCACCACAGATCATATCTGCTATTCACCGTGGTAACCCCTCGCTGACAGATGCTGTCACCACGCTTCTCCGTCAGAATGTGGTTGCTTGAGCGGATCAAAATATCCCCCCACCTCCCACCCCATGTGCCGTCAGCAGGACCAGCCCTGATCACCTTCCTTTACGCTCGCTATTCTGTACAGACACACCAGGTTTAGGTTTGCTGTACTGTAGCCAAGAGGCAACTTTTCAAAATGTGCTGTAAGTGGTGGTGCTTCCTCTGTGGGGAAAAGTAGGGTTTCTTCTAAATGTGTAACATATCCTTTACGTTTCTAACGGCCTGTGGCTGAGATGTGCTATAAATGATAATAGAAATAAGAATGAACTGAGGTGGGAAAACACTGAGGATAAGATCGTAGCACATCTGACCAGGTAAGTTGACAATCATCCATTTTTGAAGGTGACTTGGAGCCATTCCATCCCGAGTAGCACCACAGATGCCACACAGCAACGCTTGAAACCATTAATGTTGTCTTGTTTCCAAGTGAGCGAACGTAATCTGACGCAACCACAGGAAACGTCGCTAAAGTGGATCTTTTCAACGGTGCTAATGAGAGGAGGCTATTTGATACCAAACAGTGACTTGTGTTTGAAAAGGTTAGCAAAACAAAACGGAGGGCGAACCAAAGCCCTGACGCTCTTACTTAGCTGTGTTTTCCAGGTTCTGTCCACTGGTATGAACTAGAGGAAAATGGTTTACAGTTTACAGTAATGATAAACCCACCATTCCTGGCACCAGTTAGAGGAGTGGGGTTTGATCTAGATTACGTCACAGGATGATCAGCTGGATGAGCATGCTGAATCGGCATTTACATTAATTGATAGGAAAGCAATTTAAATCACAAGATGCTGTTTGTCAGGCTGATTAATCACAAAAAACATCTATAGAAATGTGTTTTTGTCATAAACGTCATTTAAAATGTTCTGTTTCCCCTCATTAAATGGCCTAATTAATATTTAAAGCCCTGTCACAGCTTACAAAGTGTGTTAAACAGATATTATGCGCTGGCTCTCGGTGTTTAGTCTCTTGGCCCCGTGTGTGTGGTCACTGTACTACTTTGTGAAATACAGAGTGACGGATGAATATGCAGCTTTCAAAGTTTTTCCCCATAAACCAGCTTTTTAGTCCCCTTTAAGGCAGTAAGAGCAATGGAGATTATGTGCCGTGGCCTTGAGAGGAAACCTAGGCCGCTACTTGTTTAAACTGTAAAGTAATCTCGCCGTGGAGCTCCGGTTTCTCCCTCTTCGCGGACCTGTCGGCAAAACATGATCTGGCGGGATTTGGGAATGGAGTAACAAGGAGGCAGGGAAAGAGCTTATCTGATACTTTCCAAAAAAAGACCCCCGCCGGCCCCCACTTCCCAAGGCAGGCCAGGCAGAGACACCACATCTGGTAATACTGTAGGCACATTGTCCTTCCAGGTCTGTGGGCGAAGCTCGGGTTTCCTCAATATTTTCCCCTGGTGGATTCAGTTACCCAAAGGGCACTGCGAGGCTGACGGAGCAGCCAGCGTCACCAGGCTTTTCTGATGAACCAAGGATGTCTGGGATGAGTTGAAGGAGCTCTAAATTTAACCTTATTCATCTGAACTGTACAGGCGTGGCCTCGACTCCATTCTCCGTGCTGTTCCGTGACTGTGAATGAAGGGCGGAGGGGGATCTACTGCAGTCTCTTATTCAGTCATTTGAAAAGATGCAGCCTCTCGTGATGCTCGATGAGGGGGCAGTGGTGTTTCTGTAAACTAAAGCGTAGTCATGCATGCCCCCTGTAAGAGGAAACGGGCAACTGCAGTTTTAAACAAACTTCATGCTGCTGCAACACACTATGTAACAATTAAAGCAGGGTGATAAAGTTAGTTACACTGACAAAGTCCAGTTTTGACTTGCTGTCCTTTTCTGATGAATGCAGTAAATATACCTAATTTAAATTAGTGATGTGCCACCTTCAGAAGTGAAATAAATGTAATACAAATTACTGTAAAAAAAAAAAAAAAAAGAGAGAGATTAAAGACGACCCAAAAGCCAGATCATCGCTCAAAACCTTGTTAACCCCTCTGCTCTCTGGATGCCTTCTTATTTCATCTCACCATCTGCCTTTTAGATCCGTTTCAGCCCCTCAGACTGGACAAGACACCTGATCTCACTCTCTGCACTGGACTCTGCTATAAATATGAAGTCTAATGAATGAAGGCGAGCCTTGATCTGCATCATCAAATCCACAGGAGCTCCCCCATGGCCTGATAATGAGCATCCGAGTTAGCAGCAGTTCACGTGGTTTCCAACTCTCACCTCACCTCACCTCAGATTCATTCGCTAAACCAGATGTTCACTTTGCACCTTCAGTCGGGGAGATTTATGGATTTTCTATTAGCTTGTTCGTTTTGGTTTATCCTTTCAAGTGAGCTGTGTAAAACACTCCATATTAAACACGTGTATTTACAGTGACTGCCGTGGTCCTGAACTTATAGCCCAAATGCCTGATCTGTTCTTCCTCTTCTTCTGTGTTTGACAGGTTGTAGAACTGATCTCCAGTGCAATCGGGGATTTAGTTCAAGGAATCTACTATGAGAATGCCAGTAGCTCTGAGGTAAACAATCTAACCTCCTCCAGCAGATTTACTTTGTTGTGGTGCTTTAGATATGTCAGGTATTTTCAACCTTTAAATCATTCTGGAAAAATGTCCTTGTGGGGGAATGTTAAGAATATAAATCATAAATAAAAAAATCATAAATAGAATAAAAGTATAAAGCTACAAACTACTACTGCACATTTACAATAATCAATCACCACTAGTTTGCAAGTTTGAACCAAAACTGATGCTTTATAAAGTTATGAAAAAAACCCCACAGTTATTGTATAGTATAGTTATATATATATATGTGTGTGTAGTTAATCACAATTTCTAAATTAATTTACTTTTAAGTCTTTGCTGACATCAAAAATGTTCTTTGTTTAAAGACACTACTACTTTTTACTTGTTGGTTCATCACATCAATACGAGTACAATATAGTAATATTATATAATACAATGTGTTATAAACAGTCGTTTAATATTACTCAAATTGTTACACATTATATTTTCACAACTAATTGCATACTCAACGCTTTCATATATTTGATAGCCCCGGCATAAAAACTACTACTACTACCACATGAAAGTCTAGGTTTCCCCATCCTCTTCGAACCTCCTATATAGAGACACATCAAAACTTAAAGTACCTGCGTCAGGTCTTTACTGATCTGTTTGATTGCGTTACACCAACATGAAAACATGTCAACCTTGTGTAAACTAGTGACGTTATTTTAGATAAAAGGGACTAAATCTACCTTTTTAAGTCAGATGTTTTCAAAATCCCAAACATTTTGCAGTAGTGTAAGTTAAATGTATTTTCTACACTTTTTCTAAGGTACAGAATTGTTCACACCATGTCCTTATTCCTACCTAATAAACAATGCCTACATCTTTCCAGGGTTTGGCCTGTTTAACCTTATTATACTTGTGGTGTTTATATTCAAGTTGCGTGAAGCATTATGCGATAAGAGCATTTTAAGCATTTGATCAAGCTACGCCATCGTTTCCCTGCTCTGCTGCTGCTTCTCTCTGCTCCAAATAACGTTTATTGTGAAAAACACTGTTAAATGCACTTCTGTGGTTCACATCCAGTTAAATGGAGAAACTGGGAACTGTGAGAGCTGAGGCCTGTGGTGTTTCTTCACTGTCCTTGCTCTGCAGGAGAATAGTCTCACCAGTGGAGTTCACGTGGTGGCGTGGGAGGAGCAGGCGTTCCTCTCCCACGGGGCACTATTGGCCAAGAGCTGTCAGGCTGCGATGGAGCTCGCCAGGCACGACAAGGAGGCCCAAAGACTGGCTTACAAGTACGGCAAGCACCTATCACTAGGCCACAAGGTGAGTCTGAGCCTCCCAACAAGCACTTTAGACACGAAATCAAAAAGGGGCAGCTGCCACACTGGTGGATTAGCCTTTGAGCTTCCACAGTAGTGGGGCCTCGTCTAAATTCAACAATTTAGTTATATGTGCAGGAGTCCTACTAGAACTCCTGTGCTTTTAAATGTCTTGAACACAGGGATTTAGCAACATTTAAAAAACAAAACCACAATTTTCATGGCAGTTGTGCAGCTGAGTCTAGTTAAACAACAGTCTCACTGTCCCAGAGAAGTAGTGTGGCAGCGTGGAGGATTGGGTCCCTGGGACAAACCCAAGTCGGCCTTTCACTCTGTGCTCGCGCTTGCTCTCACTCGCTTGCACCGATTGACTCAGCACATACAGTCAATCGGTGCCTCGTAAAAATAAATATATCTGCCGTGAGCTACGCAGGCAGGTGACCTGTAGAGGCTCTACACTGCCTATGCCTATCAGAATGTTGTGGTCATCTGTGTGTAATGTTAATTCAGTTCAGATGACTGTTAGCCTAATGATCGCTCTCATGCTCCTGCGCTAGTAGGTCCTCTCCTGCTGAGGTTCCCTGTAGCTGCCAGTCTGCAGGCCTCTGTGGCTACAGGAGATCTCAGCATGGGAGGGAGCAGAAATGAGGTCTTTGAAGGAGAACCCTCCTCATCAGCAGAGCTGTGTCTCTCAGCCAGCTGTTCATCATGCTGCTCATTAACAGGATAACACGACTGTTTTCACCGCTGGGTTGGTTTAATTGGTTCCTGAAGTTACAGTAGAGTCGGCCCGATTTTACATATGATTGACAAATGCGTCGTCTTTTCTGCAGCTGAACTCCGACCTGCAGCCGTTCGTGAAGAGCAGCGTGAGTGAGCCGGTCTTGTTCAGTTTGACCGCCGCCCCCGTAATGTTCCACCGTCAGCTCGTCGGCCAGGAGAGATGGCATCAGCAGCTGCAGCAGGTACAGGACGGATGTCGCTTTACATCACCCCAGCAGCTTGATTTACTACTTTTCAGAAATGTTTTGTCTGTTTTAGCATGTAAGTGAATGCACCAGTGGTGTTGGCTGAACCCCTGCTATATATATATACCCACTGCACTGCTCATTATCTTTTCTGTGTCCACTTTTCTTACGTTTATGTGATATAGCAGCAGGTTTAAAGTAAACTATTTTATCAGGCAACTGAAATGAGGACTATGTTTAAAATCTTACCTAACATATGTTGACTTGATTTTCTCAGACGAAGGTGCTGGTGTGACTGTAGTTTAACTGATAATCTCTCTTTTCAACAAGGCGAAAACACTGAGAAACCAACTGGATTATGCAAAGGTAAAGTTCACTGTGTGATTGCTTTAGAATCTGTCTGCAACTCAAATGCAGTTCGTGTTCACAGCCTGTGTTGCCTTTGGGTTACGTTTCAAAGATAATTTCATTGGGATTTCTTTAAATTATTTTTAAACGGAGTAGCAGAAGTTTTAGTTTACTGCAGGTGCAAGAAACGCATTATAGGTGAAGTAAACAGATCATTTTGTGTGGCATTCAGGAACCATGCAGAGAACGGGTCAAGATAAGATCATTCTTTGTTGATCACACAGTGGGGACATTCAATTGTGCCGACTAAACTTTAAGCCGACGTCTGCCTGTGAAATGTGAACTTGCCTTCAGTGCAATCAATCATTAAATAATAAAGTAGAAATAATGATGGTTGGACTTAGTCAGCTCAGCAGCCAGTCCATGTTAGGTTAGGAGTAAGGTTTCATAGTTAATTACATCTAATTACTCCACTATTATCAAGGCTCTCTGGTCATTAGTCCTTGAATAGCGATTCAAATTACTTACATGACTGGACAAAAATGAAATACCTAAAAATCGAATGTTGCTTTACTACTGCTCTAACTACAGTAAAAGAAATGTTTCTAACTACATTCACAAACTACTAAAACAAATTCAGTTGAGGTTTAATAAGTGAATTCAAAACTGGATTCAGATTCGCTAAAGTGCCATTGACCCCAGTCTTTTAAGTGGCTCTGATTCTGAGTCATCAGAGACAAACCGTGTGTGTTTTCACTGTAACTTATATCAAAGTTGAGAAATGAGCTTTCCAAAGTCACTGTGCGAGAGAAAGGGACCAATAGGGGTGCAAGAAGTAACTGAAGCTGCATAGTAGGGGTCTGTTGGTATTAGGGGTGTTATCTGGTCCCTTCTGAAACTGGAGCAGGAAGGATTACTTACCAAGGCCTATTTGTGGAGGAGACACTGAGGCTCTGAGACAGTGGCATTGTGAGAGGATCTCCTTCAGCAGACCTGCTGAAAAAGGGACGTGGGGATAAGTTTGAAGGGAAGGAGAGCTGAGGGGACACGAGGAGGAAAGCTGAGAGCAGAACACGGGGGAGGATGAGATTTTGGGCAGGAAAGAGAAAGACCTTGGACCCTGATGCATAAACGTTTGTGTACAATGACAGGAATGTGTGACAGGAATGATCATAAATGTTAGATACAGACACTGGAAGCAGGAAAGTCCAGCATCCTGGGTTAATTATGTACAGTAACAGGTTTTGTACTTGATTAATTTAAGATTTATACAGTTAATTTAAACTGGCAAAACCTGTCGGTGACTCGTGTTTACATGGTGCAGATTCCTAAAAGTCTCAGTGTTTTTCATTATGAATTCATTGTCGGAATATGGATGTTTACTTTAGCTTTTTGTGTGTATGGCAACTTCAACAGGGCCGTTATAGTTGCAGAGCTACAGACAACGTAACGCAGTCATCTGTAGCTTTGCCCTGATGCTAACTGCTGATATTTATTCATAGTATAGCGTCATCTGATGAATTAATAATAATTGGCAGTTACGGACCAAATGCTAAAACACGAACGGAAATCACATTCACATGCAGTAGCTTTGACACACACATTTTGTACATATATTTAAATAATTAAGAAAATTTCAGAACAGTCTTTTCTTTTTGTAATAAACAAATTGTTGGATGAATTATTAAAATTCACTCTTTCATCATAAAAGTTTCTGCTTCTTAAAGGTCATGAATGAAAGGAATGTCAATGAGGGCCTGTTGCATGCGATGTGGATGAGTTGCATCATTTTCATGCACAAAGGCAAAAATTGATCCTTTTTCAATTGTGCAAACGATTTTTGCAATGTTTGTCAATGTAAAAGCACCTCAGCCAGAAAACTGGAATGTAAAATAGATTGTTCTCCTGTACTACAGCTCAGTGCGATCAGAATATTACAGATCAGATGTTTGAGTGAAAGGAAAGTAGATGTAGCTGCAGAAAGAAGATGATGTCAAAGTTGTGAGAGCATCAACATGCAAACAAATGAGAACTGGGGCTACTAAGAGACACTGAAACATTAAGCTGATGCTGCATTAAGCAAGTGTGGCAGATGTGATGTGTGAAATGAGAAAATGAATCTTTTTTTTAAATGGAATAAGCAGAGTTCCACACATGAGGTTTGTGGGGAATTTTCTTTCCTTCTTTTTAAAGAAGCGAGGCCTACGGTGCTTTCACCTCCAGAATTTATGAGGTAAAACGCCCTTAGCAAAAAGATGTCCCAACACACCAGGAGTTAGACACATGGCTACGCCCAGCTTCATCTGTCTTTGCATCTGATGATTTGAATTGATGCCTCATGATTTTCTTCATATTTAAAGTGTGTGTGTCAGGCTTTGAATGAACAAGAGACTTTCAGAACATGCTGAAATAAGAGCAAGCTGCAATAAATAAATAAAAATCAGAACTAAATGCTCATGGTCTAAAAAGAGCAGCATGCAAAACAGCTATGACTCTGTTATACTACAGGTTTGTGTCATTAACAGATTTCCTTGGCATCTGTACGATGCACTTTAAGAGTCCTGTAACTTTCTCTGGCTGCTGAGGGTTTGTTGTGTTGACAGCTGGATAGTAACAGGAGTGACACGGACGTGACAAACTAATGTGTGTTTTCATCCCTCAACAGCTTTTGGCAGCAGTTAAGTCGGAGAAAGGCGTGAGCTCAGCGGTGGACTTATGCTGTTACCATAGCAACAAGGCACTGGAGGCCATCCAAGCTTTCCCCTCCTCCGAGGCTCGATCCGCCTTGGAGAACATCGCCTCCGCCATCACCAAATTTTAAAGTGGACACTCACAAGACACTCTCGCCTGCTTTTAAATGTGCAGTGTGACGAGTCTTTCTCTGCAGAGGCAACAAAACAAGATGAAAACTATGAACTTCGCGTGAGCCAAGTACTGGATCATGTCTGGAGGAACTGTTCTGCTCTCGTGACGGTGACGGCAACAGAAATGCAATTTCTGCGTCCATAAATGGACATCATTAAAGAGAGAATAAGAACACATTACTTCAGCATCATGTCATGTGTCATTTTGGCTCGGATACTTACCCTTCCTCTCCTGCATGGAGAAAATATCATCTAAGCTGCATTTAAAAGCTGGCAGGTTATTGTTACCTCTCTTATCAGCAGAGGCACATACCAGGCAGAACGTAATTTAAGATGCTTTGAAGAATTGTTATTGTCATCTGGAAAATGTGCCATGAACGGTAAATGATGCACCAAGCACCTCATATTATATAGAAAAAATTCATTTTTAGAGGTGTAGTGCTGCACACCTCCGACGATGCTAAAATCCTAGCTGCTGGATGTAGTGTAGTGGGTGTCTGCCAAAAAGAAGAGTAGCAGCAAAACAGTAAAAATGTCCCAAAGTCATGTTTTACCAAGTATGTAACTGTGCTGATAAGCACAGCTGCAAATAGCATTATTTTTAATGGAATTTGGCAGGTAGCCTGTTTACAGAGGGGGAGACGGCGTGAATCTGGGGTAATGTCGTCTATGTTGCTTTATTATGTCTGTCCCCACGTCTGCGTATGTGATCCAAGTCGATCCAGGGGTGGGGAAAGGTCACACAGCCTCTCCCCTTGGCCCAGCCAGCGAGCACATTGAAGCTCTGCCAAGCAGTAATTATTAATGAAGAGACCTGAGCAAATGGACAGGAAATGCAGAGGTATTGATTGGGCCGACTGCCCTGCTCCAAGCCAAACAGGCTGGCGCCAGCCTGGTGGCCTGTGGTTTCCCAGGCTGCTGTCTGCGGAGTGGGGGGGGCAGCCAAGGTGTGAAACCAGGCCACCGCCGTCAGCTGTCTGTCACATTGCAGCCATACCTGAAGGACAGATCACAGCAGACAGGACAAGGAGGAACAACGCCTGCCAAAGAAGATTCCAGACAACGGCAGCATATGTCGCACAGCATCAGAACAGCTCCTATATTTAGTGCAAAACCCTAATGCATTTGTTGAGCTGCTCCCATGATTGTTAAATATCTCTTCGACAGTATGATGGAGCTGTCAGGACAGTATTGTCCTACAGCAGGAGATTCATTTGCCGCTGCAGCCTCTCAGAATGAGGAGCCGTTTGTCCAGATGAAACCTGAACTGCAAACCTAGACGTGGTTTCTGGAGATGGCAACGTCGGCTTGTCGGATGGGTGACCACTGTGGAAAGGGATGAAAATGGGTGCCATGGAATTTTGTACCACAAGGTTCGCCGACTTCAGACACACTGTTAAAACAAGAATCCTGCATAGAAATCGTCACCATATGATGATGACTGACGACTCTATGTGCGTCCTTCTTTCCATTTCTTGTCATCAGCTGCTTTGTACATTGATTTCACAAGTTAGCTGAAGCAGTGGAGACTGTAAGGATGGATGGTGGACGTGAACAGAACAGAAGGATGAAAGCGGAGGTGATTGGTGGGGTTGAAGGATGAGGGGGCGACGTGGAGTGAACTATTTCAAAAACAAGCTCCTGTCTGTCGCAGGGTTGTCCGTCCATGTCCTCTGCCGTTTTGGTTTCCGCTGCTCGGGCTTCCTGGGTACAGCGAGGTACGGCATGTGCCAGGGAAAGCCTCAGGCTCTTTATGAAATATTTATCCTTGCCGAGAGGAGACATGAGGAAAGTTACATGGAAAGTTAAAATGTCCAAACAAGGAGGGAGACTCGGGCACTGCCAGAATGACAAACACAGTTACTATACAAAACTTTTCCAAAAGGTGAGGACTGGCCAAGTAATGAAACTGTTGCGTAGATGTTCCCAGTAGAAATCAAGCAGACCTACAGAAGAGGATCTGATAGCATGAGTGTTTTCCCTTTTCCAACTCCAAGAGTAAAACAGTTCTTCCAGTGGTAAAGCTGAACGTTTCATTCCTACTGCCAGCGTAGTGTAACCCAAATAACGAGCAGAACGAGGAAGAACGGAGGTTTGTCACTTTTCTGTCCTACGCAGCAGAAACCCGACCCTATGTTTACTTATAGCTTGAGAGTCTTGGGTATCGTGGAAGCGAGAGTTGGCAGGATAAGACGTTTACATGCAAAACATGAGGTGGGAAACAGCGGCGCTAGTGTGCCCGGCCCAGACGAGGAGCGCTGTAATTACACCAGGGTCCAGTGGAGAGAGCCGGTCAGCAGAGTCCAGCGGATTCCATTACACACACACACAGCAGCAGACTGACAAATTCTCTCTTAACCATATTTTTTATGTCTTACAATGAATCAGTACCTTGTGTTTTGTGGAAACTGTTATCATCATTTCATTTCAATTGCAGATGTGATTAAATATTATAAAAATGACATCTGAGTTTCACAACATTACAACCAAAAACGGGTTTAACGACATTTCTGTAGGATACGCCACATGTGAGCGGGTCATATGCGGGTCCTGCCCAACCTTCTGCTGTCAGACGACACCTAGGTCAGGTGTGCTCACAGAAGCTGTAAATGCAGAGATAGGTGGAAGCGAAACAGAGGAGGGCTGTGGCTTCTGAGGAGGATAGTAACATGCCACTGTAAGTCTGATGAGGTTTTTATAATGCCGCCACTTGATGTGGACATCACAGCTGTTTCTATGGACACAAGGTGCTAGAGAGCTTTCAGTGGTTAACTCTAAAGGGCTGATGTCTTGACTGTTGTGTTTTTCTGCCCCGGTTCTTAGTGCATGTCTGAGATCCCTATGATGTGACCCTAGAATAGAGACCAAGAATAAGGCTGTGTGTAAAATGAATCATTAGTCTTCTTCTGAATGGCCTATCAGTAAACACCTGCTAATATCATCATATAGGTGACGGTGATGAATTGGACTCATTCTCCTCAGATGGGAACAGTATGGCTGATTGGCCTCCTCGACACAGACAAGCATATTGGCCAAAAATGACACTTTAACGAGCTCTTCCCAGTGTTAAGTGCCGCACGCCGGCCCCTCGTCGCAAGCCATCGCCTGGTTGACCCTGGGCTGTGCGTCCCCCTGCACAGGGCCTGCGCTGCTTCATTGGCTGACAGATCAGACTGCCATGGAGACAGCTCATTAGTGAAATAATGAGAACCACACCAGCCACACGTTGTCTTGTTATACCAGCTCTGTGTCGACGTATTGGTGGCTGGGCAGAGAACATTGGGTGCTTCTGTGTGCATGAAATAGACAATGATTAATAGAGAATTATAGCTATGAGATCTGCTAGTTATGTTTGACTAAAATCTCTGTGTTTACCTACTGCACTGTTGTCGCATACAAATTAAAGTTCTGTCTAATGGAACAGTTCCATTTAGTTCCCCTTTTTGAATTTAGGATCATTTGCACTCCAGTGAGTTTTATAGCACTTGGCTTGATCTGAGCAGATTATATACTCTAGGTTTTAACCCTCCAGACTGACTCTACGTCCACCACACTTCAAGTTGAGTGCCAAGCCGTACCAGTGATTATTTTTTAAAAGAATGTATCAAGTAGTTGATTTGTTCACGCTCAAATGTTTTTTCATCCATCACATCCATCATTCCATCACTGGCAGTGACAGCTCTTCTGGTTTTCATCCTGTTAACAACAACGTTTACTTGTAAATAGACTACTGATGGAACAAACAACACGAATAACAGCTATGTCTTCCACTGTCATTACACTTTTTAGACATTATCAGTTAAATGGATTTTACTAACTGTGATTCCACGGTTATATAAGTATGTGCATTTACACGCTGTGCCATTTGCCACTGATAATATGCACTGGCCGTATCCTCCTCCACAACCATGAAGCTGAAGGTTGACGGTTCATGTGGTTATGCAGGTCATCAGGCGTCCTTTTCGGGTTGTTGCGGTGCATCAACACTAGAGGGCGATGTCGCCCATATGATGAACGGCCTGCGGTTTAGCGAGCGACATAGATGTTTCAGTACAAACAGGAGGTATCACTCGAACCTGCTTCTGTTAGTGCTTAGCTACATTTATCTACATTGTAACCAATCTGAGAGTGAAAAACATGAAGCGGCTGTAACATTCAAATTAAAATAATACGTATTCAAATATGTATACTAACACTTCTAAACCTTTAACAGATTCTTCTGTTTTTGAGTAGTTTTATATTTTATATGTAGAGTCTTAGTAATAGTATCCAACTACAAACGTGTATCTTATGATGTGTATGTTCTTGTTTCATGTCCCAGGCATATATTAATATGTATTACTGATATTCATTCAGATACTCGGGTCTGGCCACTTGCCTGTCCTATCACTGTCTCCAGGAGAGTGAATGAATACACTTGTCAGACCTGACTACAAACTGCTTCACCACGTGGCTGTGCAAGAAACTTGATAATTGCTTGATTGATTAAAAAACAATCTGGATTTATGGAACAAAGTAACTTTATATACACACTCTGACATTCTCTAAATCGAAATCCACATCAGTGTGAACTCTACAGTAGATACTTGAACGAGTACACAATTTCATCCCGCTGATTATTGATGATTATTATTATACTATTATTCTTTTCTCAAAACTCAATGACTAGTATTTCATGTTTACTTTACACAATGCTTTATAGGCGTATTTCGCACATGATTATTATAGTGATGCAAATTGTTTAAAATTGACTTTCGCATGTCATATCTTAATTTTTATATTTGACTTATTTATGTAGTCAGTAGTGTTGTAAATTACTGATCATTTCACAAAACCACTTTAATACAAACTACTGCAAATCAGAAGTCAACCAACTGTAACAACTCCCCCAACTTTAAAGATTCTCTCCTAACGGGCACATTTATTGTAGACTGCTAAATAAGACGCTTCTAACCACTGGGGATAAATGCGTAACAAATAAAAAAGACATTTTACGGTGAAATTCTGAATGTAACTTAATAAATGTCTCCGCGTGGTGGCCGTTAATTCGACACTTTCTAATGGCTGCTGTTGTTGCACATTATTAATAAGGTTGAGGACCACGTCGACTCATCACCTGCTTTCACTGTGTCTCTCTCTCTCGCTCTACTGTTTCCACAGCTGTGCGGAAGTGACACAGCAGGCGCGCGCCCTGTCACGTCACGTCACGCGAGAAAGAGCAGAAGCGGAGAGCGAGAAAAAAAAATAACAACAAGAACAACAGTTTCCTGCGAAAACAGCACCGCGATAGTCCGCAGACATGTCCCGCGCGTCCGCAACAGTCCTGGAGGCTCGCGTGGACCCGTAAAGGTGAGCTCGTGACGCCGGTCACGCGCGTTTAGCCTTAATTTGCCAAGAGTCCGAGCAGGGGGGGGGGACGCGTCCACGCAAACATTGCCGCGTCATTACAATTCACTAACAAAATGTTGCACAACTAACGAAGCGCTGCACGTTGGTGCTCAAAAACACCCGCATTGTTGCCAGAATGGTAAGTTCGTGGCGGGGCTTCGTGCAGAGTTACGCTCGCGCGGCCGTTGTCTTGTGTTTTGGTTCAAGGGTTCATGGGCGGAGGAATGAGGAAGTAGCAGCTCCGTAACGGCCGGGGCAGAGCTAGGAGGCAACTCGGGGTCTGGCGGTAAGCGCCGAGGTCTCTCCGCCCGAACCACGTGCCCGTTCCGTGCGGAAGGGGACGTTAAGTGGCCGCTACACCTTTTTGTATCACTTTTACTGCCGTGGCACCAAGCGAGCTCCAACACACCAGCTAAGGTCGCACTGCAGCTGATCCCGCTGTCACAGCGGTAGCGTCCAGCCCCTTCAGCCTCTATGTCCACGGTTCAAATCCCACAGGCTTCCATCACGTCACTTCTTCATCTATCGCTGTGTGTTGTTCTAAAGCGTCACGTTTGAATAAACCTCCTCTATTATCGAGCGAGTGTTGCAGGTACACGTTCAGTGTGTTTGGATCTGCTGTAATTTCGTTGACTTCGTGTGTGTGTGGTTCCAGTGTTTGATTACCAGAGATATCAAGTTTTACTAATGATTTAAATCTGTTTTATTCAGGCTATGAATTTCTCTGAGCATGGGGAAGTTTCAGACAATGCAATGCTTGAAAAAGGTAAGTTCTGCTATTAAGCAGTTATAAACATTCATTATTTTGTTGTACATTTCCACTCATTTGAGTCAGTTGCCAAGTATAATGAACGTTGTATAAGTCTAACGTATTTATAGCCAATATTATGTATGTTGTAATATGTTTTGATCAATAATACAAGGTAAAGAAACATTGGTTTCTTGTGTGTGTTTGACCTGTTCGTTTTTAAGATAAGATTTATTTGGGTTATCTGTTAAACTGTTGAAAAACAGAATTTCTAAATGTGGAGGTTTCTCACGTATCACATTCTGTCACAGTGCTTTTCTTTTTACTTACTAGCGTTTAAGTTTGGATTAGAATTAATCCATAAATGTTAAGTCACTGCATATGCGTTAATGAAGGAACAATATATCTGTCACTTGCAGAACAGAAGCATGTCCAGGACATTAAAGAGGAGATGGAGGACATTGCAATTTGCGAGTCATCCGATGGACTTGAGGGTGAATCTCCAACTGAGGCAGGTAAACGGCCGTCTGCAAAGATGGGAGCGGACTCAAAGCAGTCCACCAGCAGCAAGAGAGCCAGAGTCTCTGGTGAGGTAGGTAAAGTTCAGATCTATTCATCTATCATTATGCACTAGAGAACATATAGTCATGTGTGTTGGATAGTGCAAGGCGTCTGTTACAGTATCTGCATTTTGAATGTTTTAATGTTCTGTCTAGATGAGGAAGCACGTTGTAGATGAAGGCAGCGGACACGAGCCTCTTTGCCTCACCACAACTGGAGACAACGATTGCATCCCAGAGAAATCCAGAGCGTCCTACAGAAAGCCTCTCTTCAGCATCTCCCACAGGATCTCTGAGAAGAGAAACACACCGGGTCTGGAGCAGCAAGTCAGTCATGGAGCTGTGAATCAGCTCAGCTACAATAACCTCCTTTCATCCAAGCTGCGAAGTCAGGAGGAAAACGGACAATTGGACGCCTTCCCCACCACAGACAGCTCGGGCCAAGTTTCGACAGTAGACTCTAATCTTTATCCACTAATTGAGAAAATGTTTTTCATTTTGAATACCCTCAATTCTAGCATGACCCAGCTGCATAGCAAAGTGGACTTGTTAACCCTAGAAGTCATGCGAATAAAGAAGCAAATCAAGCCAGCAGAGATGGTGACAGAGTTCCTGCCTCCCCCTGAGTATCTTCTAACAAGTGATGAGTTAAATCAGCTGATGGAGCAGACCTCCGGTGCTGGGGAGCTTGGGTGTCGGCTGCTGGTGCATCTCTTCCCAGAGTTGTTCAAAGCCAGAGAGTGCTCTCATGACTGCATGGCAAGCAAGAGGACACTGGAGTCTTTACATCTGCAGCTAATTCGTAACTACGTTGAGGTATGCTACCCCTCGGTGAAGAACAACAACGTCTGGCAGGATGAATGCCTCCTTCAGATTAATGACTTCTTTAATCGCTTCTGGGCACAGAGAGACATGGAAAGTGCTCGGCTGCTTAGGAAGCAGAGAATCATCAGCGCTGGGATAAAAGCTGAGCATCAGCAAACCTATCATTTCATTAACGAGCAGGGTCAGGATGAGCCTGCCTCTCTAGAAAACCAGCAGAGCACCGTGGCTGTGTCCGACCTAGCTCTCAGTACGCAAAACACCGAGGAGCTGGATGAGTTCTCCTCCCCAGAAGACTTTGTTGTTTTTCTTATGCACCGTCTGTTTCCTGAGGTCTTTGAAGAGGGTAAAATGCCAGAAGGATCCAGTAGTTTTAGTAGCGTGGGGCAGCTGATTCTGGATTCTGACAAGATGGAAATAATAAGAAAGTACATGGAAACCAATTTTCCTGATGTGCCTGAGGATAACTGGCTCCAGGTCTGCATTCAGCACATGGAAGATGCACTTGAGGGTCCCCACAGTAATGGTAATGGGAGTGAGCCTGACAATATCAATGATGAGGGGTATGATCTCGCAAGCCTTCCGGAAGACGTTTCTATTATCAAGGTTCCAGAGGTTGACGATTATGAAAGACCTAGTCGCAAGTCCAAAAAATCCCTGCTTACGCCCATACACTTTGACAGTCTGGAGATTCCGCTACCTGACTTTACTGTCCCTTCAGAGTACCTGTTGTCAAAGGAGCAGCTGAAGAACAACTATGAATGTAGCTTGTCCATTGGGAACTTTGCTTCCCGGCTGCTGGTGCTTATGTTCCCTGAGCTTTTTACCCACGAAAACACAAGAAAGCAGTATAACTGCAGCGGTTCTCTTGGGAAAAAGCAGCTTGATCCTGTTCGTATAAACCTCATTCGTCATTATGTGCAGTTAGTGTACCCCCGGGCCAAGAACGACAGAGTGTGGATGTTAGAGTTTGTGGGTAAACTTGATGAGCGGTGCAGGAGACGCGACACAGAGCAGAGGAGATCCTACCTGCAGCAGCGCAAAGTGTTCGGTCAGGATTCAGAGCAGGACTTGCTTTGTCAGCTGAACCAGCTCAATCCAGATAATGTCAAAGAGGACTCGGACGTCCCCTCATTACCGCCTGAGAAAAGTAGCAAAGACTTTTGCAAAATTCCCCTGGAGGAACTGACTGTGTCCAAACCTGACTTTCCTGTACCCTCTGTCTACCTGCTTTCAGACACTGAGGTACGGGAAATCGTCCAGCAGAGTCTTTCCGTTGGGAACTTTGCTGCCCGCCTGTTAGTGCGCCTCTTCCCTGAACTGTTCACGCAGGAGAACCTGCGGCTGCAGTACAACCATTCAGGTGCCTGCAACAAGAAACAGCTCGACCCCGTTCGCCTCAGACTGATCCGTCACTATGTGGAAGCAGTGTATCCTGTGGATAAGATGGAGGAGGTGTGGCACTACGAATGTGTGCCAAGCATTGATGAACGCTGCCGACGCCCAAATCGCAAGAAGTGCGATATTCTTAAGAAGGCCAAGAGGTCAAGCACTGTGTCCTAGTTACAGTACTCTGCAGTACACACCTTTTGTTATAAAAATAACTGCACGGTACATAAGCTGAAACCACATTGTTGAACTTTTACCAACTGTTCTCTAGGATGAAGCCAAGCTGTTATGAGTTTCCTGAGTAGTATTCTAAATGGTATTTTATCTTTTGACTACAGCAGTAGATGTTGTAGTTTATGTAGTCTTATTATTGATGTTGGATAAAAAGTTAAAGTGCTTCTATTTATAAGCCAAAACTGTCATAGCTTATCTAACATACTTGTTTGATAAATGTTGTAGCCTTAAAGCCGTAACAATGATAGTAGCTAATAGCATAGCTCACACATTTGCTCTTTGGATGTATCACTAGGACGTGATATGTTTCCATAGCAGTTACTGATGTAGCATTGTGCCACCACTGTTTTAATAACAATGTGCTTATGTTAAGCCTTCTTATAGAAGTTTATATTACAAAGACAATTTAACATGACTATGGATCATGATAGACAATTTCTAATAAAACAACGTTAAAAATGACACGTGAATTGTTTTACATAATGGCTCTAAACTGACTCATGGGATATTGGCTGTGTTTAATAATCCACTAATTCACCTTTGAAAGACTGGTCTGCTTTTAAAACCAAGATTATATTGTCTGTTCGCTGCAGCTCAGCTGTTCCTCAACTTTCCTTTTCCAGAGCATGAACAACTTTTGTACAGTAACATGAGTCTGATAGTTCTACATATCTTTTTCATTTTTGTTTCCATAAAAACAAATAATAGGATTCATAGGGAAAACTGGAGCAAAAGTGTGATTAATAAGTCACAAAAAATGTTGTAATCTGCCAAGACATTATTTTTCAAATTTCCAAATGTGTAACTGCTCATTTATTAGGACACGCTTCACACGGAAAAACATTCAAAATATTTTTCCCACATATCTTCTTCATATCTACAACCATCGTGGACTGTTAACCTTTACCTTACACCTTTGTAATCCATTCTGGATCTGACTTGTTGAAGACAATTTCACTGCTACTGTCACTTTCATAAGAAAGTTTTTTTCAGTTCATGGCTTGAAGGCCTCATCCCTTGAAAGCTCTATACATTTCCAGCGTCTTATGGCGACTTTGTACTTTTCAGTACTAGATTCACCTAAAACCTTTCTGATGATGACTCTCATCAAAGTAACAGTGTTTTCTTCTTTGTTTTCTGACAGCACAAGGTCCAAGGTGTCCCCAACTTTCACCTGAAAACAGAACAACAAATTAAAACGACAAGAAAGTGTCTAAAGAACAACAATATGTCAATTGGAATTAATTGTTACTCACAGTTTTACTTTTCTTTATGAGTTTCTGTCCATTTAGCCTGAGCTTGTTGTTGTAAAAGGCATCTTCAATTTTACTGTTGTAGGACAAAGGAAAATAACTCAGTCACGTTTTTGTAGATTACATTTTAAAACATCCTTTAAACAAAATTGTCTTATACCTGAGTGAACATAAAATGACTCACTTGCGTGCTATGTCCAGACCAGCTTTCATGACGACGTCATACCTGAAGGACTGCACATGTTTTTCCATGTCTTTATAGTCCTTAGGCAGATTCGGGTCCTCATCTTCATAATCGCTGTCCTCTGGGTCTTTCTCGTCGTCTTCCCTCTCATCCTCCTCCGTCTGTGTTCTTCTAGCATCACCTTTCTTATTGCCTTTGTGCCTCACATGATGAGCAGACCAACCCCGAACTACATCTCTAGCACAGAGAGGCGGCCTCTGACAGCCAAACGCAAAGAAAGCTGAGCAGCCCCACAGCTGTCGTGTGTGGATGGTCCTGGGACACCATTCGCTCTGCCTCAGTCCATATCCAGCAGCCAGCAGGTGGCGTGGGTTCAACCTTCCCAGCTGCCTCATCGCAAGAGCTTGTACCATTAAACTCTGCATGTTCCACCCAGACACTACAAGAAATAGTACATTGGGAAGTGTTGTGTTAAAATCTAACTGTCAATATAAGAGTCAGTGTGTCAATATTATTGTGGCATTACAAGTATTTGTAAAGACATGAATTAATTAATATCCATTTCATTAAGAGTCCAGACATTACTGCCAACGCAACGTTTTTATTCACCTTGGTGTCACCTGTCAGTTATTTAAGTTTTTCCTATGGCCATATTATACAATAACACTATATTATCTCTATACGTATCATACTGTGTCATTTCATTGGATCTAAGGAGTAATAAGATTACTGTGTAATGTACTGTGAATACCTACAAAATAAAAGCCTTAATTTCCACAAATCCTCCAGTTCATGTCAAGTAACAGAAAACTGTGGCTTAATAACATTAAAATGCGATTACAGATGAACAGGAAGTGATGTCTCCTGCTGATCTACCTACAACAGGCACTTATAAAACCCAGCGCTGTCCCAGGTGTAGTGCGTTTTGCCTTGTCGTCGTGTTAACTGTGCGGTTGTCTGTGCTTTACTAAGCTTGGACGTGTTCGTCCTGAACGCAGCGAAGCGATCACAGCTAGCTGTTAACTAGCCGCACCTTTCTTCCGTAAGCTCGCATTTTCAGTCCACGTTCAAACCGTCACCAACTTACTAACTAGCAAACAAACACGTCTGTACGTGATCGCTAAGGGCTAAATGCTCCGTTGGAGGAATGGAGGTTTTTGCTGCTCTACTCACCTAAGGAATAACCTCTCATGTCTCGCTACTGCGCCTCCTGGCTTCTTCGTGATGTTTACGTGTGGACACACGTAATCGAAGATGCTGCCACCTGCCGGTTTGGAGAAGAACGACACAGTGAATGGGACCGTTCAGTACCACAGCTTCCCAGCCCTCTATTATTTTACACTGAAACCGAATGGTTTCAAACTGCTGGAATTAGTTGTCTTCTCAACACACCTGAGACCATTGTGTTGGGATGCGTTGGTTCTGCTGCGGAGGCAACTGGACCTAAGTTATAGGACTGTAAAGGCTTATTTCGGCACTGTTGTCAGAGTCGGATTCATACATAAACACGTTTTTATATCCACTTAGATTTTCCTAGCACCGGCAACTTAAGAACATATTGTTTATTATTTAAGGGTTATTCCCAGACGTTTCTTACAACTTTGATTTATCCAGCATATGATAAATTTGAACGCGTATAGTTATTTGCACAACTCATATTATCGTATTATTTTGTTTAAATGAACATGGGTTTTAAACGACATTAAGCTGCTTTCTACTTTGTGCTTGAATACTTTATTACATGAAAAGAATTTACATCAACATTCAGCTTCACCACAGTTCATAATGTCTACAGTGTAACTTCAAGTGCATAATACTGGTGTCAATACACTGAAAACAAGGTAACAGCAATGAGTTATTCTCCAGGATGCATACAATAGTTTTAATGTTATAAAAATGTCTTAGTATTAGGCTCATATGACGTCAGTATGTAAATGGAAGAGCATTTACATCCTTGCATATAATATTATTTATCAAGTGATAAAAGAGTCCTTCGTATAAGTCACACAGCAACATGCAGAGCCCCCGTCTGAGAAAATGGCATGAGATTGATGTGTGCTTTGCCCTTTTGACTCTTTAAAGCACATTAGTTTACACTTTACAGTAAAATCACTGTTTTGCTTTTAAATGTAAACTGTAGCAAAATCCATTTAGGACAGACACTTAATAGACACACACTACAAACTCATTTGCTGGTGGTTTACATTCAGATTCATTCTGGTTTTTAATACACTGCATGTTAGATCTTTTTCTGCTTGGTCTTTTCTGACCATGTGACATGTGTAATTACATGATGATGTGCTTGTTCCACAGTTGCTGAAGATCACTTCAACGTGTTTCCGTCGGCTCATATTAATTCATAATATTGCTCCAAAATTTTGTCAACACTATTAAATTCTTCATGATTCTGTTTGTGGTCTCTTATCTCCCTGCAGACAAGGTCGTCACTAGAGCTGCCACATAGCACCAACCTGTCCAACTGAATAGCAGCTGTTGTTATCTGTTAAACCAGATATTCCTCTGTCTCTATTACAGCATCAATGCATCACACGATTTGTGACGGCGAAAAATGAACATTAGCATTGTTCGAAATATCACAAACAGATGAATGAATAGATGAGACATGCTGAAAAATGTAGGTGCATCACAAAGTGAATCACACACTTGTAAATTATCAATTACTCTCAGACAACAGTACCGTAAGTAGTCAAGAGTCCTTTTGTCTTTTTTGAGTTTGAGGTTTCCATAATAAAGTCTCTTTGTAAGATGCATAAGCAGAAATATTGTGTTTGAGTGATACTTTATGTTTTCATATGAAACAATGTGTGTATTGTTATTGCTGTAATTAAGATCAGGTGAAACTTGCAGAAACTCCTCCTTATATTCTTCACATGGAAATATAATGAAACCCACCTTCAACAGCAACTGTCTTTCTCTGTATTGTCTGTGTGTGAATGACTCAGTTTATGTAGTGAAGGATCTGTCCATCTGTTCTTTTGAGGTAACTAGAGCTTGAGTTTAATTTGTACAGTTTAAGATCCTAAAAGCTGTGGCAATGCTGCACGGCCTAACAGTCTTTGTTTGGTTTATGATAGAAGCTAAGCAGATGTCATTTTGTCCATTTGTGTGTTCTTCTTGTTCTCCACTAACCCATCATATCACTGTTATTGCTTTGGTGACTCACACATTCAGGATTCAGATATTTGTTTTAAATAGTATAACAGTACAGTATGAAGTTGTGTTTGCACACTTAAGTGTTTGTATGCTACAGATATACAGTACTGTACCACAGTTGTTGTCAGTCCCTGCATAGTCATAAGGAAGTCTCCACACATGAGCCATTTCTGTGGAAAGACCTGTGGTTGTGGCAATTCTCACTGCAGTGGACAATAAGCACCGGGTAGCAAAGTGCATCGTCATAGTCTGGAGGCTCTTCATCATCCGTGGTGAAGCGCTCTGACAGACAACGAGTGTTTTCACTGGGGCTCTCCTGGTCAACCAAGCTGCCGCTCCTCCAGAAGCAGCTTCGCTGGGAACCATAGCGCCTCGCAAGGGAGAACCGGCTCCCACTGAAGGGAATGCGGGAGCTGGCACCCGTACAAATGCTGAGGGCGCTCCTGGAGAACACAGAGGAGCAGCTGATGGCCCTGTGGCAGCGCTCACAATTCTGACGAATCCCATTGAAGCTGGACGGGCACTGGGCCAGGTCCATCAGGCCAGCCTCTGAGTAACTGGGCACCAGCTGCTGGTTGGAGCGAATGTGCCACTCCAGTTCTGTGCTGTCGATGGTGTTAACACGAGGGATACGACGCCAATATGGTCGATCATCACATGGGGTCACAGGGAGATAATCGTGCCCAAAGAGCTTCTCTACACGGTAGTGCACATATGCAGTGCGATACTCTGTGAAGACTCTAAGAGGCCAGGAGAACGTGAGGAATGAGGCAACCCAGAAGACATACTGGGACAGGTACCAAGGGTGGTGCTCTGGGTCAGATAGCACCATGACGTACTCCTTCAGGTCAATGTTTTTCAGGTGCATGCCCTCTCTGGCTTCCATGTAGTCATCAAGACCCTCGTTGTCAGTGAAAAACCTTGCTCGTTGTGTAAGGTAGGAGTTCTCTGACTCTACGTTGGCAAAGCTAAAGCACTTTGTGAACCGCATTTTTGTCAGAGCTGATTTCTCCAAGGCCAGCAACTGTTTTGAAACATCTTTGACACCACAGTGAGTATAGTCAAACTCAGCTTCAGCCACATGGGTGTTGACACGCTCATGATAAACCTGAGTACTCGTGTAAGCATCTCCGTTGCGATAGCGCGTGACTTGTCGAGTTCGGCGAACGTAGTGGTAGCTGATGGCCTTCCACCAAATGCAGGGTTTGGCTTGCTGCATCCTCTGGATGCGCTCAGAGATCCCCTCAACGTCCACTTTGTGTTGCAGCTCATTCTTCACATGGCAGTGCCAGCACTCCACGAGGTACACCAAATAGAGCATGCCCAGTAGTGCCAGGGGGATGTAGATATAGCCATCAGAGCAGGGGCTGTCATGGTACATCATGGATTTCCCTTTAAATGCGCTGTCAAAGGTGAGGCGGGTCACCTTGGTAACGTGACACCAGACCATTGCTCCCATGCAGCCATACATGAGAATGGACAGAAGTAGGCATTTCCAGAAACTCTCTCGACATAGAGACTTGCTCAACGATTGTTTCAGGGGTCTTTGCTGTGGAATAAAAACAAAACTTAATCAAGATGTAGCGGGAACAACTGCTAACAAATAATTTATCACCATTAGAACAATGTCCACTTTTCTGTAAGGATGCTGGAACACAAGCTGAATCTTTCAGAAGACTTGACCTAATATTAATAATTAACTCAAGCACAGATGTAGCGACACCCTTGCATGTGAAATTTCCTTGCAAAGATAAGCAGTAGAGAAGAAGAAAGAATGCTTAGCTCCTCAGCCATGCTGGCTAGCTGAGAGAGAATACAAAAGCTGAAAGGCTATCAATGATTACATATGCTTGGGTATTTGTGTGAAATTGTTATTGCAGGCTGCAGGTCATTAGAAGATATTAGAAGTCAGTGTCCTTGTGCATCTGAGCAGAATTCCCCATAATTCACATGCAATGTGTTGCATTCTGTACACCATGCACATGGTTTCATTCGAGTCCTGCAATAATAAGAACAATAATCTATAACAGGCAACAAAAGAATACCTCCTGTCTGGCGTCTTCCTCGAAAACAGTGGCCGTACTGCTCTCACTCGCTGTCGCAGCTGAAGCTGGAGGGGACATGTTTCAGGTATTGATAACACTGATAGGGCGTGGAGCAGGGAATTCTCTCCTTTCTCGGCAGCTTCCCTTAAACAGTGATGAGCTACTTGTCAGGCGTGCAGTACATCTGCTATCATTTACAGATACTCCACCCACACAGAAGCCCGCGACGAGTTGACGGACGCATGTTAGTCAGTAAAACCCCGAAATGTGGATCTGGTTCCGGTCGCTGGAAAATGGGAAAAACGCGGGGGGCGGGGACGGGGGGTTGTCTACGGGAAAGCCCGCATTCTGCCGTTTTAGGTTCAGCTGTCAGTGCCGCAATAACATGATCGCAGATAGTGGCTTTATCTGCGTAGCGGGTTCAGTGTGACCGTGTGTGAAGTAGTGGTCTACGGAGAGCTGCCACGGTCGCTGTCCGTGGTGCTGAATGAGGCAGGTGTACGCTGAGACGTCGTTGCATAAATCTGCTACTTAAAGGAAAAGTCCATCTCTAACTGTGCATATTCACTGATTTCAGACAGCAAAGAAGCACATTTACAACCAGAGTGATTCAAATTCATTTTTGTAACATTACGTTGTTAAGTTATGTTATGGAAATAACGCGATGGATGCATTAATAAGCATGTTAATGTAAGTTGAATGTGCTACTAATTAAATCCACGGTGATAGGGAGTTTAAACTTTAATAAACATGACAGCTGATATGATAAAGTTATGGGCTGATGAGAAATGTGACCCTGATTTTACCCCATATTTAAAGCTGCATATATTGTGGGGTAAAACATAGAACTAGTATAAAGTGTAAACTATCTCAGGTGAATCCTTTACTGACATTGGGCAGTTGCTTTGTAATCAACATTCCAAATTCTATGGGCTCCTATAGAGATGACTTAAGATATCGCTGTAATTCCAACATTTACATTTTCAGGTCATCATTACACGTTTTATTTTTTACACTCTTTTATTTTTAATAATTTTCTAGTATCCTGACCCAAAGTGATGATGTTGTGGTAGACAGACGTAAGCATGAAAAAAGGTCATTTGAACTCCTGTAAATGAAGATATACGGTTTATCTCTTTGGTTGCATCTAATGACACACTCACAGTATGTGTGAAATATGTGAGCAGTGCACTGCAGTATTTGGTGGAGCCAACAAGGACAAAGGGCAAAAGCACAGATTCTATTACTGATTAACAGACAACGATTTAAAAATCAACAATTACATGAACATGTTATACTGTGAGCGAAGTGTTTTTAAAAAAATATAAAATAAAACATATAAAATGTACTGCACTTAAACAAAGAAAAAAGACAAATACACTTCTACCAACTAAAGCACTGTAAAATATAAACAGCTATGAAGCCCACCCATCTAGCGTGAACATCAGTTTATGCAGGAGTTTACAAAAGCTGAAGCCAAATTGCATTTCCTATATTTTGGAAGGTTTTTTCAGTTGTTTAATTTGCCAGTTATTTACCGTTAGGACATAGTGCACATGGACACTTTAGCTGTATGTGTTTAAAAACACACAGTTGTTTAGTCGATGTGTTTACACATGTAAAAAAGATTCACCGTATATAAATGCATTAATATGTACTTGACAGATATTAGTAAACAACATTTGTGTAGATTTACAAGATTTGCTGATATCGTGGGGATGATCTGATGTTGAAGAGTTAGTTTTAGCCGCATGTTTGTACTTCAGATGAGGAGTCCTGTTGCTGACACACTGTGTTCAGCCACAGGGCATTTCTTCCTATTGACCGCAGTGTGGAACTTCAACTTTGACTTCATTCCTTTTCCCAGGGTCTCTGTTTCTGATGACGAAGTGAACTCTTAAAGGGAAACACAATACAACGCATGACTGCATAACCACTTCACTGGTTCCAGTATAAGGCTATACTGTAGTTTTCACTTCTCAGACAATAACATGTATGAAGATGAGGCTCTGAATTGGTGGCACATCGCAGTGGAGTCATCCTGCACTAAACATATTCTTTAGAACTGAATTCCTTCTGCTCCTCAACTACTTACAGCGTACATGTTGGAGAGGTTGTTGAAAAGCACTTGGCCCGCGCTCACTTTGTTCCTCACTCCTCGTATTGTCCCGTTCTTGCTGCAGATATTGATTCGTTTGTTGCTGAAGAGCATCTCCCTCTTGGCACTGGCGTACAAAAGCAGGTCATCGGGTTCAAAGCCGCTCTCATCCGCAGCGGTTTCCACCACCAGGCCATTCAGGTGGCTGTTGGCCTCGCTGGGGGGTGGCAAGCTTCCCTGCTCTGCCTCTGGGCTGCTGGTGCAGTCGGAGTCCGCTGAGTCCAGCGCTGGACCACACCAGGTCGCTTCATCCTTGAACACCTCCGTCAAGACGCGGCCACTGTTGGCAGATGCTACTCTAAACCGAACTGTTTTCACAGCCTTTTCTTTCTCCTGTGGCAGTTTTGGCCCCTCCATTAAAATGTCTTACATGATTCACATCCTACTCAGAAAGGCCCCGCATGTTAATCCAGCCTAGTCCACAGTCCTATGTATTATCAAACAATAATATTCTCATTGAAGTGTCAAAATGAACTGAAAATGCCCTGAGTACAAAAACTAGACACCTAAATAGTTAATAATAAATGAGGACCTGCCATGGTAACAGTAAAAACAGGCAGTAAGTGGATATTACCATCTTCAATAATTGATCAAGGTTAGTTTTTACACTGCAAACTGACTACAGACCTTGTGTGTCTCTAAGAGATAGACACTCACGATACGCTCCAGTGGCCTAGGTTTGCCTGAACATTTACCCCCAACACGCCACAGATAACCACGTCTGCCCTGTGCTGCAGCCTCTGTTACCCTGACTTTATCTTGACGTTTCCCTTCCTGCTTTACTACCAAAAGATCATTTTGGTAAGAAGGATCCATACCCTCCCCTGAATCCTCTCACATTCACAAAAATTATTTCTACCAAGCAGAACGTAAGCAAAGAGTTATTTGTTTTTATTCACATTTACAACATAAAACAATCAATCAACTATTTGCTCAGAGGCCTCACCAAATACTTCAAAATCTCCATAATAACAGGGTCAGTAACACTACATGGAGATCATACATTTCCAAAGTCCTTCCAGCCAGGACAGAGCAGAATACGTGAATGCCTCTGCTTTACATTCTGTTCAGGGCTCACCTTGTTGCCCCCTGACAGCAGGGGGTTGAAATTGAAAGGGAACGTATATAATGAAACTGCTTAATTTGGTTGTAGATTTTGGGTGTTTTGAGGGAACATTTAAACATTGTGTTGATGTGTGTACATCACTTGAATTAAACAGCTTTTAAAACGTTTTGCTCTTTGACTGTAGGATCATCATGGGATCGGCACCGACCTGTGGCCCGGTTCCGTCACACCATCAGCTGTAAAACACATGTTCACGGCTTCAGGCCCTTAACTCAAGGACGTAGGTAAAGAGTGAAGTAATGTCTGCAGATGGTCGGGTTCTGGTGCGTGTGGACCCACTCGTTCTCGTTTAAACCGTTATACGCACTCAACTGGAACCGGAACACGGTGGTTCCGAAGGAAAAGTACAAACCACACCTAACCACAACCTGACGTTGTGTTCTGAAGTTCTTCACCGGAACCACAGGTAGTAAACACAACGGTTCGGTACAGTTCCGAGTCCAGAAATATGAGGCGACCCGCGAGTTTCGGCTGTTTTGTCTGTCGCGTCTTCCCGTAGCGAATGTGCCGGAAGTGACGCACTGGGCGGGTCATAGTCCAGGACTCACCAGGCTGGTTCCTCCTCATCCTCCACGGACCGAACTCAGTTGCCTTCTTGTTAAGATGCACAGGTTAAAGGTCATCTCAGGACACCTGTCTCTCAGAACGGACCTGCGGAGCTCAGACTGTGGGGCGCGACCCGCAGACGGCCGCGGGTCCGAGGACGTGGTCGTGGTTCACGGACGGAGGAGCGCGATCGGTAAAGCCAGGAGAGGCGGGTTCAAGGTGGGTTTCATGGCCTGCTGGGGGCTGTCGGTACCGCAGGTGTTAGTGTTTAGGTGTCTGCTCCATGTTTTACTGCTTAATGTGTGTTCAATGAGGATTTACTGACCGAATCTCGTGGTGCGTTCAGGACACCACACCTGACGAGCTGCTTGGTGCTGTGATGGCGGCGGTGCTGTCAGACGTGGGCCTGTCACCGGACAAGCTGGGAGACGTGTGTGTGGGTGAGACGCTTCGAGTCTGAGCAGGAGGTTCTGTCCAGTGAGGAGAGTTGTCTCCAATGTGCAGACAACAGTCAACAATGATTTATTTACATGTGCTCGAATCAACCATCATTAGACGGTTTCACATCGATTATGTTGGAGCACTGATAATAAGAGTCATGGTTCAAATGTTCAGTTGCAGCCGGTTCTGGTCTGACCCGTGAACGTTCTCACCATCTGCAGGTAACGTGCTGCAGCCCGGCGCCGGTGCTGTGATGTCCAGAGTGGCCCAGTTCCTCAGGTCAGACTGCTGATCCACACAGTGACGCCCCCACCATTCCCTGTCTCTGTGTTTCTCATTGTTCTGTCTGGTCCCAGCGGGTTTCCAGACACGGTTCCGGTCTACACCGTCAACAGACAGTGCTCGTCTGGGCTGCAGGCTCTGTTGAACATAGCAGGTAAAACCGGGTCGAGTGTCACAGACCTGGAGGTGGAAGGTCACTGGCTTATCAGGCTGTTCTGTTTCTGCAGGGTCCATCCGGAGCGGGTCCATCGACCTGGGCCTTGCTTGCGGGTGTGTTCACGTATCAGAGCACAACAGACGGTTCTGCAGAACCAGAGTGAGACAGTGACACTGACTGTGTGTGTTGTAGTGTGGAAAGCATGTCGCTGCGAACCGCCACCAAACCCGGAGACCTGAGCTCCAGGCTGCTGGACAACCACCGGGCCAGAGACTGTCTGATTCCCATGGGGTGAGACAGCTCACTGTCTGTCACGTAGCATCACACAGTGACCCAAAGGTTCTGACTGTGTTGTTAGGAAGCTTTTCTGTAAATGAACACATTAACATGATCAGACAGAAGCAAACTATTACAGAACTATCACCGTTTTTCAGCTTAAGCTTTAATTTCACTGGCTGTACCAGACGTCCGTCTCCATCTCACACGTTGTTGGAGTGAACCCATTTCTGTGTTTGTGCAGCATCACCTCGGAGAATGTCGCTGAGAGGTTCGGGGTCTCCAGAGAAAAGCAGGACGCCTTCGCTCTCAGTTCTCAGCTCAAGTAACGAATCATGTTTTGTGTTTTAACAAGTGTCTTCCTATAAAACGAGTCGTTGTGAAATGTTAAAACATTCAGCTGCTTAACCGTGTTGATCTACTGATTTCTAATTTATTTGATGTGATCAGAGGCTTGTTTTCCTAATGTGAACATTCGAGTGTGATGTGCTGGAAGGTTCGTCCACAGCCCAATGAGGCAGCAACGATAGGTGTTTAACCTGTTGGTTCCGCCTGGTTGTTCCTTCAGAGCAGCTCGGGCTCAGAGCTCAGGACTGTTCGACCAGGAGATCGTTCCCATCTCCACCAGGGTCGTCGATGATGCTGGTAACGAGCGACAACTGGCCGTGAGTCAAGACGAAGGGATCCGACCCGGGACCACTCTGGAGGGACTTGCAAAACTCAAGCCGGCCTTCAAACCTGATGGCAGCACCACTGCAGGTAAGTCTGCGCACGGTACCACGGGTGAAGCGGGTCGGCCTCGCTCAAGCTTACACTCTGGTTCTGGTTCAGGTAACGCCAGCCAGATGAGTGACGGGGCAGCGGCCGTGCTGATCGGTCGCAGGTCTGCGGTGGAGGCTCTGGGTCTGCCGGTGCTGGGGGTTCTGAGAGCCAGCGCCGTGGTGGGCGTCCCTCCTGATGTGATGGGTGTCGGACCAGCGTTCGCAATCCCTGCAGCTCTGGAACGAGCAGGTACCATCTGTGTGTTAGTGGCTGTTAAACTGAATGAGTAGATTCATCTGCTGTTTCCAGCTTCTTAAATATAATTTTTTGCTGTGGCTGCTGCCTCGCTGAGCAGTGTCTCTGATCTTTCTTCCTGCAGGACTGACCGTGGCTGACATCGACGTGTTTGAGATCAACGAGGCCTTCGCCAGCCAGGTGAGTTGGTGACCTATGACCCCAGGTCAACAGCTGTCTGACACCGTGTGAAGGCGTCTCATCGCAAATGAGGCTCGTCCGAAAAATAATCAGTGTTTGCTTAAATATGTGACAAACTTCATCAAGACGCCGCTCGATGCCTTGAACACGCATCGACTTGCTCTGATTTCAAACATGCAGCTGACAGGCCCGGACATGCTCAGGACCCAGTGTGAAAGAAATGTGACGCCTGCACTGCTAACACTGCTCAGACTCGAAACGCTGCGAACGCTGACTCTGAGTGAGGGTCTGTTGATCGTCCATGGTAGCATTAGCACGTGTGAATCATTCCAGCAAAACAGACCTTGTTAAAACCAAGGCTCAGTGTGATTCAGTTGAAAGGATGTTGATGTGACTGAGGGGAGGTTTTCCTCCAGTTAGTTTCAGTTACTTCGTTCACTAAACGTAAAGTCATGGGTTGATGTCAAACCCGGACTCTTTGCATCTCAGGCCGTGTTCTGTGTGGAGAAGCTCGGGATCCCGCTGGAGAAGGTGAATCCAAACGGAGGAGCCATCGCCCTGGGTCACCCCCTGGGCTGCACCGGCGCTCGACAGGTGGTGACGCTGCTCAACGAGCTGAGACGCAGAGGACGGAGGTGAGTCAGAACCTGTCTGTTACATGGTCTTGGCGTGTTGTGTCCTTAATTTTTAACCCTGGTTGTCGTCTGCAGGGCCTTCGGCGTCGTGTCCATGTGCATCGGGACGGGGATGGGAGCTGCAGCTGTCTTTGAATACCCTGGACCATAGAGACCAGAATCCAGCTCCACACTTCTGTGATTAAACTAATGCTGCTGACGTCACCGTTAATCCTAAATAGAAAACCGGTTCAGTGCCTTTGATTCTGCACTTTGTCTGAGATTAGACGTGTTTTGACTAATTCAGCCCCTAAGGGGGAAGTTAAGGGACCCTTAAATGGGTCCTACACCCTGTAGTTGGGTGTAGAAATGATATTCAACGTTAGTCTCAGTGCTCTGGCTTCACCTGGACGAGGTTTCAGTTCACATGATGTCATCTGGACAGAACGCCTCAGAATGACATCATTTGTATTTCAAGTCAGACCAGGTCCACATCAAAAACCACTGGACACCTGTCAGATTTTCACTATTCGTGTAACCTCCATTAGTTTTGCTTCTACTGTGAGCATGTGAAAAGTAATGATGGTCTAATTTTAATCGAATGTAAAAGTCAGACAGGTTTTAATGTTTGTTTCCTTTAATAAGAACAGGACAAAAGCTCCTCTGGGTTCTCACTTCATCCTGTAACGGCAGAATCAGAAGCGTTTCTGCTCCACATTAAAATCTCAGTGAGGCGTTTACCGTGAAACAGCTCATCCAGAATGGACACGGCTCTGATGAGTCTGAGCCACTTGGATCCATAAGTCTGCAGCTCGGTTCCAGAATCCTCCAACACAGAAACACTGACTAGGTGACGCTGGGACCAGACAGAACTGATGGATGTGAACAGAACCTACAGTCAGTGTTCATCACATGGTGGAGATCAATGTTTAGTCATTGATTCTAAATGTGTTGGTCTAAGAACCAGTGGAAACCTTTCAATGGATTCATGTGAAGAATAAAAAACTCAGTCTGAAGCAGCAGGTTTTCTTTCTCCTTATTTCAGACATGAAGACACTAGCGGAGAGTCTGACTAGAACCAGACTCTGGGTCAGAGAGTTTTCAGTCAAAGCTGAACCAGCAGTTGCACTGACCGGACCCAGATCCAGCTTTTGTAGTAATAAAACTCTCTTAGTTCCAGTAACATGTGGCACCTGTTTGCTTTTCAAGGTTCTGTAGCTATTGAAAGTAGTAGACTTGTAGTTCTTCAGCTCATGGGACCAGTAAAACCAGGATCAAGCGAACTCCAGCGAACAGTGGATGCTTTCAAAATCAGAGTCAACGTGGGAGCGTCTAGACCAGAGACAGGAAACACAGAGGGAGAGGAGCCTCCGTGATCAGGTGATCCAGGTAGTGTTGGGTGTAATTAACGTGGACTTTCCGTAGGTTTTCCCTGGGTCAGGTGAATTTAGGCTACAAATAACTGTAAAGACAATGTTCATGTTTGGGGCTTAATGGAGAAATTTAGCAGCAGCTGAAGGGTTGACAGGATTATAAATGTAATTACTAAACTCTGCGTTGTTAAACAATTTGGTTCAGTTGGATCCAGCCAGGATGCTGATTTATAGATGTTGGCTTGTCCATTGTGGCAGTGCAATAGCCAACCAGTCTGTGTGGGATCTATCCAAGCAACTGGTCTTTATGGTGTCGGTGCAGATTCTCATCATCTAAAGTTGCCTGAAGGTTGAGTCATGGCAACTGGACATCTTCCTTTCAAGTAGAAATGTTTCTCCATCTATCCAGGTAGCTCCTTCAGTCTGAGGAAAGTTCCTCCACACATCCTTGTCCTCCAGTTAGTTTAGAAGAATAGGCTCATTATGAGTAGTCATCAAATAACAGTAGTCATCAAATATATGACGATACTTGAGCAGCGAGCACAGTTTTGTATGATCACATTGTCACATGATCACATATTCAGTACAGGACACACACAAGCAGCATCAATGGCCTAATCAAAAATAAGTAAATAAATTAAAGGAACACTGTAGCTTTTCAGCAGTAACTGTGTCTGATCTCTTTTCAAAGTTGTTGTCTGGGCCATGAAAGATGTGAGCTGTGTGTGAGTGCACAAGTTGGAACATACATAAAAACAGCTTGAACGTTTTCCCATAAGGGTCATTTAATTGATTAAATTTTTTTTCTTCTTTAAAGATCAACCAGTGAAACGTTCACTGTATCTCTCTCGGAGCACCAACGCCACCCGGTTGATCCCCATTGGTTGTATTTTGTTTCCGAGGTGAGAGGACAGATCCAGAGACAAGGCCGCTTTCAACTCGCTGTGGTTGCCACAATTTCTAGTCATCCAACATAACACAACATTACAACTTGGTAATGGTTTCATTTTAGTGGTTACTGTTACGGTTTCATTGCATCAAGTTCGTTTAACAGCGATACAGTTCTCTGCCACTTGAACTCCATGCAGCACAGAGCAATTCTTCAAGAACAAAATGGTTAATTACTACAAACTTCTTCTGCAGAAATATTCAGAAATATTAGCGAACGTCTATCAGCATATCTTAGGGGTTTTCTATAAGGTTTACTGTGTGCATCAAGTCAGCTATGTTTTACTAAGTGATTTAATTATAAATAAATCGCTTCTATTTCTTCTCTTTCTTCTCTCTTCTCTTCCTCTTTAGCTACTTTTAGTAAGGTTTTAAACTCTCCAGATACTGTCAGCAATTCGTGGGGACTACGTTCAGCATTTACACCGCAGTTCCTTCAGGAAACTGGCCGTAGTTCTCCTCCAGTCCTGCAGGTGGCGACAGTGAGGCACGACAACCACCAACGAAGCGCAAGAAACACACGTGTAGCTCGCTGTCAACATGGGCAAGAGAAGACAAAATAAGCAACTTTTCTGCTCTTTGTCTAAAAAACAAAAGAAACACTTGAAGGAGTTCGGAGAGGAGCATCCGTTTCACGACGCGTAAGTAGCAGAGCTTACGGAGACGCGTCTGAATGGAGCGGTTGTGTTTTTAGCCAGCTAGCTAAGCTACAGTCTGTTTTCATTTCATGTTGCCTTAAGTATAATATAATAAATAATAAAATATTTACACGGCAGTAAAACTAAAGCTAATGCAAAGAAGCCCGTTAGTGAAAATTAATACATATCTGATTTTAGCGAAACGGCAAATAGCTGTAACATGTAGCTGGTTTTATTCTCCCTAAGAGTTCCACATATTAGATATTTATTAAATGTGAGGTCAAATATTTACAGCATTTGATGATGACAGCTTCAACGTTGTTGAAGCAAATTTCAGTATTTTAGAATATTAAACACACCAAATAATTTTAAGTATTTATTTTGTTTCATTGCTCTGGTTGCTGTAAACCTGCGGCTCTGTTGAATCCTTTTGAAAACTAAGTAGCTTTGGTAACAGGTTTCAGCTTGTCTGCATCATAGCGTTTAGATTGTTTATGAGGTTCAGGTCATGAGAACACGGTCTCCATAACTTGTCCTCCATAACTTGTGCTTCAACATGTTCTGGTAGATTGTGGCGTTGCAGATATACAGTATTTCACTTTCAATTTAAATGACAAATCACTGCATTTTTGTGTTTGTTCTGATTTAGATGTATCATTATCAAAATGTCTTGCTTTACCATTTTGAGAGTCATTATTCTGTCTCTGTTTTTTGTTTTGTTCACCCACCTTTCCCTCATTTTATTTATATTTAGGGAACGAGCTGAAAGAACAGAAATAGTAGAACTGGTGAGTAGCACTTAAAATAGAGCCATAACCTCTAATTTAAAACAATACCAAGTCTTCTTTAGGAGCATCTAGTCTATCTACTCTTATCTACTGAGGTGTGTTCTGCCCTACAGCCTCCAAGCCCAGAGCGATCTGTCACTCAACCTGATGAGCTTGAAGAGGAGGAGGAGGAGGAGGAAGTAGAGCAGAAAACTGCCTATCAGAAACTTCTTTCGACTCTTAACCATCCCACCAGCAATGACCAGAGTGAAGAGGATGAAAGCAGTGAAGAGGAAGAAGAAGAGGAACTCCTTGAAGGTGAGTTATTTATTCTCAAGGTCCTGGGTGTACACAAACATGTTGATTTCAAGTCTGCATTGCTGGACGTCCTATCGCAGGAGACGGTGAAGGGGTTGATGATGAAGACGAGGAGGATGAAGAAGAAAGGGAGGGAGCAGACGATTCTCACACTGAAGCAATGGAGGGGAAGGAGGAGGAAAACACAGATGCAGGAGATGAGGAGTTCGTAGACAAGAAACACGAGTCCCAGTTTTGTCTGGAGACCAACTTCATGGACAAAGGAGAACAAGAAAACTCTGAAAGCAATGCTGACAGCCAAGGTGAGAGAAGTAAAGATCTTATGATCAAAGCTCTTTTTTTTTCAATAAAAGATTTGTAGATTTGTTTTGCTTCTTAATGTGAAAATGCATTTTGCAGAGTTTTATGTTTGAAGTCAGTTGAATTGCTATTTGTATTTTGGGGAATATGAAGTTAAATTATGCTTTGCTGTTTTTAATCTCTACTTACAGACACGTTTTTGCTGCATTTGGACTCAGAACTCTGTGAAGATGATGTGCAGAAGATTACATCTGGCAGCAAATCAAAGACTCAGATTATGGTATTAATTACACATTTTGGTTTATTAAAATGAAAATCAATTCTAGCTACAGTTTTTGAGTTTCCTGTTTCTTTGCCCAGTGGCCTAAGTTAGGAACCCTGCTCTGTACCAGCCCTTTGGAGAAGTTTGGACCAGTGGGCCAACATAAAGACACAAACCTCCCACTCTTCCACAAACTGTTAGAGACAAGCTGGAAGCATCTAAAGCAGACTACCAACCCCAAAGGGGCTCCTGAGGAGATCAGTCCACTTCAGCGGGAGTTACTGGCCCTTATGGGCACCTACAAGGACCTTTACTATCCAGAAACATGTCCTCTGAAACGAGGCCCACAGGTACGAAGTACTTACTGCCTTCATGTTCTGAATCACGTACTGAAGGCTAACTCTCAGGTCCTGGCTCATAATGCACAACTGAGAGAGCAGAAAACGCGAATAAAACCTGGAGCTGAGCCACAGGACGAACCCAGAGACCAAGGCCTCACTCGACCCAAGGTAAAGTATTAAATCCCTGCTTTTTAATATTACTCCAATATTATTGTTGTTGAATTGTTTTATGTTGTCTGGATTTTTTTAACCTACAAAAAGCATCTGTTTCTTTAATAAAACCAAGAAATATAAATTATTTAATACAACAATCCAGAAAAGGTGATAGTTGCTATTTATTTATTTTGTCAGGTGCTGATTCTCGTTCCCTTCCGAGGGAGCGCTCTGCAAGTCGTCCAGACATTCATCACCCTGATGGAGAGCAAAGGCAAGAAGATAGTTGTCAGCAACAAGAAGAAGTTCAAGGAAGAGTTTGGAGAGGATGCGGATGAAAAGCCAGCTATTCTGCACAGACCAGATGATTACCATGCTATGTTCTCTGGCAACGTGGATGATCACTTCAGGATAGGTGCAGTTTAAAAAAAAAAGATGACCTACATTTGGGAAACCTGTAACATTTATCTTTCTGACGCCATGTTTCTTTTGTTTTTCTTCCAGGTCTTTCCATCGTAAAGAGCAGCATTCGCCTCTACGCCCCTTTCTACTCCTCAGACATAATCATTGCATCTCCACTGGGTCTCCGCACAGTGCTGGGAACTGAGGGAGAAAGTAAGAGAGACTTTGACTTCCTCTCCTCTATTGAGCTGCTTGTGGTCGACCAGGCAGACGTCTTCTTCATGCAAAACTGGGAACACGTACTGGTAAGAATTCAGAGTAACACGTGAATCTATCAGAGCATCGATTCTAGATTCGTACTGCTGCAAACGTGGAGCGCCATCTGCTGTCCCACAAAGACTGTAGCGTCTTACAAAGGCTTGTGTACAGCACTTTGGCCATCTGTGTTGTTTTTAAAGTGCTTTATAAATAAAGTTGAATGATTGATTGAAAACAACAACCCTTGTTTCCAGGAATGTTAGGGCATTGTCTGAATTTTAAGATTTGTTAATTTACTTAAACATGAAAATAAACGTAGTCAGGTACTAATCAGTTAAAATAATACAACTTTGTACTCTAGTCAAGATTAAAAGTGTACTTGTTGAAATTTCTCTTGCTGAAAATTGTTTTGCGTTGGAATTACAAAACTTAACATGGTTAAACCTCCATCAGCATGTGATGAAGAACATGAACCTGCAGCCTCTGGACTCTCATGGCGTGGATTTCTCCAGGGTGAGGATGTGGAATCTGAACAACTGGACCCGACACTACAGACAGACCCTGGTTTTCAGCTCCATCCAGAACCCGCACATCAACAACATCCTCACCAAGCACTGTGCCAACTACCGCGGCCAGGTACTCGCAGGCAGCCTTACTGGTTGTGACTGTATCCACTGTATTGTGTTTCTATATCCTGCTGCATAACCCAAAACCGCTCTGATAGTTTCTCACGTTGACCAGTTATATTGGTATTTTGTTATTTTTTCAGGTCGTCATTAAGAACATGCCAAAGACAGGTTCCATCTGCCAGGTGCTGGTTCAGCTGCCTCATGTGTTTCAGATGTTCTCCTCTGACAGCTTCCTGGACTGCGATGCTCGGTGGGTTTTCATCATGTGACATTGTCGCTGCGTATTGAATTAACACACTTGAAATCATTTGAAAATGTATTCATTTCTCAAGAGAATTTATGATATGTATCAGATTGTTCAGAATACATGTGGGACATGTTAATGATATGGCTGGAAAAGATTGTTTTGAATAGAACGATACACAGGCCAATAGCCAGTGTTACCCCTGTGTGCTTCAGTGATGCTTCCTATTCACTGTGTTTTCCATTCTTCTCCTAGGTTTAATTTTTTTGTAGATAAAATCCTGCCTCAGTACAGGGACTCCGTAATGTCCCACACTATGATCTACATCCCTTCCTACTTTGACTATGTGCGATTACGCAACTACATGAAGAAAGAGGAGATGAACTTTACCAGCGTCTGTGAGTATTCCAGCAAGTCAGAGGTGACCCGAGCCAGACACTTCTTCCAGAAAGGCGACAAACAGTTCCTGCTCTTCACAGAACGCTTCCACTTCTACAAAAGGTCAGTTCTCTTTGATCACACAAGCTCGTTTTAAGGGTGGAGATGTAGATGTATTTAGAGTGATTATGTCTCTTTGTATTCAGTATAGGATACGTGTAGTATATAAAAGTTTTTAATGGCTCAGACAGGATGCAAGCGCATCCTTTTGTTATGCATTGATCAGTGCCAGTTCAGTAGTTAATAGTTTAAAGTTGTAATTTATATTGCCTTTATTAACGATTAATATATTACCAGTTGTGATAACATGTGAGGGACCTAGATGTCCCTAATCTGAACGTACAGCTCTTATCTCAGTGGTGAACTTCTGGAAACACAGATGTCCTCTGAGTGGATTTTCCCCTTCTTTCTTTCAGATATACCATCAAAGGAATCCGGAACCTGATATTTTATGGGCTGCCCTCCTTCCCCCACTTCTACAGTGAGGTGTGTAACATGCTGGAGTCTGGGGGTCAGGGGGAGGCTGCCAGCTGGACCTGCACGGCCCTTTATTCGCGCTACGACGCTCATTCACTGGCTGCCATCGCCGGAGCTCAGCGAGCCGGACAGATGCTGCACTCGAATAAGACTGTTCACCTCTTCATCACAGGAGGGGAGGATAATGCTTTGTGAGCGCTGGAGCAGGAACACTGGTCTACAACCAGAGTAGGCTGAGCATGCATTCCTTTAGACTGGGATTACCCCGGACTGGGTAATGATTACAGGTCTGTGATGGACTGCTGTGTAACAAAGCAAATTAGTGTTTGACAGCACATTGTGCCATTCAGAATGTATTGGAATAGGATTTTTTTACAAATATTTGGACATCGTTATTGTTATTTTAGTTATTTTCGAGTACAATGCCTTCACAAATGTGATAATATCATAAATCATTGTTTGGTTTTGTAAACTTTATTGAAGGTAAACATGGAAAATAAAATGTTCTAAAAGGTAATGATGCCTTTCACCTTTTATGCTTGTTATTTTGGCGGCCTTACCCGAATTAAATTAGGCTTAGTTAAGGTTTAGTTGCATCTGTTTACTGGTTGGGAGTTTTGTGAATTATTAATCTGACGATTTAGTAGTAAGAAGTAAGAAGTAGTAGTACTACATGTGCTTCTCAGGTGTTATTCCCTTAAGTACAGATAAGCTACAGACCAATATGGCTCCAATAAATGCATTCAGAGATATGACCACCTAAATAATAATTAACTCTGAGTTGCTGCAAGAGTGACTTTGGCCACATAATTATAGCGTTTTCTGTATTTGTAAGGTACGTGTTTCAGGCAACAGTGGCTGTAACTGCTGACAGTATGGATGATAAGACGCAGAAGCTCAACCTGAAGCGGGAAGTCGGGCTGGTGGGAGCAGTGTCCCTCATTGGAGGGACAATGATCGGATCTGGGATCTTCATGTCCCCACAGACGGTGCTTTCCACCATTGGCAGCCCAGGGGCCAGCTTGGTGGTGTGGGCAAGCTGCGGTTTGCTGGTGATAGTGGTGTCTTTCTGCTACGCTGAGCTGGGGACTGTCATAAAAGAATCAGGAGGAGAGTACATCTACATCCTCAGAACGTCAGGTCCACTCTTTGCCTTTGTGTTGATCTTCACCTCCGTGTTGTTTGTGAGACCTGCTGGGGTTGCTGGGATTGCGCTGAGTTTTGCCCAGTATGTCGTGGCTCCTTTTTATCCAGACTGTCCTCCACCAGTGCTGCTGGTGAAGTGCGTGGCTGCAGCTGCAATTGTAGTGCTGGCCACTGTGAACTGCTTAAATGTTCGATTTTCAATGTCGGTCCAGGTGTTTTTTATGGTGGCCAAAGTTCTGGCCCTTGCAGTCGTTATAATAGGAGGTGTGGTGATGCTCGTAAGAGGTCACACAGAAAACTTTCAGGACTCTTTTGAAAACACAAATGTGGGCATCAATCCAATAGGTATTGCATTCTACCAGGGACTCTGGTCCTACGACGGCTGGAACAATCTGAATTATGTTACTGAGGAGTTGAAACGACCGGAGGTAAGTGAAAGAACAGAGTTTTACTGTACTGATAGAATCCTTGACCCAGATACTAAAACAACACACACTCCAACCTTGTAGTTACAGTACAACCACAACATCCAAATCATTCAATTGAAGTACTGTGTAAACGTTTATTATTCCCATTTGTGTGACTTTATGCAGGGTGTGTCCTTAACAGTGCCATCAACAAACACCAGAAATCACCCTGGCAAACACACCTGACTAGCAAAGGGTGCAATCATATGCTTAACGTAAAAACTATCATCTGGAGCTGTTTAGTGTCACAGAACCACAGCAAACACCTATAAGGCCTATTAAACACGCCACCAGTGCATCCCACTAATGATGTCACAGGCCACCACAGCTTGTTAGTTCTCTGAAGCGAACGCTAGTGTTGGACGTTTTTGATTTGGACCAGAGTCAAAGCTAGAGCACGCAGAGGTTGCACACACAGTCTGGCAGGAGCAGCTGACCCTGACCCCTAGACAGTCACTGTGATGCTTGTTTTCCAGTAATCCCTGCCTCCCCGCGGCTCGGATCAGGTGTTTAAAACATTCGTTATGCTTAAGTGGGAAAGAGCAATTTGTGAAACTACCTGTTAATCCAGCTACAGTCCGTCTGGTCAAGTGAAGTCAGTTTGTCTTTAAAGATCAGCAAAGAGCAATGGCATCAAAACAAGACACAAATGAAGGTAATCTAATAAGCACCTGTTTTTTCTTTTTTTGTTTACACGGACCCGTGTAAATGTACCTGTAACACCTACTCATAAACGTTGGATAATGTTTGCTGTAGTAACAAAATTGTAATTGCATTTTGAGAGAATGTAGGTGGATTTATTGAGCCAAGTCGTGGACAGACCGTGACTATTATGCCACGCCTTGGCTATGTGGCGTTTCAAGGGTGTATTTTTAAATCCTATCGCTCAGAGCTTTGACATTATAGAGTAGGCATCGGTTAATCTATAGCCACTGTGAAAGCATTTGAAGAAGCAGGCGCAGCTGGAACAATGGAGGGAGGCAAACAGAGACTCAATCTGAAGAGAGAAGTGGGGATAACGGGAGCGGTGTCCTTCATTGCTGGAACCATGATAGGTTCTGGGATCTTCATGTCTCCCCAGTATGTGCTCTCCACCATTGGCAGTCCTGGAGCTAGTCTTGTTATTTGGGCCTGCTGTGGCTTGATAGCCATGCTGGGGGGTCTCTGCTATGCTGAACTGGGCACAGTCATCCCAGAGTCTGGGGCAGAGTTCGTCTACATGCTGAGGACAGCGGGGAAAGTGGTGGCCTTCATGTTTGTCTTCAGCTTCATCATCGTCATGAGACCTGCCAGTGCCACAGGAATTGCTCTGAGCCTCGCTGAATACGTTGTGGCCCCGTTCTACGACGGCTGCACTCCTCCACAGCTCGTAGTGAAATGTGTGGCTGCAGGATGTATCGTGCTGCTGGCCATAGTTAATTGTGTGAGCGTCCGCTTGGCCACCGGCATCCAAGTGCTTTCCATGGTGGTGAAAGTGCTGGCACTGGCTGCGATTGTACTAGGAGGTGTCGTGATGCTCATCCAGGGCAACACTCAAAACTTTGACAACTCCTTTGAGGGATCAAAGCTTAGTGTCAACGCCATCGGTGTAGCTTTCTACCAAGGCCTGTGGTCGTACGACGGCTGGAACACTTTGAATAATTTAACTGAGGAACTGAAGCATCCAGAAGTAAGACGTTACTTTTCATTCATTCTACAATAATAGCCAAGCTACAGCTAATTTAGAGATTACAAATGTATTCGTTTATGCAAATATAAAGGTTTAAAATGAATGATAATTTGACAAATGAAGTCACTTTCATTGCATGGACACATCCCCCAAATCTTCAAAACAAAGGCTATCGCACCAGGAATATAAAAAATCATTGTATTGTACAACTTTACAGTCTATATAGATTATAAAGGAGAACAAGGTGTGACAGTAAAGTGCACAGTGTGTGGGAGGCTTCCCATGCTGTTCCAGAAAATTAGTGATTGCAGTATATGCAGATAAGCATATAATCACTGCAGTGAAGAGCTGCATGTATAAACATTTACAGCTACAGAGGAGGCAACGTTACACTGAAGTAACCTTTGATGAACTGGGTTTGCTGACCTTGTCTGCTTGTGTTCTCCTGATTATTTGTGCTACGCGTAGCTCACAGTGCTTAGGTCTGTCCTTGCATCTGATCTGTTGCCGTGGCAGCCAAAGTATTTAGCTTTTACCAAAAGTGTCAGAGTAGCAGTGCTTCCAGGAACCATGAGCTGATCTGGTATTTTAACTGGCCTGGACCGTGTCCGGTGACGTGGGCACGTTCTGGTCTCGTGCTGGCGTTATACTGTCCTTTATTGTGCTTTGGACAGTCTTCTTCTGAGTTTGTCAAGGAGTTCGTCTGTTGGAGATCTATGGTTTGCGTTCTGCTGCTTTGCATTATCGGCTTTTGTTTTGGCTGTAAATCTGTGCGTCGGTGGCAGTTGTCATCGTGGAGGGTGTCGTCCTCCACAGCTAGCGGTGCTGCAGCTGTGAGCATAGTGGCTGTTCACATCACCAACAGTCTAGATGTCTGCATCCAAGCGATAAAACACATCATAAGGAACAGCAGGCACATGGTCAGTTTTAGCAGTAAGACAGATTTCATGGAATGTTTGCAGATGCTTAGTGTTTTGCGCAAATGATTTATTTGAATTTATTGTTATTGTAAAGTCCAAAAGTTCCACTGACATCATATATCAAGGGCATAGATGGATTTGATTGCAACAAGTCACAGATTCTCTTCATGTGGCCAAGACGCATCGTCGGTCTTCGAAATGACCTCAGGCCGCCGTGTGTTATTTTTACAGATGATTATTGGCAAGGGTGACTTGAAGCAAAGGGCATTTTGGCAAATTGGCCTTGTTCTGTTAATGTGTTAAAGGCGTCACAACCAGCAACTGAGCGAAACAAGCAAGCAGACGTGTTTTTGGTTTACTGTTATTTGACTCAGACTCACACTGACTCCGAATGATTTACTTACTTACCCACTCGTTTTAAAAAATACCTGATTACCTTTTGCGGTAACAAGGATAACGCGATCCCCTTACAAACCTCGTGGACATCGACCTAGCAGTGCAAAATAGTTAGTGGTTAATCTATAGCCAGTTCTGCAAATAACTAGTGACCACTGTGAAAGCATTTGAAGAAGCAGGCGCAGCTGGAACAATGGAGGGAGGCAAACAGAGACTCAATCTGAAGAGAGAAGTGGGGATAACGGGAGCGGTGTCCTTCATTGCTGGAACCATGATAGGTTCTGGGATCTTCATGTCTCCCCAGTATGTGCTCTCCACCGTTGGCAGTCCTGGAGCTAGTCTTGTTATTTGGGCCTGCTGTGGCTTGATAGCCATGCTGGGGGGTCTCTGCTATGCTGAACTGGGCACAGTCATCCCAGAGTCTGGGGCAGAGTACGTCTACATGCTGAGGACAGCGGGGAAAGTGGTGGCCTTCATGTTTGTCTTCAGCTTCATCACCGTCATGAGACCCACCGATGCGACAGCACTGGCACTGACAGTCGCCAAATACGTTGTGGCCCCGTTCTACGACGGCTGCACTCCTCCGCAACTGGCAGTGAAATGCGTGGCTGCAGGATGTATCGTGCTGCTGACTGTAGTTAACTGTCTAAGTGTCCGCTTGGCCACCGGCATCCAAGTGGCTTCCACAGTAGTGAAAGTGCTGGCACTGGCTGTCATTGCAGTGGGAGGTGTCGCGATGCTCATCCAGGGAAACACGCAGAACTTTGACAACTCCTTTGAGGGATCACAGGTTGGCATCAGCTCCACGGGCATTGCTTTCTATCACGGCTTGTGGTCCTATGGTGGCTGGGGCACTTTGAATTATTTAACGGAGGAGTTGAAAGACCCCGAAGTAAGAGTTTCAATGTATAATTTTACAAATGTCAAAATTTACATTGAGCAACATGTTTTAATTTTTTTTATTTAAATTAATATGCATCTACAAAATCTTCTGTGTGAGAATATCCAGTGATTTGGACACTTTGTGGACGCGTTTGTAGAGTTTTGTTTTGAGTTTTGGAAAGTTATTTCTCAGTTTGATGAGGAGTCCATTCATACGCTGGAGATCACTAATGTATAATGTAAACATTAACACAGTATTATTAAGCATTAATTGAGCTAAGTTAGTAGGCCAGTTTAAAAATATCTAAATGCTTTATTTTATATTATAAAAACATCTTTATTATTTTTGTTAATAATAATAATTTTATAATTTAAATAAATTTATAATTTAATAATATGAATTAATTTAAGAATGTAAAAATTAAATAAAATATCTAAAAAGAACTTTTAAAAAACTATTAACAAAATAAGCTAAATATTATCAATATAGTAGATCAATTAAATGAGACACAACATGAATAAAATTAGTGTCATAAATGCTACATCAAAAACAGCTCAAAAAAGTAAAAGGAGAGCACATCTAACATCAAAGGGAAAAGTCATTCTGGTTCTGTGCTGATGTGAACAGTGGTGCCACATCTGGAGGTCAGATCCGATGTGGACCAGGGCATCACTTAGCTCCTGTCTGACGTACAGCCTGGCAACACTGGATGGGCCAAAGCATCCAAAGCAAACCAAACAGGTCTATTGGACTTCGGTCAGAAACGCATGTGGGCCAGTCAACGCCTGCATCCTCTTGCCACACGAGGCCACACATTGTCATACACATCTCCACATCTGCCCCATGCTGAGACTGTGCAGCCATATAAGCAAGGCATATAATTGCCAGTGCACAGTTTGTGCAAGTAAACACTTTTAATTAAAGGCTTTTAGACAACTGATGGACAAAATAGAAAGTGTCTGTTTCCATTCCCGCCTTCCTTCAAAACTCAGAAAGCAGAAGAGAGAGTTATAGCAAAAGCCTCAGATGAGTTGATTCATACACTAAAAAGACCCAAAGTACTAAGACCCACAAACAAATCCTGGCAGAGCATCTCCAGGCAGGAAAAGCTCCAGATCCATTACTGTCCTCAAACAGTCATTGTTAGAGGACAGATGACGTGGGCTTTTTCTGGACTTGTTAACATGTTGTCCCAACCTAAAGTTTTCAGTTATCATGACAACGCAAACAGTGATGGGTGCTGCAGCATTAAGTCATAGCGGCGGCACTGACTTTCCCTGTAGGTGGAGAATAATTGGTACTGGACTTAAAGCTAGTTTTCTGGTTTGTGTTGGCTGGTAAATCTATGTCACAGCTGCAGAGTCTAGAGGGGAGAAGCTGCGTTGTGCACGTGTGCTTGAGCTTTGACCTTTTTCAAATGCAACGGTCCGTCGACAGGTGTTCATGTGCAGAGGTTTTCAGTCACTGCTGAAATGTAAATCATTTTCACATTAGAGACAATACTTAAACCACCTGTTACTGTTCATGCCTTTGCAAAAGCAGCAAATGTCTAAACTGTCATAAGTTATGTATGAACTTTTTTTGTCAGTCGAACATTAAGTTGTAAGACATTCCATCTCATTGTTGTCTTGTTGGCAAAGCGTAAAAAGGCTCGCTGATGTTTTCAAACAATTATTTTTAACAATTACAAACTATTATTGGTCAGTTGGCAACACTTGATTTCTACTAACTTCTTTCTCATTTTCTTACAAATTCCTTCATAAATATATTGACCAACACACCATGTCCCTTTTTTCAGGTCAATCTTCCTAGAGCTATTGTTATAGCTATTTCCCTGGTGACTGGCTTGTATCTGTTGGTGAATGTGAGCTACCTGACAGTACTGACACCTAGAGAGCTCATGACATCCACCGCAGTAGCGGTAACCTGGGGGTAAGACCTGAAGTTCACTGGGTCTACGTCAGTGTTTTGTCTGGTGGTGAAATGTCTAGTATCAATGAAACTTTAATCTGATTTGCCTTAGTTTTAACCATTGTAATAGTGATGATGTCTTTGTCTTTTTGAAGATTGTAACAGGTGCTTGTGAGAGAACTTTCCTCTTTTCCCTCAGGAATAAGGTTTTAGGAAGCTGGGGCTGGATCATGTCAGTCGCTGCTGCCTTGTCTGCGTTTGGCTCGCTGAATGGAACGTTCTTCAGCGGTGGCCGCGTCTGCTTTGTTGCAGCCAGAGAAGGACACTTGGTGAGCGTCTCTTCATATCATTGCTCAAGATGAGGTTGTTGACACTGGCTTTAACCCAGTCTTGTGTTCATAGCCAGATATTTTGGCTATGGCTCATGTCCACAGGCTGACTCCATCTCCAGCACTGATCTTCACCGCTGTTGTCTCACTGGTGGTGTTAATCCCTGGAGACTTCCAGAGCATTGTCAACTTCTTTAGGTGAAGCCCAGTACTGCATTTCCTGTTTATTTCCTCGTGTTTGCACCTGTCTGACATTTTGATTTATTGATCTTGTCAGTTTCACTGCCTGGTTTTTTTATGCCATTACACTGTCGGGCCTCCTCTATCTAAAGATCAGGAAACCGGAGCTCCCAAGACCATATAGGGTCAGTGTTATACACACTTTATTTGATTATGTAGCACAGCAGAAAGGTCTCAGGCTGTTGTCATGCTCACTCTTCATCTCTCCATAGGTTCCCATCATTCTCCCCATCCTGGTCCTTCTTGCTGCAATATTCCTTGTGTTGGCTCCAATCGTTGACGATCCTCAGATTGAATACCTCTATGTGACTTTATTTATGTTCAGTGGAGTCATAATCTACGTACCCTTCATCCATTACAAGATCTTCCCACGTCTGTTGACCAAGTTAACAGTGTTCCTACAGTTATTTTTAGAGGTCGCCCCCGCAGATAAAAACCTGTGATTCCCTTTGATGCATTTTCTTCTTAAGCACACATGTTGCTATTATACCCAAACACTCTATTCACCAGTTTGTAGTAGTATAAAGGTTCTAACAGCTACAAGATGATCCAAAGAAAATGGATCAAGCTCAGGTTGGGATTTACATTTGACCACCTCTAGATTTTTAGCTTGCACAGATGCACTCACTACATTCGACTTGGCCTAATATCACCTGTGCAACAGTTGGTGCTATACAATTACGTTGTGATAAATTCCTGTGAAATTTGTTTGTTTTGTCTACTTTACTTTAATATATTCATTTGCAAAGTGTAATGAAGGAGAGATGAAGGAGGATTATTATTATTATTAAAAATGTCAAGGTGGTAAATGAATACTTATTTTTTTGCACATGTACCTGCAACTGTTTATGTATAAACTGAGATGTAGTAACAAAAGGGGGTGAATTCTTCACACTCTCTACGTTTGTATGGCTGCAGACTGAGTCAGAACACAGGCATAGAAGATTTTTGATTTACATTCAAAATTATCACTCAAACAGTGCAGATTTTTAATTATTTATTAAATACGCTTTATCCACCCAAAAACACAGCAAGTTCACGGTGCGATTCTCGCACAACATAAAACAGTTCAAGACAAAACAAGAGGAACTGAGGGTGACAGCAGATAAATTACTGTGCATATATATGCAGATCAAATTTCTGTACAACTCAAAATTCTTTGCCTGATAAATAAATGTTAACGTATGGAATTTTTAGAAGAAAAAAAAAAGATTTGACATTTACATGCTTTTGTCTGTTCAGGTGTCACGTTTATATTATATTTTACTATCCAAGTGTCTTTCTGAAAAAGTCATTGCTCTGGGTAAGCATGAAGTTCTCCCAGCTGGCTCCAGGAGAAAACACTGACAACATATAGGCTGACTTAAAATACAGTTGAAGCATTATTTCGCTCCAGTTTTCTGCTCTGAACCATTAGAAGAGGTGGACTTGTTTTTGGCTCCACCGTCACTAGTCTGCAGCCCTGTCCCGCTCCCGCCCCCCTGTGATGACTGGTGGTAGAGCATGTGAAGCCGTTCTGCATTTACATCTGCGTCCTCTGCCCCTTCACAGCATTTTATCCAGGACTGAGGAATGGTCTCAATGCCATAGTGGGCCCCAGCAATGGCTCCAGCCATGCAGGCTATGGTGTCTGTATCCCCTCCCAGGGCCAGGCTGTATGCTATTGTCCTCTCCACACCGCCGTAGCTACTTGGAAAGCATTCCCGGGGCTGCAGGCAGTGCAGGACACAGAAGATGGCAGTAGGCACCGAGTGAAGAGCTGCGATGCCATTACCTGGAAAGAAAAACGGATTTTACTATATAGACACCATCTGTTGAGCCCGAATCATACACAGTAGATGGATGAGAAGAATGTCAGTGACAGTCAACATGTAAAGAGCAAGATGAAGAGAAGAAAACCAATGGAAACAGATACTCACCCAATTCAGATATGACCTCCTCAATGCTGACCTTGCTCCTGTTCATCAGGTCTCTAACTCTGTGGAGGCGTTCACAGAACGGCTTCTCTGCTTCCTTTAGGCTGAGCAGACGCATCATGTTAAATAACGATCGACACAGCCAACATACTTGTATATACCAGTGGACAACTTACATTCTGGCATCATTCTGCACTGCCTCGTCACACTCCACTTCCTCCATCTCTGTGATTAGCCTGTTGATGAACTGCTGAGGTAAATTTAGAGCCCCATGCAGAGAGAGGTGCACAGCTAGCGCCTGCAGCACTGCTCCATTATAACCCAGAGAGCAGGAGTGGGTTAGCATGGCGCCCAGGCGCGCAAACTGCAAAGGAAGTCAAAACGAAAACAGAACGTGAAAGTAAAGCTGACCACAGCACAACTGCACTCAGACCATTATTTTGAGGTATCGACACTGCTACATACTTGATATAGGTGTAAAACAAACGTGCTGGAGAATAGAAGAGGTTACTCTGAACAGTGGGTTATATGATGGGAAAATTATTCTACTAACCCATGTTTTCAGTGGACTAGTGAACAACTCTTTGCTATAACTATATAATGTGCTCTTCATTATACTTACTAACCCACATCGGCAACATACAGCCCATTCCAAGTGAATTTGCATAGATGAAACACTAGCAGCCAGCATGAATAAGAGACAAACATCTTCATCTTCGCGTCATCGTCAACATGCACGAGAGAATGGAGTCCACCAAGATGCCCCCTGCTCACTCTTTTCACATCAGCCAGGTCAGGAAACGCCAGTGCGAACGGTGCTGCCCTCATAGCCCCGCCATTTCCAAAGGAGCCCCGTCCATTAAACTGGTCCCTGGCCGGCTGGTACACGTCACTGAGTTGGGGGGAGGACAGCTTCTTCAGCACTTGGACCACTCCAGAACCGTAACCTCTGCCTGGGGATGAACTGTACTCCTTGGCAAACCTGAAGGGGCGACAGACCAAGTCTTCAGTTTGCACCGTGACAGCGCTGAACTCAGTTGAACTTCACAAGCCATCGACACAACGAACTGTACCTGCGAGCCATATCCTGCTCGTCGAACCCGGCCCGGGTGAGTAGGGACTGGACCACACAGCGAGCCATGGCTGTGTCATCACTGTACTCCAGGATACCTAACACAAATGTTAAACAAAGCACAACAGCGCGTTGCATGAAAGGTCAACTTTAAGAATGTTTCTACAAATATGTGGTTTAGTTTTTCACCAGCTTGGTGGTAAACACTAACAGCTCAAACGTGTTTGCATGTGAAGCTTTACTTGCTACGGTCTCACTTTAATGCACTGCACCTGAGTAACTTTAACATTTTAGACTTGTCGAGCTCCTCTGCACTACACCTGCATGTAATAGTGATAGTGAGGAGCAATGCTAGCAGACATCCAGCCTAAGCCTTGAACCTACCGCTTCCTTTACTCTCATCGTCCAGGCTGTTCAGGTGCTGCAGCACATTCTCCATGGGAACATCCTCCGCGCCTTCAAACTCCCCGCCGACACAGTCTCCCAGCACAGCCGCGACCAGCGACCCTCTAAACCGGGACAAAGACGCCGGGCCCCCCGCTGCCACCGCTCTCACTGCCGTCACTGCCATTCATCCACCGGTGAAGAGCCTAGAGCCTGTACCGAGGATACACCCCGACGACCAGAATTCAAACAGGAAGTGAAAGCAGCACAAGCTGCAACAACAACAAACGTCGACGTAGCCCCCCCTCAACTGCTTCCTGTAGGCGTCCACATGCTTGTTTGACCCCGCTGAGAGGTTCGCGTCTCACGTAGAAATAAGACACATAGAACGTGAACTCGCTGTGAGACAGGCTATTGTTGGCTAGTTACAAACGGGCTATTTGTGAAATAGCGCCGCCCTTCGGATTGGAGGCAGCAGTAGGACGTCGACAAAGACAAACTAGTGTCAAACTAATTTAGAAGATTCAGGGTTTCCAGATCCTGGCTTTGTATAAATAGACGTTTATTTAAATATCTGTTGCTCCCATAACATGTTCCTAAAACCTTAGTGGCTGAAATAAATGCCTGGAGAGGTTTTGGTATTTCCATACAACTGGGTTGGTCAACGGGATTTGAGGTACTGAGGGTGGCGGTAATGCACCATTAGGGAGCCCAACCACCAAAGAAGAAGAAGACGAGCACCCGCCCCCCGAGGTGTTTGGAAGCGCGGCGTCTGTAGCATAATTAAAACATGGCGGATTCTGAGGAATTTAGACTCAAGCGTTTAAAGGTAAGAAACGCACATCTGGAGAATCAGCGGAGCAACAGTGAGCCGGCAAGCTGACGTGGCTACTCGATCCAGCCACACATTGTGACATCCAGTTATTTGAGAGTAGCTTCCGGTCGAAGTGTGCACGTTTATGCTAGCATTAGCTAGCTAGCTTACTGCCCATTCTGCACTGATGCTTTCTGCAACGCCGGGCTTCGTTTAACTGACTAAGAAATTCTGAGAACGCCGACCTGCGCCCCAGAACGTAGCCGAGCAGCCTGCGTTCATCCAGCAGCGTGATTTTGATTGCTTTCAGCTGATTGTGTTGCCCAAGAAGTTTGCTGTGAACGATACAAAAGTGATTTGAATTAGTCTTGTTGCAATGATAGTCAGTGAAATGTTACTTTAACACTCTTCAGTGTTGTCATTGAACATATGATGCATGTGATGCTCACATTATGGGGCCATGTGATAAACTGGCAGCAGAGCTGGAGATGGTGCTGAAATGTATGCAGCGGTTCGGCCAGTAGATCAGTTTCACTACACATGTTCACATAACAGCAGGAGTGTAATTAATGACATCCATAATTATAATAATCTATTTTCATATTTATTATTTCCATACTGTTTAGCTGTACGCTTCTGTTTTTTTATTCCTCTCACCTACAGCATGAGGAGCGCCTGTCCAGAGTGTTTGATGAGGTGATGGGACTGGGAAACTTTGCTGAATCTTCCAGGGGTTCTGCTACCTCTTCCAAGAGCGGTGGTCAGGATGAGACAAAGGGAGTGGATGAAACTTCGGAACAAGGGCCTATCCAGCAGGTGGAGGAGGACAGCAACAGCAGTAGACTTGAAGAAAAGACGGACACGATAACGGGAGATGCTTCCTTTCCTCCTGCTTCCTCCCCTGACTCTGGCCGACACGCCTCCTTTGCCGCAGGAACTGATGGAGGAGGAGCAGGAGCAGTATTTGATGACGCATTGGATGGCCTTCCCTCATTTGGAGCAGAAGAAGATGATGAAGACTGGCACTTTGCCCTGCCAATGGGCTCCCTAGAGGATGTTAATGTAGGTAAGACAAATACAAAGACAAGCCAGTCAGGAGAGGACAACAGTGGAAGTCAGTGTGATCCCTTTGCTCCTGAGCAAAGGGAGGAAGAGGAGGAGAGAGAGCAGGAACGGAGTAGTGGTTCTACCAACACCTCCCACTCCTCCCAGGAGCATACGCCTGACAATAGCCAAGGTAAGGTTGCATTCACATGAGAACTTAAGATGGCTTCAGAGGAAAACATTCTTTCATCAATGTCTGTCCGTCAAACCGAGACACTATAAGTGTGCTCCACTATTTTTACACAGGGTTTAAAAATTGTGTAAAACAGAAGGTAACTGAACTGTTTAGTATTTAACTGCAAGACTTCTAATGGCGTCATCTGAAAATTGTAGCCTTTTCGTTTAGTTTTTCTCTCTATTATACAGGTAAACATCTTTTATGTTTTAGTAGTAGTTTTGAGGCTGTTATTAGTGTAATGTAATGCAATGCTTTTGTTTTATTTGTATGATGGTATTTATGTTGGCATGTACCTTTCTGTCAGATGGAGGCATGAACCAAACTGAAGAGACAGAAGATAGTCAGCAGGGAGAGGTAAGCTTAGGAAAAGCATGCATGTAACTGTCATTTTTCCACCTTCACTGATTTGTAATGCAAATGTTCATTGTTTTAGAAGTCAGGCACCGCTCCAGTTGAGGAAAGCACTCCCCCAACGTTACCTAATGTCAACATCAAAGATGAACCTATTGATGAAGGGTACGATGCTGCCTTACTGCCTCAGAGCTCCATCAGACAGATTAAGGAGGAACTGGAGCATCAGGAGGTAGGTGTGGAGAAACAAAGTGATTGTTATGTGTCTGTTGTTTACTCCTTCATGTCGTAATATTTAATATTAAATAATAAGATTCTGTCCGTGCAACACAGCACTTTGGAGAAATGAGTAAATCATAGTTAACCACTTGAATAAAACCCTTATTCTTAATGTTTGATCACTTCAGGAAGAACTGAGGATAAGCTCTGTCTACTCTGTTGGAGGAGCAAGCACCTTTGTATCCCCTACTTGTAAGTTGATAAGTTTGTTTCATCTGTTGCGGTACCTTTGTGTCACTGCGCCCCACACTGGCATAAGTTGGAAAACATCTACTAAATGACTAGCAAAGCATCCAATAAATGGGTCCTGTGCATCCATGTTGCAGCCACACAAGTGTTTGATTAGATCATATAGTAACCCTTCTTGTCTAGATGACAATGGTTTTCCTCTTATCTCCACAAGTACCAGTGACAGGCCCAGCTGTGCCTCCAGCAGCCTTTTTCATCCCAGGTAGAGGAGCTGTCCTACAAGCAATGGCTCCTCTCCCTGTCAGACCTCCAGTTCCTGCTTCACTACCTACTCTGACACCAGCGCCCCCACGTCCACCTCAGCCTCCTGCTCCTGGTAGTGTTCGTTGTAGTGGCTGCTCTAAGGTACTGTCCTTTTTTGTTGTTTGGTTTTTAAAGAAATCCAATCAAACCACACAAAACTGTGTATGTATTTACTGGATAGGGATGTCAGTATTGTGTTTATATATTTGAACATGTGTTTTAGGTTCTGCTGAAAGGCCAAACAGCCTTCCAAAGAAAAGGTTCCACACAGCTCTTCTGTTCTACAGTCTGTCTGACAGGCCATTTGCCTCCAGCCAAGAACAAATCCTGTTTCCAGTGCAACAGGTACATGTTGGTTTCAGTCACGGATCTCCTTTAAGATTTTTTCCAACCATCTGCATAACAGTCCTTGTTTTTGACTTAATTTGTTTTGCTTTTATTTTCCACAGGGAAATCCTTCAGCCTAAGGACATGGTTACGATTCTAGCAGATGACAGCAACTACATGTACTTTTGTGGCCAGTTCTGTCTGTCTGTTTTTAAGCACAAACAGAGAAATGCTGAGAAGATTCCTGACAAATGGGCTGACACACGATCAGAGCGGAAGACCGAGAAGTCGCCTCAGAAATCAGTGGATCAAGAATCTGAAAAACCCTCTTGCAGTGTCTGCAAAGTCAGTAACAAGGTAGGAAACACAAAATTCTAGGCGTTAGACGTATGGTTAATGTGACTTATTCTCTTTATAGTTAATGTTTTCTCTGTCTCGTCCTTGTGTCTGGGATCGTCTCTACAGCAGATTGAACACGAGGTCACCCACCAAGGCCGTCTGCACAGACTCTGTAGCGATGTTTGTTTCCAAACATGGCGTAAGATGCGTCAGTTAGCCCTGAACTGCTGTGAAGGCTGCGGACTTTATTGTAATAGCAACACCTGTCAGACGCTTATGATTGAAAGAACTCAGCTTAACTTCTGTGGTCCTACATGCATTGGCACATACAAACAGGTCTGTTTAAAAAAAAAAAAAAAAAAAACTCATTGCGATGGGAGACAACTATATTTCATATAATGTAATGCATAAAGTATCTTTGATCTACTAAATGTAAACCTGTATGATTCTGGTTTTGGGCAGACCTGCAGAAAATCCATTGAGTGTGCCCATTGTCAGAAGATGGTGATAGTGTCTTCCACCATCATGGAAAGAGACCAAAGGGGGAAAGTTCAGCTTTACTGTTCACCTACTTGTGTAGAACAGAGTCGACCACCCAGACATACCCTCACTGGTATGACGCACCAAGGAGCCACACATCCACACATGAGTGTCACCTGTGAAATGGGTTACGGTTATGTGTGTTCTTCTGCCCACCAGGTACTCCTTTCCCATGCAGCCTGTGTAAGGTTACAGCTGTTCCCCAGTATCATCTGGCCATGGTGGACGGCACCATTCGTAACTTCTGCTCCTATGACTGTGTCTCCATTTACAGGGTAAAGGCATGAGTCTATTTGTAGAGTACAGTTGTTTATGGGGCATATTTCAGTAAAAAACGTGTCAACTCTTATTTGACAATGTGGTTATTATCCTACCGTGCTTTACAGAAGTCTGGGCACCCCTCGCATTCAGACTGGACCAGCAGAATCTCTTCTCTCAGGGATCCCTCTGGCAGAGATGCCCCCAAACCAGGACCCACTGCTGGATCCAGCTCTGTCCCTCCCACACCTCAGGACTACCCATCTTCTGTACCTTCCTTGGGTCATCATTCCAGCCATAGCTCAGTACCTCCACTGGCGCCTCCCTCCTCAGCCACGTCCGCCCCGTCTACTCCAAGCCAAACCCAAGCCAGAGTAACTCCTGCCCAGCCCCAGAAACCAGCAGAGGGTGGGGCCAGTGACGTCTCCAAACTCACCTGTCATCAGTGTAGTAAACAGTTCAACACCAAGCCAATGTTATTCAGTAATCAAGTAAGGAATCTGGTTCATATCAATGTATACATGTGCTAAATGCTAATGCTCTTTAGCTAACCATGATGAAAACTTTTACCTGCAGGGTCGAGTATCGATGTTCTGCAGCAAGACATGCTGTGAGCAGTATAAATCCCAGAAAAATATCCTGGCACTGTGCGAGTACTGTAAACAGGAGAGGGTGCACTTTGACACCATCAGCTACAACCAACAGGACGTGACGTTTTGCAGTGAACGTGGGTTTAAACACAAGTGTTGTTCTTTTTTCCCCTCTTATTGTCGTACACGGGCTGATCTGCACCCATTAGTAATAGCAACCTTCCATCCTACATATCTAGATACATCAGTAAATATCCTGTTAAGTCAATACCCTGGGAGCTGTAGGAAGAACAGCTTTATGAGTTTGTATTAATTAAATAATATAACACTGTATCCGTTCTGTGTCACAGACTGTAAACTACTTTTCAAACAAGAGCTGATGTCTCGTAACAAGGATCAGCCCTGGCGCCCCTGCAGCTACTGCTTTGGCATAAGCCAGAAGACGTTGCACAGCCACTACGGAGGCAGGATGGAGGAGTTCTGTAGACCTCACTGCATGTCCCAGTACACTGTATTCTTTTATGGGGTAAGAAAATTGCGTTCCACTGTATACAACATAGGACACTGAACCAAAAGAACAACCTCTGCAGTGATGTTTTATTTTATTTTCCTGCTCTCTGTCCCTCCTTGTGCTCTTCTTCTCTTGTCCAGATGGGGCGGTGTGACAATTGTAGGAAACAAAGCTACATGGCTGAGAAGCTGCAGTGTTTGGGTTCAGTCCGTAACTTTTGTAACCTCACCTGCCTGATGCAATACTGCTACCTGCATTTTGAGATGAACCAACATGCCAGTAGTAACGGAACAGGAACAGCTCCGCAGGAACCACACGGTAAATTCTCTGTCATGTCAGTGGAATACAATTTTGATGTGAACATTTCTTTTGTTTTGGTTCTTGTTATTAAAGGTTTACGGTGTCAGTTCTTTATTTCTCTCACCTAGCTCCAACCCAGCCTCACCACTCATCAAAGATGAATCCTGTCATAGCTGATGTCGTCTCATTGGCCAATGGCTCTGCCACTCAACCCAGCGTGTCAGCAGATGCTGCTCTGACCGGTTAGTACATACACACAGCACCAGGTTGGTATTTGTAATACATCTCCAACTGTCTGGTGTTTGAACCACAGATTCTGGTGAAGATGACAGTTTCTTTCTTTCTTTTTTTTTAGGAGCACTTCCAACCTCCAACATTGACAGCAAGAACCTTGATCATGTATGAAATCTGTGGATCACAAATCAATTATGTTCAGCTGCTCAGTATTACTGTGGCATAAATATCTTGTGTGAGGGTAAATGTTGTTCATTTGTCTCTGAATGTGACCAGGCCAGTACTCAGACGGATGCCATGCGTGTGCCTGTGTCCCGTCGACGCCAAATGAAGAACAAGTCGGTTCTGTGTCGACCATTTACTATGGACCAAGAAATCATGTGCCAGCTGCCCACACCTTCTACTGAGTCAGCAGGTAAATCCAAAAGAAGCTTCATTACATGCACGCAGGACACGGATCAAGCTGCACAGCTGGGTGTAATAGCACCACAACCACAAGTTTCAGATGAGCTACAAACTATCAGACAGACACCAAAATCTTTGGAGCACAGATGTTTGTCCTGTTATTAAATACTAAAAACATTTCATTGCGCTTATTTCACATTTTATTATTTGTCATACAAACCTGGACTAAACGTCTTCATCCAACTTTCAGTGCTGTTTAAAATCTGTTGCATTAGCAACAACCAAGCATTACTTGGATTATGACTTCTGCCTTTATGTGGAATCTTATAATAGTAATATAATAATAGTTAGATTTGGTAATTGAGTATTGGTAAGTTTAGTATTAACTTCTAATTTCTACTGCAATGAGATTGTCTGTTTTATTGGCAATGATAAAAGTGTGGTGTGTTATTTAATCACCAAGACATGATCAATACCTGCTTTATGTAATACGTTGCACAACATACAGGAAAAGACAAAACCATTTGTGTTGGTCACAACCCAGCACTCCATGTGTTCCACTCATTAATTCCTTTCCTTCATCAACTTATTCATTGTTCACAACTAGCTGTTTCAGTCGCACCAGCTCTACTAGATAACCCCTCGCAATCCAACCGGCCACCTGCTGAAGCATCCGCGTCTCCAGCAGTGTCCGTAAAACTTCAGGGAGAAACCGAGCCGTGTAACGGTTTGCCAGCACGACTAGTTGGACGCCATTTCCTTGGCAAGAAGAGTTCGGAGTCCGACTGCAAGGTGTGCTCACAACCGAAGAGGAAGAGATTCGAGGAGGAAGCAGGAAGAGGGGAGGAGAGGAAGAAACAGAAGGCAGAGGAGTCAGACAAGAAAACAGAAGAGACGCACAATGAGGAGGATGAGGAGAGAAAAGAGGAGGAACACTTTGAAATAAAAGACTGTGTGGTGAATAGAGGAACAATGAGGAAGCAAACTTTATATTACTGTAAGACCTGTTCAGGAGAGCCCAGCCTCTGTCCTGTGCCCTGTTTTGAACTGTACCACACCAAACTGATCTACAAAACGTGTCCTGAACTGGAACAGCAAGGTGAGTTACTGTGGGTTACTGAATGACTGTAAAGGTCAGTTCTGCACCAAACAGTCAGATTTAAATAGTAAAAAAATCTTTATACCACAACTGTATCTGGTATTTATAGTTTTATATTTGTATGCAGTGTGTGTAAGGTGTAATATTCTTGTAATCAGTGAACATGATCTGTTAAAATTGCCTTTTTTTTCAAGCAAATGCAACTGACTTAAGAGGGTCGAGTGTGTCACCCGAGTCTTTTTCTCCACAGCCTCCTGATGTGCTGCCATAAGATTGTTGTCCTCTACTCGGTATGGACAAAGATCGAACTGCTACAGGGCTAATTCTCTGTTCACCCCTACACTGCATTTCTGACCTTAATGTTAATTGTGTGGCTCTCAGAGTTAAACAATATCCAAATGAAGCGCAAAGACACTAGTTTTCAGTAGTTACATGGACACGTGTTCACCTGCTAGCAGTGCTATGCAGTGATCCACTATATGGGGAGGTTTTGTTTTTCTCTTTTGTTACGATTAAGGTAAAGTCATCAGTATTTCCAAGTGATCCTGCTTCCTGCAGACCATATTAATTGAGATCTGTCTTTTTAACAGATATTTATTTTGTGTAGCTTTTTGTAATTAAGTTGTCTGTGTATGATGGACAAACAGTCCAGACAATATTGACACATGTATTTACACCACAGGCAATGTAATGTGTCCAGAAAATAAGTTAAACCTCAATGAAATTAGGAAACAAGCGTGTTATTAAATCTGATTTAAACCACAGTGCATTTGATGAGTTAACTGTCTGGAACATTAGTGTCATTAGGTTTCAGTGAAAGTGCACACAGTCACATTTCCAGCATGAGGTTACCTCCAGGCAACCACACTGTTAACATGCTGTAAATTTAAAAGTAGTGAATTAGCATGAAATAATTATTTCAATTCTTTATTGAAGGTTCACGAGCGTCCTTCACACAGTACATCATACTAGATTTCACTCTCTAGTGTTTAATTGATCATAACTACTGCTGTAATTGAACAGCTAGATAAATCTGATTAAATGGGCACAGTTAAAGCTGCTACGTCATGGAAGGAGAACATAATGTAACTGTTACATGAACACTACAGTGGCAGGTGAAGAATATTTGCACAACAGTAAAACAGGGGGTTAATCGTTGTTCTCATATAAACAAAAACGAACAAGATGTTTGGTTTGTTGGAAGCCCCTGACACATGTCTCCTTGGTCAACAATTATGTAGTCCAGTTATTTGTGCAGTTTGTGTAGATCTGGATAACAATTCCCAGGCAGGCAGTCACACAAATGAAAGATGCACTGCCGGGTATAAATTGTGCTGAAATCTGTTAACACTTGAATTTTTCGAATGGTCTAAAGAAGATTGTGTTCTTGTGGCTCTTCTGTTAACTTTGCGTTGTGTTTTGTATGAATGTATGAAAGATGAATTTCTCTGCTGTACCTCACTGCTGATGCAGTCCTGTGAACCAAGGCGGATGTCCATTCATCCATCTGCTGTTGTCATCATGTTATTAATAATATTTTCAATCATTTGATCATGACTTGACTCCTGGTTTATGTCCCTAATGTTTACTAGTGTTTGTGTTTTGTGTACTGCTGGTTTATGTTCTTGTTTTCTCACCGTATTAAACTGAGATGTTTCAGATTATAAATCCATATTGTGTCAGTGTTTTTAATATCATTTTAAATAATGAAGCGTCTGAAACACATGTTGAGTAAAATAGAAAAAATACATGAATACAATTAATTGGAGGACAACCTGTACACGGAACTATTAATCTGATGACATGATATGATCCACACACATGTCAGGAATGAGTGTTTTATCCCACAGAGTAAAGGTTTCATTGCATTACTGATGTACCTTACATAACATGATCACACAAAAAATGACCTTTGAACTTCTTTACATCACAGAAAGCCCCAGGGGCCTCATTCGAATGTTGATGCAGATAAAATGTGAAGGTTTTATCTTTACATAATGAGGTAGATGGTGAAACCAGGTGTTTCTGTAGTACTTTTACATTAGTGTTCAGTGTTTCAAAGTATATAAAAGAACCCAAGGATAGCGACATCTCCTGGCTAAATGTTTGTATGGCAATCCGTTGACGCGGACGACCGTATAAATAGACTCGTATGGCAGCACAAAAAAGTGGTGCCAGCAAATTCAGGAAAATGTTCGTATTTTTGTAACAAATTCTTTTATATGCAAACACTGAGACGTCAGGTTACGCATCCTCAGCACATGATGTGGTTTGTTGCTGGAATGTGTGAACATTAACATTTTTTAGAAAGCTTAGGGGTCAGTATGCTAAAATACTTTATTGATAGAAAACATAATAGCATAATTAGTATCAAAGTAAGTTTTACACTGATAATAAGAAGTATATTGTGTTGGAAATGTATAAATTAATACAATTAATTAGTACTAGAGGACCTAGTAAACAAGGGTGACTGTGCACGTTCCTGTTTCCATCTATTTATATTTATCTTTGTGTCTTTCCTGCTTATGTTATCAGTTTTTACCCTGTCTCCTCTCCCTCCTGCACCTCTTTATCTTTCGTTACCTCCACAGCAGAGGAGAAGGTCAAAGTGGTAATGGTGCCGGTCCCAGTACCCGTCTTTATTCCAGTGCCTGTGAACATGTACTCCCAGCGCACACTGTTTCCAGTGGCTGTGCCCGTGCCTGTATGTCCTGTTACATTACTTTCATACGTGTACTCTGCTGTTCTAATGATTAAAGGCCCTGTGGTGATTTTTTGCAGCAGCAAATTCAAATCCTTTCTTCTCTTCCCTGCAGGTCCCAGTACCCCTAGTAGTACCGTCACAGAAGAACGATGTGAACGATGTGAAAGATGTGGCTTTCCAGTCAGAAACCTTGTCTGTGATGGAAGCAAATCTGATGGACTGGCCTACGTCCAGTACAGGTGGGGGCTTGGGAATAGTGGGTCTATTTGTATATTATAATCCCCTTCATCATCTTTGTTAATTTGTATGCGTCTTCTACAACTAAGAGCAGTTTTTATAGTGGAAACAGGAAGCCAAACATTGCCACTCCCATAATCAGTGGAGATAAGGGGACTCGAAAAACGGTACAAACTGGCCCAAGATTTACTGAGAGGGGCAAAGAATCAACTGATCCCTAGCCAAGTGCACAGCAAGAGGGGAGCACAACACGTGCAGAGCAGCCTCCCTCTTCTCCAGTGATGGACTTGGAGACTGACCTTCCATCTGGTGAGAGGTCATATAATGTCATTTCAACACCAGGTCTATTAAAAAGAGGATGTGCAATTTAGTTCACAGCTCACGGATTGGTGCTGGAAAAAACAGTCTCCCTCACTGGTGTCCTTGTGTGCGTTTGTGAAGAATTGTTGAGTCCAAAGTTGTCTTCTCCACAGCGAGGGGTGAAGAGGCCTAGAGAGGTTTTCTCCAGCCGCAGACGGGTATGAAACCGATCTCTATTAAATGTACTTGTAGGTAGAGAGTATTTCCTTCTTGTCAGCTCCATGATTCTGAAACAGTGCCAGTGTCTTAGAACTTACACGTGTTCATGGAGCAAACGCATTAATCATGGTCAAGGTTTTAGTCATTTTCCCTTTTGTGTTGGGTTTATCCAGGGTCGAAGGCGGACTGGTTCTCTGGACCACAGTACAGTGGTGACTCCAGCCCCTTCCAAGCTGAACCACCTGTATGGAGTCAAAGCCTGGAGGAGCTGGCTCCAGCAACGCAGCAGGCAACCACAAGAACGTGGGCCTGAGTTCTGATCTTAGGGTGTCATTTCCTCTTATACGTGATGGAGCTGTGTTTTATTAATGTTTTCAACCGTCTCCACGTGCAGCCGATGGAGCGTGGATTAAAGAAGACATCCTTCAGTGTGACTCTGCCGAGCTGAGCTCTGCTTTGTCGTGCTTCGTCAAAGAAGTGACAGCTGACAGCATCTTCTACCTCTGTCTGGGCATACAACAGGTCCTCACACACACACATACAGAGTCTTTCTTTCTGTAAATTCTCACTGGCTTATGTTTTTCCTGTGTGCTTCTTTTTTGTTTTTTAGTTTCTGTTCATGAAGGGTCGAATATAAAACATCTTTACTGACCAGCTGTACAGTCAGTTTGCCACTGAGATCACTGGGATGCTGCAACTCTTGAAACCTAAACTACTACCTAGTGGTATGATCATAGTTCACTGGGTCAAAATACAAAACGGGATGTTGTAGTGACATGCTCTCAACCGTGTGGACATTGTTAGCGCTATTTGACTCCTCGTCAGTCTTTAACAATACCTAGCGTAACCATTTTAATTTATTCTCACCATTTTTCATGGAAGGTTATAACATAAGTTTAACAGCTGAAGAGTTACAGTTTACAGCAACATTCAGTTTAGCTTTGTTTTCTCCTCCGTCCTCCACCAGGTGTCGTTGCTTCCTCCCGTGTTGAAGAGTCCTACCTGTGGGAGTGTAAGCAGCTGGGAGCCTACTCACCCATAGTGTTGCTCAACACGCTGCTGTTCTTCTGCACCAAAAACTTGCACTTAACCACGTGGCACAACACCAAGGCCTCTCCTTTGCCAACTTCGCTCGATGCTTCAAATCTTGCAGCAGAGTCGGCAAAGTCCACTACCTCCAATACCACAGAGTGGGTACTGTCACGCCTCGTAAGGACGAGACAGGTGGGTGTCACGCGATGAAATGTGTCCACGGCGCCTTCTGTCTAACACAAACCAGATGAAAACATGTGGTGTTTATAGAACGTTTGAGAAAAAGAGCAGCAGGCAATCGGGTCCTGGAGATGATAGAAAACGTCACCAACCCTCTACAGTGTCCCGTCAGGTTCTATGAGTTCTACCTCTCCAGATGGTCAGACAAAAACACACACAATTAACCAATTAAATGAGCTGAGCGAATATATTCTCTGTCCTCTCGCTCTCCCCCAGCCCACAGACAGCGAAGAAACGAAGCAGCGTGTTCTACTTCCAGCCGGAGGAGAACGTCCACACAAAGACAATGATGGACTCTCAGATATAAGTGAATGAAAAACACAGAGGCTTGGCTCACAGTTGAATAGTTTAATGCTGATGTGTCGCTCGTAAATAATTTGATTTTAACATTTGTTTATTTAAATGTTTGACCTCATCAGTTCCTACTGGTATACATGTCAGCCACCGGAGGACCGCACCCTACAGAGCATGCTCACACCCATCTTGGCCATCAGAGAGGTTCAGGAGCAGGAAGCAGCTCAACATCAGTCCACAGTGGTCGCTGAGGTGAAAACCTAATAATAATATTACCACCTAAATACGTTTCCTCATCAGTCCTTTTAGACTGAAGCTGGCAGGTGTGAGGAGCTCACATACAGTATTTTGGCCATAAGGCTTTCAAAGACAGAACATGAGCTATGATGACATGAGGCAAAAAGAAATTATTAACACCTGGGCTTTAGGATGCTTGTATTGATTTAGAGGTAATTATATTTGTATTTGGCTATTGCTCCACATATGAATCGAGGATATGTCATTTTGAACGCTTGTCATTTTTGCATCGTCTGTGTCACACCAGACTGATTCATCCCCATCATTTCTCACCTTCTTCAAGTTTATTTACTGGCAATTAACAAACTTGCCAGTCGTACTTTATACCACAGCAGTAGATCGATGCGAGCATCAGGCTGCTTATGAAAACAGCTGCTTGGAGCGTTCAAAGCTGATATTTATGTCTGAAACAAGAATCCCTAAGGAATGCATTTCTAGGAGATTTATTCCAAACTGCAACTGCACAAAACTGAAGCACTTCCCACGAAAACATTGTTTTCACAAGTGAAAGATTAACTTAGATCTAAACACTGCACCAAATCCTTTATAGATGTAAAACCAGTTTAAACTGTTATATATATTTAGCCTTCTGCAAACCTTTTTTTTAACAGCTTTTCACATACAGTATTTTGTCGTCCCCCTTCTATCTTCGTCCTCTGTGGCCTTATTAGCTTCTCTCTGTTTGAATGTATCTGTTCTTTGCAATAATCCTCCAGTTTACTTTTTTTCCTTCAGGCATTAATTTGTTTTCATGTACGTTGTCCTGTCATTTCTCGTCTTTTCTAACGTGGCGTGTTAAAATATAGACAGGCAACTCTATGTTGTAACTTCCTCTACGTGTTTGTATCGTGTTTTTTCTTGTCCATACATACATACAAAATAATGTGCTTAACATATTTACTCCTGCGGCAGCAGTAATTGGTTTTGTTGCTACTCATTCCTGCAGGCCTCGGTATGAGAATTCTCCAATGACAAATTATGGAAAATGTTTTTGGCCTTACTGGCTTCTCTGATGAACATGATTATATTAAGCTTAACCAGGACAAAGAGATGTTTACGGTTATCCTGTAATGTCCATGATTTATTGGTGACTTCATAGAATTGTTAAATGTCTTTTCATGAGCACAGTTCTGTTGGTTGACCAGAAACTAAAATATTAAAATATGAAAGAGTATGATACTATGTTGATGGTCTACAAAAACAATTTCTTCTTTTTGTTATAATAAAGTCTCAACTCCCTAAACTGTATCTAAAATCCATGTTACAGCATGATGGAGGTTTAATATTTGAGGTCAAACAAGCCCAAGATCCCTGCAGTGCTGCAGAGCTTAGTCGATTATGAGGATTGTTTTAGGGAAAAGACTTCAATCACTTCTGTTTAACATCTGTTGAAACCCTCGTGCGTAATTCAGCTCTCTATCATTATCCATCTATAAAAGACAACACCTTTTTTAACTTAAGGACAGTGAAGTTGAACAAGGCCAGAGGGTTATCGTTCCATGAAAATTTATTTGATTGTATTTTTTACAAATATTCTTTGCTAACCTCTAAATATTCTAAACCACTTCTCACATCTCAGAACACAAGTTCCCATAAATAGCAAAGCCTTGGATAACTTGGATGACCCTGATTCCAGGGCTCTCATGTACTGTATCCCACTCTCATCGTGTCTTAGTGTCATTGTTTACACCGTGGCAGACCAAACTGCACACAAGAACAAATGAGACAAAGGCTGAAAAGTGACCAAAATATAGAACTAAGTCCATGAAGCCAACGTCTCATTTGTCTTTCCTGGCACTTCCTACCCCATTTATCCAGGCTTGGGATCAGCACTAAGGCAGCACCTGTAAGTTCCTTCCACGCTGTTACCTCTTCTGGTAAACTCTATATTGATTAGGTAACAGAACACAGAGCTTTAAGATTATCTTTCCCTTCTCAGCCCTCGCTCTGGTTACATCTAAATGTATGTTCATGATGAATTATTTACCTGCTACTGGGCAGAATCCCATCCGCCATGTTGTTTGACAGAGGTGGCTGGAACTCTCTTCTAGCTATGCTGCTCCAGGACAGTTTTCTGGAGGTTTTCAGGAATCCTGGGCTCTGGACTAACACCTACCTTCCAGGTAGTCACTGAAAGCCCTTTAACGAAAACCTGTGATCCCACAGATGAGTGTGAGCGGTCCAAATATTCACAGATAACTGATGTAATAATAATACTATATCACGCTATGTCAGATCCAGTAATCATTCACAAGTGTAACTTAAATGCCCAAACCAATTTAGTCCTTTACCAAATGTATGTTTAATTTTGTAATAATAATTAAAACCACCTTTACACACACATATTAGAAAATAAAACAATGTACATCTTTCATGTAAACTAAGGAAGTGAAGCAGGACGTGTTGTATTAAAATGAGGTTCATTTGTTTACTGCCATTTGATTATTCCAGATTCAATTCTTTCTTCTGTTCTGCACAATGACTAATATATCAGCGTGCGAGTTCTAGACATGTTTTAATATATATAGACAGACACACTTAATAGCAGTTCATGTTAGTTTCATTTGGTCAGTCTCTGTTTAGCTTCAAAGTCCTCTTTTTTATGTACAGCATGAGGAGAATTATGATTTGCCTATTAATTAAGTGAGAATGGGAGGATGTTGGTTATCAGATCTGCTGCCTGTTCTACCAGATAATTTCCTTTCAGCTGCAAAAACTTCACTAACAGGCTTTGTTCATTTTGCAAATGGATGCAGATATGATCATTTGCATATCTTCCACGGATGTAAACCACACGGAAGATAAAGATTATAGGCCACCACAAAGGTCTACCATTGACCATTCAATGTTCATAAACACTTTCATTCACTGTGACTAGGAATCAAACTGCAGCAACAAATGGACAATTTGAGGAAAAGATGAAAACCCAATACATTTCTCAAATAGAGCTTGAGTGGTTACTTCTTTTCTGAGCAATATCCTTTACTGCTTGCAAAATTAGCTCAAAGTCAATTAAAAGCGATACATTGATTTTACGACAATTCTACAAACTATAATATGAATAATTTTGTCATATAGTCAGATAACATTGAGTGACAGTAATGACAGACTACAGCACCTAATATAAAGTCATCAAGCAATAACATTTTTATTCTTTGTTAATTTGAAAACTGAAAGTGTTTTGCTGTAATAAATCCACTCTAACAACCATACTGATTTTTTATTTTTTTAATTTCCACAACACACACACACAACAGAAAATGGAAAACATTTAAAAACACAAAAAAGGAGAACTGCCAGTAGGAAAACATTAAAAAAGAACACAGAAAAGCATCTCATGTATTAGTAAGAAGAAGGTCAACGGAGACATTTAGGCCATATCCTCTTCACCCTCCTCCTCAAACTCTCCCTCTTCTTCAGCAGTGGCATCCTGGTACTGTTGATACTCAGACACCAGGTCATTCATGTTGCTCTCAGCTTCTGTAAACTCCATCTCGTCCATGCCCTCACCAGTGTACCTAGAAGGGGAGATGAATAAAATAACTAAAACAATAATGATAAAATAACAAATTTTCTATTGTCTTGATATCACTATTTCCTCACCAGTGGAGAAAGGCCTTCCGACGGAACATAGCAGTGAACTGCTCTGAGATGCGCTTGAACAGCTCCTGAATGGCTGTACTGTTGCCAATAAAGGTAGCAGCCATCTTGAGACCACGTGGAGGGATGTCACAGACAGCTGTCTTGACATTGTTGGGGATCCACTCCACAAAGTAGCTGCTGTTCTTGTTCTGCACATTCAGCATCTGCTCGTCCACCTCCTTCATAGACATCCGGCCACGGAAGATTGCTGCAACTGTGAGGTAGCGTCCGTGGCGTGGGTCACAAGCTGCCATCATGTTCTTTGCGTCAAACATCTGTTGGGTCAACTCAGGAACTGTAAGTGCCCTAGAAAAGACAACTTAATGAGTAACTTTTTTTTTTTTTTAACGTCACAATTCAGTTCATAGCCAGGGCCTGATGAATGGAGTTTTCTGCCTCCCTACCTGTACTGCTGACTGCCTCGGCTGGTGAGGGGAGCAAAGCCTGGCATGAAGAAGTGCAGCCTGGGGAAAGGCACCATGTTGACAGCCAGTTTCCTCAAGTCGGCATTGAGCTGACCAGGAAAGCGCAGGCAGGTGGTGACCCCACTCATGGTCGCTGAGACGAGGTGGTTGAGATCACCATAGGTGGGTGTGGTAAGTTTCAGTGTGCGGAAACAGATGTCATACAGGGCCTCATTATCAATGCAGTAGGTTTCGTCCGTGTTCTCAACCAGCTGGTGGACAGACAGGGTGGCATTGTATGGCTCCACCACTGTGTCTGAAACCTGGTGAAGGCGTTTAAGGGAAAAGATGGAGAAGCAGCATTAAAACACAGAGGAAACAAGTATTTAATTTAAAATGTTAAGACTTCTGTACCTTGGGTGAGGGCACCACACTGAAAGTGTTCATGATGCGGTCAGGATACTCCTCTCGGATTTTACTAATGAGCAGTGTGCCCATGCCAGAGCCAGTACCTCCACCCAGGGAGTGTGTGAGCTGGAAACCCTGGAGGCAGTCACAGCTCTCTGCCTCCTTTCTCACCACATCCAGTACGGAGTCTACCAGTTCAGCTCCCTCAGTATAGTGGCCTTTAGCCCAGTTATTACCTGCTCCGCTCTGTCCTGTGTTACATGTAAATAAAGGACTGATTTACAAATGTGTCACAAATTCAACTAGATCTTACTCTTTACAATATGCACATATTGCAGGGCTGTGAACATTTATCAATCCACATTAAAACTTAAAAATTTAAATTCTTACCAAAGACAAAGTTGTCTGGTCTAAAGATTTGACCAAAGGGACCAGACCTCACAGAGTCCATCGTTCCAGGCTCCAGATCCACCAACACAGCACGAGGGACATACTTGCCACCTGGTAATAAAACCATAGGCACAAATAGTTATTGGAAACAACTTTGTGTTTCTACCATTATTCCCTTTATTAATTTCTTAAGTTTAAAGTCTTAACTGAGTTAGGATTTGCGTGTACAATTTGCATGGTTCATTTACACTATCTTTAATAGCCATTTCTGTTTTTCGCCATTGTGCCCTGGATTAAAATACAAGGTTTTTATGCCTGAGGCTCCATTTAGGCCAAGGCTTCCATATCTGTATGCGATCACATCATTGCCTGGGGATTTGTTGATTGTTGTGTCGTGGAAACGGGGCGACTGTAACTAGGAAGCTGACTCAAAAGGTCCCGGTGGACACAAGACTCATGACTACATTTCTGTTGGGAGAAGCGGTCTGTGCTCTGTGGCTACGACACCAACAACTATACCACTGAATTATTACAAACGACACAGCGTCACAGAATCATCACGGTGGCGTTAACCTGATGCTTCGTTGTAATACACGTTGATCCTTTCCAGTTGCAGGTCGCTGTCCCCGTGGTATGTCCCAGACGGGTCGATGCCATGTTCATCGCTTATCACTTCCCAAAACTACAACAAAACAGAAGAGACAGGTTAACTTCGCTGTCTAGCAAACATGACTGAGCCTCGCGAGCCAAACGCAACTGCCAAAGGCTATGATTAGCTTTGGCGCTAAGGTGGCTAACCTAGCAGCCCGCCCAAACCACATTTAACACGCACACGCACTTTCACGGTGATTTAATACCTCACTTTTAAACAAAAGCTTCTCACCTTAGCTCCAATCTGGTTTCCACACTGGCCAGCCTGCAGGTGAACGATTTCCCTCATTTTGGTCGAGACTACAAAACTTTGCGATTGCCAACTGCACAAACTAAGCTTTTACCGTTCGACTGTTCCAGCAACGGACTAACCGGAGAAGGTAAAAGCGGTGCCAATTAAATATGGTCGACAGCCGCTATTGGATCATCAAAATGTCCGTCACAACACATCTGCCATGTGATTGGTTGAGAAAACTTGGTTTCGAGTTCTGGTTGGATACTACTCTAGGGTCCGACGTCTTGGCAACGCTCCATAGAAATGAATACACAAACCTAATACTGTTGTCGTGCATGTACAGGCATGTGCGTGTGAAATAGGTTGAATCGGGAACCCAACACCAAGGAACCTCCTGTTTTTCTTTAGTTCTAGTACACGAACCACACTCTGGCCTAAAGAATAGATGAAACACTAGAGAGATAAATAGAAAAAACAAACTTAAACTCCTATAATACTGTGCAAATGGCCATGCTTTGTTGCTTTTAATACATGTCCTTATTGGGAATTATGACTCAGCCATAAACTCAAACATATTTGTTTTATTAATACCCATGATATTTGATGATATATGATATAACGTTCATTAAGTTGACCTAAATGGTATGTGGGATATTATGATTATTGAGGCAGGGAATGTAACCAATCCAACGCCTTATATCTCTAGAAGTAAAGGAGTAGGTGCTTATAGTTTCCCACTAGGTGGTGGTGTTTTACTAGTTTGATGTCACTCTTCAGTCTGTCCATGCAGGGCTGGCGCATACTACACAAATCCCCATGATAACCAATATCTCATACAGACACACATAATATTACAGTGTATTCTAATCATTTTATTTTTATTTTGTTTTGGGTTTTTGCATAATTATTGATTAAAGGTTGTGTACAGGTACACGACCTTTACATTAAATAAATAACCTTAGAGCATAACGTATAGCTAATGTAATTAGGTAAAATAGTAAAAATCAAATTTCATTGTCTCAAACTTTTACCTTTTTAACATAGTAGGTGGCGATAATGCGCCCAATAGTTGGTAAAGAAGAAGTGACGTCATGTTCCTGCGACTGTTTTTATGCGACAAGCCATCATGGCGCTGTTTCCAGCCTTTGCTGAAGAGTCGAGTAACAAACTTCAAGATTCTTCCAAAGGTGATTACATTTAGCATACATGTATTTAATATGGCCTTGTATTCATGTAGATTTATTCTGTGTTATTTTCCCGAGGAGATAAGCATACTGAATCATAAGCTAGGTCACTTTCACAATTGCTGTCGTATCGACAGCTTTTTATTAAAGTTGAATTAGATTTCTTGTATTTAATCTTAAAGTTTAATTTGATTGATTCTTTCATTAATACGCATTTCTCTATTGAGCCCAGTGTCTTTGCGCCAGTCTAAAACGAAGATAAGAATTCGCCTTCTCTTTCATAATCTTATGACGAGTTTTAGCATAGATGCATGTCAGGTTAATTACTACACTATTAATTTTTAAACGGTGTAAAAATACCAACATAGTCTAAAGTTACAGTCCATTAACAAGTCATTTTTAGTAGTAGAATGACACAGAGTAGCTTCTACTGTTAGAGGGCGACGTCACTGATTTTATTGTTAGTTAGTTAGTTAGTTAGTTAGTTAGTTAGTTATCGAGTGTGTTCACATGTCACCTAAAATGCTGTTTTAGGTTTCAAACTGGTTTTGCTGGTGGAGCATTTCAGCTCCACATTGGCTTAATTGTAATCTTTGTAGATTTGTTTTCAGCTCTGGAGGAGCGGGTATGGCTTTGATTCTTTCATGTGCAGTCATTTCTATACTGCCTGCATTAACTAAGGTAGGTTTCTGGTTTCTCAGAAATCTTATTTGCTTAGTAACATTCTTTTTTTATTCCCTTTCCTTTTTTTTAGAATTAGACTGGCTGAACAATAAGAGCTTTCAGACCGGACATGCCCTGTCTCTTCACAGTCGTCTTTTGGAAGAGAAGGAATCAAGGTATAGATTAATAAGTTAGTCTCTGCATGCACACACACTACAGGACATTGTATATACTCAAGGGTGTTGTTTATAATATGTTGTACATGAAAATGCTGGTTTTTATTTATTTATTTTTGCTTGAGGCAGGTGTTGAAACTGAAAGTGTTTTGACTTTGTAATCCTCAGTGTTAGCAGAGATGTGAGCTCTGCAGAGGAAAGGAGGGAGGATAAGAGTAATGTTCCATCCAAAAAGAAGAAGAAGAAAACTGAAAAGAAGAGGAAAAAGAAGAAGCACAAAAAGAAGAGTGGGAGGTATTCGGATAGCAGTGGGTCTGACTCTGACACTATTTACCCCAGTGACCTCAAAAAGGAAGAGGAGGGACAAAGGTATGTACACGCTTACACAGACATTTACATCACACATGCTTACACAACATGAATTATAAATATATCAACACTATCTTATGTTTGCTTTGTTTGTGTGATTGATGTACCTGTGGCGGTCCTGTGTGGATCCATTCAGACCTCAGGCTGCTCCGTTAGCGAGTCGTTTTTCCTGGTTGGATGATGTCCAAACACCAACAGAGCAACCGTTCTGTGTGGACCGAAAACCAGACCCAGCCAACTGGACGTACAAGTCTCTATATAGAGGGGATGTAGCAAGGTAAGACATAAATGTAAAGGGTGTGCCGCAGCATATTTCTATTTCTATTTAAATTTATTTACTTATATTAAATTGCAATGGGTCATTTAAAAGATAATTTTAAGATTGTGTGTGTTTAAGGTATAAGAGGAAAGGCAGCTCATCGTTGGGCCTGGACCATCGCAGGCAGGAAATCAGGTGGGAGGAGTCAGAGAAGAAGAAAAGTGTGGACAAGAAGAAAGCAGCGGACAGATACTTCTCTACAGTCACTCGTCAGATGCTAAGATCTCAGCACCCTCTCCCTACGTTACCAAGTAAACTTGAGGGCAGTGATGTTATCAAATCCACCTCGTTCCTCCCACTGGGTGACACTGAGGAAAAGAAACGTGTAGAGACAGGTAAGAGATTTACCCACAACAGGGGGCAATGAAGCAAACTCATTTTATTATATTTTATTGTAAGCTCGTAACACTCAACAGTCCTCCTGTTGTGGTTTAAGTATTATAAATACACACAATTTCTCCTCATATCTAACGTCAAATTTGGTTTGCTTCAAATCAGGTGAAAAAACGCTGACGTCATCATTTAATCCCCTCGGTGTGTATGACTCCTCCACATCCCTCTGGCTGCAGGGGAAAGGACAGCAGGACCAGCAGGGGGAGGATGTTCAGACAGACCAGAGCACTGTGCTTTTAGCAAAGAAGACTGAAGAGTTTAATAGACAGCTTAGAGAGCAGCCTGCAGATACACAGCTGTGGATAAAATTCATACACTACCAGGTATGCAGATTGACACACAGAGCTGTTTTTGTGGCGAATATTTATAGATATGAAAACAGAAAGACCTTTGGAGTACTACTTTGAACACAACAGCATATTTAATATAAGCTTCAGTGTCTGTCTTAGAAAAAAGTTGGTGTCAATGCAAACATTTATTTTTGCCAATAGACATCAGCAACATAATAATGTATCAGTGTATTTTCCAAAAGCAAAGTAATAAAAAGCTTAATCTCCTTTCTTTTTCCAGGATGAGCTTTCAACAGTCTTTGGTGGTAAGGAGGAACCACAGGGCACTGATGCGGCAGAGCAGCGTAAATCTTCTTACAGAGCCGTCCTGGAGAAAAAGCTAAGCATCGCAGAGCGAGCAGTGACCACCAACCCTAGCTGCATAGCTCTGCAGCTGGAACGGCTAAAGATCTGCCAAGAGCTCTGGGAACCCTCTGCTCTGGCTAAAGAATGGAAGAAACTGGTCAGTCATGTGTTTCTGTCTGAGGTCTTTTGTATGTTTACTACATACTGAACATGCATGTGTAACTTTGGTTGTTTTTTTTTTTTTGCACTAATGAGATGAATTGATTTTCTGTCACACATCAGGTGTTCCTCCACCCTAACAGTGCCCCTTTGTGGAAGAAGTATCTGCTTTTCACCCAAAGCTACTTCAGCAACTTCACTGTGCCAAAGGTCAATTCTGCCTATGGAAAGTGCCTAAGCACTCTTAGCGCTGTAAGAGATGGCACCATGGTCTCTCACCCCGCACTGCCAGGGACTGAGGAGGACATGTTGGGTATCAGATTTTGTTCTGCCATTGCTTAACCAGTTATTCTCATGTAAATTAGATGTGTGATTAGTGAATTTGCTTGCATAGAGGATCTTAGTCAACCCTTTTCTTGTGCAGAAGCAGAAGACTGGAAAATTTGATCTTTTCTTCTGTGCAGATATTTTCGCCCAGCAGTGTCATTTCTTACGTCAGTCTGGTCACTCTGAGAAGGCAATTGCGCTATGTCAAGCCATGATTGACTTTACTTTCTACAAGCCTGACAGTGTACGAGAGCTGTCCACCAAGCAGCAGGTCATTTTATCCGAACTGCTTCATGCATGTTTCTTAAAATGTTTATTCTTTTAGTGACGTGAAAAACAGAGTGCTCTCACTTGCAGGTTGACTTCTTTGAGCCATTCTGGGATAGTGGAGAGGCGAGGATTGGGGAGTTGGGGGCCAGGGGTTGGAAAGCCTGGATGGTCCAACAAGAGCGTGGAGGGTGGATTCAGCCCAGTGCAGGTAAAACACAAAGTCACAGTCTGTGCTAAGTAAGGGAGCCCACTGCTGATTTACTGTCTGTAAATCCTAGACTAACCTGTTGTGACGCTATAAATATCAAAACAACAAGAAAGTGAGCTTCATGTTTATATGCATCCACAGAGGAAGAAGAGGAGGATGAAGAGGATGAGGAGGAGGTGAAGGATCAGAGCCAGCCCAGATGGACAGTCTGGCTGGACGTGGAATCATCTCGTGAAGCAGCTCAGTGGCTTCCCTGGAGGCCTGATAAATCCAAGGGCCAGTCAGAAGAAGACTGCGAGGACCCAGACAGACAAGTACTGCAGGAAACACAGACAAAGAGAAATGAATCGACAGCTGACCTATTAGTCCAGCTGATTTTAGTATAGTGTTCATAGTATAGTTTTAGTAAGTGTTGATGTATAGTTGTGTGGAATTCAGGCCACAGTATCTTCAGTTTAAGACACTCAATCTCTGTTATGTCTAATGTCTCTGTCTCTTATCCTCTGTATTTATAGGTGTTGTTTGATGACATTGGTCCATCACTAATTTGTCTGTCATCACTGGATCTTCAGCTCCATTTTCTCCTCTGGTTCTTGTCATTCCTGGGTCTCCCAGTGGACTCTGTTTTCTCTGATGCCCGCTGTCAGTCTGACCTGTTGCTGGAAAACCTATCACTGCTCACTCAGGGTAAAACTGACACCATCAATCATAACAACCTTGTTTTATCACATATAATGGAAATACAAATGGTGACAAACTCCCCTGTCACATCCTCCTGTAGGTACTGACCTCAAGCATCCTCTGACCTCCCATGACCTACCTGACCTTGGGATTAACCCTGTAGGTCACATGACCACACTACAAGGGACAAAGAAGTTGGCAGGGCTGGGAAAGCATGGTGAGAGGTTTGTCACCAATGTGTTTAACATGGTCCAAGCTATTCTTCCTGCACACCACCGAGCTGCCCTGTCACTCTGCTGGATGCAGTATGAGAAACTTAAAGTAAGACTCGGGTTGTCTTTTTAAAACAAAATTTTAAAGTCAAACAGTTGTCAAATTTTTACATCCGTTTGTCTTTGCTGTATTTGTCAGGTCATTCGATGCCTGTGTGGCAGCAACAAAAAGCGCCTTCGCTCTCAGGGCAAGAGCAGTAAGCGGGTTGCAAAGCGACTGCTCAAAGAAGCTGATAACCGCTCATCACTGGTCTTGTGGCGGGAGTATGCCCATATGGAGTGGATGCTGGGCAACCTCGAAGAAGCCCGCAAAGTTTTTTCCACTGCAGCAGCAATGGGGGGAACCAAAGGACTGAGTATCCCCAGTTTCTGCGAGCTGTGTCTGCTATGGGCACAGCTAGAAGTGGAGGACTGGACAAGTGTGCGAGGAGGGAGATTACAGGATGTAAATGCTTCCCCAGCTGTCTCTGTGCTAACAAAACTAGCCGATGGAAACTCCTCATTTAGTTCAGCATCCTCTCAGTCCATCTCCCCAGTTTCCATACTGAAAGCTAGGAAGGCATATGAACAGGCTCTATCGGCTGGCTTGTTAGTGCTGGATAAGGACATCAACAATCCTCAGGCCAGGAAAAAAGGTTTGCCATCAACCTCTGTGCATTTTAAGACTTTAAACTACCTTTATAATAGGATGTATTTTAAGGTGAAGAAAAAACTTTATGAATTTAAAACCTGAGCGTACACACTATAATCTTATGTTGCTAAACAAACTTAGACTAGCCTCCTATTGACTACTGCCAGAAGCTCATGTTGTAAAAGTTAAATTGTGTTTGCTATTGTGTTTTCATCACCAGGTCAAGAGACGCTGAGGCTGAGAGGCCTGGTCGGCTGCTCTGCTCTGTTCCAGTACCTCACAATGGGCATATCAGCAGCTAATGAAGTCTACAGCCAAGCTAGGGAGAAACTTGAAGAGCTGCATCACACATTAACAGCTGAAAGACAGCCCAACAGCTCTGGGGAAGCAGAACATGCTAGGACTGATTCCACATGTATCACCAAGCTAGCTTCTGAATGTAAATTACTAGCGGTACAGCAGGCAGCCTTGCTGAGGTACCACAACAGCATCATTGTGTTTCCCCTGGCAACACTAAGACACACTTTGACTTCTGCACTCTCCAGCTGGCCCACCAGCACCACCCTCTGGAGCATATATGTACAGGTACTACTGTATTGTATTATGTTGTTTTATTCAGATTATTTGCTAATTTAAAATAAGCTTTAGTAACGAGTGCTTATTCTTCCCTCCCCTTGTTTATGTAGGCACCGTGACCTTCATGCATCTTGTGTTTCAGGTGGAGAACCGTTACCATAGTGCTGGCCGGTCCAGACGTTTTTTTCACTCAGTAACCAAGGACAGCAGCAGTGTGGTGCCACACCTATTTGCTATTGTTGCCGAACAACAAAGGAAGCAGCTGGTGGATGCTGCTCAAAGGTAAGAGAAGCTGGAGGGTACTTGTAAGTTTCCGCTTAGATAGAAGATTCCTCTTCTTTCTCTTTGTGTTATAGGCCAGAAAAACATCTATATCCATTCATACTTATAGATAACTGTACTATATATGAGTCACTTTTAAAAACAAATTTAACAAAACAGTTTGTATGTTGTTTTTTGTGCTTTTCTAGGTCTTGTTGTTATGATGCTGCTTTGCCCATCTTGCCGGAAAATGGCCTCAGCCACCGTATTCGCCGACTGTTTGAAAGCGCCATAGCAACAGAGATGGGTGCTCACTGTCCTTTACTTTGGAGGATGTACATGCACTTTTTGGTGAGATGGCACATTTAATGCCCTTGCAAAGATAGTCATCTATGCTCAGTTGCAATCCACAATCCTTTATCTGTGCAAAAATGAATTTGTATTAAATCCTTTATCAATGCAAGACAAAATACCTTCCAATTTAGACAACTTGAATATCTACTTAAGCTGTAGGTTGGTGTGCTTAAGTAATGTGTCATCCTTTTATTCATTTCTGCTAACTTCAACATAACTCAAAGGAAGATATTTTTTTCTAAATACATAAGATTAAGAAGATATGTGGTTGCTTTAACTTTGGATACACTTCTTAAAAAACAAGGGTTGTTAACCCATCTGCTTAAAAAAACTGAAACTAAATTATATAAGGAGAATGTAAACCCAACTGTGATTAGAAATTTTAAAAATTAAGAAGTTAAGCAAAACTAAGAGAAGCTTAAAAAGTGTAATCATGAATATCAATGTATTGTCAAGAAACCTTGGAAAAGCACTGATTAAAAGAAATATTTTAATATGTTTTAATGCATCTGCTGTGGATTTACATCCAAATGTCATTTGGCTTGGTGTGACCTATAAATGCTAAATGCTTTCATTGTCATTTTCTAAATATTTATTTGGAGATATAGGAATGTACATAAGATAATGCTACGCAGACCAAAGCTGTGTCATTTGCACATTTAGATACACAAATATTGACTGATCAGTTAAGTCTGTGTTGTGTGATTACAGTGTTTATATGGTGTGTTTGCAGGTGTCAGAGGGGAAGGTAGATAAAGCCAGAGGGATCTTCTACAGGGCTTTACAGAGTGTCCCCTGGGCTAAGGTCAGACACAGCACAACAAGATTTTCCGAGCGACTAATCTCTGTTCATTGTATTTTTAAACGTGCTGTACTAAAAAGTCATTATCTCTCTCTTTCCCTGTGGTTGTGTATGAACGTGAATGTGCATTTTGTGTAAATGTGATCAGGGTCTGTACATGGATGCCGTGCAACTGTTCCCTGAGCATCTGCAGGAGTTTGCTGATCTGATGACAGAGAAAGAGCTGCGTCTAAGGCTGCCTTTGGAAGAACTGGACATATTACTGGAAGACTGAACACACACGGACATTAGGAGAGTTTTTCACTTTGAGTTTGCTTTAATGGCCAAGTGCCAACTCACATACACAGGACACACACACACACAAACTCAGAAGCTTTTACACACACATACCTGCTGAGCGACTCAGTGAATGTCCAAGGATCTTTCCCAAAGATGGTGTCGCTCTGTACATAAATCCTGAAAATGATTTGTATTCCACAGAAAATACGAGTTTTAGTACCTGGCATTGTCAATAAATACTTTACAGTACATTTGTTGAACTACTAACTGAAGCCTCAAATTTCAAACAGTTGACTTGTTGATCATATTTTTGCCATTTTGCAGGGATCATTTCAACCAGATAGAGTTCAGTTGTAGTTGTAAGACTACGCGTTGTTCACCTTCAAGAGGCTTAGCGGTAAAGTTTTCAAAATTAAATTTCGCGATGAGAAAGTGGTTTGTGTAAATCGGGCACAGAATCAAAGCATATTTTTATTTGCCTCGGGCTTGTATTCAGACAGTTTCCTTTGTGGAATGCGACTCTCTGGTCACACCTGTAAACTACCTGTGGGTTCACACGCGCCTCTTTCCTACTGCCTTGCGCGTCCCGTGCACGTTGGGGGGGGGAGACGCTCCCTCCTGCTTCAGTTGCCGCGCCGTGGTTTGACGCATTGCAGATCCGGTGTAGCCAATCAACGGGCTCTGTACAGTTTGCAGAATATTGCGGGTCTACTCTGTCCAATAAGAATCCGCTTTTCAAAGGCGAAACCGCAACTTCCCCGGTGCCGTCAGGTTGGACGTTTAGGAAATATCCTTCCGCCTGGATAAAACTGTGCGTAACACAAAATAGTCCATCATTTTCTAGGTGGCCTTGATGTCACGTTGGTGCGTTTGACTGAATAGTACAAACAGATACAAGGCGACTGTAAAATGTTTCTTCCTTCCTAAAGGGCAATATTATGTATAAATCAGTAGTTCTATTATAAACACATTTCAGTCAAAACAAGAAAACTAGGCAAAATGGTGGCCTAAACATTACACCTTAATGGAATACGTTTAAAATGGTACATAACCTAAAACATACCTCTGTTATTCTGATATATTTATTTATTTTATTATTTGTGTTCAATGGCTGGGCCCCTTAAAATATTAGAGTAGATCGATATACAAAAGGGAATCTAAAAGTGGCCCCAAAAGCTTTCAAAGCCCATGACTATTAGGCGTAACATGACTTTAGCCTAAATTAGGAAAATAACCGTTTTAGTAACTGCCCTCAAGATCAACACATCGCCGAGGGGTAGATTAGCAGGAGAGCAAAAGACAACCTGATCATTTCAAGCAGGTAAGTGTGCAAATATGCCATTAAGCATAATTAGACATGGTACGTGTACGTTGAGTCAAAAAAGTTCGCGCGCACAGCAGCACGCTCCTATCTAAGTGCGCGTGCACGTCTACGAGCTGGGCAAAGCGCGGACGCAGCCTCAATGACGGAGCCAATATCTAGCGCCGGGCGGAGGAATACCTCAAGCAGTGCAGCGGTAGTTCGTCTCGCCTACCCGCCTCCAACTCTGCTCTGTGGCAACCGTCCATTTCCTTTCTCCTGTAGTACTAGCAGACCAGCGCCTCTAACTTAAACAGACATGGTGAGTATTTATTCAACCTTGAATCGCGATACGCGCGACTTTAAGTTCAGTAGTGCGTCGTCTCTATCAGCTAAACCACTGCAGCCCTTTCCCTGGTAAATTGCCGTTTTGTTGTAATATTCCCAAGCCTCCATTGCGGAGGGCGCAGCGGGTTCGTTTGTACATCTGAGTTATCTGCTAGCTAACTAGCTAGCTAGTTAAAGCTAGCTCGTGGGCTAGGCTGCCGTTCGTCGCCGCTGCTGGAGCTGATGCTCAGTACTGAAATAATAACGCTAGTGACTCCTTAAGTAGTTGTCGAGTACTACTTGTTACAGGTGGCATTACTTTCGGCAGTAGCATCGGTTCGGCGTCTGCGTGTTAGCATCACAGCTAGTACTGACTAATTTTCCGGTATCTACCAGCTACAATGTTAACCAGCATCCGTGTGTGTATGTGTGTGTGTGTATGCACTGTGCTTCTAAAGGACTAACCTGGCTGTGCTTGTCGTCTGGTGCTGAAACGACAGTTGTCAGTGATCTGTACACAGAATTCGCCACAGAATCTGTGGTCAGTTGGTTAGAATTACAGACCGACATTCAGATACGGAAAAGGTTGATGGGTGAGGCTTTGGTAGGTTCCTGCCTGGTATATACGGTGTTGGGCTCTTCTCAGAACGATCATCTTTCCAGCAGCATCTACGCCGAATGGTCATAGTATTAAACTATCCTCCCCATATGCTTCAATGCTTTCACTTGTGTGTCGCGGAAAGCATTTAGGTTTAATTGTCAGCTACTGTCCACTAATGGAAATTAGTGGACATTACACTAAATTCCCGAGCGTTAATGTTGTGTCCCATTTATATACATAGCTTCACATACTTAGTTCTGTAAAAAAGCACCAGTAACTGCTGATGGTCCGTATTTAGTCACAGGGCATGGTGTTAACAGCTGTCATTCAGTTTACAACTAAAGACAATGAATACAAGCCACTAACACTGGACATATTTGGGACTGGTGGTGGATGAAGAAATGAAACCTGGAGTTTCTGGTTAAACGTTATGAATTGATCTAGGTCTCTTTACAGTTCTGCCTGTACTACTAGCCTTTATTCAGGCACCCTGGTACACACCCCAGGGAGTGGTAGCATCATACAGGAGAGAAAGCTGAAGTTTATAACCTGTTGAGTGATTTGCTTGCGTTGAGAAATGGTGTCATTGGTACTTTAGGATTTCGTGGTACAGATAAATTGAGATTCAGCTTATATGCAAGTCTTAAATGGATATAAACGTAATTTGACAGTTCTCCAATCGGCTGTGCGCATATTTTGTTGGTTATGTAAATATCCTGCAGCAAAATGTTGCTTAAATTCATGTTTGCTGCTGTTTTTAATTCTTGAATTTTGGTTGAATCTGAAATTGTAATTACTTATTACATTTGGTTGTTGGTTGGTTGGCAACTGAGCATTTCTTTTTTCTTTCTTTCTTTTATTTCTTTTTTACATTTGGATTGACATGTACACTGTTCATTTGTAATTGTACTTTTGTCTATACAATTTTAATAATTAACTCATCACAGCTATAATTCTCGCTGCTGTCTAGAAGTACAGTGAATGTGAGCGTATCAAAAGGTCAAACATTTCATTCTTATAAAAGTGCACAAGTTGGAAATTTGTTTTTGATCAGTGATTATTACCGTACTAATTTTGCACAAGCATTGAAGCTGGGTTGTGATTGCATTGGTTTATACTGGTGCATACATTCTTTAAAATAAATCATAGGACACGCTACACTGATACACATCCACCAATAAAATCAGAGTCTTTATTGCAGCACCTTGAGAGGAATTTGGCCTGGATATTTGAGGGGTTAGCAGCTCATTAACTAGAGCAGCTAGAGCGTGCCCAGGCGTCCTCGGTTTCATTCTTCCCAGCTAAATTCTCATTGTGGTTCAAGTGTACTCAACCCTTATAGTTAAAACATTTCAGTTGTCACCTGTTTTCTTCATCTTTGTTTGTAGACACAGTCTAAAGGTATTATTTATACACTGATTACAGAAAGTATCCAACACATTCATTCTGTATTTGTTTGTGTAACCTGTAGTAACAAAGTTGGAACAATTTCGCAAAAAAATTAAAATTCATATGCTGTAATGACATTTACGAACTATGCTGAAAAATCAGTACTTTGTAACAACGCATTCAGCAGCAATTGCACCTTTTTAACTCTGGGGTGAATGGGCGAGTCTTTAGATTTCAGACTCTTTAAATTCAGGCTCTGTCAGATTAAATGAGAAGCATCTCAACGTCTCTTATTAGATGTTGTAGGAGCTTAAAATATGGACTTTGACTGGTCCACTTACAGTTGCCCTGAAGCCAGTATTACATTATTCTGGTACAGGTGACTGATCACTCCAGTTTCACTTATGTGGATGACCCACAGACCTGAGGGGAACAAATGATTCACGGTTATAAAGATTGGATTAAATGATATTTAAATATTGCTGGCAGAGGTTTTTTTTAATGGGATTTTCTGTCTAGAATGGGTTCTTAGTTAAGCAAATATTGTTGATGGAGCATAACCAATGGTTGGATATCTGTTGTCACCTATGATACTGTCTGGGAGGTCATGTGACCAGCCAACTGATCCTCCCTAGGATCTGCAACTGTAGCTTTAAGATGACAAGCCACAAATTAGCACTTGTGTATACACCAGACCCCTGTGACCTTGCCTGGTTAGGACATTAATTGTCTCAGATCAAATCCCTGGCCTCTTTTCGTTGACCCCCTCTGACTTGGCCCCCTGGTCATCACACAGACACTCACTCATCATCAGCTACACAATTCTTTTGTCTTTATTTATTGAACTAGTGCAGGAGGTGGACACTCAACTGTGCATCTGTTGGGGAGATGAACTGACAGCTAACCCTTTCATTGGTCATGCTTAGCTACACACAAGCACATATAGACCCAGAGAACAGAGAGCTCACCCAGCTGAAGTCAGATACAGTGAGAGAACGGCCTCTGGTCACCTAGACTCTCAGTTTTGCAAGACACGAGAACAGATGGAAAACTGGACAACTAGGCAGGTAGGCAGACGGAGTTCTTGAGCGTGAGGTTGAAGTCTACGTAGAAAACTGCAACGATAGGATCGTCTGTTCCATCAGTTCATCATGCAGCTATGTTGAAGAGGAAGAAGTCGCCTATAAGGTCAATGTCAATGCACTGACTGTTGTCACTCAAGATGGATTGTGAAAAGATCTGTCATCCCTTCAGCCATCTTTACTCTCTGAAAAGATGCAGTTATCTAATCCTTTGAACTTTCCACATATCCAGGAGAACTGAAGGCTGTTTTTGCGATGTTTTATTATCTCCTCAAATCAAGCTTTTCTCACTTATTAGACATGGCAAAGTCTATTCTTCTTTTTTGCTTTGCCGCAGCTGTTTCATCAGTCAGGAGCCATTGATAGATGTCTGGGTACTTTTATCATTCAACTGTTCCTAGTCCTGCAAGACGTAATTTTTGTCCTTTCTGCCAGTCATCCCTCATTATGTTACCTACGAAAGTCACACACCCAGCAGAGGACGAGCTGGTAAGCCTGGCCACAGTCTATGACCTATTGGATGAACAACAGCACTATTACAAGGAGCTCATCCAGCAGCAGGAAAGGAACTATAGAGCTTTCCTGCAGATGCTGATGGACACGTCATCCAGCCGCATGGACAGCCTTGTCAGAGAGATGCAGGACTTGAGGAACTGCATGCAGAGAACCAAAGCAGACCTTGCTGACGTTAAAAGACTGGGTGACCAGAACAGCAAACGGGTAGAATGTCTTGCTGAAGGCGTGGTGATGGTGCAAGAGGCACTGGATGGCCTCAGCGTGAAATCGGGCACAACTGGTGGACGTGCAGGGGGAAGAGGTTTAGATCTGAAACAGCGTCCAGTTGGCGATGGGTTAGTACTTGATGGCGGAGGAAGAGGAGATGGATTCAAAGGTGGAAGTGCAAAAATAACGGAACCAAGAGCAGCAAAGCTCGTGGCCGACCTCACAGATATCCATTTTGATGATATAAAGGTTGTAAAGAGATGTGCACGATAAATAAGTGAATAGACAAGCTAGTTAGTGTGTTGGGCATGTGGTCTGTGGCTGTGTTTTTGGGACCTCCAGTCTAATCAAGTGTAATAAACATAATTGTGTGTGATAGTTGAGTTGCTGTGCACTAGCTTGTCATACAAATTGCATAACATGTTCTGATGCAAGCGATGATCAGAAATGTCACACTTACCTGAAAGAACAAGCTATTGTTCACAAGTCATTTACAACTGTGTTCATTTTTCTTTGTTTCTTCTCTCTCATCCCTGTCTTTTATGTCTAGGCTGACCAACTAACAGAAGAGCAGATTGCAGGTAAGAACTCTATAATTTTATTTAGTGTTACTTTCTTGAGTATTTAATATTTGAAATACTTTGTTTATGCTGACATTCCTTATTTGGTGTTCTCCTTTTCCCCCCTGTCCACGTGTCTGTACAGAATTCAAGGAGGCTTTCTCCCTGTTTGATAAGGATGGAGATGGGACCATCACCACAAAGGAGCTGGGCACTGTCATGAGGTCACTGGGTCAAAACCCAACTGAAGCTGAACTTCAGGACATGATCAATGAGGTGGATGCAGATGGTACGCTAGTTCAATGTGGCAGGGTTTTTGCAAAATCTGCAAAAATTTCTATACCCAAAACATTTATACATGAACTCCTCTCTTCCAGGTAACGGCACAATTGATTTTCCAGAGTTCCTGACAATGATGGCAAGGAAGATGAAGGACACTGACAGCGAGGAGGAGATCAGGGAGGCTTTCAGGGTTTTTGATAAGGTAGGTCTGGACGTTTGTCTTTGAACCTTTTGTGTTGTAAAGGTGAGACCAGGATTAAGTACACTTTATTTTTGCAATGAGCGGTTTCGGTCTAATGCACACACTTGTCTAATGTCAGTTTATGGATCTTAAGATGACTCTGTGGGTTTAACGACTCTGTCTTTTATTCAGGATGGTAATGGTTATATTAGTGCAGCAGAGCTGCGTCATGTGATGACCAACCTGGGAGAGAAGCTGACAGATGAGGAAGTGGATGAGATGATCAGAGAAGCCGATATTGACGGAGATGGACAGGTCAATTATGAAGGTAAAGGGACTTGAAGCTTGTTTGCATACTGGAGGATAAAACCTTCACTGCTAGGTTAGGTCAAGGATTGGAGGTGTTCGTTTTCAATTCAATTTTGCCATCATTACTAAAATTATTATATAAATTAATGATGTGTGTTTCATGTTGGTTGTTATTTTACTCTGTAACAATTCAACCTGATGTTTTTGTTTTGCCCCACCCCCCACAGAATTTGTTCAGATGATGACCGCCAAATGAGCTGGGCTGACATGACAAAGAACCTGTGAGAAGAAAGAGAAGAAATGTTTCACTTACCTCTTATTTCAAAAATATACATTTATTCATACTGTTCTGTATAGACAACTTAAACTGAATGTTGGGAAACTGAAAATCTGTCCATTTAAACAAGCTCAAAAAAGGTAAAAGACAATAAGAAAAATCAAAATTAATTTGCATGTACTGGCTTGTATCCCCCCCCCCAATCAGATATCAACTCGTAAGCCAAGCAGCCCCTCTGCAGCCGGCTGGGTTAGCCACTGCTCCTCTGCTTCCTGGTTCCATCTGCCTGATGTCATGATGATTATCTGGGCTGGCCAATCGCCTTTTCTCTATGACTTCCTGTTTTCTTTTTTCTTTTCTTCATGCATGCAGCTTTAGATGGGTTACTGTTAAGAGCCCAGCGGTAGATTCTAGTGTTGGGGCCCAGGATGGGCTTGGACCCACAGAGAGGAGGGACAGCTTGGGTAATAAATGGATGCAGTGAAATGAGTGAAGCAGTGAAAGCTTTGCAGTTTACGTACTAAAGAGAACTCCATAAAACAGAGATATTTTTAAGAAAAATATTAAAATGGAATAAATAAGATCTCATTTAGATTCTGTGATTCTGGCATGTCAACATACTCGCTTTATCCTTTGTGTGTTTACCTTTTTTGAGGGTGAAGCTTGACTGTGGTGTAGATTCGAGCCCCTTGGATGTAAAGTCCTACACTGTTGGAAGAGTTGGGAGGGCTTCAGAGGTGATGATATACAAGAGCAACTCTGGGGCAATAACACTATCCTAAGTGTCAGTTTTACAGAGTTGGAGAGTTCAGTGTGTGTGGTCGTGGTTGGTCACTGAAGCATGCTCAGGTAGTCTCTTGCCTCAGATGTTGCATGTGTAACATGATTCTGTGGGGGTTTAATTTCAGTTAAGTTGGGATGGGGTCGGTGCTTTGCAGCATTTTGATCGTGTGTGTGTGCGTGCGTGTGTGTGTGGGTGGGTGCGGCGAGGCCCGTCCCAGTCCAACTGTTCTGTTCAGTTCAGTTGATCTGCATTCCAAGTTGTACATGCTAGTCTTTGCATTTTGTTTTTCCAATAAAATCTCATGAACCAACATCATTTGGGCTTTTGTGCTAATGTTACATTTGTGTTGCTTATTGTATGTAAGGTGTGTAAGCAGTTATACCAACATCCTCAGGGAATGGGTCCTCTGCTAAAGTCATAGATAATAAAGAGAGGGGATCAGCCTGTCGACAACAAAACTAGGCAATGACTTTTTAATAATGTATTTACATGGTGACAGGACAAGTAGTAAAAGATAGAAATGGAAAATTAAGGGTTAGCAGTAAATACATACACTAAATACCTGTAACCCTGATCACCATTAAAACCTCACTATGATCCAACAATCACCAAACACAAAAATTAAAGATTGAGAAGAAATGTAATTCATCAAAGGCCTGTTAGCATAAAGCTGGTTGTGGACATGATAATGTCACTAACGCATGCATGGGAGTCTACTTGATATCTCGGGATCATTGAGAACCATCTGTCTGCAGATGACGAGGTGTTGCCAGGCAACAAAGCAAGGCACGGGATGGGTGACAGTAAATGAGAGAGCACAGAATACTGTAGGAGTTTGAGAACTGGGGGGAGATGAAGAGCTTGAAAGACAATAATAGAAACCCAGGACTTGAGGAAGAGAACAAGGGATGAAAAGAGTATTTCAGTCTGTCTCTCCACTGCGATCCTGAAGCTGATGCTCTGTTTTTTGTAAAGTTTTAGCTCTGATATAGACACAGAAGCCTCTAATCTGTGCTCAATCACTCCGGGGATTTGTCAATACATACATTTTACATATATATTTCTAATACTTTTCAATATAGTGCTGATGATGCTAACATGTAGCTCTTGAATGTGGCTTAACGCGAAGCAGACAGAAATGGAGCAGAGGGAAGACGAGGACGAAGGAGTGTAGGAGGTGTTACATTCATCCATGTATCTCCCTCGCACACACAGACAGTAGCTGAACTTATGTAACTGTCTGAAGTGTGCTAATATATCTCGCTCCGCTCTGCTTGTTATTGGTGATCTGCCACTCCAGTGTTAATTCTGATTCAGAAGATTCTCTCTGCTTTCATCTTTGCTTTACATTCACACCTGGACTAAATCAGAAAGCTGCTTATACTGGCCCCTCACTGCTAGCTGCAGCATTCACTCCCATTAATATTTCAGCATCTTACCTGACAGGCAGAAGAATAGTGTGGAGACTTTGTGTATGTGCACAATTACACTGGGAAGGCACATGTTTTTTATTTCTACTTATATACATGCATTCATAAAAATAAAAGTGTAAGAATATGTCTGTATCTCTGGTAGGTTGATTACATATGGCTGTGTAATACAAGAATGACTTAATATGTTTTCTTAGCAACCTACAAAATGTGATGTCTTAAGGTTTTTGATGATAAATCAATATAAAAGTCAGAATTAAAATCTTCCTCTGAGGTCACAAATCTTTTGTCAGACAGTCTTAAATAAAATGTTTCCCAATTCCTTTCCAGTCTGGCTTCACAGGAGGCTTCAACATCTACACCATAAAAAGTTAAAGAGTTATTTCCATTGTGCTTTTCTACATCAAGCATGTAATGACTAGACAATTCTAGCTCTTATATTCAGTATATGTCTGGGCCAAGGCCGTGACCTTTCTGGCAACCTGTTACTGACACTGGAGAGTCCACCAGGGACCTCAGCTGGGGTTTCCTGACACTCTGGGACAAAACTTGTCAGCGCTGTTATACTCGGATAAAGAACAGACAAAAGAGGACAAACCTATTCACTGACAGACACACGCACAGATGACCTCGAGACACCAGCTTTTGTATGTAGGTTTAATTGTTTGAGTGAAAGGTTGAAGCCTTTGAGTAAAAGAATTCACAAGGGAAATAAACAACAGTAATGATCATCAGCTGTTTTTAACCACTTTTATTATCTCGGTCATTCATTTGTAGCACAGAGGACTCTGAGCTCATACAAACAAACTGAATCAGTTCATCCTTTTCTCTACCAGCATCTCAGTAACATCACTCTCCAGAAAATAGAATCAGTTAATTACTAAAATAATAACAATATTGATATACTTGGAACAATCAAATATACAACAACAGTTCTTTGTATTTATAATCAAAAAAACAAAACTATATTCATCTGGTTGTATTTAACATGACTGTGACAGGACACAGAACACAATCACTGAGGTTGCATTCACACCCAATAAAAAGTCTGGTTATAAAAAAAAAAGTGAAGAGAACAGAGGTCGCTCTCATGGTTTTTCCAAGGTGCCGCTCTATATATTAATTCAACTGCATCTGCTCTCACTCAAAAATTCATTTTTCCAAATAGATTGAAAACACTGAAGTGTCTGGAAAAGGTGATTATTTAAATCACTGACATTCTGAGAAATATGTTTGTTTTCCTTAGTGTTTGATGAAATAAAGCTTAGCGTCATCTACAGACTAGAAGAGCTTTGCTTTAAACCAAAGTTTATAAGTTATCATGTTAATTACCTGCTTTTTAAAGTGTATATTGTTGTGTTTACACTGAAGGTTTGTATGAACTGAATTAAATAAATGTAGTTTCTGAGCTTTAATAATGCTGGGAGGCAGATTTTGCTTCCAGTAACAGAGAGCAACTCTAAATGTTTCAGCAACAAGTGTTTGCTTCAGTTCATAAGATAATTTTTTGGCTTAGATGGACACATTAATGAAACCGATTTCTTGTCCATCCTAGTTTTTTCAGATTTGCTACCTTTACCATCATCATGAAATGTATATAGTGTGTGCGTGTGTGTTTGTGCCTAAGTTTGATGTAAACAAAATGTAAACACTCAGGCTTCAGTATGCAGGTGACACTAGAGTAGCACAGTAAATTAAACTGAATTGTATTTACAAGACCAAACAACAGACACACAGCATACTACAAATCACATATGACCAGACAGCAAATATGAACGGGTGACAATTTGGCACACATACACAAAAATGAATGCACATGCACAGCCACAAACCGGCACTTCAAAAGTGCACATCGACACACACAACCAGTATATGAGTGCACAGACCCTCAAACACACATACACACACACTGGACGGACGTCGCAACCTCTGCAACAGAGATGTAGTTCTACGCAGCCTGTGTTCAGCTCGGAATCTTCTTGCGGAATCCAGAACTTAACAAGCCTGGGTGTTACCAACTTTAATCCAAAATGAAAATGGGTATCTGAACCCATCCCTATACAGCAAGGCATTGTGGGAAGATTTGGGAAAGCATGTGTGTATATTTATACTATTTGCACTTCTATATAGTAAAGTGATTCTGAGGGTATGGCAGTAAAACCCTGTGGAGGTGTGTCTGAGTGTCGTGCAGGCATGCTGTGTGTATATGTGGGGGGGTGTAAAGTCGGGTCCATCATTTGTGCCGCCCTGTTACAGTACTGAGGCTAAAACTGTGGGTTTGTCTCATAGTGCTCTGGGTATGATGGTGAAGGGCAGGATAGGGCTGCTGGCTTCCAGCTCCAAGGCAGTGAGGAAACACTCTGTGGCAGCTGCAGCGTTTCCTTGAGCCTGCAACACCTCGCCCAGACTGTTCCACACATCGTGAGCCGTACTGATGAGAAGAGAGGACACAGGCAAAGGTAGAGAGGAAGGAATAAAGGGAAGTGAGTAAACAAAGGGAGGAAAGGAGTTAAAGGCGAAAAAGAAAGGAGGAGGAAGTAAAAGGTGCGGGGGTGAGTGGTGAGGGGAATGGGAAGACAGAAGATGGGGGTGAGGAGAAAGCAAAAGCAGATGGCATGAAGAGGAAGAGAGCGCAGTAGATGGGATGAAAGCAAAAAAAAATGGAAGTGTAAAATAAATGAAATTATAACAATATACGTATACACGCACGGACGCTTACCTGTTGACCTGCACAGCATCCCTCAAGACTTTTTCACATAAACTGTAGCGCTGCAGCTGGTGGAGTATCAGACCCTGTGGAAGGGCAGAGTGGAAAAGAAGGATGTTAATGGATATTTATTATCTGCTCATGGATTTTTTATGATGTTGACTGATGTCTCTCGCCTAATGAAAACTGGGACTGGGTCCAGCAATGCAGTGACCATTAGGAGGTTAGAATAACGGCTGGATGGATCCGAAGCAGTGAAACTGCACTTTACCACAGTGGCCATCAGCTGCGTCACTAACTTCTCTTTTCATAGAGCCACTTCCTCTACAGCAGGTGTTTGTATATGAGTAAATGTTGCAGTTGTCACCATCCCACACTGTAAAACTCCCCTTGGCTCTTAACTCATCTTGTGATATAAAAATACACAGTTATTGTTTTTTTTTTTTTAAACAAGGTTAATCATATACTACATGTAAAGAAAAACTTGTAAGTTTCCTACATAGATTCACATACTTCTCTCTTAAGCTTTAATTTGATTTGACAACAATAAAGTGTGAGAAACATGTAGGAATTTTAGATGTTTAAGCCCTTTCCTCAAAATCCCATTACCCCATATTTTGCATCACTCACTAGTTTGTCATGCCCTGTAATACAGTGTAAACTATGGATTGTGCAAACATCCCCACACATTACACTCCCCTGTGACTTAGAGGTACCGTAGGAGAGCCCAGAGAGAACTGCCTAACTCCCTAAACTCGCTGTAAGGACACAGAAAAAGATATGTTAAGCTATGTTCTTAATAGACTAAAGCACAGAGTACGCAGACAACATCAAGATCCTTAGGGTGTGTGCATTACCAGTCTCTGCATGGACTTGACATGTGTCGGGTTGATGGACAGGGCCTCTTCATACCAGCGTTTGGCCTCGTCTATGTTGCCCTTCAGCTCGGCTATCTGTCCCTTCATGTACAGCACATTATGAGATGTAGGGAAGAGGTTGGCGGCTTCCTGTGTGCAGGCTGAGGCCTCTGCAGGTTTGGACATGCCGATGTACACCTCAGCTACGAGACAGACACAGGAACGAAAGCAAAATGAACCAGTGCAGCAAGTTTGGTTTGATTTTAACGAAATGTTTCAAAACGCACACATACACTTCCCAAACGTGCTGCTGGTTGGTGCTCAGCACAAGCACATTCTTGCTACGCCTTCAAAGAGCATAACTCAATTTGTTATGCTCAACGGATTGAGCGTATTGACTAACACACGCACAGAATGAGACATGCAGACAGTTCAAACTCGTTTTATCTGTCTGTCTGTCCTGCAACACAATCATTGTATTAGCCGTGTCGCCAAGCTGGAAATGACCACCTCTGACAGGAAGCAGCTGGAGAGATAAACAGAAGCACAAACAACCTTTGTGTGTACACGTGTGTGCGCGGTCTGCATCTGTTTATGTACACTCTTCATCCTGCTTATGTCCGTGTCTCCTAGTGTCTGCTGCTGATGCAGAAATGAGAATCAGGGCTCCGGTGCACTCGAAGGGTAATCTGATATGGTGCGACTGCAGAGCCTGTCAAACTGCTGTTAAATGCACTGTAGTGCTGCAAACTAATACGAGTAAGCTACTCACTATTCAAGTCTGTTTGATGAAGACTATGCTGTTTTATGTAGGATTCTGTTCTGCCAGCTACATGTAATGAAAAGACACGTCACTGTAAATGTTGAAGACAACCTCTTATGACTAATTACAATAGAAACAATCCTTTATTTAACAAATAAACACACAGGTCAATAGAAAATAATAATACAAAATGAAAGTATAATAATAAGAATATGATTAATTGGTTGAAATACACGTCAGTAAAGTAATTACATCATAATGGTTGAATTCAAAATTTTGAAAAGCACTCTTTCATCATTGTCAGCAGCAGCATTGAACTGACAAAGGCATTAATGTATCTGTTATTATAATCTAGTAATATAATATTCACTGATGTGAAAGGAATACTTTTAGTACATTTTAGTAACATGTTGAAAAGAAAGGACTTCTACTCATTTAAGTAAGAAAATGACCTGATGGACGTTGCCTACGACTGGTGATTGCTGAGATGTTCACAGTTGTATTGTGCTAAGTGGACCAGTGTCTGGAAAAATACTTGTCCAACGCAAGCATCAGTTACATTGATGTGCATACCTGCATGCAGCCAGATCTGAGCCAAGGTCATCCAGGGGTGCAGGGGGCCATGTTTCGGTGCGCTGCTCTGCAGGGAGGAGGCAACCTCAGAAAGGGCCTGCTCTACACGACTGGCTGCTATGGATGTGGCGTGCACTGAGCCTGGAGGAACACAATCAGACCATCATACACACAGGCCCTGGAAGGCGAAGAGCTAATTCTACAGCTGCATTAGGCTGCCATGTGCCACAGTGCAGGCTTCTAACTCAACCAAATATTATAGCGGATTTCACTGGTTTCCTCCGTTTCAAAATGAAAAGGTGGATTCATCTGTGAAATCTGGATTGTTTGGTTGCATTAAAAAGCTCAGGAATCTGGGCCCACATTGGCACAGTTTCCTGCTTAAAAGCTTTTAATCAGCCCACACCAGTCCACATGCTGCAACACGCATGGTCCTGGATTAACCATCTTAGAATGTAACTCTGGCATCATCATGCAACACTGCATCACTCTGCACTCCGGTAGTTATTAACTGTAGGACGTGTCTGTGAGGTTTGATCTCCTGACGTTTACAATTACGTGAAGGAAAAAAGGCCACAACAGATTAAAAATGCAGATGGCATTTACAACCTTAGTTAGTGTGTTTTGAATTGTTTGTTTGATCCATTCAGGGACGACGCAGAGCAAAGATCTTACGTGCGATGCTATATTATATATTACAATATCTGTGTGAGTCAGAGGAAGTGGCTTTAAAGAAATGACAAAATAAAGTCTCTTTAACTGCGTCACACATCTCAACTATATTTGAAACTGTACATCCTGCTTTAAACGGCACACTGTAGAAAGCAAAGTATCCGATAAGAGCATACAGCCTAGTAGATTTATCAAAAAACAAAACAACACGTTATTCAGTCAGTTACTGTATGTTCATATGAATTTTCACTTGTGCCGTTTGGTGCCTCTAATATCCACCTCAATCCCGCATCAGCGTGTGTGTTACAAAAACAACTACTGTCAATATTTGTTTTCAGTGTTTAACTCGTGATACTAAAACACCATCACAATTCACACAGCAACACATGCGCTGAAGCTGCTGACTGAATTAAAGGAATACACAGAGTTGCAAAGATGCAACTAGATATCACATGGTTAGTGGTTAGTGTGCTAGGGATGCACAACCTTACAGCTGTTACAGTTAGCAAAGCGTGGACACAAATACAAATTCTCAAAACAAATGAGGTCAGTATATAATTTTTCTTTGTAGGATATCGCATCACAAATAATTCCTGCATATTCCATGCATACATTCCATCATGGCTGGTTATATATCGCTCGGTTAGGGCAAATTAATTATAAAGCTTTGATAACATTACTGGAAACAACAGAGAATAATCAATAAGCTCATTCTACAGCCACATTTCACAAATAATTACAGTCACAAGGAGGGAGCTGCTTCTCGACGCCCCTTCTGCTGTCAGTGTGTGAATATTTGCTGTTTTACTTTTTACCTCTTTGCTGAAAAAGAAGTAAAATATAATAAGATGTCTTTTATTTCTCTGTGTTGCAAAGGGTTTTCCAGCTAAAGCTGAAGTCAGAAAAGTTTACTGCATTATATACGCGCAGAACAGGTTTTGGAAAAATAGTCTTTGTATTCCTTTAACTCATTCCACCAACATGATAAAAAGTTCTCTACAGTTCTCTTGGAAAATGGTTGCCGAACTTCAAGCAGCGGATATATGCACATATTATTTTTGTACATATATCTGAACCTCATCAGGAAAAGTTCAACAGGGACCAAACAATGAACAGAACAATGGATGGAAAAAGGAACGTCAGGTGGTGGTTACATGGCTACTTACAAACAGAAAACATGGAGGAAAAACCAAGAGTGTTAGCGTCCTGAAGGCCGCCTTGAAATAAACGGAGGGATGGGAAAAAACAGAAAAATGACTGTTAATGAAGTAAAAGGAAGAGAGAGAGAAGAAATATCCACATCTCCATGAAAAAAAGTCGATATTTAAGGACGATTGGAGAGCAAAACAAAAAGAGATTTTTAATTCTTCAGTTTCCAGGTTTCCACATCACAGACTGCTTCCACTTTTTACCCTCACTAATTCTATTCATATTCTCTAGGGTGATGTACTTTATTCTAACTACTTGATCACACAGAATGCCATCTGTTGAAAATAAGATTTATATGAACACACAGTATTGGAATATTAATATATGTAAATGTTCTGCAACTAGCTGGTGAAAAATCAATCATGGTCACTTTTTAATACAGCTAAATGATTAACTAATTACCAGCCAATATTGTTGGGTGCATACATAATTAGTCGAGTAGTTTGCAACAGGGAAAGACGACATAAGGTTGAAACTGGGAAACAAGACAAATTAAGTTTGGCTGTAATAAAAACTATTCAGAGACACAGAGCGTGTGAAAAATGAAGGAGGAGGCTGCAAAAATTATCCAGAATAAAAAAAGAAAACAAAAGCAGACATGTAGGAACAGAAACGCAGTTTTGGAGAAACAAAAGTCATTTTTTGAGATGTCAAAGGCAAATGTTTTCTAAAATCTTTTCCCGTGTGTGTGTATGTCAGATGAGCAAGTTCCAGTCACATCTTGAGTAAGTCACAAAGCAACTGCAGCTGGTCCATCAAAGCTTAACTCCACACTCAAAGCAACCACAAACAGTGCATGACCACATCTAGATTTATAGGCCTCCCGAAAAGTCACAATTAGCAATCGGTTAAGTTAGTTACTTTGGTTTAAACTCATCCATGCTCAGGCTTTAACAACCACTTTGTCTATAAATCCTAGTTCAGCTCAAGTCTAGGAAGCTCTGTTATATGTTGTCATGACCCAAGCGAACCAAATTTTTAGGGGATCAGCTTGTTGAGTATTGTTCCAAATTAAACCATATAGTCTAAACTGGTCATGACGTTCTTTTTTATTAAATGTGATACGTCAATACTTGGGGTGATCACTGATTTAAATATATGCATGAAATAACTTAGACTTGATAGCGAATGTAGCGTTGACAGCAAAAATATGTGCTCAGACAGAATGATTAAATATTATCGGTGTTATGCTGTGATCACTCACAGATACAGTAAGTAGCAGCAGAAATGCTGAACTTCCAGTTGGAGGACAATCAGCTTAGAAGCATGGGCTAATCACATGTGATTATCTGCCTGGTTCACAACGTACTGCAGACATAAGCTATGAAACATGATACAGTTAAAAAACCTAAATAGTTGTTGCAGCAATCTAAAAGCAAAACTAGTGTCAGAGGAAAGACTCTTACTTCACAGTGGTCCTGGATCAAAAGACAAGCTGTCATTGCCTGGCTTTTGAACTGTTGCAAAATCAAAAGACCACCAGAGCAAATAAAATCATAAAGCTGTTGTTATTGTTATATACACTACGACTCAAGATAATCAAACTAATCTCCCCAAAACCAAGGTTCCTCTCCACACCATGCTACAAAGTGAGTAGATGTGACGTAGATTACAGTTGGAGGAGAGTTGGCGGCGAGTGACGTGGTTGCAAAAGGAGTGAGTCCTGGTCTTGGTGGGAGCACTAGGAGGATGAGGAGGGCGAGGAGGGTGAGGAGGGTGAGGAGGGTGGGAGGATGGGTTTTTAGGTGGTGGCAGAGGTGGGGATTGTAAGATGAAGACAGGGGAAGAAGGAGAAGACAATGGGGAGGAGATAGTGGAAAAGGTGGATGGTGACGCTGGGGAGACTGGTTCAGAACCACAGTAAGAAGAGGAAGAACCTGAGACTAAAACAAATCAAATAAAAGTCAAATTAAACAAGGAATAAAATGAAGAAATCATACAGTAGAACGCTTGTTGTGAATTTATATATTCAGTAGTTCTAACACTCTAGAATAAATATCGTTATAAAATTCCTATCTAATAATCAGCAGTTATCAAACTGTAGATCTGCTTATATGTACAAAGTTAAGTCTTTTCTTTATAGTCTGATAGAAATTTGACAAAACAACAAACCCATGTTTAGTTTTTCTGCATTTTAAAAAAGTGGGATTGGCTCATAAAAGCAGAATAATAGAAGAGGCTATTTCAGACTTCCTTCAGATAAGAGATGTGTATGTGAATGGCAAGTTCCTGCCGTGGGAACAGGTTGTGCGTGTGTATCTACCTGTCTCAGGATCACTGAAGTCAGGCAGAGTCATAGCGTTGAGCTGTCGCCTGTCTGCAATAGCTCTGTCCAACAAGCTGCTGCCACGCCCCGAATCACTGCCAGAACACATGTCAATGGACCCTTGAGCACACATACACAAAGGGACAACCCAAGCGTTGCCTGATCTCTATTGTTGTGTTTCCTAGGTCGCTAAGCTAACATGGTCTGCAAAACCAGACAATACATTCTTTCAGTGTTTGCAGCTTTTGTTTTGTCAGTTCCTCCAAAAACAAGAGAAGCTGGTCGCGCCAGCTCTTCCTGACACAAGTGTTGACAAAGTGGACATGAGCTGTTTGGTGTAAATGACAAAACAACACTGTGTTCATTTAAACCTTGAATAATAAAGACGAAATATGACTAATAAAAATAAAAGAATAGTAAAAATAACAAGTTAAAGTAATGTAAGTAGAAAGCTTTATATCATTTTATGTCATTATGTCACTGTCCAGGACCATGTGTCATAGCAACCGGTGTGCACAGACATTCCTTATGCTGTAGTTAAGCAACCTGATTTAACCACTAGTTTGAGGTAATGAAACCAAAACAAACACTAGGAAGGATATTTGCATTTGGGGAGTGTGTGTGTGTGTGTGTACCTAGGGTTGGTAAGGTTGTAAAAGCTCTTCCAAATCTGCAGCATGTGTTTACAGGTGAGCAGAGCCTCCTCTGGTCCTCTACACATCGCTTCCAACTTCACCTTGGTATACAGCAGACTGGAATAACACATGTACAAGTACATCGCTGACACTTAATCCAGTAAGACAGGGATAAAGGAACTGTGTGTGTGTGCGTGTGTGATATGAGACTTACTTAAAGTTCTCCGGGTACTCGGACAGAGCCATCTCAATAATATTGAGACCATCGTGGTAGTGTTTCTGAGCAGAGAGCAGCAAGGCCAGCAGATGAAGGGAGTGAACATCATCCCCCTGAAGCTGCAGTGCCTGTCGAACATAACCTAGAGCCTCGGGGATCTACACATACACAAACTACAGGTTTATACTACAGCTGGGATCAGAAGCACCATGTAAGATGATAAATGTATAACTCCCCCCCAAAAGAGACCCCATTTTTAAAATGTATTGTGTTACCTGTCTGGACACAGCAAGCTGCAGTGCCAAATAAAAAGCTGCTAAATGGTCAGTGGGAGACAAACTCTGAGCTCTACAGAGAGAGACAAAAAGAAAGAGTCAGGTGTGTGTCCACAACAACCATTGCTCTGTGATCATATTATTGAATGAAAGAAAGAAATGAAGGTCACATTACAAAGGCACTGACCAATATTCCAGTACTAATCTTTTCATCAGTTCTCATTTCCTAAACTATAAATGTCATTTGTGCTGTGACAAATATTCTGTAGGAAATGTAAAAGGTGGGTGTAAAACATGGCTCAGTCCCAACCTTTGGAAGGCTCCCAACGCTTTTCTTTGGTAGTCCTCCTGGGTGCTTCGCAAGGATGCTAAAGAGTCAGAGACAGAAAAAGAGAAATAATTAGGTGCATTAACGACATTATGCTGAAAACTCATCTAAGAACGCAAGAACATTTAAGAGAGTAGATCCTCCAAGTTCCATTAGACCAACACCTAGAACATGGAAATGGAGACATCTCTTGTCCTGCCGTTTAACTAAATGAATATTATACATTTTTGAATAAGTACGTATGGCAAACACTTACCATCTGTGGCTTTGAGGCTGTAAACCAAACCTATGGCCAAGTAGCCTTTGGCTCTAAACTCAGCTGCTTTCTCCCCCATGTCAATCACCATCTTTGCAAAGCACTCTCCCTCATCCAACTGGATGATGAAGACCATCATAAAATTAGAGTGAGAAGCAGAAAAGAACAGTCTCAAAAGACCTATACGTTCAAATTAAAACACCCAAAGACGTTCAAAGTCAATGTTCCTGCTGTCGGGACCAGTTAAAGTAAAATGTTTCGGCACGTTTGGTGGATTTAAGCTGCAGTGCTGGATGGTACTTACCCAGTGCAAGGGTCCGATACACAGCTTGACAGCAAGCAGTGGGATGGTGGGCTCATTAGGCTTTAGACGAATACACTCTTTGAGGACCTTAACAGCGCGAGCTGATTTGCCAGCTGCCATTAGTGACAAGGCAAGCTGGTACCACAAATGGAACTCCTCAAAGGCAAACTTCATGGCTCTCTCTAAACACTGAACACATTAGAAATAGGATAAGCTTGGACAAATGCTTTGTAGTTTGCTGGTATTACTACTAGTAAAAAAGGCAATTAGATTGTAAAAAGACATTAAGTTGTTTAGGGAAATGAATGTGGGTGTGCAGGCTTTTCATAGTCACTATGATTATGACTGGGCAGCCTACAGAGGGATTACTCACCTCTGACAGCATCTCATACTGCCCCCTCCTGCCCAGAGCTATAGTCAGCAGGTCGTACACCACAGAGGCAGACTGTAGGCTGATGATACGATCATTATTGTGTTCAGGGATTCTGCTAAGGACAGCATCACGATTAGCCTGAAACACACACACACACACACACAAAGACAATTTATGGTTAACAAAACTGCACTGTATCAGAGTAGCCTAACCTGTAGGATCTACTGCTTTAGGGATCAGTGTGAAATCTTATATCTTACCATGGACTCACTGATCAGCAGTAGCAGCAGAGCTTCTTCTGTGTTTTCCTGAGGGCAGAACAGACTGACAAAGAGAAATATACATGAACAGTTGGATGAGAATCAAGAGGAAGAGGAAACTGGTAAAATGGAAAGAGGAGCAAAATACAGTAGTAGAGAACTGCTGTTGAAATATTACATTGGCCAAAGATTTAATTTTAGAGTCATGTTGGCCATTTTCCTTAATACCCCAAGTTTAGCATCGACAAACAGACATTATCGCTTACTTCTCTCCTGAGTACACTCGTGGGCGTCGGCTGAGGCTGAAGTTCTTGCTGTGAACGTGTCCTTGCCGTGTGGGATCGTCCAATGGTGACACTGTAGGTGGGTCTTCTAGTGGAGACCAGTAACTCTGTTCGCACATTCCTCTGAGCAAGATCTCTGCAAGCTGTCTGGCTATGGTCTACACGAACACATGCGAACACATTTGGCAAAGACATTCTGGCACCTACATGGCAACAATCTGTCTAGTTGGAGCTTGCTTCACTTCTAATATACTGTTATATTACCACAGAATCAGGATGTTTAATATACAATATTAAGTCTTATGCTTGCACTTAAGACACAACTTGTGTGTAAACACAGTAGCCGGATGCAGCAACACATTCTGAGAGGATGTTTATCTTCTTTATGGTGAAGAGTTAAATGAGAACGCTAGTGCCAGGAGAGTTGGTGATAATAGCTCTGGATAAAAGGCTTAGCTCTTAGAGGTAAGCAAATCTACCTACAAGCCACTATAAACGTGTTATATACTGTTTGATTCATTTGTACGAAACCTCTCTCTCACCATACGCAAATTCTGGGTTGTTCTGGTCTCAATAGCCCGAAGGATCTCACGAAATCGACCCACTCCTCGTGTCAGGTTGCTGAGATAATACAGATGGAAAAACAGTCAGCGTTTGAGATGCATGTCAATACAATATAGATCTAAACAGACATAGGAACATAGACTATACTTCATCTAAAACACTGTGTAGTGATCAGTGAATGCATCATGCTCAGCATCATTAGCAGATGTTTCTTTGTAGAACCAGTTACCAATCTTTATATATATTCACATATCTCAGCATTTTGATGTTTGTCGTTATGCTCACATATGATGTAAAACAATAATCTATTACTTCCCACCTGGTGGAGTGTTTATGTCTAATGCCAGAAGTCACTGTGGATGTACTGTACAATATTTACACATTTTATTCTCTACTGTCACTGGAATGAACATTGAGCCAGTCTTCAACAAAAAAGCAACAAACACACTAATGTATAGTATAGTATAATGTTTTAGTCCACCATAAACACACAGCACAAAGCTGAAGCAAATGCTACAAGTCTGTAACTCTGCTGTGCTTAAAAGAACATCGCAGGAACTGTTTGTTGAACTGCTTTCACACTTTTTTGTTTTTAACCACCTGTCAGCAGCTTTTTAACAAAATACCAGCAAAGTGGGTGGAAAGGTTGGTTCTTGGGTTTTGTTTGAAAAAACAAAAGTAAAAAAAAATCTTTTAAAACTAAGACAAGTTTAAGAGCAGAATAAATGTAGTAAAGTTGTTTTGTGTTAGAGGGACAGGGAATTTTCCTTTATCCTTCTGACCGGCATCTCTGCCACGACTCCCTTTCCTCTCTTACCCGTTCTTGAAGTGGATGACATGGGCTCTCTGCAGGCCTGTCTCCAGAAAGTAGCCAAGCTCCTGGTCCTGGGCTGTCGGGCCAGGCTTTGGACTGCGGTTCTGTATGCCTACTGACAATGCCTGCACAAACACATATACAGGGACTCTGTTTCAGCCTTAAATACAAAAGATACAGTATAACATAAACCCAATCTTTAATACACAGCTGTAAACAGTCGGCAATGAAAATTGCTTTCAGTCCAGTGTATCTGATGTAATTGTAGACTATTATAACAATAATATTTTGCTGGGCCTATTAGGTTTTTTTGTCTTTTACTCCAATTTACAGTGTCCTCCCAAACTGCCCTGTGCTCCCTGTGTCCAGATGATGATGTAGACATGAGTTTGCCAGCTGGCATCAGAGGCAGGTGGTAGATAATTAGTCAAACTGCTGACACACTTTGTAGAATATTCACTCACTCACAGTTACAGGATAACACTTGAGAGTCCAGCCATCAGTGAGATATTTACTTAGGTGATGGGCATGAAAGAAAAATTACAAAAGGTAGATTTGCCAACTTCACACTATAACAGAAAAACACACACCTTCTCTGCTTCCTGCAGGTAGAGGAGAGCAATGTCACCAGACTTCTCATAGCAGGTAATAATTTCCTGCTCTTGCTCTGTCAGGTTCTTGTTGGATGATGGCGACCCAGTGTTCCTATTGGACAGCGATGGAGAGGCAGCTGGAACTTTTTCTAGACACAATCCTGAGGAGAGAGGGGGAACTTAATTTACTTTGCGGCTAGTTTTATCACTAGGATGATAATTTTACCAGTTTCCTTTGTGCCTACAAATATAATTAATCACTATAATGAGCACATAAATCACAGAAAAGAATAGTTAGAGTTTGGTTTGTTAATACAGCTGTATTGTATAAAAGAAATGTAAGAATGAAATTACATTAAAAACTGTGGGAAATGTATTTACTTTAAAATTCATTTATACAAAGTAGTAGATCTGTACTGTCACCCAGTGGAGGAAAGCAGTACTACAATATTAGACAAGATTTAAAGGAAGGCAGGCAACATTAGGGACGACATGAGATGACACATAGACGGACGACTATGTGTGTCTGTACCTTTAGTAGCATAAGCCTCAGCTATCATCGACAGTCTGTACACGGGAGCTCCCACCAGCTGCATGTCATCAAGGTTCACCTTGCTGTAATGATCTATCAGAAATAAAAACATATATTAATAAATACAAATGTTTACCAAATCAAATGTCCATTTTTTCTACTGTACTTAGGTAAATGTGTAAGTGTTTATGCTTAATGCTTGTTCAGGGATATGTTTCAAATGGAAATATGCACTTTTATTTAAGTTTTACTGTATGTACAGGATCCAAACCACAGCAGAGCATTGTTACCTAAAGCAGCTCTGTATTCTCCCTCCACATAACACAGTTTGGCCATCAGCAGACTGGCTTCTTGGAGGTAATCAGCCTGACAAACAGAAACCACAGAACACAGTCAGAACTACACAATGACTGAAAGAGAAATATTTGTCACATACATTTTAAAAATTGGCTGCTAGTAAAATGACATACTACACATGCAGGAACCAAATTAATCGATTGATTCAGTTTGCACTGTTACCTTGAGGTTTCCTCTGTCCAGAGCAGCAGTGAGGTGTTTCCTGACATCCACCAGTTTAGGATTTGGGCCCTTGGGACTGGTTCCCTGTTTAATGGGATTCTCCTTCAAGTATGTTTGAAGCTTGCATTCTCCTAGCAGCAGCTCCCCTAGATCATCTACACATACACAAGTGTTTTAGTTTAACCCCTGTGCAGCCTTCGAGGGGTCAAAATGAAAACAGGGGGCTCTAAGCTCAAAAACCACACAAGGGTTGGATAAAACAGCAGCAGACAGACAATAAATCACAACACGCTTTATCTAGATGAACGGTTGGATGAACTTATTCATCATAGACCCACACGTGTCCATTGCTTGGATGTATCACCCCCGAAGGCTGTTTTATCCAACGCTTGTGTGTGTTTTTGAGCTTTGAGCAACCTCTAGTTTACAGTGGGGTCGTTTGACCCCTTGAAGGCCCCACGGGGGTTAATGGCACTAATGCACCTCTCTACCATTTTAATATGCTTGAGTTAAATAAAGGAAAGCCAAACTGGAAAAGTATCTGGTCACTGAGATCAACTGTGAATAAATTAACACTACAATGAAATCCAATGCAATTTACTGTTTTGTGCGTTGATTAATCTTTGACAACACTTTCTTTTGCTGGTGTGTCCATGTTAAGCGCTCTCCTCATCTACAGGTTGTGGGAAATAAATCAGCATAAACCTTTGTACTTGCACATACCAGGCAGAATTATGAAAAGCACAAACAAGCTCAAAACTTGTGTAAATGTGTATTTTAGGTTTAAATGGTAAGATGACCACACATTGTATTACTCAAGACTTGATTCTAGTCACAACATAACATTTGTTACAGTTAATCTACATTTAGTGATCTAGAAGATTATTGACTGTTATTAGCAGCGATTCGTTAGGACATGTGATCACAGTTATACGCTATATATTAACCACAATACAGTAAAGAAATGTAGTTAGTAAATATCGGTATAGTAAACATCGCAGCGTTTGCCCTGATTATACGTGAGCCCCACATAGTTAATAAAGCCATATATACACAAGACATATATTTTAAAAGAAAATTTCATGGAGCCAGACAAGTGCTTTTTTTGACTTTGTCAACAACCATTTCCTGCGCTTGTCGTAATGCAGTTCCCCGCTCTGAATTAATGGGAATCAGTTTGACAGCTAGCAGCTAGCCAAGGCTAATACAACTAGCTTAGCTTAGCTTCGCTGCGATAAGGATCTGCTGTTGAAAATCTGTCCGTTTTACATTTCCGAGGGTTTTACCAGCGGAAAACACGCGAATGAATTAAACTTGGTTACACAACTTGATATAGTGTTCTGGTAAATTTGGTGTTAACACAATCAAACGGGTTAGGGTACTTTGCAATGTTAGCTAGCTAATACTATCTCGGTAACGTCCAGCTGATTAGGAAGGACGTGGGTTAAAGAGGCATTGTTTTAGTTTTTAGGGCTACGTAGTAAAGCGTCACCAGCCAGATAAGAGTCCAACAAAACAGCCTTAGTCTAACACCAGTGAAAACAGAACTGTCAGGTCACAGTGACTTCTCCTTGTGTTAATTAGAGTGTGAACCATGGATGTGTTGTGTTTGCGCATCAAACTACTGAATAGTGTTAACCTGCCTCTGTTTGGTTCTCGCTAGTTAACTCAGGAAGAAGATCACAGCGGTGTAACAATCTGTCAGGAAGTACCGAGGAGTCAGACTGAGCAGAAGGCCTCAGAATGAGCAGAGTGAGCGAACAACGGGGGAATCAGCCCGTTCCTTACCGTTTGAGATGAGTTTGGCTGACAGCTGTCGCACCAACTCTGGTATCTTGTCCCACTGGCTCTCTGAGCGGCACCGCTCTATCTCGGTCTCCAGTCGTGAGCCAGACTTCCTCGCTGTCATTTTGGCAAGAGGGGTCGACTGGACCAAAACACCACAGAGAGGATCCTGCCTCTCCTCCGCTGCTACTGTCAAGCGGCGGAAACATCCAAATTCCGGACATTACTTTCGAAATAAGCGCAGCTACGGCATAGTTTTCGCAGCCGCACGAGTAAACAGTACAAAGTTTCTGTGACGTGATGAAGAAGAAACACACGCTTAGAAATAGTAAAATCAAACAACAGCGCATTTGTGTAGTAGAGCTGTTATTAAAACATATTAAAGTTTTGGGCTATTCGTTTTACTTCCATTCATCCCTTTCTTAGCGTCTCCGCCTAATCTATTCTAGTCTTTCTTTTTTGGTCGTCCGCAGATCAGTCAGAGAACCTTTATCGTGAAGGTATCAGACAGGAAGTGTTGCTAGCCACGCGCTAACAACCAGCTCGGAGCTTCCGGTACTGGGTCAGACAGGAAAGGCAGATTGTCATTTGATTAATGCCCATATTTCCGCGGGGCAAATTATGGAAGTTGAACAGGTGAGTCTGTGCGATACAGCTTTCGGCCCTTTTTGTATTTATACTTTCATTTATTTCTACGAAAACTAATTAGATGAATTCCCAATGATTTCCTTAGCTAAGATGCTAAATTAGTTTGCTGTTGACAAACACAATACATACAGAAAGACAACTAGTGCATGTTAGCTAATTACTGATTACCGGTATCTACGGAAACAAGGGTCGATGGTGCGTTGTATCATTACTAAGTAGCTGTAGTACATTTAGGGATAGTAACTAAAAGAGATGTTAGTTACATTAAGTTCTGTTTGAACATGCTACCAGACTGTGGGACACGATAGGTGTCTTCCTTTGATCGTCATGGTATCATTGGCATAGTTAACCTATTTTGAATTCACACCAGGGTCCGGGACGAGCGACAGACTTTGAAAATGTAGAGATCGGCGAGATTGCGAGGAAGGTGAAGGTTCCCCGCCGGACCATCTACTTTGCCAGCGGGGAAACCATGGAGGAATACAGCACTGACGAGGAGGAGGAAGAAGAGGAACCGAAGAAAGATGTTGTTCCTGTTGATCCGGTAAACTGAGTTTAGTTGGTCTGACCTTTAATGGAAACTCACACAGGTGTTATGTCAGTGTTCTTTGTGGTCGAACTGTCATATCTGTCTTTACCCGTGTTCCAGTCCAAACTTACCTGGGGTCCATATTTCTGGTTCCAAACGTGGAGAATGGCCACTTCTACAATCTCAGGTGACAACAGTACTTTAAGATGCGACAGTCATGTTAGCTGTGACTATACCTCAAAGGTATTTTACTCGTCTTGGAAATTCCCAAATGTCACAGGTTTTTGTGCATTTGAGTGAAACCTTTTCCAAGCAGAGGAAGTCAGGAAATTCATTAGTCTCTGGAGAAAGGTTGGAATATTAGCTGCTTGTATACAAAGGCTGCTATCATGGAATGTATCAGGATGAAGGTCACGTTTTTATTGCTATTGGAGACGTTTATTTTTTCAACTTTATTATTAAGTGTTTGAAGTGACCTGTATGGAATGTGTCCTCCTTGCAGCGTGTGACTTCATTGGTGAGAAACTGGCATCTCTCTTTGGCATCACTACTCCTAAGTACCAGTACGCTATTGATGAGTACTACCGTATAAAGAAAGAAGTAAGACAAATCTTTATTTATTTTTTTTTTCCCTAGATAAAGTTGAATGAAGTGGCAACTTAAAAGCTGTTTTTGAATGAAAATGAAGATTGTTTTTCTTTTGGGTATCATTACAATTTTCTGCTACACTCGTATTTTTCTGCAGGAGGAAGAGGAAGAAGAGGAGAACCATCTGTCGGAGGAGGCAGAGCGTCGCTTTGCAGAGCAGCACAGAAGCGATCATAATGATCACTTAGCTTCACAATCCGCTACTGTGGTTCAGCCAGACGCATCCGGAGCTTCTTTTGTAAAAATTAGCTTGGAGCTTGAACATGAGCCTTCTCTCAGTGTTTCAGACACCAACAGACTTCCTTCTCCTCTGCCGTCCTGAAAACTGACAATGCTATACAGAGCAGTGACACTCATGTCACTATAGTTTGTAAAATCCTAACCAGTTTAGCTGCACAGGTTAATAATACTGATATTTTTCTAGTTTATAAATTACTAGAACAGATGTAGGAGATGGGTAAAAGGCTGTGGAAGTGGCTGCATCAGCCTTATTTTGTGTTGTTTGTGTTGAAATCATATGCAAGACTGAGACATATAATTTAACTCCTTAAATCTGTTGTTTAGACAAATTCACATTCAGTACAGGTGCAAATTGAAATGAAGGTCAACTTACTTAAAATCAACTGAACTGTGCAGCTGAATTAAACAAATAAAGTAGATGTAGTGCAAAAAGTTTTGGAATGTGCTAGAAACCAAACATATTGACTGTTGAATTCTATTTGCTAATGTTACTCTCATACACTGGTAATAAATCTGTGTGTGCTGAGGTTTCATCCTTTAAGTGTCCTTATCTGAACTGTCAATCTTATATAATATTTTCATTCACTTATTTGGTTTGGTAGTATGTTGTTGTATTCATGCATAAACAACATATGCAAATCATTTGGTTGTTTGCCCTTTAATTAACTTGTAAATGCATATTTATATTTTATGTGTTAATAAAACAGAATAAAAGATTCACCTATGTTGCTTATTTATTTATTTCATAACATTTAGCCTTATGTTTTAGGTAAATTTCTGTTTGTGTTAGGAGCTGTTTGATTTCAGTGTGTGTAATTGTGACGGTTTGTCTAGTGAATCATAAGCATTTGAGCTGTTCAGCCATTATCAGAAAAGGTAAGAAAGCATTTATTTTCAAGAAGGTGAATGAAAAACACGTCTTTCCTTTCCAGAAAAACAGATATTTATATTTTTTAATATATTTACACAAAGTACCATTTACACATTTTCTTTATCTATCCAACTACTCATCTTTACATTGTAGACATTAAACTAAAATTTAAGCAGAAGAAGCAGCAGTTCCGTAGGTAAAGGTGTTTGAAACAAGTAAAGTCTCATTCACTCTTCAGGAGTTATCAAGGTCGGCTGTGTTGCTGTTATCACTGTCATTCGCAACCAGCACTTCTCTGTTCTCATACGTCCAGAAGCCATTGAGGTCGATCAGGATGCTGGTGACAGTATCACCCTGGCAACTGTTCACCAAATCCTGCAGCGTGATCTTATAGGGGTCTTTAGGCTTCACCATGTCATAGATCTCATCCTGAGGAAAGAGCATTATCACACTGAACTTTTCCCCTTTTATCACAAAAAAAGTTAGAGGGGTCAACAGTCTTGATCACAGTGTGTAGAGTTCACCTTGACATCCTGGAAGGAGACAGGCTCCTGACCGTGCAGCTTCATCTGCTCCTGAATAGCCTGAAGAACCAAACAATAGAAACGTCATCCACATAAAATGCTGACAAAACGGTCTCATTTTCCACTACTTTCCATTATTTTGTTTGTGTGATAGGTGAACAGCTAATACCCTGAAGAAGTAGTTGAGTGAGAAAACATTGAGGTATCCTTGATTCTCCATGTCCAGAAGTTTAAATATGTACTGTAGTGCTGCTGGCTCCCTTCTGTTTTCTAAAGCCAGTACGAAGTCTAGATAGGTCTTATAGTCCTAAAAGAAGAACGAAAACAAGGTCAGTAAATATCAGGTTTAAGCTGTGCAGTTTCAACTATGTGGACATGCTGTGTTCACTGAGGAGAACCTGGTGATTAACCATTATAGGTCAGAGTTTAACATTAACAGAAAACCCTAAATACAGTAGATTATAGATATATTATACAGTAGGTTATATTAATAATTGTACCATTTCTCCATCATATGTGAGACACTCCTGAAATACTCTGTCCAGGAAGACTGATGTGAGAGTGGCTGTGCCGTAGCGTGAAAGCTCCTCTTTGCTCAACATGCCATTGTGGTCCTTGTCTAGGTTAAGGTACTGGCCTGTAGAGAAAAGAGTAAAAAAACGCCCCTATTTTCTTACTTTTACATGAATAACAGTCTAGTTTGATCAAAACATTATGCACAGTCTTAAAAAAATGTATTTGTCAGGCTGAAAGTGAGAATGAAAAATGCAGTGAAACTTTGTGCTCACCGTAGACTCTGAGAGCTGATGGGGCAGAGAACCAGTTCGACTCCTGACTCTCTTTGGACAGCTCCTCATCTCTCAACTACAAATGTAGAAGAAAAGAAATGGTCAGCAAAAATTTATCAACAAATGACATCAGTTACATCTAAAGGGATGTATATATATATCCAATAAGATGGACGAGTTTACAGCGCTGACCCGGCTGCAGCAGGAGTACAGGGACTCGTGTTTTACCGAGACGTGGCTGAACTTATCAACACTGAACTCTGTGGTTGCTCTGGATGGATTTAAAGTAGTTCGGGTGGACAGGAGTTTGGGAGGGAGTGGTGAGAAGAAAGGAGGAGGACTGGCTGTGTTTATTAACGAGAGATGGTGCATGTCGCATACGACTCCAACCCCATCCCCCGCTTGGCTGCTGTGATCACAACCTGGTGCATCTGCCAGTGAGAGACTGTTTCCAAGCCACGGACTGGGAGACCCTCTGCAGCTCTCATGGAGAAGACATAAACACCCTGGCCCATGCATCACAGACTACATCAACTTCTGTGTAGAGAACATGGTACCGACCCGGAGACCCAGCCTCTGCTGAGGACACTCAACTCTGGAGGAGAACAGGAGGTTCTGTCCTGGCTCCACTGGACTCTGGAGGCGGATGTTGGCCAAGCTGACGTCCATCATAGACAATACTTCTCACTGCATCAGACAGTGGAAGCTCTGAGCAGCTCCTTCAGAGAGTGATCCACCCCCAGTGTAGGAAGATCCTTCATTCTCACTGTTAGACTGAACAACCAATCAGTCTAACGCCACCTTGCAGATTATCTGGTATAGTCTTATCTTGTATTTGTGAAAATTGTAAATTTGTATAATGGATCATTTTCTTTGCACACGCTCCACTTTCACTCTTTCACACGGTACTAATTGTTTGTAGCTGTGGTAACAATTGAGTTTCCCCACTGTGGGATCAATACAGAATTATCCCATCTTATATTAATAAATTAAAATAAAAACTCTTCAAATTACAGTACAATTTCAGATCTTGGGGTTGGTCCATAAAATGTGGAATAAGAATTCAAATGATAAATAAACATACCTCTAACAAGTCATCAAGAAAACTGCATGCCAATATATCCTGGATTTTAATCTTCCCTGAAAAACACAATAAAGGAACTGTATCATCACTGACCGTCAACTTAGTTTTTCCTGTTAAAAACAGTATATAGACTATTTAAGCTTCCTTTATCGTACATATTACAGCCACACAAAACACAGGTGCTATCTCCAGACATAACTTTCTACATCAAATATTTTTAATATGATGTTTTGCACTAATAAACATTTTACAGTCGAAATACATGTGTAATACAACATGCAAGGTGCAGTCTCACCAGTTCGCAGTGGGTCGAGAAAGAAAAAGAACTTGCGAACAGCAGTACAGACGTAAAAAGAGTAGAAGGACTTCTCAAGTCCATCCAGCTGAGGCAGAGTGGGGATCAGCTCCAGGATGTAGTTCTCCAGATCCTGTGTGTGAATGAAGTGTACCATATTGTTCAAGCAGTTTAAATGTCCTGCAATAAATCTTCCACTAGCTCTTGATGACTTTAGAAAGTAGCATTTTAATTTGAAGGAATTGAAAAATGTTACTAAATGTTACTTAAACTGCGGACCGTAGTAAATGCTTACCGACTCTCTAAGGTAGCCCTGCCCTGCCACATCATACAGACTCAGACCTATTCGGGTCTGATGCAGCCACACTGGATGGATGGTGAAAACAGAAATGAGCAAGGTGTCCAAATTCACCACTTAAAATAAAACTAGACAGAAAAGGGCAGCAGGCCGGCCAAAAAAAATTAGAACGATAGCACAATAGTTGACACAAAAGAAGCCTTTATGCCCTGAATCTGTGCCTGTTCCACCTAGCATTTGCAACCCTTTGTTTGACTGATAAATATGTAAATGATATGCAGTAGAACAAGGAAGCTGAATAAAAATCCAGACCTTTTCTCATGACGTAGTTGAAGAACTGCATGATGGAGATCCTGCCATAAGGGTCATTGTTGAGCAGCTTGGCGTACACTCTGGCTGTGAAAAATTTTCTGATGGAAAGGAAGGAATAGTTTCTGATAGACGAATGCAAGACCAGAGGGATTTCACCCTCAATTAAACATGAATGCTTGGTGTAAACAGAAAATAAGAAGGCTGCTTTAAAAAAAGCCTTGTGCTGTTGGTAGTAAACAAGTACTCACTTGCACTTCGGACCAGCTTTCTCCCCAACCTGCAAGAAGGCTTCATAGCTGATCATGGCCTCCTCCCCGTTAACTGGAGGCACCTGGTGCTTATCGAGCAGGAACCACAGATTCTATACAAAAATAAATGGTAATAGAAATAAACACACTACTACTCTGTGTCAAAGTATTAAGTGTGTTTGTGTGTGTTTCACCTGTAATTCCTCATTATCCAACAGTTCCCTGCTCTTCCTTTGCAGGAAGACTGCTCTGGATTCTTCTCTCAGTTTCTGAAGTAATATTTCATCCTCTGCTGGTAGCTGTAGAACAGAATCGTAATTATCTGAATTCTGCATTTCTTCAAAATTCAACGAGTCTAGATCATGACACCTTGTACTGCGGTGGGAGCTGCTCATCCCCAACATCATCAACATCACCGTTTGTTTTGGGAAAGTGAAAGTGCTGTTAACTGCAGTAATTCCTGAATGAAATAACTTGTATACAAATGACCTCTCTTTGAAACTGAGGCTGTTACATGTTAGTAATGGTGATTGTGCCACAACACATTCAGTGAAAGTCAGCAGATTTACATAAATGGGAGTTGTTATCATTGGGTTTTAATAATACCCTGTAGTAGAATCGTGGGATGTTCTTGTAGGACTCGTCTTTGTCGCTTCCTCCTTTCCACTCGGTGTAATATTTAGTGACTAGATCAGTTTCTTCTGCTTTCTTTTCCTCTTCGCTTCTCTCATCTGTACAACAAACTCAGCATCAGTATAAATCAATCATACCAATAACCCGTAAATGTTCATTTTAACTTAGCTACATGATTAACAACCCATACATTCAATAAAACATGTCTGCTTTCCTATCTTAATATTCGATAGCAACTAAACATAGCTAAGGCTCAGTTAGCTTCACGTTACCTTTTTTTGAGTTTGCTATGCTTTTTTTCAGAATATCCGACCAATGCGGCTGTTTTTCCTTCGCCATACGTAATCTAAGGTTATTCTAATAGTAACTGTGAGCACATTTCTCCTCTAAAAGTCTAAAAACCGTAAAACGTTCAACTGTGTGAAACCGTAGTCGTTAAGCCAATCGATGTCAATTTTGTGAAAGTACGAGAACAATGTTTCCGGTTGAAGTTGTCTCATTTTAAAACAGCGCCCTGAGTATTGTAAGAACGTACACATACATAAATTACAGATTTACACATTAACTGAAAATAAATACATGTAAAATATTATTTGGTTGTGTTCAATCTCTTAGCTTTTTATTACGTTTTGTTTGTAAAACTTTGTGTACCTTTACTTTAAAAAGTGTCAATACGGTGTTTTTCTACTAATCTCCTGCGGCTTGACGCAGCTCGGAAGTGGCGCTGTCACGCGTTGATGACGTCGGGGTGTGCGACTCCAGTCATGTGTTTATGCCGTTTCTGCTCTAGGTTTTGTGTCTTTGGAGAAGACAGATTTGTTATTGGGTTGTTAAAGTTGAAGTAACTTCTGCTGAGCTAACAGCGAGTTTAGTTGGTTATCCTCAGTTCTAGATCCATGTTTGCTCTTTTTTCGCTTGCTTTGGTGAAATACTGGTTTTGTAATTTGTAAATGGCATGTAAACGAGGATTACTCATGATTTCTAACCGGTGATCTTGCAACCTAGTATTAATAGTATATTACAGGCTAAATATAATAACTAATAATGAGCTCCATCGTGGTACATAAGGCGAGACGTATCCTGAAGCCCTTACAACTTTTCTTTCACCAAGGAAGCTCATCGCAACTTCAACCAGCTGCGCGTTTTCTGAGCACCAGAGATTCAAAGCACAACCTGAATGCCAGATTGACACACACATGGAAGAACAGAGAGACTGATGGACAGGGCAGAACAAAAATGGGTTCCATCAGACAGAGAAAGACGGAATTGTGGGACGGCACAGTGGATGAAAAAGGAAAGGGCTTCCTTAAACAAAGGGCTTCTTTCCCCAAATCTGTGTTTGCTGCAGGGACAGCGAAGAGGACGGCAGAGATTCTAAAGAAGAAAGCAGGTCTGTTCTCTCAAGATGAGGAGGAGACGAAAGGGAGACCAAATAGAGGAGCAGGTAGGACGAACTGGAACTGAACTTTGGTGTTCAGCTTTTTTTACTCAGGATCCTTTTCAGTCACACCATTTTAGTGCGTAAATACAGCAATGGCTCTGGATTTTGTGCAGGAAAAGGGAAAGTCAAATTTGAACCCACACATAATTATGTTTGCATGAATTTTTCATAGGAAAGATGCAGCCACCTGACCGTCCTCTCTCTGTGGCTGAGTGGCAGAATCTGAAGGAGTCTCTGGGAAATTGGCAGCGCTTTGACATCCAGATGATGTGCTTGCTTTTCAACTCTGGGGCAGAGCTGGATATTGCGAAGTGAGTGAAATCTTTGTCACACTCGTTAATACCTTTACAGGCTGTTTGTAGTTAAGTGTATACTTAAAGCTCTGTATGGTGGAAGTGCAATGTGAGGTCAATAAGTGAAATGTGTCTGTGTTTTAAATCTTTTAACACAGGTCCCTATTGACTTTCGTAGCCATGGAAACAGGGATGCTCTCGTATGAGCTTTTGCTACGCTATCTGACACTGTGTGTGAGAGGTGGCCATGATGATGAGGTATTTGATGTCTATGACATCATGCGCGGAAGTTTCCCTTCTCTAGATACGGGAGCCTCCAGCCTTTTTATCAAGTCCTTCAGCCGGACACCGAGGTGGAGGGAGGCGCTCAGCATTCTGCATGAGCTTAGGAAGGTGAACATCTACTTAATTATTCAGACAGTAAATTGAAGGACAGCCCGTAATCTGTGTAATATCACTTAATTTTATTGTCATCCCAAAAGGTCTTTACACCATCCCCACGCAACTACGGCGATATTATTGCAGCAGCAGTGGTGCACGGTGACCTGATCACTGCCTGGGCTCTTTATGATGAATTAATTGAAAAAGGACTGAGCCCACACCAGGAGACCTGGGAGGCTCTGTTTGGAGGATCAAGGAAGAGAAATAGTAGTGATGTGAAGGAGGTGGAGTCTGATCATCAGGAGAAGCTGTTGGAGATTCTGCTGTACATGAGGAACAACCAGATCTATCCCCAGTACAACCTCGCTACTAGCATCAAAACGTGGTTTGAGAGGTACAGCAGAGTAATATAGATACTGAGTGTTACCTGCTAAACTAATGGCTATAGGCTTTTAAGAACGTATTTTAAGCTGACACCCTGTATGTTACTCTCTTTTATACTTTATGTTACTATGAACTCGGAAAATAACATTAATTCATGTCTTCAGCCTCACAGAGCAGAGATGGACAGCAAATTGGACAACTGCTACCCCACAGTAATTACATCACTTCCCACACAGTTTATCTTCGTAGCATAAATTAACTATTAACTGTCCTGTGTTCCATTCATGTGTGTGTGTGTGTGTGTGTGTGTGTGTGTGTGTGTGATTGCAGGGGCCGGTGTAGATGTTGTGCGTCAGAGTTAGAGTCTATTCAGCTAACTACTGAGGAGTACCAGCAGCTGAAAGACAGAGTAATGACTGATATAATTCAGGGTCAAGATGTTTTTAACAAGACCACCCCAGAGGTACAGACGCGAACACACACACACACACACACACACACGAACACACACACACACACACTGCACAAAAGCAAGGTTTCAGTGTCTGGAACCTGTTAACAAATCTCCAGTGATTCAAAAAAAGAAGCATTTACTGTTGATGCTTCAGTAGATAACGGTGCTAATCACACTGTATTCGTCTGCATTTACAATGTAGTTTTACTTGTCTTCATTTAAGAAAATCTGCTATATATTTATTATTATTATTATTTATTAGTTACTTATATATTTAAGAAGAATTTTACATCATTTTTATGCATTATTCCAATAACAGTCTCATGAAATACAAAATGAAAAGAACATGTATTTAAGCACAATTTAAAATGGACCCCCCTCACGTCTGCTAGATGGCAGCACTGGTTCACATGCGGCACCAAGACTGTTGAAGTCTGTGTTCCACTTGTCACAGTTTTAGATTTGTATTAAATTACAATTGTATGTCTCCTGAAACAACGTGACAGACAGACAATCCCACACACATTCACACCTAAGGACATATGAAGCTACAGCCAGTTGCTCATCAGCTTAGCACAAAGACAAGAAAGCAGGAAACCAGTCTATAGTAGCTTAACCCTTGTGCAGCCTTTGAGGGGTCAAAACGACCCCACTGTAAAATAGGAGGCGCCAAAGCTCAAACACACACAAGGGTTGGATCAAACAGCCTTCGTGGGTTTTACATCCAAGCAATGAACACGTGTGGGTCTATGAGCTTTGAGTGGCCCCTATTTTCATTTTGACCCCTCGAAGGCTGCACGAGGGTTAACTCTGTTTAGACTGAGCATTATAAGTGCAAATATCACCTTGTTAGCTCTTATATGTTTAATGTACTAAAAGATCCTTGTTGCCCATTAAAGAGCAATGTCATTATCTAGTTTCTGGTTGATGTAGTTCAATCAGCTACATTATTACTATATTGGATGTAATTGTGTGTCATTTAGATAGTAGCTCTGTTTCCAGTATTTTTATATAAGCAGACTGATACCATTCATCAACTTTCGGAATAACACAGAATTAGACACTTTCCCGAAATATTCTCTTAAATATAATCTCTTGAATTACATTTCCGTGCTTCTTTGTGTATCGGTAAATTTTTTGCATTAAATATGAAAGAAAATTACGTAATTTGCATGTCTCGGGTTGGGTGGGGCCATCGCTGCAACATGGTGCGTGTCAGTGACAGTATCAGTCATTCAACTCCTGGGTATAAGAGCTTGGAAACGATTACAAGGGCAGCACCCACAAGCACTTAAACCTAAACGCACATATATCTTGCATGCACATGTGCACATGGCTGAGCAGGTTGAGAGCCAGGGAGCAAGCTTTTCATTGGACTGGAATGTTCTGGCTGCATTTTATTTGCAGTGCAAGGGATAACTTTAAAAAAATGTGTTTATCACTTGAAATGGTTACAAAACCAAACTTGCACCATCAATATCGTGTATTTAGTAATAGCTCATATTTAAATTTATGAACATCTACAAAATTAGCATGTGTTTTGTGTTTTTCAGTAGTCAGTTTGTGGTAGGAATTGGCTGAGGGGATTTCCAGCATGAGGACCACCATCTGAATCTAGATCTACCTCCCGCTGAGCAGACAGACAGACAGGCAGTTTAACTTTCCTTTAATAATCTCCATTTAAGGCTATTCATCTTAGGGGGACACTGGGTGCTAAGAAAACACTAAAGCAACAGATGCAGGGAGGGACGCAGACAGATGGAGGAAGGCAGGGGGGAGACTGACGTGTAGGGGAAGAAGAGGGGTGCTTTTCCGTCTGCATGTGGTGACTGCTGCTGTTGTCACACAAGGAAAAGTATGATGCACATGTAAGCCTAGGCGAAAGATATCCCAACACAAGTTTGATACAATCATATTATTAAGTTGTGGTGTATGTTTTCTAAGCTATACTAGATCATAAGCAGTACTGTATGCTTATAAATGCACGCGTGTGTGTATGTGTGTGTTTCTGTGTTTAAGCAGCCATATTATCCAAAGCAGCACCATGAGTTGGTTTCACATATCAGTCTGGAAAGTCCCTGGATAATTATGCTGGACTTTCTTTGTTTTTCTCTTCCTCCTTCTCCTGCTTTCACTCTCGCATTTTTACCTTTACTAATTTGGCCCTTTGTACTTTCTAAATTGGTTTGCGTGTCCTCTCTAAACGCTCTTGCCTCCCATCTAAAACGTATTTTTTATTGCATCAAAGAAGCTGCTTCCAATGTGTTAGTCCAGATTGCTGGTCCACATTTGACTATCTGTGATCACATTGAGCACTGTGTGCACAAGTGAGGGGAATTCACAGCAGCCTATTTCCATATTGCTGCTATCTAAAAGCGAAACTACTTACAATGTTTATAGGCTTTTGTAACACACCTTTTTACCATACCACCAACAGTATTTTACCTCTTGACTAGAATGGGAATACTTTATGGTAACCCATTTAGAGAAAGACTGCACAGTGGGACCACATATAATGTATACAGTACCAAGAGTCTGCTGACAGCAACCTTCTCTACATTTTATATTACAGCTGGCACTCTGCCATCTGAGCAACGAGAAGGAAACCAGGTAGACTTCTTACTGGCACGCTTACGATCAGCCAACCATCTGTCCGGTTACAGTTCTGGACCAGACCACAATAAGGAACTGAACTCTGCTGTTGTTGCTAGACAGTTCTGCAGAGTTCTGTTTACGGTTAATGCTGCACATCGTTATTGAAGTTAAATAGAGTCACCTTTATTAGAAGTGATTGTGTCTGCCACTATACTCAGCTGTCTTCATTTGTCAGTGCAATTCTGGATTGTCTCCACCGTCATAAATTGGAAAAGCAACTGAGTAAATTGAAACAATGCATTAATATGTGTGAGGACTAAAAACAGAACATGTCCTGTTTGAGGTCAGCAGCTATCAATTAAAAAAGATTTAAGATAATTTGGATCATTTGGATTTACAGCACTTGTTTGCTGTGCAACTCATGCTCAACTTTTACTGGTAATATTATTGGTGTGTTTTTGGAGCGTTTGAAACAATATCCACTTGCCTACTGTGTTTTCATATGTGTATTTTTCTCTGACCTACTTTTCACTATGCAGTAGCACCATTCTCATTCTCCTCGTGTCTGTCTGCCTGTGTTTAATTGGGTGTCTCTGACCTAGGAGTTGGAACGGTTCAAAGCATTTGTGAAGAGGAAGCCAGCTTTTGATGTGGTCGTAGATGGGCTGAATGTAGCTAATATCAACAAGGACAAGGGCAAACTGTCAGAAACGGTGAGAAAGCATACACATGCACATCCAGGCAAAATGTGAAACAAAAAAAGAGATTGAGATACACTTTGACATAAATACAAGCATTCACTACAGGGCCAGCTATTCAGCATGTACACCACACATTCTAAAGTTCAGGGGTTACTTCCTGCTGTATATGCTTGTCCAACCCAGGGGCTTTTCTGCCAGTTGCACAATGACTAACCAACAGTCTGTGTCTGTATGTGAATGACAGATGTGAGTAGGAGGCGTCTTCATAACTGGCCAATACATGACTCTGCCAAAAACAAGCCTGCTTGTCTGCCTACCCACCTCTGTCTGTCTGTCTGGATGGATGCGTGTGTGTGTGTCATTCTGTATGAAAAATGTCACATTTTTCTCTTTGTTCTACTGCAGTGGTGTTGTTTATGACTAAGCTAGTACATCATTAAAATGCTTGCAAAAGTAATGACATTTTACAGTAGATTTCCTGAATATACAACCATTATATCAACAGGCTGCTGTCAGATCCACCAGAGCTTATGTTACATTATGTTCACTGTCTTAGTTTATCATGTTGCAATACTGTAAAAACTTGCTTGTACTAAGCACAAAGTAATAAACATTAATTTATTGGTCATTTTAACGGTGTGTGCGTTTCAGTTGTTGGCTGTGGTGTCAGAGCTGGAACGTCAGGGTTTGACCGTCCTGGTGCTGGGAAGGAAACACATGCTGCGGCCCTCCAGATCCTGGGAGAGACACAACATGAATCTTATCCAGCAGAAGGCCCATTGCTTTTTTACTGAAAACATGTGAGTACATAGTAGTAAAAGAACAGTGAAATACACTGAAAATACACACTGAAATACACATATAATACACATTTAGCGTAAACGTCATCCTGCATTCCCGTCCATCAAAGGTGGCTCTAAAATCTTATGGTTCAGAGCGTGTGTTGAGAGAATAAACCGGAACAGCCCACATGCATTCAGCAGCATTTCTGACGCTAACCTAACGTCTCTCCTTGTGTCCGTCAGTTCGGAAGATGACCCCTTCTTGCTGTATGCTACGCTGCATTCTGGGAACCACTGTCAGTTTGTGAGTAGGGACCTCATGAGGGACCACAAGGCCTGCCTGCCTGACGGTGCCGCCCGGCGACTCTTCTTCAAATGGCAGAGAGGCCATCAACTCGTGGTGGATGGATATGTCGGCTTAGGCAGGAGGGTCCCATTTCAGGTGAGAGAGAGAAGAGAGAGTTGAAATCTTAGGAAAACTAGCGGAGCATACAAACTAACTGGCTGTGTGTGTGTGTGTGTGTGTGCATGTTCAGAATATCCCCAGCTATGACACCATTGTCCAGACTTCAGGAGACTTGTGGCATATTCCCTATGATGACACACAGGACAGAAGCACCTATGAAGTACCACAACAATGGCTGTGCCTCACCAAACAGCACTGAACACACACAGTAACGACTCATATGCTGGACCATGGGAAATAAAACTGTTCTCATAAATACTCAGTCTGTCTGTTGATTTCTGCTTGACTTGTAAGAAAATTAAATATGGTATCACTCACAACAAAACTGTGCAGCGTCTTACTGCAGCACAATTCGTGGAGGATGTCTCTAAATAACAAAGCAGCGCATCTGACCCGGATGTAGAAACCTTCAGTAAGACATCACTTCCGGGGCGCGCGTTGTTTTTCATGTTATTCCTCTGTTGCTTCTTAGTTTAGTTTCAGTTTTAAGTTACACTAATTTGCCTCCGTAATTTGTTATCATGTCTCGGGGGTCGAGTGCAGGTTTTGATCGCCATATCACCATCTTCTCTCCGGAGGGAAGACTTTACCAAGTCGGTAAGTGGTGAAAGAAAAGACGAAAACTCAACCTGCTCTGTCATCACTACTGGCTAACAGGCTAAAAAGCAGCTTCCAGTGCTCATTCATAATAATTTAGACCGATATTCTATCATAGCAAATAATAGTCGGATGGCGATGACTATGATTCACTTAAGGTGTGATATTATATTATAAGCACTAGTTACGTAAACAATACAACGTACCACGGTGCAGTCATGCTAGCTAACGGTTATGCTATGTGGATTTGCGTGGACATTTTAATACCTACAGTAAAATTACCAGTCAAATTATAATAAAGTGTTTGGTAGATGATGTATTTGGTTTTACTACACTACATTACAATGTTAACCACCTACAGAGAGATTAATTAGGGGAAATTAAATCTAATTATGGGTCTGTACAAAGTAAGATATATAAGGTTATCCCTTAAAACGATAACCTAGTCATTCTACTGCCTATATTATAACACCTAAGAAATCTTCAATACATTCAATAGGGACAGGTATTTAAAGGGACGTTCCTCAAACGCCACTATGAATAAGCAGTTGTTAGCATACAGGCTAAGTATTAGCGTCAGTGTTGTGCTAATAGCGGTTGCTACTTTTAGCGGTTAGCTCACAGTATATCAATGTATGTCTAAAAACAAACAATACAATTACGCAAACGTCACTAAATAGTTCAGGTCCGGGCATATCTCGTCCAAGTTTAACAAATTAACATCACCGTCCATTTGTTGCAAAGGGCCATATTTTAAAGTAGATCAAGTGACATGCAGATGAACTAGTTAGTCTCTTGTTTTGTGTAACTCAGTTTGTTTTTCTCTTCTTGGTCTACACTATTTTCAGAGTATGCTTTCAAAGCCATCAATCAGGGAGGACTGACTTCTGTAGCGGTCAGAGGACAGGACTGTGTTGTGGTCGTCACACAAAAGAAGGTTCCAGTAAGTATTCTTTATCTACTGACGCCGTGTAAATACACAAAGACGTTATGACTGTACGAATCATGGACTAACCTTCCCCAGTCGTCATTAGGGCTGTTGAGTCACTGGTGGAGTTTGTTTTGTAGACTTCAGTGTCTTCTGTCTTTCTTAGGACAAGCTGCTGGATGCCTTGACAGTAACGCATTTGTTCAGGATCACAGAGAACATTGGCTGTGTCATGACCGGCATGACCGGTAAGTGGTTCCTCTACCAACTGGCGGTTACACCCTAAAACCTTTACGGCCATATAGAAATACATTGACTCTATTAAGAGAGCAGCCGAGGAAACATGAGTGTATGGGTTTTTTTTGCTGTATTTGTCCACACTTTTTTCTGTCTCATCTCCTCTATAGCTGACAGCAGGTCTCAGGTTCAGAGGGCACGGTATGAGGCGGCTAACTGGATGTACAAGTACGGCTATGAGATCCCAGTGGACATGCTGTGTAAACGTATGGCGGACATCTGCCAGGTTTACACACAGAACGCTGAGATGAGACCGCTAGGCTGCTGTGAGTAGTTTCCATGTGTGTTTGAGAGAGAGAGTTTAACCTACATTCACATGTTAAACCATACACACAATCACTCATCGTACCAAACCATGCCATTGCCTCTCTCATGCTTTGTCCAGGTATGATAATCGTCGGAATGGATGAGGAGTTGGGTCCACAGCTGTATAAATGTGATCCTGCTGGATACTATTGTGGCTTCAAGGCCACAGCAGCTGGAGTCAAACAGACTGAGGCCACCAGCTTCTTAGAGAAGAAAGTGAAGAAGAAGCTGGACTGGACCTGTGAGCAGGCAATAGAGGTATGACTCAGTCAAACACATATAGACAAACGTTGTGTGTATATATAGTAGAATGTACAGTAAAGTGTCAAAAACACAAGTCTCTACATTAAATTAGAATAGATTAGATTTAACATCTCTGACTAAATGACATAAATGAACACAAAGAAAAGAACTGTAGTTATTATATAATCTAGACTCAAATCAGTGAAACTGGGTGTGTGCGCGTGATTTAAGGTGTGGGTTAGAAATATTTTCAATAAAAGAAAGCACTTTGTAAAAAAAAAAAAAAAAAAAAAGCGATCAGAAGGGTAAAGAGTAACTGCTTCATGGTCAGTCCAACTGTCTAGAAATAGAGAGCACTCAGTGATGTGGCCTTAAAGATTAGCACCTACTATAGACCCTTGGAACGACATGGAGTAATTCCCAGTTCCCTTAACAGATCATTGCTCAGCCTGCTCAGCCTGAAAGTAGGTTAGTTTTCAATCTTAAAGTAGGCCGAAACTCTGTCACTTTACTTAACTATGATCTAGCATCTTCTGATGCCAATAGTAATGTTGTGCACGGTGGGATTTCAGTCAAAGCTCTTGTGTTACATTACGGGCTTTCCACTGCTTATGCCATTTCTGGAATGTCAATGTTTTTCTTAACATCTTCTTGACGGGGAATTATTTAATTTTCCCCAAAAGGCAGGAAATGTCTGGGATCTCTATAAAAGGGTCTCTTTAACTACATAATTTTTCTGGACAACTAGAGCGAAACTCAAATAATTGCAGTTGGCTGTAGTCGGTATAGGCTATTTAAGGTGGTATTTGAAGATATCAGTGAAAATTAAAACAAGTAGAGCCATCTTATTATTTGCTGGTAAACAAGTGGAGTAGGTGGGCAAACAAGCTGTGGTTAAATTTATTTCTGTAGACGGTAGAACATCTATTAAAGTGATGTTGAAACACACATTATTTGTTGACAAATGTCTGTGTGGACGTGTGCACGCGCACGCACACAACCAACACAAGAAGCATCCCTTCACGTCCTCTGAATGCATATTTTAAAGTTTCAAGTGAAATATTAATTCAATTTCCTCTGCCCTCCTAACCTGCATGCTTTTGAACAACTATCGTGTCTCCACAGACTGCCATCTCATGCCTGTCTACTGTTCTGTCAATCGATTTCAAGCCCTCCGAGTTGGAGGTGGGAATCATCACTAAACAGGAACCTAGCTTCAAGTGAGTATTGAAAACAAAAGAGAAAAGAGAAGAGTGTTGTATGTGATAGAACATGTGTGTAAGCCGGTTAAATGCACATGGGTTTAGCAAAACCTTACTCATCTGAACCGCTTACCCTCGTAAGGTTCTATCAAAGTGCCACATATACACAGACAACCTTCAGAAGTGGAGGAAGCTGGAGCACAAAACCCAGACATGCAGAGAACATTCAAACTCCACACTCGCTTTGGGGCAACAGCGCTAAACTCTCACCACAAAATGACCAAAATACTAATTACACTATCCCACAACTCTTACAAGGATAAGTTATTGAGATGAGTGAGTAATTATATTATGCACAACAAAGTTGCAGCAAAACATGCAGTTCTCAACATCATAATACAAAAATGTGCACGTCATTTTAAATGTAAAGAAAAGAGATCAGTGTTGTAATGGAAAGTGCTTGGAACTAAAACTACACATTAAAATAAGGATAGTTAAATGTGTTCTTAACAGTCTGTGTGTGTGTGTGTGTGTGGCTAGACAAAAGTTCTGATGGTTAATTCTCTTTCAGGATTCTGTCAGAGGCTGAGATAGATGTTCACCTGGTTGCTTTGTCTGAGAGAGAATGAGTGAAGCTGCCATAACCCCGTGAAGGATGATCAGAAAACCTCTCCTACCCCCCAAAGGTCTCCTCTAGAAGAAAGGTAATGGAGGAGGTGGTTTCATCGCGTTCAGAAGACGCATGCAAACGGACATTATTTTTGCCACGTGCTTATGTGGTCTGGCCTTCACCCCATCCCTGCCGTCCCTGGTCACAGAGCCAGGACTTGACTGGACACATACTGTCCACAGGGCAACCCCTTCTGAATTTCTTTCTTCTAGCCACTTTAACACCCCCCCCCCCTCCCCACTGCACCCAGCTTTCACCAGTCAAATGGAAAAGATGCTGGACATTCACATCAGTCCACCATATATGACAAATCAGTTTGATATGCTCATTGGTTATTAAAGAGCACAGAGCTGAACCCGAATGACAGTTGAGTTGTGACATGAGTAGTTGGACGTAGGGTAACACAAACTATAGCAAAATACCTCTTAAGGACCATCTTGATTTTCTGTTTAAACTGCACTTCCTGAACATTTTTACTCAGGGCTGTCACAAGTTATACTTTCTGAATCGGTTCTTTTATTTTGCCACCACCAAGGTTCCCATCAGTGCTTTGTTCATTTCCAGGGTCATGTTTATAGCTTGATGGACTGTGATAACTCAGGGAGCGGATGTGAGCGTTCTCCCACTGCGTCAGTTATCAGGTCTGCTCAGGTCACTCTCACAAATCCAGTTAATTCTCCTCCTCCCATGTCTGTACATTACAGCACCTCTATTAAACATTGTGTTTCTTGAACTCTTTAGTTTCGATGGTTCATTCTCAACAGATTTAATCTTGTGGTCATCTAGTGTTTCAGTGTTGTGACTTGGACAATTCAGTAGCTGTTTCATAACATGTGTTTTTACAAAAGGGTTTTATTGTGATTTAATAATGTTTGCATTTTATTTTAAAGGGATTCTGTACTGAACTGATATGTAGAATGTTTGATCATCAGACTATCATAAACCTCTGATTATGATGCAGCCCTGCACAGCATTAACACTCTAACCTGTTTCAAAGGTACCTTCCAATACAAATTGGATTAGTGTCGAGCTTTTGTAAGGTTTTTTTGTGAATACTACCGTCGCATCTGGTTTTGGCAGTTGAGTTATAAGGTAATTTGAGAAATATTTTGTTTTGCTATAGCTATGGAAGTGGTAAAAGTAATTTTATATATATATATGAAAGAGAGAGTTGGGATGTGTAGTGGATTTTTAATGTGCAAGTATTTGTTTTTTTTACACCAGTGACTACGTACTAGCAGGATAAACGGCATCCTGTGCTTGACTGAAGCATCCTGTTGCACCGCAAAGATTCCCATCTCTACATAAGTGGGAATGTCACAACAGCTGAGTGTTCTGCTCCTCGGAATTTCCTGTCCCTGCCCTGCCAGCTCCACCCTCCCCCCAAAAAATTCCTGCTTTAGATGACTGGCAATCAACCCTATTCCACACACAAAATTTCCCCAAGCCTCTTATCTCTTTCTACACACACTCAGCAGCAGGAGGAAATGCATTGCAAGCTAAATTGGCAAGCAGTTCCTCATTCGGTGGAACCAAGTTGTCCGTTTTCCTGCATGGTGAGTTACATGAAAACAAAAAGTGGCTGATGAGAGCTCAGCCTTCATGCTTTGACAGATGCTCCAATAGCAGCAGCTCCAAACGGCTGCTGCAACTTAGCAATCACACGCCACCGTCATCGAAAATACACAACAAGAGATCCGTACTGTTAATTTAACTTTTAATTTAACTGGAGTGTCCCGGACTGTTTGCTGTCTAAACATATACAACTTGCTCAACTGTACACATTCACAGCTTCCATAAAAAATACATCTTTGTATACACAGCATTTACAATATCATCCAACAGAGCTGTTGCAGGTTTGTGTGGATGGATGTTTTAGTGACAATGATTTGCAGTGTCCAGAATACAAGCAATGCTCTTATATAGCGATGCCACCACAACGTGTCATAATATTAACTTGCATATTTGCTCTCCTGCAGCATTAGAACTGTTGTTGATTTATCTGGCCATCAATCTGATTTGCCTTTAGAGCTGCCTGTTTATCCGTTTTGTCAGGGGTCATGTCTGTTGCATGTCACACACTTGGGCTCCGGTGACGTCATCCCAGAAGTACTGGACAAGCCAAGCCATTTTTCCTGTCTTCTAGCGTCGTCATCATCACAGCCTCCTGCCCCTGTAACTTCCTCTCTCTGTTCCGGCTAATGTCCATTCCACTGAATATCATCATAAACCACCTGCAGACACACAAAGAACAGGGAAATTGTTACACACAAATCAGGGACTTTTAGGTTTCATTAATGCCAAACTGGCTGTGCTGTAGAATGTCTACATTTTTTAAAAACACACCTCCTCATCAGACATGTTCTCTTCTTCCTCGCTGTCATCTGACTCGCTCTCGGGCAGCTCCCTTAAGTTAGGATTGGTTCGCGAGTACAGCTCTTGCCTTATATCGAGACTGCCATAACCATAGGTGAGGTGGTAGGGGGTGTGTCCTCCTGAGGACAGGAGGTTGGGGTCAGCCCCTTTTTTGAGCAGCAGCTTAACCAGTGTGAGGTTCTGCTGGTCTACGGCCAGATGCAGTGCACTGCGACCATTATGCTGCTCCTATAGCACACAAAGAGAAAAAAGAATGTTGGCTCTTGTACATGGGTCTAGATAATGTTGTAATTGTATAGGTATGTATTCACATGTTGATATAAGTTTTTTCTGTACCTTTGCATTAATGTCAGCTCCCAGTTCCACCATGCTCTCCACCAGTGAGAGGAAACCATGAACTGAAGCCAGGTGCAAGCAGTTCAGACCTGCAGGAAACATAACAGTTTAATAGCTGATAGCAGACCAGTACATATTCTTAAATGGCTCTGAAGGAGCGAAGACCAGTGTCTGAAAACAGGCTTTTATGTAAATATACCCTAATTAGTTTGGGATTTTTTTACATTGGTCTTAATCACATGTAATGCTATGCAATAACTATGGCATTCCACTTACTTTCCTTCCTTCTAACCATAGTTCAGGGATTATGGGCAGCAGAAATTACACTCTGCCAGTGAGTATGTCTTTAAATAGTAGTTAAAGGCAGCAGCAGACTCGGTGTCTCATCTATTTCCATGCACAAGGGGTGGCCCGCCACAGAGGGAAATAACCACCACCACGAAGAATATTCTAATAATGGTGAAACACTGTAATTTAGACGTCTGCTAACATGCTAACAAGTACAGTTTTAATCTAGAACAAAGGTAGAAGTGTAGTATGTCAACTAGGAGCAGAACAGAAAGAAAGGTCAGGAAATAGAACGTTGGTCTCAAACTACACTCTTACCGTGATAGTTGCAGGCTGCCATCATTGTGTGTAGATGCTCTTTCTGGCAGTTCTGTGTGATGACGCTGAAGCACAGCAGGTTACCGTGGCGACAGGCAATGTGAAGCGGCGTGTCTCCTCTGTTGTCCACCAGCGTGGGGTCACAGCCAGACTGCAGGAGGTGCTGACACACTTCTGCCTGGTTCGTTATCACAGCCAGGTGGAGAGGAGTCTGGAAAGGGAATATTAGACATTTATTAAAAAGTTATTAAGTCTCACGTATTTATAATTCTTCATGTTCACTAATATTATTGCTACAGGACAATCAGTAAACCAGAAGATGTGGCACACGTCTGCGTAAGAAAAGACTAAATGTCCTCACCTGTCTCAGGTCATTTTGCGTGTTGAGGAAGTCCGTGTTCTTGGACTGGTCGATCATTGTTCTGATGTAGTCTTTGGCTTCGTGGATGATGGCAAGATGGAGCAGCCTGCAGAGACAAGTAAACACAGAAACCTGTTACAGCAGACGAACAACACAACCCACGAGACAAAAGGACACCGTCATCTGTGACAGCTGTCCCTGCGTCTGCTCAACCAGCCCTATACACTACAACGCAGGTTCTTCATGTGGCCCGTCTGACCATAAGTTACACGCTTTTCCAGTGGTTAGTGCTGCTGTGGGTTCAGTGATGGCACAATAAATGCACGAGCAGCCGGGTCGAAACTACATGTCTCGGCGGGGCAGTTATGTTACAACAACATTTCGTGGGACTCTTTAGATGTTGTTCCCCTGGTTTCACGGCCGCAGCGGCCCGCAGGCGTGTGCTGCAGTGTAGGGTTTCGATCGCCTCCTCCTTTGACGTCGTTGTGTATTTTGTGGTGCTTTTTCAGTCTTTCTCCGATTTCTCGCTTCGCGGGAGCGCGCCTCGGTCGGATTCCTTGGCGGCGCGCCCGGGACTTTCCCAGCCTGACCCGCGGCCATAGTAGATCCTCTGCTGATAAAAGCCCTTTGTTTACGTCCAGCACCGCCGCGTCTGACCGCTGCCAGACCCGTGACCAAACCGGACACCAGCTCCGGGTGTTGTTAGCGTTTTAACTCGTTAACCTTAGCAGCAGGCAGAGCCAGTCGGGCCCGGGCCTGCACATCGGAGGGACGAGCTAGAGGAAGACATTCCGCACAGGAAGGGGATCAAATTACCTCCAGGACCCAGAGCTGGGCCTGTTCGAGCGAAGCTAGCTGTAGCCCAGAGGCCTCAACGAGCCACCACGACCCTGAACCCCGAACCAACTTACGTGTCTCCGTCCTCCGTGGTCTCCGTTTTCCATCGGTGCAGCTGTGCGGTTGCAGCGGGACACGGTCTGTGCTGCGGCGGCTCACAGTCCACTCGGAGCCGACAGATCTCGGCGGCCACTGCCTGGTACTCCTCCTCCTTCAGCGAGTCCAAGCCGCTGTCGAGCCGCTCCTCTGTCGCCTGCGACGGCTTCCCGTCCTTCGGCTCCCCGTAATCCATCTGGTTTAACACGCTGGTCCGGTGCAGGTCCATAGCTGTGTGCTGCGCGCGACGAGGAGCGTTTGCTTGTGTCCTGGCGGAGCCGCGCAGCCGTCTGTAAAGCCCTGTGCGGAGGGGCGGGGCTAGGACTAGGTGGGGGATTTCCACCACACTCGCCGAACAACACGGCTGCAGACACAAGAGGGGATTTCTATAGACACACAAATACACCAGGCGGCTTCACGCTGCAGCCTCCGTCCGCTGCACGTAACGTATACACGAAATAGTTGATGGAGCCTAATGGCTTAACGTTAACATGTAGTAATCACTGAGAATGGCCAGTGCACTTTACACAGAACAATACATTCGCTTCATACTGTTGAACGCAGTTGCAGCCTATGTTCGCTCATGAGTAACAACGACACATGATCAAGACCTCACATATGCTAGAAGGGGAAAGTCTAAAGTCCAGGAAGTCAGAGCAGCTTGATAACTCTCACACACGCTTGGTTTTCCCTTCAGTGCAAGGTGGTTGCTTTACTATTGCAATAACGAGTTTCTGTTTTGACATGACTAAGGGAGGGATGCATGGAAAACACTGCAGCGTCATTAGCTCGGCCCCTGCTGAATCACCCCAGCATCAAGCAGCGTTGCTCCCGTGGCATTCAAGTGGGTGCTCAGACCTGCAGGAGGGGTCTGCAGCCTGGGCAGGAGTTTCCTACCAACACTTCTAGTGTGACTGCACCATGTGCTCGTAATGTTTTGAAAATGTTGCAGTGAACACAGGAACAAAGCAACAGGCCCTGCAGCGGAGTTTCCCAGCTCCGACAGGCCTCGACCACGATTTACGCTTGTTTCGAAACATATATGTCACTGTGATATAACAGCTTTCATTTTATATTTCAGATGAATGCAATTAAACACAAAAAGTGATTTTACTAATCACTTTGAAAAGAGAAGCGCTGTCTTCTTGCAAGTGCTTATTTGAGAAGTTGCTTGCATATGCTAACTGTGCTTAGCATCATGCAAACTAAGTCCAAACAGAGAATGAAGCTGCTGTTTTTTTAGCTGTTATAAAACCTACACAGTGCCTTTAAGAACCTTGTGTCAAATCACTCATTCATGTTGCATTGCAGATGGAAGGACGCCAAGTTTTCGCTAAGGCCGCGAGACTTCGTGAGAGCGTGACCTCTCCCTCTACAAGCAAACAGCAGGCTGAACGTGATGTTCTAGAGGCCTGGGGGAAACTCCAGGCTTGTTTTACCTCCCATTGTTTGGTCCGTGTGACCAGTCAGACTGGGAGGCTCAGGCTTTGCTCTCAGTGTATTTTTACGTGTGTTACCAAACACAGAGCACTGCAAGAGGATTATAGGACGGAGTGAATTCACACATGCAAACAAATGCACAGGGCGTCAGATATGTCCTGCAGAATACTGTGCACCAGTAACTAGATTGTTTGTCACACATCATTTAGTCTATAGATCAACTCACCATACAAGCCACATTCACACCCACAGTTCGTTGCAAATTCACTGTATGTGTCCAGACGGCTGATCATAATCAGACGAGATTACAGTGAAAAACAAGACCTGTGTGTGAACCAAAAGAATGCAGATGAATGAAAGAAAGGAATGCACACATTCACTGCTCCAAGCTCGCTTCTCCACCGCCCAGGAGACAGAGTCATGGTTCTCCCTTACAGCTCAGAGCTTCTCTGAGGTAAGAGAAACGCACAAGTCAGACAAATTAGAAATTGCAGTAGAAACAAAGCACACCCAGACAGATCAAACTGTACATTTGCAAAAGCTCTACTAGTGTAAATATCCACGTGAATTCAAAGTTCAAACAATCAGTTTTTATGGTACGTCATTACAGACAAACAGCATTTGTAAAAGATGAAGAATAATCACACTGATCTTATACATGTAACACTGTTAAGCACAGACAGGAACCACTGAGATACGTTTAGTATTTAAATACAGATATGTTTAAATTATATTGTAGTCAACCAGTCGGATAAAACTAGTGCAGCTCCACTGGCTGCAAACCAGGAGGACACTACATTTTCTAACACGACATTCTGACACCATGCATGAAACAGCAGGCTCGTGCTGAAAATGTCTAAACATTTTCAAAGCAGCAGTTGGAGGAAGTAAATGCAGTTGCAACAGTAATAAACTTCCTGAATTATTGCACGCACACAGTACTTTTAGTGTTTCTTCCAAGCTTTTCTAAGTTTCCCACATTAGCCATGTGTGGTTACTGTAAAACCTGGGGACAGGAAACTGGGACAGGATGTTGATGATTGTACTGTCTCTGTGGATTTTACAGCAACTATTAATCTTTATGTGTCACCTCTGTTTCTAGCTACAGTTTATTTCACAGCAATATTTCATTGTTCACCCATGTCCTCGCTAACGCACCGTGCATATATTCATGCATGTAGGCGACGATTTCCTGAATCCCTGCCGAATGTTTTGGTTTATTTATATATTTGTTTAGATTTAACTATAATTAAATTAGAATAAAAATAATAGAAAGCACAGAGAAGGGGAAACAAGTTTGAGCCGGTGGAGGTTAATCACCAGTTTTTCCAGCTTGCCACGACCAACATACAGCACAAATTTCTTTACACATTTAGAGAATGCAAATATTTGTAATATACACGAGACGGTTAGCGCAGAGGTGACTTTACAGCCGGAAGGTGTGTCCAGCTTATTTCTACTTTAAACAGCAGAGTTACCGTACAGGGAGCGACTGCGTGTCTGACATGCCTGACAATCGTACACGCTGGTGTGTTTCTTCCTGGGAATCCCTGGGCATTCTAGGCATGAGCAGGCATGTTTGAGTGACTCCTAGTGAATCACTCACATACACGGAAATACTGTAACGGGTCAAAGTGAACGCTCACTCATCAGATCAGGACTAAAACCCCTCTGAACTGCAGGGTTTCACTGTGTTCACCTGTCTTTACCAGCTTCCTCTTCTCTGAATCTTTCTGTACTTTTTAGAGTCACGCGTTTCCTCAATGCACTCATCAATGTGCATTGTGTGTTTAACTCCACTGCATATATGTACAGTTATAGATGAATCTTTAGCGTAGTGAGCAGTAGGATGGGACTGGTTAGCGCTGAAGGACCTCATCCACAGTCCAGGTGCCTTTCTGCTGAGTTTGCATGTTCTCCTTGTTATAGATTTATATTTAATTTAAATAAAATTTTAACGCCAACAGTGGAGAGGAAATAGGAAGAAACCTCCAACAGAACCAGGCTCAATGTGGGCGGCCAGCTGCCTTGAGTGGTTGGAGTGAAGGGATGGAGACGAGAGAAAAGAACAACAAAGAACATACGGCCAGGTTAATGGCCTGCGGGTGTGAGGTTGTCGTCTGTCCTGGGTGCAGCCCACTTCTCTCTAGTATTAGCATCACACATTATTTGACAGATTGGTGACTGTAATGTTTGGTCCAGCATGTTTAATCCTCGTGGGGCCTTCGAGGGGTCAAAACGACCCCACTGATAACTAGGTGGCACCAAAGCTCAAAAACACACACCAGGGTTGGATCAAACAGCCTTCGGGGGTGATACATCCAAGCAATGAACACGTGTGGGTCTATGATGAACAAGTTCATCCAACCGTTCATCTAGATGAAGCGTGTTGTGATTCATCGTATGTCTGCGGCTGTTTTATCCAACCCTTGTGTGGTTTTTGAGCTTAGAGCTTAGAGTTTTCATTTTGACCCCTCGAAGGCTGCACAAGGCTTAAAATAAACGAGGGGGCAAAAACATAGAATCATCTAATATCATTGACTCCAGCTGTGACCTCAGTAACGAGCATATACTGCTGTACAGTTATCATCTTTCTGCCAGCGTAAAGGTTGAGCAGAGTTAATGGCAGACTTGCTATATGGGATTGAATTAGACCGTGCAGTCGTACCTAATAAAGTGGCTAGTAAGCATACGACTGGATGCTGTATTATTTACAGCGCGTGACTAGGCCTGATGTGATCTTTTGGGTTTGTTTTCCATTACATTGCAACGGTGTTGTTACTCATGTGTTGATGTTCCTGGACTTTGCTGACTCTGCTTTGTTGAGTTGGGGAGGTTTGTACAGTCATCAGAGCAGACTTCCCTTCAGCATCTCAGATTGAGCAAATGTGGAGTATGTGGCAGAAATTCAGTTTCCCATCATCCGTCGCTAAAGGATAGAAAATAACATTAGTCTAGTGTTTCTTTGCGCTATCTGCATAGGGTTCAAACTGTCAGTGTGTGTTTCATAATGTCTGGCGCTTACATTTAAAGAATCTTAGAATCTCGGTGTTTAAGACTGAAATTTAACAAATGAGTGAAAATCATAAATCATGAAACGCCTGGAAGCTCCAGGAAGAAGCGGGATGAGCGAGTCTTGTAGTTGAAACGAGAGCATTTGAGTTGAATCGAGCATCTGATTGTGAAACGCGACGCTTAGTTAGAGTTTTGAGTCGTGGATATCTCCTCCGCCACTAGGGGGCGACAGACGACCACGTTACTGGGACGTCAGCTGTCACAGGTGTTCGCCGACTGATGCGTCCGGGAGGAGAGAAGAGGTAAACAAAACAGTCTCTTCTTTATGTATTTTTGATTGTTCATTTTGTACAAATATTAATTTAAGTAATTCTTATGTACATTTAACATACATCATTATGTACGAGTCAACATGGAATAAAAATTCTTCCCCATATGTATCATCAATCCTGATTTAAAACCACTATTAATGTTGTTATTTTATACTAAAAATACCACACTGGCATTTTAATTAGGCAGGAAAATAAGTTGAACGCACACACACACACTACTTTGTGATGCTACACACACGGACAGCTCAGGTTTGATACTGCAGTACTTAGAGGCTTGTTACTGAGAAGCACAGATCAATAGAGTCATTTTCAGCAGTCTGAAGAATTATCCACCTCACTGCCCACTGATGTGATGCAAACTACACACACACACACACACATCGTGCCCCCAACCAGCAGTTTCTTCAGACTGACTATGGATCCATATTTTTACAGGAGATTACTGTTTTTAAAACCCAGAAGCTGCTTCTTCCATCTTGCTCCTCTTCACATCAGCTTGTCAAAATGTTCAACATTAGGTTTCATAGCTGTGACCTCTAGTAACGTCCCTGCCTCCAGTATTAACATGACATGCACCTGCTTATGAGTAAATGCAGACTTAGGTTTTTGTATGATATAATATTTCTGCATTGCAGTATATTTTTATTTTATTATCTATTTATGATACAACATTGTTGCTTTGTGGTGGCTAAGACCAAGGGTAAACACACAGCTGAATAACAGTGTGAATTGAAAGTAATGACAATTATTAAAATAAAACACCGACCATGTTTAAATATGGTACAACTTATTTGCTATCTAGCTACTAGTACTACTTTCTAATTTACTATGATCATGAAAAGTCAATCTGCTGGCAAAACAATAATAATAATGCATAAAACCTCATAAAACATATTCATGTTCCTGTAAAGTGGGACGTATTTATTGAAACAGATACATAAGTTGCTGGAATTAACTATATTTGTTACTGTTCTTTAGGCTGACTCGAGTGTCTGAAGTGCCCATTGGTCTGGGAGTGAGTGGACGCGTGGGCCTGTGACTAGCGACCTTCAGGGTGAAACCCACCTCTCATCTAAATGACATGTATGTTGGTCGTGACAAACAATACTCATGACTCTTATGAGTATGGAATACACATAATAAGCGAAAACTATTACAGACATATCATTTATGTTACATTTCTTCTATCACGATCTTTAAATTAAATGGTTTTCATATAACCCTCAAGTATCTAATCATAGCAGTTTTGGCAAACACAACCTCAGACGTGTTGTTCATGTTGTTCTTTTTTTACCATCCCATTGTGGAGGTTGCCCTCCTACCACCCACTGAGAGTATAGTTACAAGAGAAGTTCAAGGCACATTTGTAGAACTATGCATTATTATACTATTATAAACACAGCAGTAAACATCAAAATGGCTTTGAAATGATAGAGACAACGTCCAGACCTGAAACGTGTGATAAAGATAAATGATACGTTCACGTTGCTTTCACCCTGTTGAAGGTGAACTTACAAATTAACTTTTTTTTGGTTAAATAATAGCACAGTGAGATGTTTCTGTCGTTTAGGAATGAGCAGACTAACCTTAACTGTGAGAACACTTTAGGTTTTTCTACATAAAATATGGTCAAAGTGGTTGAAGTTATTAAAATGAACCCGAACTATTTCACATTCGGGTCGTTAAATGTTAATCTTGGCCAAGGCTTTGTCACTGTGGGAAATGATCAGGCCTATACTGACGCACAGCAACCAAACTTGGGTTCTAGGAAGCTTAATTAGTTTGTGGTGTGTCATTTCTATTCCCCAGGCGGCCCTCGTCAAGTCACGCTCATCCACCCTTGATTGATTTCCAGGGAGCGACGCCGGCTGGCCAGAGCCCACTGGACGGGCTATAGAGCGCCTGGCCGAGCCCGGGGGGAGAGGATGGATGGATGGATGGATGGATGGATGGATGAATTTCCCTCCGATCTCTTATCAGCCAGAGCAGCTTCTAGTGGGGGGGTAGGACACACACACATGCACAACAGATAAGATACATGCACTCGCAGAGGGAGAGCTATACCCGAGGTATTCCCACCAACAACAAAGACTGATAATCACACTGTTAAGCAGGACAGAAACGCTCATTAGACGTCGTAAAAAGATCTTATCTGAATCTGATTCCTCGTGGGCGCTGCTTCTAATTAAAGTGACTTCCACACCGATCAGCGTTTGTTCTCAAAAAGATAACTTAAAAAGAGAACAGGAGCCTTTAAATGTGGGAGGACGAGTGGTAGAAACTTCAAGTCAACTAAGTCGAGGAGGGCAGTTAGTTACAAATAATAATAATAATAATAATAAACACACGACACCGAAGAAACAGCCACAACATTAAGTAGATGTTTTTTGAATAGACGTTCTTTTCTTCTGAAATTCACCTTTAGAGGTTAATGAGAAAGACTGAACAATGCTCCCTGTATATGTTTAGGTCTAATAATCATTCTACAAAACGACTGATTCGAGCAGTTGGTGGTAGAAACATCATTCGGTTATGCAGATGAGCAGTGTGTGCGCGCCGTCCAGTCTCGCTCGTGCGCTCTCATCTCAACTGCGCGCGCCTCCTTCTCTCTCGCTCTCTCTCTCGGTGCCACTTCAAAGCTCAACTTGAAAGTGCGCTCGACACGAGAGTTGTTGTTGTTGTTCCTTCCGACTTGGTGCCTCGCTCCGAGCACCGTCGTCTCTGTCGCCGCTATGCCTCGAGGATTCCTGGTGAAGCGAAACCGCCGATGCTCGGCGTCATATTGGCCGAGAAATAACAGTAGCAGCAAACCTGTAAGTTACGGCGGTGAGCAGAACACAGAGAACTACAAGGCGACAGACGCGCTCAGTGATGTGTTGAGCGCTCTCCCGTCTGAACAGGTCGGACAACCCCAGGTGTCCCGCGAGGACCCCACCGGTGTCCGAGAGCCATGGAACCCGCACGTGGAGTCTGCGCTGGAGGCAGAAGCAGACCGGCGCGCGCAGTTACCGGAGACGGAGGAGCAGGTAAACGAGGTCGATGTTTTGACCCCTGATGGTGATTTCTCCTGCTTCTTACCACCTCCTCCACACGACGTGACGCTGACGGAGTCCTGCAGTCCCGTTAAACCGGTCGGCACGAGACTACCTGAGAACCACGCGGAAGGAGAGAAGCAACTGTTGTTCCCATCCAGGTGCTTGACCTCATCCCCGGTACCGGAGTTGCCGTTTTTGGTGAGCTCCACGCAGACCTCAGTGTCGGCTTCTATCGAGAGGCTCCTCGCGAACGGCAGCCGCCCTCACGCGCCATCCTACTGTCACAGTAACAAGTATGACCAGAGTATGGCTCACGTGCACATGTTCCCAACGCTGACGCTGATGAACCAAGAGCAGCACCAGGCGGCGAGGAAACGCTCCTTCCTTGAACCGGACCAACGCTTGAACAGCAACAGACCCAACAAACAGCCCGCGGGGAACCCGTCAAAAAAACACAAAGTCAACCGGAAACTTAACTTCGAGGATGAGGTCACCACTTCGCCGGTTTTGGGTTTGCGGATCAAGAAAGAGAGTCCGGAGCTGAGGAGGCAGCGAGAGAAGTCGTGTGGTCCTGCCGGAAACCAGCCGCTCGGAGAGTTCATCTGCCAGCTCTGTAAAGAGGAGTACCCCGACCCTTTCTCCCTCGCGCAGCACAAGTGTTCCCGAATAGTGCGCGTGGAGTACCGGTGTCCAGAGTGCGACAAAGTCTTCAGCTGTCCCGCCAACTTGGCTTCCCACCGCCGCTGGCACAAGCCTCGTCCGGTAAACAACCAAGGAGGAGACGCTCAGACAAGCAAGATGCAGCCCTTAAAGGAGGCGCGAGGGCTCATTCAGCACGAGAGGCAGCCGGCCGAGATGGAGGGCAAGGAGAACGAGCTGCTGCGCATAAACACCAATCAGCACCACGGAGCGCTGGACAGCTCCCGCATCAGGCGCGAGCCGGCCCTCGTGCTGCTCCATGGTCGGGCGCGAGAGGGAGCGGACAGCGAAAGCCTCGCGCCCCCTCACTACGACTCCTCGCCTCGTTACCGAAACACGGTGGAGAGCTGCCTGGACTCGCAGCAACAGGTGAGAGCTGCGGACAGCCCGCCCGCCAACCTCCTGCTACTAAACGTCAACCCGGAGGAGCGCGCGGACCTGCCGCAGCAGCAGCCCCTCGCGAATCCGCCTTTATCCTTTGTGCAGTCTTTACCGAACGAGGACGTGTACGACTGCCGGTACTGCGGGAAGAAATTCCGCCGCCAAGCTTACCTGAAGAAACACCTGGCCGCGCACGAGATGGCAACCACAGCATCTCCTCCCCTGTCGTCTTACGGCCAGGTGCGCGAGGCCAGTGGCGGGCAGAGCCAGGTGTTCCTGTGCCACCTGTGCGGCGCGCGCTTCCCGTCCATTGAAATTAGGGACAAGCACCGTTTGTGGCACGCCATGAGGGACGAGCTGTTGGGGGGGCCGCTGGGAGGAGGACTCCGACCGGACGTGTTTCACTCACACAGAGACGAAAGCGGTGCCGGGGAATGCGAGCAGCAGCAGCAGCAGATCTTCACGTGCAAACACTGTCCGTCTACATTCTTCAGCTCCCCCGGGCTCACGAGACACATAAACAAGTCTCATCCAACCGAGAACCGGCAGGTGATGCTGCTGCAGATGACTGTGCGACCGTGACATGCGCACGAAACACGGACGCACACAGACCGAGGCATGTTGGAAAAACGAGGAGTCTTTGACTGGTGTTAAGGGGAAAAGCATCAATTCTGTTGTACTGAGCTGTTTTTACACAGGATAAGTCCTGCGTCACTGTGTTGGACAAAGTGATACGTAACGTGCGAAACACTGACGCTAGATTAATATAAACTTTGTCCGGCTACGAAACTCGTAACAAACGCTAAGCTACAACACGAATTCATCCTCATGGATGTAATGTTGTGGCGGACATGGGGGGATTCAGAATCCGCGCTGAGCCTCGTCCAGATAAACTGGAGCTGTCCACGGTCCCGAAACCACGTCCCTCAACGCCAGTGTGCGTTCTGTTCAGCTCAACCACTCAACGAGCAGAACTGCAAACGTACCACGACAGAAATGTTGACTTTTGTTGAGGACAAAGAGATTTTTTAAAAATCTAATTAAGGAGGTGACAGTTCTAAGACGCTCCATTAGCAGTTAAACAACCTAACGATAAGATTAAAATAGGGACAGAAACAGGAGGCAGTGATGGGAGTCTTGTTCAAAAAGACTTTCTTATTCCCGTAAGTGGTACAGTTACACGTTCTTTTGTCAATTCTCATAAAGAGAATATAAATTGTAATGTATATTACATCTTCTGTCCTAACTGTATATGACACATTAAGACACAACAACCACTTTTGTTTGACAGAGAATTCAAAACTAATTTAACTAACTAACTAAATTTTAAGTCCCGGTCAACATATTTTTGTGGTCAACTAATCAGTTCGTACTGACGTTCAGGTGCATCAATAAAGTTAGTGGCGCATACTGAGTGTCGTCATGTGAAGCAGAGCCAGACCACCACCGGCAACCATTCTGGAAAAAACTGTTTAAAAAAAAAACCCCAACTCTTGTACAGTGAACAATAAAGAGAGAAAATATTAAAAAACAAAAACATATAAGACCAAATTATGCCTTTCATAATAAATGTGCCCGTTATCTTCTCGGCTATAAAATATTTTCATATTAAAATGAAACATTTACTGTTAGAATGTGTAAAATGTCTTTTGTCTTTATTAATTATACTGGAGTTGAAATATTTGCTAAATGCCTTCATGATGCTAATATGTAACAGTGGAAGCCCATACAGTATTATTTTGATATGTTTGAAGTTGTGAACCGTATTCTAAATAATGTCAATAAATGTTCTAAAGCCTAATCAAAGAGACATTGTGCCACTGCCAACCTCACACTGTATAAAAACGCTTCAGGTGTCAGTGGTACGAATCATTTATTGTCAAATTCCATCATCGCACATACACACTCTGCGTGTATGAAAGAGACGTTACACGTTTACATATTACACTTTGACAGTATAGTTTCAGGAGTGTGCTCGCGTCAAGCTGTGCATTGTGGTAGAGCTGTAACATGGTTAACACATGCAGTTAGTTCGGGACCGGTGTCATGCAGTAATCTATAGTCAGTAGTTACATCCATCAGCTTCGTCCCAAACGAACAGCTGAACCCGTATCCTTCTACTCAGGCACACAAGTTCCACATTTTGATTTAGGGCAGAGGAAATTTAAGCTGCTGCTGTAACAAACACTGAAAAAAACAACAATCTGAGTGAAAATCCTGCAAATAAACCGTGCCGCAGTAGCCGATATAAACGTTATAATAATGTAGAAAGGATAACTTTTCTGTGCGATCATTGTTATATGGTTGCTGCTAATCTAAACGTGTGAAATGTCCCCAGCTTGTTTTCTACAGGACATTAAGGAAGCAACAGGACTTAAACCATTAAATGGAGACACAGTTATCCTGGGAGCATAAACAAGATGCTGCTGTGTGGTTCAGATTTGGGGACAGAGTTTGAAAGCGGCCCTGTGGACAGGCTCAGATTGTCTAAGTGTCAAAAGGGACAAAGGTGGTGACAGGCAGCTGAGTGCAGTGGGGCAACAAATTAACTTTCATCTCAGCAATCATTTAAAAAGACATCTCAAATCACACCTGTGGTCAAATACACAAAATGATTCTGACGTAACTTTACAATGTTAAAACCTCAACTTAAGAATGGTTTCCTGTCTGAAATAAAAATAAAACAGCAACAGGAAATACAGCTGTGAACACAAGCTCTTCCAGCGGTAAAGTAAAAATGCAAAACCTTTGACTCAGATTTGCATTTTCAAAAACACATCTTCGATATACATCTTTCTTTTATGAGGGATCAGATCATGTAAAAAACAAAAACAAAACAACAACAACCAAACAAAAACAAAACAAAATAAAACAAAAAAACTACAGAAAAAAAATCTAAACCAAACAAGTAACAAATGGATCAACCACACTAAGATTTCTAAAGAGAAAGCCGCATGGAGTGCTGAAATGAAAGTCATCTGTGGTAGTGTTCTGGATTGTGACTCCATGACAATTCCCTCAATCCACAAATGGGACATGGGATAAGTCTAAATACAAGCAACCGATTTTTTAAAATTACACCTACGTGAGAAGTAGTAGACATGTTTTCTATTCTTACCACTCTTTGGCATAAGAGCTACATTATCTTTGTGTTTGAACACTCTTCCTCCTGTTCTTCCTCCACCCTCACTGTGGTGGTGATAATTAATTACCTGTACACTTAGGTCTGCCTCAAGAGATGCTGTGCATCATCTAACAACATGTCAACCAGTAAACAACCAATGAAAACATTGAAACTCATTTCAAAGTCTGTCTTCCTACAGTTTTTTCTCGGCCCAGTTGGGCTGGGACGAAGTTAATAATAGCGTGGAGTAGATGATGCCTCTAAATGCCTTGGAAGTAGTGCAAACTGTTTATGAACCATTGAACCATAAATGTTGTAGTGTGAGTCATCAGGTATGTGGTCTAAAGATAAACCACAGTTTGGTTTTGGCAGCTATTCTCACAGAACAGTATATACACACACAGACACAACAGTCCTCACACTGTACACGTTCTTATAGATACTCATTTATCTATCTATTCATTCCTATAGATATACAGAATGCACACATACATACATACACAGTCAAACAAAAAAACAAAAGCTGTGGTTCCGTTGCATCAGTGTGACTTAAAAAAAACCAGCAACATGTGAGTTTGGTTCAAAAAACATTGTACGGTTACAAAACAAACAAAATGAAAAACAGGAAAATTAATGAATCAGTGCTCGTTCATATTTTACAGCATCAGCAAATCAAACAAACCTTGTATAAGAAGTGCTCGTTCTTTGATCAGTTTGTTGTGTTCATTTTCTAGAAAGCCCTTTAGCCTCCTCCACAGGGGACCAGTCCCTGTGTCCTTACTCTACATCCTGTAACACTGTTCCTCACGTCGCTGTTCTCAGAGAAAAAGTTCCTCCCAGTCCTTAAAGATCAGGAAGACGATTTCTCAAAAGCAGAACATATGTGTGGTTTGAGACGACCATTAGGAAATGAACAAGTTTCTATTTACATTTTAGGAGGACTGAACAAATTCCTGCTCTTAATAATACTCATGTTTCTGCAGTTTTCGGCACCACCAACACAACAGACTGAAGAGACACTGCTTCTCTTTGTTTTGTAGTTTGATCTCTTTGAATCCATGCGCACAGGTCTTTGCGCAGACTGGAGTCTTCGTAATGGCACAAACTATTAGAAATTAATACTGCACTGTTTTGGCTGCACTTACTCAGCTTGCCCTACTGTTAAAGATCTGAATCTGCAGCACTTCTTTTTATATCAAGAGTGAGCAAAGCTGCGGATAAATAAAGCAGCTGTGAGTAATATCAAAATGAAGTTACAGTAAAGTATACTCCACACACTAATTTTAAGTGAGAGTACAATTATGTATCCGTGGTGTTCGATCAGAACAGCGGCATGCTAGAGGAGAAGAGGTGAGGCAAAATGTACAAACACCCCTAATGGTCACGTTCGTGTCTGAGAACCACAGATCTTCCTTTTCAAAATTTATATCTATGTGATGTTGGCAACATCAGTACATTTTAATTTCTTGTACCTGAAATACAATTATAGACCCAATTTCCCCCAAAACATTCTTCAAAGAGTAAGTTCCAACTGATTGACTTGTGTGATGTGAGAAGGCTGTTTGGACGGGGTCAAACCATATAACCTCAAGTCTTATTGGCTGATCCAGAGGAGCGGCGCAGCTTCATGGACATGCGGCTCTTGCTAGTCCGGGGAGACATGGGGGATGCCGAGTCGCTCCCGGCCTCCCCAAGAGCCGGACTTTCTCCCCGAAGAATCTCTAGGCAGGAGCCTGCAGAGAAGTAGAATGAGGCAGGAGGGGAAGGAGTGGGGTGAGGGGGCGGGTGACGAAGATAGTTTGGTGGAGGAGGGACGGATAAGGGCATAAGGTAATTAATAGGAGAAAGGGATAAATGGACAACAAGAAAATTATACCACGCCCTCTGTGTTCTACTGAGCCAGGCCCTACAGTGACACACACACACACACACACACACACACACACACACACACACACACACACAGCAGAAGAAGGAGCTACAAAGAAAGTTAAACTGTGCCGACAGTCCAACTTTTTATAGTTGAGAAATATCTAAAGAAACAGTTCTGATGTACAGTACTGTATGTGTAATTATAAGATATTTTTTTTAAGTAACTAAGAAGATAAAGTACACATTTTTCACAAATAAATTCCTGAATATCCTTTTCACTAAATCAGGTAGAAAACGGGACGCAAACGTCTCTCTCTATAGAGTGTACCATTCACATCCTGCATGAAGGACCTTCTGCTTGAGGCCTTTCCCCTTCACCCTGAGCAAGCTAAAGCTGTCTACTGGTTTAGGAACCAGATACAGAACACTGTGGTCCTCTAAAAAGGAGAAGAGTGGAGACGAGAGCAATATCAAAAAGGGTGTCAGGGAATAGAAAAAGAGGAAATAACACACAGGGAAAGACAGGAAGGGAAATAGAACAGGACAGAAAGAAAAAGCACAAACAAGCAGGTATATAAAGGAGATGATAAAGGAGCAGTTCAGGAAAGTGTAGGAGAGACGTCAGAGGAAAACAGAAACAGAAGGACGTGAAAAAATAAAGATTAAGAAGACTCCAAACAAATAATGAGGAAAAAAGCAAAACAACCACTCACACTGGCATCATAACATACACACAATCAAATCACATGTGCTCGTCTATCCCGACCTATAGAAAATATACAACTAAAAACTTGTGAGGCCCAGTATTTAGCTGACCCTACCCACACTACACATGCGTGTGTGTCTGTTTGTGCAGGGTTACATTGACATCATAGTGTTATATCACCAAAACACAGGAGAGAGGAGCATACAAGAGGTTAGAGGTCAAGTTTCACCAGGTCAGTGTGTCATTGCAGGTTAACGAAACAAACGGGAAAATTATTAGTGAGTGAACGGTGGAGGAGGAAAGCGGTCACATTGTTAAAACAAGGATCTCTCACTTTCATCATGCCACTGAGTGTAGTTTGGTATTAAGAGATGGCAACATCTCAGCTGAAAAAAGGTTGCATGGTTTGAGCTGGTATCTTCTAGAGACAGCTTGTTTTTCGTTGCTTCCTTAACTGTGGGACTTGTAGCTTACTGTGGCCATTAACTTTAAGGCTCACATTGACTTACTAGGATGATACAGGATGTTGATTATTAGTGAGCTTCTATTTCACGTTGATGTCTGCCAACATGTGATTTCTTTTATTATTAAATTGTTGTTGTGATATTGAAATGCATTCAGACTAACTTTTACAACTTGATAGTGCTGTTTTTTGTTCAGCCTGTGAGGTGGGATCTTCACTGCAAATCTTTACATATAATCCACATTTTATGTTACCAATGACAATTGGTAACATAAGGCAGTACACATACAGTAGCAACAAGCCCCTAACCATAGTGTAGCATTTTGCATCTAAAGAGCTACATGGTTTTCTGCCAGAGTTGGAAACAAACAGAGCTGAAATGGGAGAAAGTTCTGCTTGAAGAAAATCTCCAACTAAATGACTGAAATGACGCTAACCGAGGAAAGTGCATCTAAGATATAAAACAGAAAGGTAACAATAGTGATTATAAGAACTGCAACGTTTTTGAATCCATGTCCAAAACTTTTGTTGTTATCTATCGATCAAGACAAATTCTTCAGCTAAGTGGGAGGAGGGGAGGACAGGACGGATGTTATGCGTGTTACTCACATATGACTCATACCAAACTACACTTGCAGAGAACACTTTTTTATTCTGAAAAGCAGAACGGGCTGCTATCAACACATGCACCTGCTTAAACTGGAGAAAACAGAGGAAGAAACAGAGTTTAGCACAACACGACGGAGGAACTGGAGGAAAGCATGAATTAGGTTGACGTGTCAGTGGAAAGAACCAATCAGAACGGGGTGTGTCAATCATGTGACCAGGCTTACCTTTTAACTATAGGCAAGTGAGACAATACGATCTAAAGGAGGTAAGGGAAAAAAAACAAACAAATAAACAAAAAACAAAACAAAAAATAAGGCAAAGCAAATGAAGAAAAAAACAAAAACCAACAGTTTGTAAAACAAATCAAAGAAATAAAAAAGAACAACAATAGAAGAACAGAAAGAGAGAAGAACGTTCGATCACTGTGCTGTTAAGGGAGGACAACCTGTGAGTTAATGTAAGCAGACAGAGGAGGTGGTGTTGGGAAGGCTGCAATCATCTGAGCAGGAATTATTTCAGAACGCAGGACTAATGTATTTCCAAACAGATTACAGTTAAATAACTTTGGACACGTTGGAAGACTGATGAAACAGCCCGACTGCAAATTCTCATTATCTTTATGCTTTTATTTGACCTTTTTCATCCTGTGTTCTGAAATGGTCCTTGGGCCAAAAAACATCCAGTATGTACAAGACAACTGGCAACATGATACAGAACCAAAGGGAACTTAAGCAAATGGGATTTATGCCATATTCTTAATGACCATTTGTATCAGGTTGATCTCAGTGTCATTCAGCCACAAAGCAGGTTGATTACCATTGTAAAGTTATGATTATTTTTAAAACAATAGACGAGACGATTGAGGGGGACGCTATAAAAAACAACACATGAATTACACAACAGTACACCCAGTCTTCCTGACGAGTAAAAAAAATAAACCCAAGACATTACTCCTATGACCCATCTTATTAAAACACAGATACCTAACACAAACATACGTCAAACCGCACTGTTCCCTTGTGCTATATATGTAAGACCTCTTTATAAAATAACGGTGTGTGGCTCGGTTATGGAATCAAATTACTGTAAATAAGTGTTGTGTGAAATAATAAGATTAACTGTAAGCCAAAGGACCATTTTAAATGACACAAGACACATCACAGACAAAAACATCTGTCTCTGCCTAATAAACATAGCAGGATACATATGAGAGCCAGATATTTGAATAGAACTCCCATGTGCATGCTTGACATCTCCACGGCTGATCGGATGTCAGCTAATTCATCAGAGATGCTCTAGAGACACAAAAAGGCTTGGCACAGCTTCAGATAAAAGAAAAAAAGCGGAGCCAATACAAGGCTCAGAGTCCGACTGTGCATGAGCAGATTCTTCCTGATATGCTTCAAAAAGAAATAATCATGACACGTTCATCTGTTTCACACAGCAGCGCCAGTCGCTTAATGCGAAGGGCTTCTGTTTTATGCGTCTGTGGAAAGGGTTAGGTCTTACCTGTGTCAGAGGGCAAGTGTGTGCAGGGAGCAGGACTGTAGACACGGGCTGCATAATCCTCAAAAGTGGTCGGTTCCAGGTGGTGCTGCACTATGGTCTCCAGGTATCGGGCTCGCTCCTCATAGCTGAGCTCAAAGGTCAAGGTTGAAGCAGAAACATTAACAAAACCAAAGAAGGAAAGTGGATAGAAAATAGCAACATGTTCCTTCAAATATACTGTACAGCATTCATCATCAAGTAGGCAAAAATAAATTAATAATAATAATAATAAAAAAAATCAACAATCAGCATGGGCCACTGTCGCTGTGCTGGACAAACACATATAATGGACAATAACTAGCTGTGTTATTCGTTTGACAAGTTGAGGACTAGAAGAGAACGTGTGCATTATTAGCCTCCATGTACAAGCCACAGAGTTGTAATTCAAAATATTGCAATTTAAGGTAACACATTTTTAAAGTTTAATTTTAGGCTAATCATGAAGTATGCAACACCATAAGCATCAGCTCTGATTTCTAAAGGATGAAAGTTTATGTGCGAGGTCATAATGTTTTCACTAACCCTTGTATGACCTCACTGGTCACTGTAAAAAGATTAAACTTTTTTTTATGTCTCCTGTGACTTGCTGAAACTTCTCAAGAGAACCCAGGCAAAACCCAAGCTGAAACTACACGTCACTCAACAATATAACGAAAAAAATAAAATAAAACGTAAAATCAAATTAAATCAGTTGAAAATGATCTTGCCAAATAAACCAGTTCAAGCTCCATATACATATCTTCCACAATACTGCAGCTAGAGCAAAGCGGACCGAAGAGCTTTTATCATTTGCTATTAAAGCTTTTAGCGACGAATTCAAAGAAAGATGGATTCTGCAGAGAGAAGAGTAAATGGAAACCAGGACCTCAACTGTCCATCTGTGAGAGATAACCTCATTGACAGAATGACCCTATGTTCCTTAGTCCTTGTCATACATCTAACAATAATGACAGCCATGCGCAGCAGTTACACTCCCCTGGACGCACACAGCCTAATCATCCCCCAATAGTATTACCATTCACTCAGTGAGCTCCAATAACAGAGGGTTTCAATGAGAGCGCTGTGTCTCTCTGCGTTTGATAAGGCTGGTTGTGAACAGCCACAGTGTGTGTGTGTGTCCCTGTTTGAGTGTGCGATAGGATTAAGCCAATGAATCTTCAGAATGAAATTTTTGTGTTTGTACCTCAGTGTGTGTATGCGTGCGTGCGTGTTGTGAATGGGTCAGCCATCAGAAACGGTGCCCATGGGTTTTCTATTGAGTTAGAAAGCTGGTCTATGGGCCTCAGAAGGACGAAGATTCAGGTCTAATGGTAACTGATCCAGTTAGAGACAATGATAATAACAACAATATGGCTCCTTTAAAGTGGAGGGACAGACTGCGCTGGCAGAAAAGACAGGAAAGGAGGAGGGTAGAAACGATGCGAGCTTGCAAAGCAGCGAGAACTAAACTTCATTAAACTCACAATATGCTCACAATGCTGCAGTTTGCATCAACATATAGAAAGGGCAAAAACTTCCAGATCAAAAAATAACAATTGCTTTAACAGATGCTTATATACTGACAAGAGCAAAGAAATTACGGAGGAAGTAGTGAGAAAACTAATGTGGGAGACATAAGGGAAAAACAACATAGAACTGCAATGAAAGTGAGACGCTGTGAGAGGAAGAGAGCTTGTAAAAAAACGTGAGGAGCAAAGACGATGAATGCTGAGAATCCTGCAGCGAGTCAGAGAGGAGGTGCAAGGGGAGGCCAACGGGTGAGACAGGGAGGAGTACATTTAAGTAACTGCACAGCGCAATATGTGTGAGTGTGTTTGTCTATCTCCTGGACAGAGCTGAGAGAAGAGCAACAGTCACACCAGTAGCTCTCAAGCAGAGTCTCTGTGTGATCTTGCGGTTTCCCTTCCTGTTTCCCACTCCCCTACATGACACTTCTCACTTTTGCTGAACGTGTGTGTGAAGAAGAGCAATGTGCAGCGTAATGCAATTAAGAACAAGGAGCGTTATATGTTCTGGCAAAGAGCAACTTTATATCATGTTTTAATAATGTGTGGCTGCAGCGATAACTGAAGACATTAAAGGACGGTGGGTCTACCAAGGCAAAACCGTGAGCAAGACCAGGTAGAAGCAGGAGAAACAAATACATGAACATGGTACCACTGCTGAGATGAACTTTGTGTGTGTCTGCGCTCATCTCTTTCCCAGCGTGAGGTTTCTGTCTGTGGCCTTATGTCACCACGCCACAAACCGATGGGGGGTGAATGCCTTCTCATGTGACAACGATGGTTGCATTCGGATTTAGTTTACCTAAAAGGCTCTGCACACACCCCCAGGCTAATTAGAGCTCTAGTTCGGTTGAAGCACTGTGAACTAAGGACATCTGACTATAGAAACAGGAGAGTGTGAAGAATACAAATCAATATCAAGTCTTTTCAGGGTCCTAGTTTTTTGGTGACTCACTCACTCAAGAGTAAAGTCAGTTCACACAGAACACCAACACACTCTGTAGTGAACACATGCATTGCGTTGTGGGGCATAGTGAAAAAAGTACTGAGGTGTCACCAGACAACATGGCATCTACCTACTCCGACCGTAAGCCAATTACATCTATACCAGCTACTTACTATGCATTTACTGCCGCTCAATTATTCGTCACACTTACAAATGTTTTATATTTTTTTATATTATGGTTTTACCATTTTACAGCACACTTTATTATAAATTAAAATGTCCTCAATAAAAATGTTAAAGTAGACACAGCTAGAGCTTCCACTTGTATCACATATTCTTTATCCATATTATTCATCAGGGATTCTGCTCCCAAACTTTGTTTCTGATGTTAATCCTATTACGTGAGGCATAAAACATGCTATACAAATTGTTATTATTAGCTGTATGTATAAAGTACAAACCAGTGAGAGGTCAAAGAAAATAAGACTTGCATTGCGTTCACACATCTCTGCCTCCATCCAAATGACAGTCATCACTATGAAATGTACTGTAATTGAATTTCAGATGGCTCCTCTTATTAAGTCATTAGCAGAAAATATCTCTCGATCGGAGGGAGAAGAGGAAAGAAAGAGGGAAAATTATGAGAGGAGAAAGAGGGGAAAAGAGCCTGGTGAGAGAGAAACAGCAGAAAGCAGCACAGAGAAAGGCAGACAGGAGAAAGATAGAGGAGAGAGGGGGCAGATAAAGAGGTTCTTTTGTGTTGAGTCAGAAACTCATTTTCTTGTGCGTGGCTCAAAGAGTGAAGTGTTCGTGCCTTCTCTGGCTCTTTCGCTTTCTCGCTCCATTTCAGCCCTTTTCTCCCTGCCTCTCCCGCAGCGCAGTTCATTGTGGCGGTGTTAGACTCCTGCGATCACTTGAGACCGAGGGAGGCAGGCGGAGAGGAGGCGAGGGGAGGAGAAAGGGAGCTTGTTAGCGCATTAGGAACTAGGCCCACTGCTGAGATGCAAGGGCGCGCGTGTGTGTGTGTGTGTGTGTGGAGTGTGTAGCTGTACAGTGCTACACAGATTTATGCAAATGTCACATGCTTTATTAATAGTCCCAACCAAATGTAGCGACTGCAAGTTGGGCTGTCACTGAACACATCTGGCTGGGACCCGTTTTAAATGAAGGGTAATTCTACTGCACAGCCAAGAACAATTACACAAACGCACAAAAAGTGATCAGTTAGCAAGCAAACATATATTGCAGGCGGTGATTACAAGATAAGTAAAGTATTTTAAAATTTTGGTGCTGAAGTTGTTTCTGTTGTTTCCTTCTTTCACATTTATTGTAATTTGATAACACCAGACATCTGAAGGGCAGACAGCGCGTGGTGGAGAAGGCTGCACAGGGCAGACGGGACCGATTTGATATAGTTGCATATTGCAGTTACTCGAAAAGTTTGATTCCTGCACAAAAGAAACAAAACTGTTTTACAAATAAACAAACTTGCTGCTGTTGTTCAGATGTCGTCGCTTATAATGAGCCATAATTAAAGGGTGATATTTATCAGGGAGGAGCTGAAGATGGGCACAGCTATTTTTATGCATCCATCCCAGAGAAAGTTTACAGTTTTTATGTGGTTTTAATGATGAATGAAATGTGGGTCTAATGTTTTGCACTTAAAATTATTGGAAACAAGGGGAAATAATATGTTTAAACGTGATTAATATAGATTAATTTCTCATCTTTATTTTCAAAATGAAGTACTCTATCAACACTATGCCACGTTGCCTTACACTAAAAATATCCTGTGTCAGACTTGGAGGTCTTCAAGTGAGGCAGCAGAGCGAATAATTATCTACTTTTAAGACCATCAGCCCTAATGTCACCAACAATTAAACAACATTTTAGTTAATACTGGCAATGAACTGTTGAATAAAACACATGTTCATCGCGTTCATGGATTTACTTTTGTGCAACATTTGAAGTATGCGGAATAGAAAAGTATTTACTGTGGGCTGTGAAATACAAGTTTGTAATTTTACATTTAAAATTTGAATTTAATACTAATTCTCTGCATCATACTTTGTAATGCACAATAAAATTATGTACACCACCTACTATGCTGCCATCAATACGCACATTACGCTGAACTAAATACGGAGAGTTTAATACTATATACACACACACACACACACACACACACAAAGTCCTGATACCACTTCAACTGGGAGACTTTTCTCTTACTTGACTAAAACTAAACTTGGTTTTCACAAGGACATTTTCAACACTGCATCACTTACATCCAATTAGATTTCCCCCTTTTTTGAATCAGTTTTTATGAATCATTTACTTGACAAAACAATGAATCACACCATCATTCAAAAAGGTGACCAAGATCTAATATCAACGTGACGCAGCACAGACTTCCCTCCTTTCCCTTTTAGAGCTTAATATTTCTATTAAAACTGCAACAGCACTATTTCTGCTCGTTTTCCTACAAGATACCTTTTCAAGCACACGTACTACATCTCACTGTGCATCTAACACACACCAACACACACCCACCCTATCTGTCCTCTCCACCCCAGGCATTGGAAAAGACAACAGAGAGAAGGACATCAGAGGGATAATACAATTGGAAAAGCTTTACAGCGTGTAATGATAAACCTGTGTGTGTCTGTGTGTGTCCACGCCCAAAGGAACAAGCTAATGGGTTTATATCTCTCTGTGATAGCAATGATATGGAGGCTTTGTGATTTCATTACAATGTGTGTGTGTGTCCACATATGCCAAAGATGAGGACAGAGATAGGTTGGTCTAATGCACTACTTATTGTCCACATGTACACACACCCACACACATGCACAATTGTATTTAGCCCCTATTCATCTGCTCTTTAACCCAATGTAGAAACAGAGGCTGAGGAGAAGACCAGACGTGATACATTAATTGGCCCCTTGTCACCCCACTATTTCACCCTTTGACGTGTGTGTGTGGACACACACAGACTCACCACTGGGGAGCCCTAAAGCTGCCAGCGCAATTACAAGCCTTATTTAACACGGACACATGCACCAAAGCGCACAAACGCACACATGCGTGGTGTTGGTGATCGTCATTGAGGCCATAATAATAATTCTCCGATTAGGGAGATGGATCCTGGTCTTATCTCCAGGGTTTATTCATCCTCCACATACACAAAGATATGAATATGAATATATATATATATATACACACACATATATATATATATATATAATTGTAACATGGATATGAGAGGTGACAGGACTACTATGTCGTATATCTCAGCTCTTTTGTAGTCTCACTGTTCACTTGATTTAATAATATGTTTTCTTTAATACAGTGATTGAAGAAATACTAATCATTCATCACCATCTCTACTCTCTGCCTCCTTTTCTGTTGCTTTAGTGCCAAACTGAAGACACTAGAACTCATCGTGTGCTGTGCCGCACTTCACTGTGGTCTTGGTCATCAGCGACATCCTGTCCTGAATCTTAAACACCTTGTCACATAAAAATACTAACATTCGCACAGTCCGCATCAAAGTGCACACACACGCACAGTTATGCACACACATACTACAGATTAGCTTGTTTACCAGTCAGAGGGGGGTCTGCTCCAACAAGGTGTGATCAAGCCACTGATGGCTACAACTCATGTGTCTGCACAGCTTTTGGTGACAAGGCATGAACGTGTGAACACAAATGCACCCACACAAGCGCACAGCACTGTTATATGAATTCTATATTTCAAAAATTAGTACAGAAAAACAAGATAGAACATAAAATCTAAAGTAAAACGCCTCACCGGCCAGTATTTGTGTTTTCTCTGTGATTACTCAGGTAAACCTCCATGTATCTATGGAAAATGTCAGATGAATAACAAGATATCATCAGTGGTTTTTTGCATTTGTGATCCCCAATCCTAAACATTTTGAGATTATATGTCAAAACAGGGATACAATAAAGTACCTAAAACTTTAAGTCTGTTGGGAGGTTTGATTTAATGAGTAATATTAATCAATAATCTCCTTCTTTCCCCATGACTTTTGCAGACCTTGTCAAAATCATAGTGCCAATACTGGTTGTGCGGGCGATTTTAACAGCATCACACACACAGATACTTCCCCAAGGAGAAAGTGGAAAAGATTAGCCACAACCCCTCCTTCTCACCCACCCTTTTCATTTCCTCTATCTACCCAACGGGAAACAATTAACTACTATCACCTCCCCCCACTGCATGCACTCACACACAGGCTCATATTCATATGCTTACGCTTAACCCCTCACTAACACAAAGACCCTTTAATCTGTTCCTAATTATAAGTGTGCGCATGTTGTGAAATAAAGAAAAAAAAAATCTGTATTTCTCAATGCACCAACATCAGCAGTTACTGATATTGCTTTCAACACTTTAAATCTTTGCAGTTTCATGAAACACAGCACTGCAGCTTTATTTAATGTCAAAGGAAGTGCTCCTTCCATATCTAACCGGTGTAGTGGAGCTTGGGTGAGGTTAAAGATAATATGACCCCATTTCAGCATCAGCAATAACAAAATGTCTTCAATTTGTAAGGCTTTGCCCTCACCTTTCTACCATGGTGAGAAACACACACTCCTTGTCACACACACATGGCAGATAGTAGCCTTACTGGGACAATAGGCTCTATTGTGGGAGCTGGCAAAGAGAAGCCAGGCAGGCCGCCAGGCGTTTGGCTGCTCTTGGTGTGTGTGGGGATATGGGGGATAATAGCGCTACATGCCCAGAGCTGCCATCATTTCAGTGGGAACAGTGTGAGAAAGAGATGGAAAGGCAGCGACACACACATGCACAGAAAACACACACAAACACAGCATCGCTATCACACTGAGCCATATGCTGACCCCAGCCTCACTGCAGCTATCTCTGCCAATCAACTTCTACAGGGGATGTCCCACACACACAAACAATAGCTCTAATCCTGACAGAGAAATTTATACACAGCATAAACACCACAAAAGTAGAAGTGCAAATGGATAGATGATATACATTTGAAAAGTCATGCACACTCTTGCTGGCAAAGTATGTAGTAGCTTTGTATCTTTCCAACATTGTTCTCCCTGACCACAATCACTCAGGAGCAGATGGAGTAATAACATATTATATAATATGTATGGATGTGCACAAGCTCTAACATAAATAAAAAATCTTTAATGACATCATACAAAATGACAGTATAACATCATCTTTATCTTCTAAACATATTTGCGTAATGTTTAAGGTCACTACCTCCTCTAACAATTGTTTTGAAATTACGCATTTACAGTGACTCGACTGATTTACATTCTGTAGGACTCTGTGACATCTAAATCAGTTGTACATAAAAAATAAGTTGTAAATACTGTATACAGAACATTCAATGAAGTTGAGTCAATTGAAGTTTCAGCAAATTTAGAAGTGGCTTAATATACATATGATGCTATAGTGAGAAATTACAGTGAATCCTTTATGGATATTATAGATTATTATGTTATGTATGTTATGTATAGATTCATGGGAACATTAATCTATACATAATGGGAAAAAAAACTTGCAAAAAGAGATTCGCTTTAAAAAAATAATCCCCCTAATTCAGTAATGAGCTGATGTAAATAATTACTTTGCAAAAGAATTTTCTTTTCTTTCGTTTAGACTGATTGGCATAAATAGCATTTTAAAATAATTTACAACACAGTAAATTGTGTAGGAGGGGTTATCAATACTTTCTGAAGTGACTACATGTGGGATAGACTAAAAAAATTCCAGCTCCCCTGTTCATGTACTGCTCTAGTGATTCAGACGCAGCTCAGTGGAACACAAGAATGAGATATGTATGAGGTGTTGACATTAAGAAAAACAAAAAATATTCAGAGTCTTACCATTTACTCAAAGTGTTGCGTTGTCTCATATGACCTGTAGGCACCATTAGGTTCAAGAACTATGCTGGTGCTGGAGTGGTGACACCAATATAACGCTCAGCAGTCTGCTCCTTTCTTTCATCTGCTCTAATCTATGACTTCATAGGGATTGATTCCACTGTGGTGGGCTACAGGAGGAATCCATCTGAGTCCACACTGACCGAAGAGCTGCTGCTGTGTGTGCATGTCACCAGAAGGTATGAAAGTTTAAAATTTTAATTTGTGCCACACTTCATTGAAATGTGAATATGAGGCCACAAGGTTTATACGTAGAGGGGCTGTATGTGTGTGAGGGAGTCTTGGAGTGCTTCACTTGCTGCAATGAGCTGATATGTGCGATAGAGCTGTGCTCACACACAGCTGTCCCAGTAGCCTGGCACTGTGTGTGTGCGCTTTTGGATGGCTCTAGTCATGGTGAATGAAAGATCAGAGAGAGAGAGAGGGAAGGCAGATGGACTACCCTGAGGGCCAAGAGACAGGGAGAGAGAGTGAGAGGGAGGGAAGAAGACAGACAGAGGGAGAGAGAAAGAATAATGCCAGTTAAACACTGACACACTTAGCTCTGCCAACCTTCTTTCTGTCTCTCTCTACCCCCTGGTCTTCTGTGTCAGCCCCTCAGTGAGGATACTTGATGTTAAAATGCAGCACTCTGAAACAAAGAGGGCACAGTCTCAAGCCTGATGCAGCACTTGAGGGGCCCCAACATAAGGGCCTATAACCCCGATGTGCTATATATGGCCAAATCTAAAGTAATGTTTGAGTCTTATTTTAGAACAAAAAAGTGAAAATACATCCAGTATATCCTCATAATCTATAAGTTTTGACGCCCGTGCTGCATCTTCAGTAGCTCACATCTGTTTTACATTTATTAAATCCAGTAAATCTGAGTCATTAACTCTAAAACTAACTCAAGACACATAATACATCATGGTGAGTTTGTCTCAGTTTAGAAATAGAGAATGAACTCAGAAGATAATGTAGTAAAAAGAAATTCAAATTCAATGAAGTAAGAAAAGTTAAAAAAAATCTGAAAACAAGCAAAAATAGACGATATGACAGAGTAGGAACACACAGTGAGATAAGAGATTTAAAGAGACAGAAGAGAAGTCACAGGGACAAAATTAGAGATGGAGACAGGAACAGTGACAATAACGGGCACTGATGCACATAAAACAGGAGTAGACAGAGCCACGTTACGGCCCAGACATAGACTGAGCAGAAAAAAAAGAAAAGAAAAACAAAGTGACAGAAGCAGAGAAGTGGAGGGAGAGGAGAGAGGGACAGAAGAGTTAGAGGAGAGAGGTGTGTGTAGCAGAGACATGGGGAGTCAATAATGACTGATTACTGTAATTCAGTCTGTCAGAGACATCGACCTGCTGCAACCACCAATCAATACACACCAGGACACTTGCAGACACACACAAACACCTCCAAACAAGCATGCGCGACACATGTGTGTCATCTGGCACGTGTACACGGCCCAACACACAGTAGGCATATGGACATAGACACAACTGTACGCATGAAAAAGTGGAAAAACACAAGTGTAGAGATGTCTACATGTCTACACACTTGGTCAAAATCGCAGGAGGCACACAAACTGAACACACCAACTTATGACGTAAATATGTGCGAGAAAGAGCACACTCTCAACACAATGGGGTCGGGAAGGGTGGGGGTGTTGGATACGAGCTACAGCCCCACACTGAGCATAACAATGTCTTCGTCTCCGGCTTGCTGGGTGGACGTGGCAGAGCAAAATGGCTTCTTCAGCCTCCCACTTCCCCCACTTCTCTCCACACTCCTTGCACCTTCTTGGCAAGCATCACCTCTAGCAACTCAAATTATCTTGTTGAAAAGAAGAGGGGGGGGGGGGGGGGGGGGGGGGGGGTGGAGGAAGCAATGCAGTGGTTGAAAGGGGGGAGAAAAGCTGGGCAGGAGGGGAGAAACAGAGAGGAGAGACCGAAGGTAAAAGAATGAAAATGTGAACGCAGCTTCGTTCATTTAGTATATTGCTAAAGTATTAAAACTACTGGTTTTCATCCAGAGTAAAATACAATAAACACAAGCACACACACAGCAACTTGTCTTATCTGACCGCAAATAACCATGAACTTATCTGAGTACAAAGGGAAGAAGTGCAGGAAATACACAGGCAGATAAGCAGACAAACAGGAAGACAGTGTCTTGTAGATGCTGCTCAGAGGAAATTCCAATGACCAGGCACTGACCATTGGCACAATCAATGACACTCACCTCACCATAACCAGGCCTGTGTGTGTGTAAAGCTGCATGTTGGTATGTGGCGGCATTTGCATCACTGTAGTTCTGTACGCGAGTGTAATTAACTGTTTGTTAGAATAAAGCCTGTGTGCATGATTGTGCGTGTTAGCAAGAGAGCCTGCACATGAAGCCCCAAAGCGTAAAACCCCTCATTTAGGGGGCAGTCATCGATAACTATTGACCGCTATCATCGCATCAGATCAAGACACGCTGTACACCTGCACAGACACGTAAAGGCTCTGCTTCAACATCGTCTTCTTGAATGTGTACAACAAACACACACTTGACATATAGCACATCAGATAAAACTAAATCCAGCTCGGTCACACTAGCACGAAAGCCAAACACCACTGGACCACATTGATTTGCTATTAACACCCGAGTTGAGTGATAACCAACGACATTAACAATTAATCTATCATATTCATATTTTAACAACTTAAAGCAGGCAAAGCAAAGCCTCACACATAAGTTTGCTTTGTTATAGATAAAGAAAAGCTTCTGTAATCTCGCTCTCACTTTTGATTTTGTTTTGCATTTTCCGAGTTTCATTTTCAAAGGATACAAGTTCTGGTACAGAGGAATGAGGGATTTGAGGGCTCGACTGGCGTTGATAGCCGTGGCTCTGACCATCGTGGGCAAAATCTTCATGTCCACAATGGCGCCGTCAAATAGTGGACCAAAGAATGGCACCTGCAGACACAAAGGCAAGCAGTGAAATACATGATCAATCAACCTAGGTTCTTAAACACACACCATTTTCTAATCTTTTCTGGAGTAGAACAATCCGTGTGACTCCCTGTATCTCAGTGAACCAACCCAAGCAAGCAATAACAGTGTTTTTTGATGATCTACTATTTGACTCAGGTTACGGCCTTCTGATTTAATTCAATACTCTGCTTGTGGAATCCACCAAAGAAAATAATGTCAGGGTTTTCTATTGAATTTACTTGCAGACCAGGTCTCCAAGCCATGCACTCTGTGACTGTGTGCAGTGCTTTCAGGACAGCAACACAGAGAATATCTTATCTAACTTGTTTTTGGATTCCTGATAATTCAATATTTTTGCTTGTAGAATGAATGAAACAGAATAAGGTTCTGTCATTATTGATGTGGTTTCTATGTCATACAGAAAAAGCAGCATTTAATTGTGTTAGGTCTTGTTTGAAATAGAGTTACGCTATTAGTGCTGTGGTATTAATGTCTGTGTGTTTTAGGCTGATACATTAGCCAGAGCAGAAAGACTTGGGGCAAGACTCTCTCTAGGATTGTTAGGCAATTTGGACGCATATCTTTGTCGTCTGGAAGGAAACATACAATTATGTACCAAACACTGTGTGTGTTTTCAATTTTGTTTACAGCTCATAGAGTCTCCAAATACGCACAACCTTAAGCCTCTGTCATGCATATCTAGAGCTGTGATGAATAACCCAACAAACATATGGACAGATCGAGGTCTGAAAACTCTAATAATAATTTTTTGTTGCAGGTCTCAGTGTCTTTAATTTCAAAGCGTCCAATACTATTAGCCTGCGCTTTATCACAAGCAACTTTATTTCATACAAATTAGAAAAAAAATAAATCGCATAATTACCTCAGGTTTCTTAAGAATATGGACGGAGTACATGTGATTCTTCATGGGGTAGATGATGATTAGTACATCTCCAAACTCTGTTGGGATGATTCCTCTACGGTAGTCTCTTGAATGCTCGGACCAGACTATGTGGACCTCATCATTACCCAGGTGCCTCAGCTGGAGGAGTCGAGACAAACGGAAAGAGAAAGTAATGGGAAAGAAATGTTAATTTAAGAACCTAAATACAATATACGGTCTACATTTTTCTTTGTCCAGTATAAATAACAAAAACTAAGTAGAAGGTGAATGTGTGATAGGTTGTATCCATCATAACCCAAGGCTTTTGATTTTTGTGTGTATACTTGGCATAGGTGGCCCTGGGGTGATGGAGCGAGCGTGTGAAGATGGAAAGTGTACACAAAGACAGAATGAAGTCCCAGAAAGATGAAGTATGGGCTGGAAGACAGATGGGATGAACTGTGATGCGCGTGATGGTGTGTGCGTTTAACATTCATCTGTGGGCTACAGTCAGGTCTGCTGACAGCCCTGTCATTAACCTTGACGTCTGCCAAAATACACCCTGCTGTCCCACCCACCTCCTCATACTGTTCCTCTACTTGTCTGCTATGGCACACACCTGCAGATGGCTGCTGAGCTCAGTCTCAGCCCAGAGATTAACACAAGGCATTTCCTTTTAATGTTTTAAGTAGAATTGGTTTTAGCTGCGTAGAGAATGTGAATTTTGGACTTGTTGTAAGTCCAAATTTCCTCCGACAGTGCATCAGGAGACACCGTTTAATTAGAAGCAAATTTGTCCCCAAGCACAAATCCAACCAAAACGTCTCCAAGCCAGAGGCAGGATGGATTAATTAGTTACCTCATTTGTCATATTTGAAAGTGATTTCACCCAAGTGCCATGATGACACTGCTTGAATGTACCTGACTGCATTGAGTTATAGGTCTATTTAACCCAATACTTTCTTGACTAGTGATACATTAAGTTGATATATTACGCAGAGTTTAGAAAATACAGTACATGACGAACGGCAATGTATTTATAAAGATCTGTTACAAATAAATCTTTTAGAGGCACCTTCACCTGATGGCGCTTGCAGTTGAAAGTGTCAGAAAGACACACAACTCACAGCAAAACTGAGAACTGATGGGGGCCTCTGCCATTATCACATTTATAGTTTAAGATTTATGAGCAGTATTTCAGTGTCCAAACCGTCAAATAAAGCAAAGGAGAGTCTCATCGTCAGACGTGCTTTTTTAAGCCACATCACTATTTTAACAGTAACAAAGATCAAATCAATATTATTTCTGATCGCTGGGGAAATGCTGTGTTTTTATCAGGTTTCAAGCACGAGGTATGAGAGCGACAGGAACCCAAGTAAAACTGGACAAATGCCCTGCAAGAGGCTCACATAGCAGTATTGTTGCGTGTGTGTGGATGATAAATGCCTGCCAGTGAGGACATGTGTATGTCTGTCAGTTTAACCTCTTTGTGGACACATTTGTAAGCCTGTGTGTGCTTGCTACCATGCATGAGTGTGTGCGCCCATGTGTCCAACAGTAACACAAATTTATAGCCGTGTGGCTATTTGAGCAGACTGATGTGAATGAAGCCCTTAGTGAATGTGTGTTTGTGTCGACTTAAACAGCTTTAGAGCTTGTATGTGCGTGTGAGGGAAAATGTGTGTCTGATGGGGCCGTCAGCTGATCAGGCAGAGTGATGGTGTCGGACCAGGCGCTGATAATCCAATCAGGAGCCTGAAGCGACATGATAGGCTGAGAAACAGGAAGTATGATCTGATTAAAAGGACATTATGGCCATGTGCAGAGTGCCCAGTGCCTGGGGGCTGACAGATGTGCACACGCACGCACACAGAGGCACACATTCACACAAAAAAACCCGCTGCGTAGACACTGATACAAGCCTGCACCATGCACAAACACAAACGCGATTGCTACTAAGAATTATTGAAAACACTGGTGCTGTTAAAACACTGACATCAACAGCTTGTGGGTTTGTTTGTGTGTGTTCATTTGCAATGTTACTCTGAGACAAAGACGAGACTGAGGAAGAGAAAAAGGGAAGGGACTCATCTCATAGTGAATAATTTATATTTGTCTTCCATTAATAAGTGATATTAGAGTAAGATTACGAGCCTTTTTAAGCTCACAATAAATACACCCACACCCACACACACACACACAAAGACACAACCACACACACACTATTGCAGAGGGAATTGTGTGTGATGTTCAAATGAAAATAGCTCAAAAACACAGACAATTAGTTGACCTTACTTTAACTAGAGTGGTGTGAATAACAATCCATTAACAATGTGTCAGTGTTTGGAGACGTGGTGTGGGTTTACCTTCTTGGTGAGGTTTAGATCCTGGTCGTGAGGCATGCGTGTAGAGACGTGGTAGATAACCTCAGTAGTAGAAGTGGCGTAGTAAGGTGTAGTCTGTCCTGTACTGCGATTCCTTTGGAGGCCTCCCATGAAGCCGCAGTGAGTTGTGAGGTCCACCTAAGGGAAACACACGGCAGGCAAAATACAGTGCATTGACAATTAATTGTTTCCTTTCATCTTCTATTAATTATGTGATTGTGAATACAACATAGCAATAATAGCTGCAAGTCATAGACAGGGCCTGTAAAAAGTACTCAGTCCCTTGGATGTGTCACAATTTCACAAAAGTATCTTTAGTTTAGCGGCGTGTTCCATTAGAAATTAGGGTTTCTGAAAATATGTTGCCTCATCATAATTACTCACTCACTCATTGACTTTCTACTGCTTTGTCCTGGTAAGGGTTGTGGGGTGCTGGAGCCTATCCCAGCTTTCATTTGGGTGAGAGGCTGGGTGTACCCCGGACAGTTCGTCAGTCCATCACAGCTCATTAAATTTATATGGTTCGAATGTATATGGCTGGTGTAATTAGTTCTTTTATTGCAGCTGTATTCCCTAACAGTATAGTATATAATCCAGGATGTTTCACTTATTCTAGATATAATGTATTAAAGAAAAGTATTAAACATCCATATTCAGTCATGTGTAGTCAAAATTCATTTATGACTTTTAAATGTATTCTTTATAAAGTCGTACAATGAAGAAAACTGTTGGCATTTTAAGAATATCGTGTTCTGTCCTTACCTCCCAGCCCAGTCCAGAAACAAAGTCTTCATAAGCTTGGCTACCTGCTGTGTTGGTTAATATAGAGTGTTTGTCTTCTTGGCCTTCAGCCACATAAAATACTGCTATTTTATGGGTCTCACGGCTAAAGAGAAAGAAAGAAAAGAATGAAAAACTGGACAACTAATGAGAAAGGGCACGTAAAACACCTCCTTTAAACATATTAAAGTCAAACCAAGGAATCATTCTTCGTAGCTACAGTGTGCTGCCAGATTCAGGAACAAGTTACCAAGCATTACATTAAAACCTAAATTACAGGATAAAAAAAAGGGAAAGTACAGAACATGTGTCTGATTGACATATTTTCTTACCACTGCCTTGAATCCAGGTTCTTCAGCTCCCTCAGTAACTTCTCATTCTTCCTCAACAAATGAAAACTACTCCTGTGGGATACAGATACTTTCTTTAGTGGTGTGGGTAGATCTGCTTCTAGCTAAGTAGACTATTACAAGTCAAAGGCCCCTTGTTTAAATTAAAAGTAATATTTTGCAAGGTAAAGGTAAATCTGGGTAACATATGAATTAATTAATTAATGCAGTCGGATAAGAATGAAAAGTCACAAGACTGTATGTTATTCTGCTCTGGACCAGGTTAAATTCGGAGAATAAATCTCCATAATAACTTACGGTAATTACCTTAACTTAAAGTGTTTAACCACAGCAGAAGCACAACAGAATAAATCTCTCTGGACTGACCTTACGTTTGCGCAACCAAGTTAAGGTTACTGAACCAGGACATCTGGAAAATTCCAGCATATCCCTTATCTTAGTTTTGTGCAATAACCCGCAGATCTTAGATCATATTTTGAATTTTACAGACCATATACAAAGGCTGGTTGCAAAGATGCCCAAATTACCATGGGACAAGATGTAATAATGGTTAATGTGGTACTGACAAAGATGGCCTAAGAGCTTTGTTTACGTTCTCATTTTTGCAAAACCTGGTCAAACACTGTGAAATAGGTGATAAATACAGAGCATCTGTTTTAGACAGGTGTAGAATAAAACAGAGGATGACCCCAACTGTGGCCTAAATACGTATCACTGCATGTTACAACTGCATCATGAAACAGCGATACAACATGTGACGCTGAACACAACTAGAGTCGTTGCCACTTTCAGAGTGCAATTAGAAAAGGAAAAGAACCTTAGATTTTAATGAAAACAAAAGCATTTCACGAAGACCACAGGCCATTCAAAATGTCCTGGGGACCAGCACCCAACCTTGGCAGCTGTGATATAAAACCAAGACTTAAGCAGTGAAGCTTGAAGTGGACTGATAATGACACTCATTCTGTTCACTCTTAGAAAGGGGAAAAAGAGAAAGAGCAGGAGATAAAGAGAGAGGCAGCAATTTGCTCTTTATTAAAGTGATACTTGGTAATGGCCTCATTCTCTGCTCTCAAAGACTCCATTTACACCCAGGATTATAGGGAAAAGCATAAAAGGGGACAAACACGCGCGCATGCACACACGGGTGACTGTCAGTATCTTAGTGTCTTTAATGTCCCATATGAATACCTGGAGACATAAGAGGACAGTAACAGATTATTAGATAATCTCTTCTTCATTTTCCTCTCTTCTGTCTTCCCTCCTCTTCTCCTAGTTTCTTTACTCTTGTAATTTTACATTTTGGTTCAATTTGAAATCTATTGTTTAAATTTTCTCCCTGCATCGAGTGCCTTAGTCATCCTGATTCATGAATTACCATGTCTCGCTCAATCATTTTCTTCTTCAACTACTGCCTTTTAGTCTAACTCTAAATGGGTTGAGTATGATCAATAGAGTACTATGCTCATTATCACACTATCACTTGCAGTGTGTGCGTGCGTACTCACATTCACACAGTGTGTTAAGAAGTCTATTGTGTGGGCTGAATGTAGATGGTGTAAATCCCTGGATAAAGTATAAAAAGGGATGAGTGTCCATTAGCTGGCTAGACACATTTAAAGTGATACCTTGACATTGTGTATTTTAGCCCAGAGTCATTGAGAAGATGAAATGCTGTGCTGTGTGAATGGGCAAAAGTGGTGTCTAATTAACGCAAAATACTTTGTTGAATTTGAACATTTTCTCTCATTTGCATTCACCAAGCGTTTGGTTTGTTAGAGGGGAGAAAAAAAAATAATAAGAGACTTCCCACATGTCCTAAAACAACATGGCAAACAGCCTTTTAGTAAAGCTTATTCATTCCTCCCTAGGCATAAAATATGCTTTCAGTCTAATTATTTTGAGTTGTCTATATATTTTGTTAAAAAGGTAAGAAACAAAGAGTAGAAAAGGCAGGAAAAATGCCTACAAGTGTCTTCAGAAAGATGAGCAACCACTATCTGAAATAATGTTTTTATAATGTAATGTAAGGTGATTACCTTAGATGGCCATAATCTGCCACCACAGACGTGGTGAATGCAGCTTGTAATATTACAATACTAAAGCAAAAAAGGTGACATAAATATACATATGTGCGTCTGATCTTACCTCTTCTCCCAGGAGTTGAGACCCAGGATGTTGATCAGCAGTCTACAGTAGTAGAAGGCTGACTGTGGTGTCTCAGTCTCTGGTTCCGTCTGCTGCACCGCCCTCATGTTCAGCTCTTCACCTCTCTGAAAATGTGCACATTTCACTTTAATACTAAATAGATTGTGCTTTTACATGTTGGCACTGAACCCTGAAATTCTTTTTGTACCGTACACAAAATTACATATTTGTGGCTGTGAACATTTTGGTTTTAATTTTTTTCGTAGACATAGGAAAATGGTTCCATGAAGGTACATACATGAAGGACAAACTCTCGCTCAGCAGCACTCTGCTTCAGGATGGCATTGATGACATCATTCTCCTGCTTCTCTGAGACACACGCTGGAGGCGGGGCTGGGATGTTGAGTGGCATGCCTTGTGGGACCAATCATTGGTAAAAATGAGTTGGCTATGGGGCGTGTTGTCACGCACAGTGTTTCTTTCTTTTTAGAACTTCTGTGCAGCACATCAGGTGCTGGGTGTATATACCTGTTCTCTGTAGACACTCTGGGCTTGAGTATCCCAGATACTGCAGCATTTCATCCAGCGCATCGTCACCTTCCCTCAGTGAATCCCAAGATGGCACTGCCTCCCGACACACACGCTTAGCCAGTGGTGGAGCTAGAAGCTGTTCTAAGCCCATCTCCCTTCGATACCCCTCACTGTCCATTTTATTTTCCTTCTTCTCCTCTTCTTGCTCCTCTTCTTCCCCTACATCTCCTCCACCTCCTTTTTGGTCTGACTTCTCTTCCTCACTGATGTGCCTCTCAACTGTGTCTTCCTCTCCCTGAAACTCATCACCCTCCATCCCTTGGGCACCCTCCTCTGACTTCCTCTCCTCCTGTCGCTCTTCCCAGCTTTCTTCTCGCTTCACTCCTGCCTTTGTCAGTGGACCTCCTGGAGGGGAGTGTAAATGAAGACTTGCACTGTGGGGTGATTGTGTGCGTGTCAAAATTGTGTGTGCAGGGCTGCTGGGGGAAAATGGCGGAGGCCCGTAGAGAATGGCAGAGTCCCAGGAGTGTTTTCCAGCTACATCTCGGATGATAACGCGAACACAAGCGGGAGCAGAAGATAAACCAGCTGTCATTCCACCTCCTGGTACACCAGACTCTGACCGAATCTGGGAAAAGGGGAAGAGACATTGGTTGAACACTAAATTTAAAAATTTTAAAGTAATCACCATAGCACAGAGACGTAGGTTAGAAGTATAAACCATATAGACTGTTACCTGTAGCACTGAGAGCAGAGTAGAGCCGTTCAGAACCAGGAACTGTAGGTTTGGTGAATGGAAAAGCTCCGGACCAAGATCTGCACTCTCACAGAATGGGTTGTCTTGATTTTCACACACCTAGAAAACATGCATTGATTTAGCAGAACATTGTACTTGGAGAAACACATTCAGATCAGTATACCGGTGTCGTGACTACCACACTCAATAACAGTACCTGACTGGATAGAGTCGCAGGTCCACCAGACATTGGATAATGTCCAAGGTGGTTAACCAGGTGGGTGATGACTGTTCTGGCTGCGATGGAAACTAGGCCGTGCTGAATACGACTACGAACTGCAGAAAGACAGTGGTATTATTAGAAGTATAACACAATGGAGGTTAGTAATATATGTCTTTAAGTCAATATGTATTTTTAGATCTTACACTTTTCAGCCAAATGAATAATAATTGTTACTACCAATTATAGAAAACCTGAAAGAACTACTATAAAAACCTAGAAAGTGCTACAAACACACATTCAGCTTCTACATAGTTTGCCCCATGCTGGGCACAAGCCAATGCCATCACATACTGTGCTGCCAGAAGATCCTGCCTAATCAGCTTCATTACACACACACTGACATGCACAGACTTCCCAGCTCCTTATTGACAGGGCTGTATGCAGAGTACACATATGTTCCATCTGCCTAAACCTGTGTGTGTGTGTGTTGTCGAGACAAAGTAACTGAAAACAACAGGGAAAAGATAAGAAAAAAAGAAAAGAATGGTCTACGACAGGGATCTAGTCATGAGAACAGCCACTGTAGGCGATAGTGGAAAATGGATACATTGCAGACTCTATAGAGACGTCTACCTCTCATAATGTTTTATGATGGTCACAGTAGATTCTGTAGTTGTGTAGCGTTTCTCCAGTGTTTAATAAATTACCTTCAGTAACAGGCTGTAGTTTGCTGGAGCGTTCTGAGTCTGGGCTATGCAGTGGTTCTGGTTCTCTGAGGCTCTCTAACGGCAGGAAGGGGTCATAGTCTGTACTGGACAGGTCTGCCAGCTGCAGTGGGTAATACTTAGGACTGCTGAAAGAGTGTGCTCCATAAACACAACCATGCAATACCTAAAAAGAAAAAAGACGTAATTCGTATTGGTTGCCATTTTTGACTGGATACCATGGATCATGTGTAGGTGAAATTAATATAAGCCATAGTGTGTTAATAATGACATTTAATATATATGTTTTCATAACAAATAATATGGATCACTTTTAAATAAATGCAAACCTTATAAATACAGCTGAGCAGGGTCTTGGTAGGCTGGTCCCTCTCTGGCGGACTTTGTGTCTGAACAGGCTGAAGCAGAGTGTTTGGTGGCAAAGCCATCACCCAGTCCAACAGACAAAGCAGGAGGGAAACTACAAGCTGCAATACAAACAAGGACAGCACAATAAAGCATAGTAGGATAAGAATATCCAAGCAAGTAATACAGTCAGAGAATGCAATAAACTGTTGTGTAAGTGATGGTGTAATTTACCCTCTTATCAAGTTCGTGAGGAGATGACTCTGTAGTAGGCAGCAAGTGTGTAATGGTGGCGATCAAAATCTGAGGGGGAAAAAAAACAACAGATAAAATGGGTTTCTGTGCAAAAAACAAACAAACACTACTTCATCAATAAATGAACTAATGCGTTAAAATGTGAGATCTTCTAAGGCCTTAGTTTTTATTCATTATCATGTGATCATGTTGATGATTTGGGTTAGAAGTAATTTATGTCTCACCTCTACGATCTTCTTGGGAGTGTCAGGGGGGAACTTCTGAAGATGATCCACGTAACCGATCAGTAGGTGAAGGATGTCCGAAGCCACCAGCGCTACGCCCTTATTGGGATACTTTGAGACACAATTCACAGAACTTACTAATTCATATTAATTCCGTTTATGTAGTCAAGTGTATTAAAAAGTATCCGTAATAAAAAGGTCATAAAATTAATATTTCACAAAAAGGCTTTACTAATTATTATTAGCTGTTATTATCCATTGCAGTCCAAATATTCCCTCCTGTTGTAACTGTGCCTTTACATAAACTAATAATTAAAAATATTTACAACATAATACAATAAAGTTTAAAGCAGGAACAAAACAAAAAAACAATTTTTAAAAGGACCACAACGAACAAAAAATGCTTCTAGATGAAACTGAAGTAAGATGAGGACAACAAGAAGTGGTTGTGCATGGAAATATGATAATCCTCAAGCTCTGTGTACATGTGTACCTTTGTAATTGTGTGCACTTGGCTGTGGGTATAAAGGCAAGAGATTCAAAAGTACACAAGATGTGTGTATTTTTGTGACAGTGTGTGTTTGTGTGTGACACAGCTTGCAGCATTCCCCTTGGATTAGTCTCCTATCTGAAAGAAGACCAAACATATTGACAGTCCAGGGTTCACTCCCAGGGGTAAGAGAATGCAGGGTGTGTGTTGCTGTACTGTCCTAGCAGGCCATTGGCTGCCGATACACGAGCTAGGGATTCCAAGGTGGAAGAGGTATGTGTGTGTGCGCGTGTTTGTCTCAAGCCATTTGGCTGTAGATGAGAGAGTGTGTGTTGGACAGTATTATTGTACCAGTCTAGAGGCCTGAAACAGACAAAAATCAATTGGGGCAATTTCACCAACACCAACAATCACGTCCAACAATGTTTCAGACTTTGGCTGCTTGCAGCCCACCATGTTTAATACGTTCTATCCATTGAGGATATAGATGGTGTTTGGCGTGTTTGAAACTACTGTATGTACTGTAACTGTCAACATCTCTTAATGTTGATGCTACTAAAGCCCCTGTGAAGTCAGACTAAACCGCCCCTCTGAGATATTCAATTGTGAATTGTGTTAAGCTCATGTCATCTAAGCTTCCTTCTACACTATATTGACAAAAGTATTTGCTCCCCTGCCCTGAATTCATATGAACTTAGTGATTATTCCTAATCCATAGGGTTCAACATGATGTCGCTCCACTCTTTGCAGCTATAACAACTTCAGCTCTTGTGGGAACGTTGTCCACAAGGTTAAGGAGTGTTTAGGATTGTTTATTTTTGACCATTCTTCCCAAAGCGCATTTGTGAGGACACAAGACCTGGCTTCGAGTCTCTGCTCTAATTCATCCCAAAGGTGATCTATCGGTTTGTGGTTGCAGGCCAGTCAAGCTCGACCAGACTCTGTCATCCATGTCTTCATGGACCTTGCTTTGTTCACTGATTCCCATTATTTGGATGGGTGAGCAAACACTTTTGGCAATATATTGTGTTCTATCTTATTTCATTCAATTGCAATATTAAAAGGTGTCACTTTGACCTGTCACTTCAACTTCATTAAAAAGCCACTAATTTAACTACTTAACCACATAACTTAAACTGTGAGTCAGTGATGTTACATTAATATATTCACTCAATCATCCATCTTCTACCGCTTCCTCCCAGTAGGGGTCAAGCTGCAGCTTGTCCCATCTGTCTATGGGCGAGAGGCAAGGTTCACCCTGGACAGGTCGCCAGTCTGTCGCAGGGCCACACATATAGACACACAACCAGTCACGCGCACACATGCAATTTAAAGTTTTTCCAATCAGCCTAACTGCATGTCTTTGGACTGTGGGCCGGAGACCCCGGAGAGAACCCACGCAGACACAGGGAATCGAAACCGGGACCTTTTCGCTGTGAGGCAACAGTGCTGATCACCTCACCACCGTGCCGCCCGTACATTAACATATCTTAAATTAACAGAAGTAGAGCAGATCCATGAAACATGGCCAATTAGCAGCCTGTCAGACTCAGAGCCATCGCTTTAGTCCTACTTCACTGGATTACAGTCAAGATAGCCAAAAAGGCTGCAGTGGCCAAGAGCAACAAAGTCTGAAAACAGGCAGTATGGGATCAACATATTCAGATGGGATGACATGTGACCCTTATAGATTAACTTGGTAGTTGAATAAAAGAGTCTGTGTGTAAACCAGTCACTTTAAGGCAGTGTACAGCTTGACTGACCTTCAGAGTAACACAGATGACGTTGAGAGCATCTTTAATCTGTGGATGATGAGTCTCGTGAGCCAACTCTTCACACAGCCATATACCCAGACTGCACAGAGCCACGCACCTAATACAAAAGTACAGCAAACAAGCAGTGAAGCTACATGCACATTGTGTATGAAGCATTTCCTAGCCCCCTGCCATAACTTTAACCATCACTGCTAAATGTCTAACCATTAGGCTAATCTAAAACAAACAGACACACACTGTAGTATTACCTAGCAGGAGCAGAGGGCTCGTCCCTGGCAGATGTCAGGATGGTTTTGATAATGTGCTCCTAAAAAATAAACAATACACACAAACACGGTTAATACAAATCGTGTGTTATGTTGTGTGACATTGGCAGGGTGACCTCTCATTCTACGCAGTCCCAGACAAGTATGATAAAGGGACTTAGTGAGTGCTTCAACACTCCAGATAATGAGAAAGCTGATTCAAGAAATTATGAGGTTTTAATATACACTATGTCATAAGCATACAGTCTTCACTAAATATGGACATGCATCGGATACATTCACGCACTCAGTGGTGTTGTCCGTGTGGTTAATGATTGCTTAGTGATTCAAAACAAGATTCCTCCTTGAAAGAAACCAGCAAGCGGATCTGAGGTGCTGCCGTGCATGGCATTAGCGGTTTACAAAAAAAAACAACAACAACCACCACCACCTCACTCCCATAGCGCTGAACTACTGCAAGAATGGCTGATGAGGTATTAAAGTATTAGTTAGGTTGTTGTACAAGCTTTAGACTGAACTGGATTAAGCAAACAGTGGAGAACGGTTTGAACCCTTGCTTTGTTAGATAAGCTTGATGATACTGTTAGACAGTAACTGGTCAATTAGAGTCGGCCAGTAATCAATCAGGGTATGGACGTAAACAGCAGTCTGAACTACGTAACAGAAACTTAAAGAAGAAGCTACTGTCTCTCCCCGAGATCTTACAAAAACACACAAGAAACCTACAGTTGTGTTGGATGGATGATGCTCATCCTACTACCCCTCAATACCACACTATCATAGCTTTCATTCACCTTGACATCAGTGAACTTGGTAAGCACCATATCAGCAGTGGTGGGATGGAGGGCTGGAAGCTCCCCATAAAAGTTAGGGAAACACACAAGAGACCCAACAAGGATTTGGGCTTCCACTCTTGGAGCCTGCAAAGAAGAATACGGCAAAAGAAATATATAAGATAAAAAAAGAAGATATATATATCTACAGGCTATGTCAGCCTTTACAGTTCCACTGCCTTATTTTTCTGCTTACATTGAGTGATGAGCACGTGGTGACTCTTGAAGCTGCAATGATGAAGTCCAGAATGAGCATGGTGGCTCCAGGAAGGCCGATACTGAAGAACCGAGGACTGCTGTGCTTGATGATGGTGTTCACAATGTCCTGAAACAATACAACATGCTTAACAACATGAAGAGCTACAGAACAGCTAGGACACGAAACACCCCATGTTTTACCTGTTAATGCATATTCTTTGTAATATAAGATACTGTAATATATAACTGTATAAGTTAAATGACTACCTGGTCTTGGTGCAGAAGGCCTTGATGCATTATGTTGTAGAAGTGCGTGAGAAAGTCTGTGTTTGGGGAAACATCCTGTCGCCTTTTCATGATCCTACAGATCAGCTTGTAGGCATGAAGCTTCCCCTGCTTGTAACGCTCTGTCAGCATGGTAGCCTTAAGGAAAATAAACAAAAACCCACATTCATAAACAGACAACACACACGTATGCAAGAAAGAAACACTGTCAACCGACTGAATAATAAAGACTAATTAAAGCATGACACAATGGTTATTACTGTAATGAGTATGTGCTAGTGATCAGTTGGTCACAGCTACCTTGAAGAGCCAAGGGGTGAGGATTCTTAGCGGTGGAATCAGAACAGGAGGTGGGGGAGATGACTGATTGTCCAGGGAAATGCCCAAGTTATCTCTTATCTGTAAATAAGTGTTATTGTCATTCAACAAAATCTTCAAAATAAAAATTCATACAGTAGTTGTTTATTTACTGTGAATTTCAGTACTTACCTTGGCCAAGTTCTGCCACAGTTCGCACAGGTAATCGAACACTTGAGCATGGATCTCTGGGTCTTTGATGCTATTGACGTCCCCCAGGATACCAAGCATCCTCCTCCACATTACCGTGGCAACATCTGCGTGCCATCCAGTTCGAGAACCACCTGCCATCACGCTGCAGTCCTCGCTGGGAAACTCGCTGGTTTCTACAATCAATCAATGAATCAGTCGGTGACTCTTGCCTCTCATTCACAGAGGAGACCTTAGAGAAATAGGTGCTTGTTTTACTGTGTTTGAAAATTACCCAGATCATCAGGGGTCTGTAATACAGAGTTGTGAAGCTTCTGGTCCAGCTGTAGGTGTGTGTGTGAGTGGGAGTGTGTGTGATCAGTGTGCTCTGCTGTCAGTGTAGCAGGGGAGGGCGTCTGGGACCGAGAGCCTCCAAGGGAATGTGCTGGAGATGCACTCTCAGAACCTAGACAAGGCACACAAAAAAGAAAACATGAACTGGAACTGGTTTCTATTTCATTTGGTTAAATTAAATTTACAGCAAATCTGTAATTTTGTTGTCACAGTCAGGCAACTCTAAACCAAGCCACTAAATCTAATTTCTGACAGGTTGTAGAATGTACATGTACATAATTTCACGAGCGAAGTTGAGAATAGTTGCAGAATTGACCTCATGAAGGCTTGAATGAAATATACTTTCAGTGCATATACAAATATTTACGAACGCAGTGTTTCAATTAGATTTCTTATCTGCTGCAGGTCACTATATATACTGTACATATATGTGGGTGTACACACACACACACACACACACACAAAAATGAAGCTCACATACCCGTTACTGTGACAGTGTGGCTGAGGCTACTGGTCTCTGAATCGATGTGCAGCGTTGTTAAACTAGCAACTTCATGTTCTTCACAGGCCACGCCCCCGCCCAGGCTGTCCTGGTCTAGTGAGCTGCCTCGACCTCCTCCACATGCTTCTGAACTCATAGTAAAATCTACAAAATATCACTGAGTAACTATACAGGAAAATTTGCATTGTTTAAACAACTCACCACTGAGGAATAACACATTTCAGATTCTAACAAACCAGCTGTCAAAAATGATTATGTCTCTAGGTTGAGAATGTAGCAAAAGTTGGTTCTTCGTGTCTTACTATCAAACTTGCAGGTGGAGTACTGAAAGGCATTAAAGGACTCTGATTGACTGTCGGAGCTGATGACATCCGAACCACTGGCACTTGCAGGTGAAGTCCACTCTGATGGAACCCCTGGATCATCAATAGGCCGAAGATCATCTGAGGGTCGTGATCCAGGACTCTGACCGGTCTCCAGCAGTTCGGGGAGATCTCTAGGAACCTCCAGACTTCCGGGGCTGCTGCCGCGACGACCCTGTACCCCAGCAAATAAAAACAGGGTTTTTGTTTTTCATGACAATGAAGTTTTAAAATCGGCCAATGTGTATAGACTGACCACTGTTCCTTTGGTTCGCAGTCTCTCCTGGATGAACTCATCCATAAGGTCAGAGAAGTTTGGGTTGCTGTTTCCTACGTCAGTGGAGACAGGACGAGCCTTCTGGACCACCTCTTCTTTGTTGGCTACGGACAAGTGCAAACATACATTAAAATATAGATAGCTTAAGACAATAAAAGAGTAAACACATAAAACATGCACAAACAGAAAAGGATTAGACATAAAGACAGGTTGTATGAAAACAAATATAATGTGAAATAAATGATAAACACAGTAACTGCTGTCAAAATGTAATCTATGAGTATTAATATGTTTATAGGCCCTGATTTGTCGCTAATGATCCATTACTGACGATGACAATTTAAGTGGTACGGTTTCTCTGTTTAACTATAAAGCAGTCTTGCCGTGTGTGTGTGTGTGTGTGTGTGTGTGTGTGTGTGTGTGTGTACTGTAGGTCTAAATATTAACAAAGACAGATGTTCTAAAAAAAAAAAAAGGCCACAACACAGCAGGCATCAAACCACCAGAAAAGCAATGCAGCAGTTAAGTCAAACCATGCACGAAAGCTAGAAGAGTATCACCTTGTTAGGTCCAAAAAAGCAGCATACCAGGGGACTACATTAGTTACTATGCATTACGTTGCAGTTAGTGTGGAGGCAATGACAGTGGTCGTGTTAGTTTATCAACTTTGATGTGCGAGCATCCGTCAACCCCAAGTCAAATTGATGTATTATCCAACTGATCTAATTCCTGATCTTAATCTAATAATCAAACTCTCTTTCATTTTTGTTCAAGATAAAAATAAACTAAAAAAACAGGAACACAAACAGTTTGGTGCAATGCTGTGTTACCTGTAACTGGTTGTGATCAGATACTCAACCAGGTTGAAACCTTAAGCCCACAAAGGTCAGTGCAACAACTTTGACAAAAATGTTTAAGCTCCTTAGAAAAATTAGCCTCACACTGGGAATCAAAATCATAGGGGACCGAAAATTAGTAGCAAACGTTTTTTAGCAAATTTATTTTGTTTAAGTTAAGTTGGCTGACATATTAACATAACACATACAACTATTATGTTGTGTCTCTTCTAGCCCTTATGATATATACAATTATTCTAGCCAATTGAGTACAATGGCTATTTGCCATGCCAACAGGAACAGGATGAGACTTGGAACAATACAATTTGCAAGCCTAAGGTTAAACATGCTAGATTTGCTAAACTCATCGAAATGGGCAAGTTTATGTCTGACAAATGCTGTCCTCCTTTGGGGTTCCATCTTTGACAGTAACTCCCCAAACTTGTCAGTCTGAATGTTGCAAGCCTTCCTGACAATTAATTAGCAGAAACTCCTGAGGTTACTGTTATTCCTGTTAGTCCCAAAATGAATCCGAAACACCGTAAGGGACTATGCTACAGCTCCAAGAGCACTGCACAGCACAGCAGATTAGACTCCCGACAGGTGACTTAGTAGCTTCAAGACTACACACAGCACATGACTTTTGAAAACTCTTTGGGTTAGGACTCTGACATGTGTTTGTAATTCAGCAGAATACACAACCCCTGATATCATAAAGATGCAAGTAAAGTTAAATGAAGTGCAGGAAGACAAACAACACCCCAGCTACAGAGGCGGCACCAGTGAAAAAATGTCATCCACTTCCCTGTCTAATTATTACCAACGTACACCCATTCCATAGCAGGAATGGATTCCTGTTCCCTGTCTCAGGAACAGGTTTCATGTGGGTGTGCAAGCTTATTCCGAGGGGCGGAGCACAGACATGCATTTTTAGTGCTTTGTAATGTATTGAACTATATCACTGTATATCGCAAATCCCACGTCTGAAACAAAAGTAACACAAATCAACAAATACACAACTTGAGAAGAAAGGTGACGAAATACAATAAAAACATCACGCTTGTGCAGGAGTAACTATAGCAATAAGCTTCAAGACGATATATGTTTTGCAGTGTTCTATCCCAAAAACTAGAATAAATAGAAAGAGAGGGCGTGCACTGAAGACTTAAATGTAAAATTTTACAAAGATGGCATTATGCTGTGGCAGCGTGTGAGGCAAATAACCAGGTCAGATTGTTAGTTCGCATGTGTACGATTTGTTTTTTACCCTTCTGAAGAGGACCATTCACAACAAGGTCTCGTGCTGCACTCATGTGGCCTCATGACAAACTACAATGTATGCTTTTGCTCTTCTAGTACTAAAAAAAGCTCAAAAATCACAGTTTTTCCGCTTATAAGCTCAACTTTCTTTGTTTGTAAAACTAAATGTAGAAAGATGTAATAAAACACACAGGGGGCTCTATGTCCAGCCACACCTGTTTTCCTTTCATTTGCGTTTATCTTCTCTACAGGCAGTTTTTATGTTCCTGTTTCCTTCTGTGCAGCTGAAGAAGGGCTCGAGTCCTGGGAGAAGGCGAAGGAGGCTCGAGGAGGCCGCATGCAACATTAAGGAGAGGGAGGAGATGGGGGAGAGGGAAAGTAGAATAGGTTAAAACTCCAAAACCCTTGAAAGACAGAAGACAGGAGAAGGAGCAAAGGGCTTCTCAGGTGGAGAAACAGGTGGCAAGGTATGGGAGAAGGGTTGGGTCCTTGAAAGTAGGCAGGCTGGGGTTGGGGGCTACGTTCAAGAGGAAACACATCAACAGGGAGTTGAATTTCAGTCCAGCAGCAAGATGATGAGTGTCAGCCCAAAAAAAAAGTTCATTCCATTATAACAAACCAGTTAAAAACAGCCAAAAAAAGACAAGAGGGTTGTTGAGATGTGTTCAGTGAGTATTTTGGTCTCCACTGGTGTCCTTTGTGAGAACTTCGTTTGTTGCAATCCTCACCTGCCGTAGACGTCTTTCGCCCAAAGTAGCCCAGGACATGGGAGTAGAGATCTCTGAGTGACGCGTCACCCATTGCAGCCCGGCCCTGCCGCTGTGGCGATGAGCCTTGGGATGACCCTTGACCTCTGGGCCTGGGTTTGGAGGATAGAGCATGTACCACAGTCTTATAGACGCCACCAAGAATAGCCCCCTGGTGGTGACGTGTGACAGTGTTGCCTGGCTCCTGAGAGCGTGAACGGGAGACTCGAGATCGCAAGGCAGAACGTCCCAAGCGGCCACGCACCCCTGAGGAACACGAGCTGCCTGATGATACCTCTGAGTGAATCTCAGAGCCAAGGCTGGATCCTACACAAAATCCATGATGTTGCCTGTCCTTTTCCCCACCAACCCTGTTTTCTAGCCCTCCAGTGCCTGCTGGCCCGCTGTTATCAGTAAAGGTCCCGCAGGCTAATTTCTCATGTGCTCCTGTTCTATGGCTAATCCCCGCCACAGAGCCAAACTTACCTGCACCCCCTGCTCCCAGCTTTCCCCCTGACACCACCCCAGCCCCTGGCCTTTCCCCAGCTGAGTGGCTGTGTGTATGGAAGTGGCTGAGGCGACGCAGCCGGGCTTTCCAGTGAGCCTCTTTACTCTCAAGCGGGTTGTGAAACTGGACAGACTCAGTCGAGGGCCGGAAGCTTACATGCACACCCCCAGAATGGTGCCTCTTTGCGTTACTTCGAGATGCTTTAGGCTTAGCTGTATCTAAAGTTTGCTGCGTTTGAATAACTTCAGTGCTAGATTCTACTGCATTAGAATCTTGTCTAATTAAACTGGCTCTCTCATTTGCTGGTGCTTCATCGTCCAGTCTCTCATTTCCCATTTCCCTCCAAACAAATTTCTCCTCTCTTCCTGTTGCTCTGCCTGGGTTGCTTTCTCCCTTTTTCTCTCCCATGTTTCTCTCAAGGCTTGCGTCGTCCCTTGCACTGGGCGACCATCGTGGTGGCCGCTGACACTGCAACTCCAGACATTCATATATACTCCGTTGTTCTGCCTCATTCTCCTCTGTTGAGTCCACACTGCTATGTCTAACTGATTTACTTACCTGTCTGTCCTCTCTTAAAACCCGTCTTGCCTCTTGTAACTGTCCTGTGTGATCTATTTGGGCCCTAGCCACCCCTGTTTCGACCGGTTTAAATAAAGTAACACTGTCTAGTGTATAACCAGGGGTCTCCCTCTCTCCAGTATTTTCCTTCCTCTCATCTCCTTTTTGAGTCAGGTACTCCCTAATAGAGGAGAACAGGTCATCCTCCTCTGCCCCGGGTCCCATTTCACTCTCTTCAGCATCTATATCCTTTTCTGATGAAAAGGCAAAAGCAGAATCCCAATCGCTTACCCAAGAATCTCTGCTTTGAGAGCTCATGTGGTGCCAGAACTGGTCATAAGCACTACCATCATCTTTTCCCTCTGATGTGGAGGAAACACCATTGGACAGGGTAAAAAAAGTAGGTGAAGAAGAGGTGAGGGGGCGTGGGAGTGGCTGAGCTGCATGGCTGTTGACTGCGTGTAAGGAAGAAGTGGAATGTTCATGGGGGAGGTTTGGGATCAATGTAGGATCCCTCTGTGGGTCTTCACCTTTGACCCGCTCAGCGATGAAAGGCTCCATGATGTCAGAGGCACTGCTGCTTCTTGCAAGGGAGGATGGGGCTGGGGTATCCAGGTCACAAACCCCACCCTGAAACACCTCTGAACAGGAGGTGGAAGGGGCATCATCGCTCTGGGAGGAGTGCCGAGTCCGAGAAGTGCGGGATGTCAGTGTGATTGGTGGGTCCTCGAGATCTGGTAATTCAAGTCAGATAGAGGAAGGAGAGTGAGGTTAATAAGCATGGCTGCATGTTTCTTAAATGGTTCAACAATATTACATAAATGATTAATATTACAAATTTAACTTCAACAAATCAAGCCTTAAAAAAAAAAAATATTAGTCAAATTTACATAAAGGATTAGATTGAAAAACCCTAAAATATGCTGAAAATATTGTTGAGATCATATCTAAATATGTAACATGTCTTTTTAGTATCATCTAGCTTTAAGTTTGCTACTGCTTCATGAAAAAGCTAATGTCTGTCAGTTAAAACAAACAGAAAAACAAAACTTCTTCACTTAATAATAGATAACCTGACTAGAGATGATAAGTTACTTTACAAAGTGATCATTAAGAGTTTCACACATTCACAAACAAAACATAATAATCAAATAATTAACTTAAGAACTTCAAACCTCAAAGGACATTAAATAAAGTTTAGACCACTGAGGTCATTTAATGTCCCCCAAAGAACAGACATGATCTATAGAACATCAGTAACATACAGACAAATACTGAGAAACAAAAACGATTAAGTGCAGGCATGTGGACTAAATGAAATGATAGTAGGATTGGTGGGTGTGGGTGCAGGCAGGCAAGTAAAAGATGCAGCAGAAAATGATGGCAAGCAGACAGGGAAACAGGTAAGTCGAGTTACATGCAAGTACGTAAACAACAGAATTAGACACCACCTACTTCAACAAATTTCAAGTTTGTACCGTTGAACTTTACAGTAATAAAGTGCGTCATTCCTACAAAATGTTAATTCTCTCACGTGGCAAGTTCAAATGCATCAAATAAGCTCAAAACTTCACACACATTATGATGAATGGCTACCATGAGATTTACCAACAGAAAGAAAGACACATTTGAAATGGCCACAGTATGGTCACCAATTTATAACATGCTTTCAAGCAAAATGTATTAAATCACACAAAGCTTTGGGAGGATAATATAGGTGCACGTGTTTCAGTGACAATGAACATCCTGATTAAAAACAGAAGGATTCCTCACGGAGGACATGCATTGTTGCTTCCACGATAACTCGGCAGACAGAACTATTGACTGAAATTAGTGGCATGAATCTAATTTTCTGACGGATGTGGAGACAACTACAGCATACAGGCAGAGACGCAGTGCAAAGAGAGTGTACCTGCAAGCTGGTCGGCAAGGGGGGGTAGTAAAGGGTGGTGGTGGTGAAGAAGGACAGGAAGAGGTGGAGCCAGAGCAGGAGCACTCTTAGCACTGCGGATAAAGGCTGAGGACAGCAGAGAGTCTCCTGTAGAACAGCTACGCAGGGCTGAGGGAGTGGGAATCACAGAAGATATGGTAGAGAGCGCAAGAGGCAGAAGACAGCAAAAAGGAAGATTAGACAAAAGGTTTGTGAAAAGACAGGCAGGTGACAGGACAGTGTAGAAAAGAGGCAGGACCAAGAAGACGTATACAGAGAACGACAAGGAAGGTGAAGGGTGAGTGAGATGTGGGTTAAGCTGTAGAAAGGGTGAAACAGCGAGAGGCTGGTGGCAGCTTGGCACTCACTGCTCAAATCTCATTTTTAAGAATACAGTACACAGGGACACTGTGGTTGATAAGTACTACTACTGTGAAATAACAATAAAACAACACTGTCTATGAATTTATCAATACATCTGCAGTTCAATATCCGCCTGAATATGACAAAAACATCTCTGCTCCTGCGAGAACTCACGTTAGCATTAGAGGAATCATTTCTCAAACTAAAAACAACATCAGAGTGAGAATGAAAGTAACCATACACCACATCGTCCTGTGAGACAGACAGGAAGGGAGGTTTCAAATGAAGACAGAGAAGCTATAAACAGTGAGGAAAGACAGCCTCTGCTGAACACTTTAAATAAAGATCCAGTACTCGCACACAGACACTGACCTACAGTCTTCTGGCGAACAATACTCCTGGCCTTTTCTATGCCTGGTGAGCCAGCTGTGGTGGCACTCCGCTGCCTCATGGCTGCAGCCTGGCCTGGTTGATCTCTGCTCCAACCTTTAGAAAAGGAGCGGTCTACTACCTGGCGTTGGCCCTCTGAACCAATACCTGGAAAAGAGAGTGATACATCCACAACAATGCCTACAGCTGGCTATGTTTCAGATGTGCGGTTATGTTCTGCGTCTGTATTGGGTTTTGTTTGACAAACCTTTTCCTTTGTGTTTCTTCTGTTTTTGTTCACTGAGTTTGTCTAGAGGCAGCTCATTCAGGTCAACGCTGTACAGATTCCTTGCCAACACCTAAAACATAAAAACATACTTGCTGATATTTAATTTAGAGATGAAAATATACATCTACTAGGTTTCTAAATGCACTGGAATGTTCTATTCACACTAGCTATCATAACTGTAATTACATTAGCTGTAGCATAGTGAAATAAAATCCACCACTGCACTTTCAGTAATCCTCAGAACTTGTCTTTTCAAAGGTATTCCTAAATTACACTTGGGGTAGCATGATGAACATGTGGTAACTTTCAGTACCTTGGTGAGGGTTTCCATTGTGAGAGACCACTCTGTGACGAGCTCCTCCCAGCAGGTGAGAGAGGAGAGGACAGACAGGAGGTCATCCCACAGTTCTCTGCTAATGTAGACGTTTAAGTTTCCCTTAATCCAGGCCACAATCAGAGTCTGTACAGATGAAAGACAAGAAATCAGTAAAAACCTAGATCTTACTGAAATAAAAAGACTTCTTTAATAAACAATTATAGCATGTGTCCTGAGTGAATCATGTGCTCTTACACAATCTACATAGATAGTAATGTACTTATTAATTTACTTGTCTTTTGTACTTAATGTACTGTATTGCAAAGCCAACCATGATGTTGTACACAAGCGCAATTTTATCATGTCAACAGTGTCTTTATTTATTCATTTTACATATCGCAGAGCTACATCCTGACGACTCCTTCCGTGTTTGGTTGAGTACATTTCTCCATTCATGCTTGATTTTAACTGCTCAGCAGTTGAAGTCCTACACTCTGCCTTAGTTCATCTTCAGTTCACAGTGAGTCTTGGTGCCAAGCGCTGATTTCCTATAGAACCATTCTAAATGTGCAACCAGGGATTCTGAAGATCTTCAATGTTTGTCCTCAGTGTTTCTCTGAAGGTTTAATCATTCCTCTAATTCCTTTAACTATCCCTCTTAAGTCATTAAGCTTTTGTCCACGTGGATTTTCACAGTTTAAGTTAGAGGTTTAAAAAATTATGATTTGTATGTCAACGTTTAATTTCCATTTCAGTGTAAGTCACAGTAATATACCTGAAAGATGGGTCCAGCCAGTCTTCCTGACAGTGTGTTGCTCTTCTTGCCCTGAGGCATGATGGATGGAGGTCTCTTCATCACCGACTCTGTCACTCTAAGCAGAACCAGCAAGATTTGCTCCCTACAAACAAATACAGGTTTAGCTTTGCAGATTTTTGCATATATGCAGTAAATATTTTAAATTTTAACTGGATAATTCATAAAACATCATTTATACTGATAAGTGCCAGAAAAAACTGAATAACCTATTGGGTTTTTGCTGGCATTTTTAGAGTTTTTGTTTTTTTTACCAAGTTTTCTGGTCCATGGTCTCATGCATGACAAGACTGCGATAGATGTTCAGGATTCGCTTGCACATGTCAACATGTTCCTCTAAAAGGATTTTTATGTCGTTCGCTGGCTCTAACAGGAAAACGTTGGATGAGTGAGTGATAAAAACCTAAAAAAAACCAAACACATAAAACAGGTCAAAAGCAACTAAAGAAAATATCCAGAAGGTGAAAACGAAACAGTAGCTAGATTCTGCAACTCTGGGATTTCTGTAGATTTGCATTAGACAAGGAAAACAGACGCATCAAGTCAATGTGAGAGCCACACCTGAAGTGTAGTCTGAACTCCAGCATGAACACTGTACTCTAGCAGTTCACTGTCAATCACTTTGTTCATTCCCTGATGAAGAAAAAACACACCATCAGATCAGTTTACTCATGTGGAGAGTTACTCCCCCTGTGACAACAAAAAATAACTTTTCTTGTTAAAATTGTGAGCTATACACCAGAGAGATAAGTTTAAAATATGGCAGCATTTATAAATGGGGCATTTTCTATAATGTATAAGAATATTTTAACGGATCCCAAAAGCACAGATAATTAGTCACCTCATCTTCCTTATCTCCAAGCTGAGAGCCTGAGTCCAGAGAGCCAGCTGTAGCTATGGGATAAGCACCTTCTTCTGGCTCCTTCATAAACACTGGCTTATCCTCCATTGAAATCCACTCTTGGTAAACACGAACCACTTTTCGCATTGCTGCTGCCTCGCACATGGGAAGAAGAAATGCCTACATTTGTAGAAACAGACACATAAATCTTGTAAATCTCGGTTGTATGTTCTACAGGATGATGAAAATAATGTAATAATAATTTAAAATATACCCATTGAAATACTAATCAATGGTGCTAGTCATTGGAATTCAATAATGTGCCTGGTCGCTGATAAATTGTTATTTTTATTTTTCACCTGTCTAAAAATCTCTGTGATGAAGTTCACATTGGCTCTGGTGCTTGTCAGTACTCTCCTGACCACCTCCATGTCTGTCAGCTGCTCTTCATCCATGGAGCAAAGTGAGGAGGAGCTGGGTTCCCTCTCCGTCAGTGTGGATGTGTTGGAGTGGCTCTGTTCCGGCTCACCCCCAGCACCTGGACCGCCTGATAGCCCCATGCTGCTTCCTCCTGGGCCACATGAGCCAATGCTCCCTTCCAGGTGGCTGTCAGACCGAATCCCACCTCCACTGCTGTCATCTGAGCTGCCTGCAGAACGAGCTGCAAGTCCAGCTGCTGCTCGCTGAAATGAATTGGGTTATACGGAGAAGATCTCAATTATTTTTATGATGAAAAACACTCTGAATATCAGAGAAGCATTTCTCATTCTGTGTTCTGGTGTGGTGGGAACAAGTAAAAGATCATCTGGCAACAAAACATGCCCAAAGTCACGCTCGGTGTGTTGATATGTGTATCTTCTTACCTGTATGTTCTTAGGGACGTTCTCTCCCTCTGTTCCTGGGATTTGTGTTTGTGTATTGGGTCGTGGCTCCAGCCAAAAAGAAACTAACCAGCGGATGAAGATGACTCGAGCTTGAAGGAAGCTCTCTTTGGTGCAGTACAGTGTTTCACCGCTGTCCTGCTCCCTGCGCACTACGCTGTAGTATGGCTTAGTACGCATTGGAGGTACATCTACAGAGAAAGAGGGTCTTTATTCAGAGCCTACATTGTACCATATTATTTACTGTACCCAATTGTTTATATTAGGTAATATAACGTTACATTTCAATGGACTGCTAACAGTTCTTAATGACCTCGGTGTACTGACCCAGTATGGGGTTGTAGAGGTTGGTTTCCAAGGCAAAATTGGGAAATATGTGAGGAAGGTAAAACTTCCTGAAGTGACCAAAGAGGAAGCTGAAACCACGTTCATGGTTCTCTTTACAGCGCCACTCGAGAGACTTGGCCTAGAACAAACACAAAGACAAACAAGATTGTGTTATAAAGAGAGAATTACGCACTGAAAGTGGGGTCAAGTGGAGAAGAGCACCATTGTTTTAGGGAGAATGTTATCAGTGTCATAGCTGCATGCATATGTATATGATAAAGAGAGGGGTAAAAACAAGATCAAGCAGAAACAAGTCAGTTTGTATCAATAAGGAACAAAATGTATATTTAAAGAAGTTAATTAGATTAACAGTTAGGGTTAGAGAAATACTCCATACCTCCCATATATTAACAAATATTTATGGAGAAAGGCACCGGAACATTTTCAACTGAGTAATTATGCAGTGTTAGCTGTGTTAGTAAGAAGCAAAGAGAATACCTGGTTTACCATGTATTTCAATAGTGCTTCTAGGAAATAGGCAGTAAGATCTTCCTGGTTCTTGTCACCTGACTGTGGAGGTACCAGTGGGGTGATCTCTTCTGGAGTCACCTGGGCTGCAAGGGGAGAAGCAGAGAGATGGAACTATTATATTAAAATATGCTGTCTGATATCTGTTCAACTGTAGGAAAAAATGTTTCAAAAGTGCATAAGAGTCACTACTTTGAATCCCCAGTGTGTGTGTGTGCGCGTTTATTTACTAACTTTCTGTTAAACTCAGTGCCGGGTTGATCAGGGTGTCCAGCGTGCGTGGGATTCCTCGGTAGAGTGGTGCTGGGAAGCCAGGAATCAAACAAGCAAACATGCAGAGCTGTTCACGTTCATTACTCTGTAACGCCTGCATCCAGAGCAGGAACAAGCGTACACCTTCACGGCGGATCTACATTGTAAATGAGATGAAATTGGTAAAATAATATTTGCAGGATTAGGTTGTTTGCAAAAAATTTAAAATTTTTTTAAGTGAATAATGTGAGAGTGGCACCTTTAAAGAGTTCCCAGTGTGTAACAGCTTCTTGAGGATCAACCCTAACAGAGCAAACATATAAGACGGGTCAGGCAAATGGAATGTGTTGAAGAAAGTGGCTGATTGTAAATTTGAGTTACCAATGCTGTGGAACTGCCATCGGCTCTGGATTCTCTCTGGCAGGAGCTGGAGGATTTTCTTGAGAAAGAAATTGCCATATTAACAAAATAATTATAAAATAAAGTAATTCTTTTTTAGACCATGGGTTTTGTTATGTTGTGCACCATGATGATTTCTAGCTACATGTAACTGACTTGCAGGCCTGTAATCTGTTCTGAACGGAAATCAGAGTGTTAAAAAAAACGGAGGTGCATAACAAATGGATATGAACTCTGTTATCTTGTCCTAGGTACCCCAATCATCATCACTGAGTTAGGAGTGTTGCTAAATGTTGCAGAAGTTTTAACAAATCAACTAGTAATGTAAGCTGTGAGTCAGAAAAAAATAATAACAAGAGTCTTCTGTTTCAGCAGTAAAATACAGATATTCAGTGAAATGAAATGACAGAGAGGTTTCAGCCATACCCTGCTGAAATGTGACAAACTAATTTCACATAGTTGTGTAGCTTCTCAGCAGCAGTTTACTTTTTTTTAACAATTATAATTGGTCAGTTTTCTCTACACGTTAATGTGGTGTTTAACTCTGTAACATTTCTTTACCTCAAAGATGAATAGGATTGAGTCAAGCTCCTCCCTCTGAGACTTGTGACCTGAAACACAGGGACGGTCTTGATGTAAGCACAATTATGCAGTCTTATTAGGAATGGTAAATTTGGGCTTCAGTGAAACTTACCTTTTTGCTTGAGGCTGACCTCAATGGTGACAAAGTTCTCAAAGAAGACATAGTAGATATGAGAGTAGTTTAAATCAAAAAACTGCTTCAGCTCTGAGGGCTCTGCATTTTCTGGAAAGTGAGAGGAGAAATACCAATTACTAACCAATACACTATTGGTATTAAATGCACCTTTAAAGTGACATTTTATTGATAACCAAACATTTCTCTGAGAAAGTGCATGTGACAAATTTAACTTTTCGAAATACACGTCATGTCAAACTACAGAAGACACTCGCAGCCCAGGCTGGTTTCCAGCTGCAGTTTAAGAGACAAATTTCTGGAAGCTGAAAGGTTTAATTTCACATGCTCTGGAATAAATCTCGGCCTTAACACCAGTGGCTGTCATTAGACACACTGCCTCATACACTGAAATAAACGCATACTTAACCTGGGAATGCCAGCACAGTTCAGGGATAAAAAATAAAAATATTAATTAACTTAGGAATCTATGCTAGGTATTTATAAACCCAAGCCGGTTCAGAGGTATGCATACAAAGAAGAACCTCTGGTGGTTGTCTGGGTTTGTTTACATTTCGTCTAAAATCTCTGCCACACACAAAACCTCTTCCACACAAACTGATCCTATCTGGGTTGTGTGTCATGGTGGCTGCCCTTGTACAGTCTCAGTGGCCCAGGTGAATAGTTTTCTACCGCAGGACGGACATTGTTGACAACATGTTTAACACTTTTCTGACCTCCTGGTTACCACACCTAGTACATAACCTATACCCCCAGGTGCTGTTTAAGCAAGAAGTGTTTTTTCATTTTATTTAGGTGAAGCACAGCATCCTGGACTGGTCTCTAGTCCATCAGAGGGCCACACATAGACAATAATTTCACTTCAATTCCAATTAGGATGACTGCATGTCTTTGGACTGTGGGAAAAAGCCAGAGGTCTCAGAGAGAACCCACCCAGACGCAGGGAGACATCCTTGCAGTGAGGCAACAGGACAACTATTATTACACCACCACGCCAGCCACCGGTACATTAATCTCAATACAAGCTTTATGATGTTTCTCTGTGGGTTTAAAGTTTAACCAGACTTCAAGCAACGCTCTTATGCATTACTGTAAAAAATGCCAAAAAGAAAGTGATAAGAAATGAATCAACAGAGACACATCACCTGCTTTTGAATAAATGCTAGAATGGGCACACGTCTAGTTGTTGTTGCTTCATTCAATACATGCTAACCTTGCTGAAGTCCAAATAAACTGAGTCATGGCTATTAGTGTATCATCAAAACAACTTCATGACCAAAAACCAGGAACTGTTTTCTGTTGCGGTATTACAAAGAGGAATTAAAAAACAGGCTTGGCAGAAGTTACTCAATCAAAAGATTGCAATTGCACTGCAATAACTTCCTTTTTACACCTTATTTAGGATCAAGTATGATGTGTAAACATATTTTATAATATAAGTGTTTAGTAACAATTAGTTTCCATGATTCTAATACCTAATGGTGTGAGATATATTATAACCATGTTTGCTGTCTAAAGTGACTCTGCTCTACAGTAACTATAAATTGTTTCATGTACATTTCACAAAGTGGTCACACACTGACTGTTTAAGACAAACAATGTCGCAGCTGTGTGTGTGTGTGTGTGTGTGTGTATGTCTCCATGATTTTTATCAAGACCTTGTGTTCCCTGCAGAGCAGAGAAGAGACACACCTCTTTCTGTCTCCATCTAGCACACACACACACACACACACACACACACACACACACACACACACACACACACACACACACACACACACACAGAGCCCAGCAGGTCTTACAATAGAAACAGGAAGCTGAGCTACTGTACTAGACATGGAAATAGTAGTCCGTTTCCCTCTCCGGTCAGACAGCGTGTGTGTGTGTGTGTGTGTGTGTGTGTGTGTGTGTGTGTGTGTGTGTGTGTCTCTATCTATCTGTGCATGTGGGTGTGTACATGCATGACAGCGTGTACACACACATTTCCCTCGCGACATTTAGCATTTCTGTTCTTGTGTTAGTCACTTATACTCGATAGTTAAATGACATCCTGTTATGCAGACACTCTAAGATTACAATCCTACAATCTGATAGTTGGACAAAGTATGGAGTACAAATATATTCGTGTTAGGTTTCGGTTGCTAATCGGATTTACATCACACACTTTTCGCCTGCAGACACAAGGCTTGTTGTTGATAGATGCCTATCAACGTCACTACAGAGGCAGGAAAGAAATAACTCAAGATCAACATAAAAACAGTACGAGTAACGTTTAAAGACTTGAACAGTGACCTAGCGAGACGAAGAACTGATGAGCGAGCAGTGCAGTTTTAAATGGAATCAAAACTCGAGAAAAACGTTTTGATCCAGACCAACTTTTCAGTTGAGCTATTTGCGAGGTGGGTTTGGTGTAGCATCCCCTGTTCACACGGACTGACATGCAGAGGCTAAAATGTTAGCTGCCCAAATAGGGTTTTAACTTACCTATGACAATTCGGAGATGCTTGAGCCTTGTCAACACGTCCTTCTTTGGGTCCAACACTTTCTGTGTTGATTTCTTAACGTCCCCATGAGGCTTTTTGGAGAACATTCCAGGGGCAGGAGTCCGAGGACGCGATGGTAGACACCGAGGAGGAGCTAGTTGTATAGCCACCTAAACAGCCTGAGCTAGCCCTAATCTTCAAACTAGAACGAAAACCGGTGGCTGCAGGGTTATTCGTCACCGCTGCGCCACGAATTAGCAGCCCTGCGCATCGACGCGGAGTCCGTCCGTCGGTGATGTTTGTAGAAGAGGGCGCATTCTGTTAATACCATTGAAATTCTGCCAAACGCAGCGGAGCGACGCATCCGTCCACTGCCTCTCCCTTCCACAACAAGCCGCAGCCGTACGGCTAAGCTGGATGGTCAGTTAGCGTAACTCAGAAAACATCATGGCGGAGGACGAGGCAAAATAATTGAAACCGGAGAAATCCAACATAAACACGGTTCAAGAATTTGTTGTTTAAACGCGTCAAATGTAATCAAACGGACATTTTAAAACTGCATTATACATCTGAAACCAACGACGTTTGCCAATTCATTACTATTTTTTTCAGATTCTTCCAACAATGTTGCTCGAACTCACCGCCTCCAGCAACAGCACGGAATCCTGGGTACCGTAGTTTATAACTGACATGTGCTCTTTATTGACGCGACAAATACAGCTACAGAAAACTACAGTTCCCGGTAGCAATAAGGGCGCATTTCAGAGATTTGTTTTTAGCCTAGCTGGGAAACACGAGAAAAATAGTATCTTGGGAAAAACTAAGTTATTCTCTTCGTAAATTGTGTTATATAGCACTCAAGCACAGCACCCTCTTCATATGTGAGTAATTTTGTGTTGTTTCTATGTGTTTTGTAACAGGTCGTAAAATAGATTAATGCTTGCTACGTTACTGCTCCGTGTTGCTAAGCGCTAACGCACTGCTCGACTTTGTTGTCGTCTTATATTCACAGCTTTAACAAAAAGACGCATATTTGTTTTGCGCAGTTAAATGTGTATGGAGTAATAAAGTGAACCCTCACTCTCAGTTCAAGTTACTTTGTGTGACTACCTTTTACTAAACCATCGAACCTTATGATTATTATGTTGAGCCTTTAACCAAGAGGCTTCGATGTTTTCAGGAAAACACACTGTTATGTCATTAACACATTATTTCTAGAGGAAAAGTTCATCTAAAATCATAGTCTGGTAAATCGGTAGCTGCATTTGGTTCAACGTGGCTTAGATAAAAACAAAAATGTATGTATATGGTTTATATTGTTATATATATTATTTTACTTTAAAATATGTTTATTGTCTTTATGCCTATAACTAAACCACGCAATATGTTTTAAGAGTAACTTTATCGGTCAGAAAAATGTAAATTGTGATTTTGTTTTGACACTGCTAGTCGGAAGTTGCTTACTACCATGCCAGTGCATCGTGATCGGGAGAAGAAGGAGAGCACAGCAGAGGAGATGGAGGTGGAAGAGCAGGAACATGAGGCATCCAGCTCGGAAGATGAGGATTCTGACACCTCTTCTGTCTCTGAGGATGGAGACAGCTCAGGTGAGAAATGATGAAATAAACCTTGCGTGATTAAGGAGTGACAAAACATTAAACCAAGATACATTAACTATGCATGGATCGTCTTATTTAACTAGTGCAGAGTGTAAAACGATCAAAGTTTGTCTTGTGTCAATGAGTTAGTGTGTGACAATGAAAACAATTCAGTTCATTTTTTATAACATGTGACCTGTTGCCAGTTAAGTAGTATGTTCGGAATATTTTCTGCTATTCCAGAAATGGATGAGGAGGACTGTGAGCGCAGGAGGATGGAGTGTCTGGATGAAATGTCCAACCTGGAGAAACAGTTTACTGATCTGAAAGACCAGTAAGACTATGAAATGTTTTTTGTTAAAGTAGACTTTTTAAAAGTGAGGTATATTTATAGTTACACTTTCACTTTGTGTGCAGGCTGTATCGTGAGCGTCTTAGTCAGGTGAACAGCAAGTTGGCAGAAGTGGAGGCTGGACGGGCAGCAGAATATCTGGAGCCTCTGGCGGTTCTGCTGGAGAACATGCAGGTCCGCACAAAAGTGGCAGGTAAGTTGAACACTCTATATGAAGTATTAAAACATGGAGGATTTATAGTCAGCTTTACACATAAACAACCCATTCATCACTGAAACCCTCATTTAAGAGATCTGAATATTACCGACACATACACAAGTGGAAAATGCAATCAGAACTCACATTTTATGCTTTATAGCCTTCATTCATCATAATACATAAGACATCACTTGGTGTAGAACCAGAAATTATATAACTTGATTCTGCTGAAAATGAGCCTTTGTTTGTAATCAATCATGTGGAAAATAATCCAAGTTTAGATACTATGCTTGAAGGGAAACTATGTGCTTTGGAGCCTCTGTATCACAACTCTCTCTGTTTCTCTCACATGCTCTTGGCATTTGTCAGGTATCTACAGAGAGCTGTGTCTGGAGTCCGTTAAGAACAAGTATCAGTGTGAGATCCAGGCCGCGTGCCAGCACTGGGAGGTTGGACCAAAACACTGATACACATATACACACTTTAAGAAGTATTTCTAACCTGATGTCTGTTAAGGCATTACATCTATGAGTCATTCAACATTTAAATTTTAACTAATTTGAATGTCATGTCATCTATATACAGTATTTGTTATGTATGTATTTGGCATATTTGTGTCTAATCTGTGTATTTGATGTGGTTGTTTGCAGAGTGAGAAGCTGCTGCTGTTTGATACAGTACAGAGTGAATTGGAGGAGAAAATAAGGAGGCTAGAGGAAGACAGACACAGCATAGACATTACATCAGGTAACATTCACGGTGTGCTACACATTTTAATAATACAATTCATATAAATTAGAAGATATAAATTCACCTCCAGCACTGTATACTAAATTAATTTAATTTGTGTGTATCAGAGCTGTGGAATGACGAGTTGTCAGGGCGGAAGAAGCGAAGAGACGCTTTAAGTCCAGACAAGAAGAGGAGAAGACCTTCGGTGGTGTCCGATATCCTTCTATTGCTGTTAACATTGAAACCACTGCTTCTTCTTTTTAGCATATGCTGTCATATTTTAATTCTGTCCTTAACTGTGCTCACGGCCATATATTGTTTATATGCTGCCTGACTTGGACATCCTAGAGGACTGGACAGCTATCAGAAAGGTACGTGTAAGATAGGCACATCTGTAGCTTCAGGTGGTCATTGTGTGTTCAGACGTCACGTTCATCATCGTCATGTTTTGCTGTTTTCCAGGCTGTGGCTACATTGGGTCCCCACCGAGGGAAGGCAGACTCTGACAGCCCAACCTTCCCGTTCAGACCAGACAGAAACAGACCTATTCTCAACTACTGATGAACACACACGTACAGTGACACGTTTGGAAACTCACGCCAACATGAGACCTTCAAATAACACACTCTAAGCATTCACGCTCACAGCACCTCAGTCTTTCCCAAATCCACTCCCAGCAAAACCAGCTGGTAAGCTGGTAGTGCTGAAAGGAGGACACAGTACGGATCATATTCCACGATAGATGGAAATGGGTGTTTTTTTGTCATTACCATGGCAAGGTTTAGAATGGTTTTATCCATTTTCCAGCAGTGGTTTTCATTTGTTGTGTCGTAAAACCTGACATGCATTCATTGCTATTCATTCTTATTTTCAGGGCTACAAACAATTGTTGAAGTATCTTTAAATACCTAAGCTAATTAAATGCAGTCAGTATGGTTCCAGTTTTTCACCTTGGCAAGTTAGGTGTTGGATAACATTGTTTGCTTTGAAAACTACAATGATCATTTTAATGTTTTTTGTGTTTCCTCAGGTTCTTTGATTCTTGTAAGCTTTAGTGCAAAGTTCTGAAACTGTTTAATATAAGATACAGTTGGTGGCTGCGCAGTGCATATGTACAGACCACCCACTGTTTTTGGGTCCTAGGACATAGTCACTGAAAATACCAGTGTCTGTTAACTGACTTCATTCAGTGTTTTCACATAGGACAAATTGAGTGGGAAGTGAGAAGGTTTGTGGATTTAGTGTTTTTAGGCCTTCCAGCTGAACTTGTTTCTGTACTAGTCAGTTCACACCCTGAGTACACTGTTGGCTAGATCTTGTGAATGGCATCATGTCAGCTTTTTTTTTTTTACTTTTTGGTTTCCTTCACATTTACTAAGCTCTTGTATTGTGTTGTATGTGCTGACATGGACCGTGACTGTGGGTTAGAAAAACAAAGTGTCTTCAGTTTTGCATTTTAGTTTTTTACACCAGGAGCTTGTGACCATTACACACCTGTTGACAAGATAAAGGCCAGGTGTCATTATAGCCACTGAGACCTTTGATCTTAAATGGATAGTGATAAAGCTTCCGATCACACATTAAGAAATAATGGTTTAAATATGAACCTGAATCATTTGACTTGTATTCTTGTAAGTGGATCAGTTTAAAATCATTATATGAGACTAATAATTACTGTTGGATCATATTGGTATGTGCAGTGTTTTGCTGTTTGCTGAGCAGGTCCTACATTTGAAGTTGATCTTTTGCTTCAGTTGTGATTTGTGCGTTTTTAGGAGTTAGTACATTGTCATTATATCACATATTTAGAAAGGAACAGTATTCGACGTGAAGTCCAAATTCATGGAGACAGGCATGATTTCATTCGATTAGATTAGAGCAAGACAATGTAGGTGTTAATGGGATACCTGGGCATTTAACAGTCCTTTCATACGCAAAACATTCAGGGTGAAAACCAACCTCCAACTGGCTTAATATGGCCTTGGGTCCATAGATCAAAAGAACAGAGTTACACATTGCAAACACAAATGAACCACTGCATCTGTGATTGCACTTGTAATTACTGTGAATACAATGACATGGTGGCCACAATAAATATCAAGGTATCCCTCTAAGTTTCTATTCATATGGTATTGTTACGTTCACTGTTAACCTACCTCTTCTCTCCACGCAAACCTTAACACATAAATGTCTAATTTACTAGAACTATCCTCACCAGATTATTTGACCTTACAACTTGGCAAGTGAGCTACGTTTTTCTAAACGTGATGGTTAATTGTATATACACATGGAATTAATCTAACCACTTCCATAACCCTTCAGCGAGTTTTTACAGATACTGCAAACTGTTTATAAAGGACAATGAACAAATTGCAATTGTATAGATTTTTATGTTTTTTGTGACATTAAGCTAATAGGGATGAAAAAAAACCAAACATTCATTTTCAACAGTTTGTATTATGTGTTGGTTAAATCTGTCCTTGGTTTTTACAATTAAACATTTTATAATTAGTTTGTGTTAATGCAGACTGTTTAGCACTGATGCAAGGATTACGTTGATGTACAACCAATTCCAAAAAGCTGCGACACAAGCTACAAGAACACACGCACCCCTGCGTTAATTTCAGAAGTTCTTCATGGGACAGGCATTTGGAACATATGGTGAAATCACAGGCGATACAGCGTCACCGTATGCCTGTGATTTGTTGAGTTGAGAATTAAGAACATCATCCTAATTTAGACGCACCAGAAACAGACCCACACGGTTTTCCTGGATTTTGAGCTGATCAAACAACACTGTTTACCAGTTGTGGTTGTGATTGACGAGTAATAGGTTTATGTTTTCCTGAAATCAGGTTTTAAACTGCTGCAAAGAAACAACGACTAAAAGACAGCATTACATATAAACTGTGCTGTACATACTAGGTTGCACTAGTTGTAAGGAGTCTCAATACTGACATAAGTAATTTACTATAATTATAGCATTTGCATTTTACGTCTATGTACAATAATATATCGAACACTGATCACCTTTTGTTCAGCTACAATAGTATTAGCAAAATATTGACACACTGACATTTAGCAGGCTTTATTAATCTATTAATAATTACTTCTTTTTTACAAAATTCACATGGATGTGATCTTTGTGGCTTTCATTTCTGCTTCTTTTCCAGTCAGTCCCTTTAGTGACGGTCACAGTGAGTCACAGCTTATTTCAACAAAAAAAATAGCGACTGTAAACCACGTTTCTAAAATCAGGGGTATGTAAGTCATTGTAACACGCCCACCACAGTGTAGCTGCTGTCCTGAAGCGTTCAGCGAAGCCCTTAAAATGAAGCTATGCATGTTTAAGAAACTTAGAAACCTCTTAGAAAGATTCACGAAAGATCAAAGACGACGATGTGATTGGAATTAAGCATTAAGTTCAGGGTAGCAACAAACGAAACACTAAATGACAATGTTTTTTAAATTTACTGCACATTACATAGGCAAGTGTGTTGGTACTGCAAAACATACTGTGCTAAGCCTAAAAAGACCGTTCCTGCCTGTTAGCTTTCTGCTTTTTGTGTAAACCGGACATAAGTGACTTAAAACACTCTGCCTCCTGTAAGATTACACGACGAAGCCTAACTGCACTCACTGCAGTTCCACCTCACAGGGAAAGGGTTAGGGGTTGTTGATAAGGCGCAGCGGGAGCAACAGAAAGACAGCAGGCAGGAAAAGAGGGAGTTCAAACAGACAAACAGCAACACGGTGGGCAAATAACCACTTGTGGAACCTCTCCATTAGCAAACGTAATTTAAATACGTCCTCCTGCTTAATAAATAGATGCCGGAAACAAGCTGCTGCCATCCATGTACCATTGAGTTCAATTTTAAAATCAAAAATTCATCATCTCACAGCTCAAGCAAAAACTTGGTTCAGGGTCAAATGGCGTCTTCAGGTGAAGTTGCGTGCTCCTCTGATGACTGGCTGTGTGGGGGGAAGGGGAGGGACTGCTGTGGAGGGGCCGGGCCCATGGAGGAAGGAGGAAGTCTGTCAGGTGCCACAGGCCTCATGGTGGGCGGAAAATGAGGATGAGGGGCATTTGAAAGAGGAGGTCCACTAGGAGGAAAACGAGGAGGGAACATCATTCCTGAAGGTGGAGGAGCCCACACTGGGAAGAGAGAGCATTAGGTTTACTGTTGATGTTCAGAGACATGACGTAAATGTTAAGATGGCTGTCATTGCTTACTAGGCCTCATAGCAGGACCCCCAGGTCCCCTTGGTGGGTAAAAATCAGGAGGTGGGGGTCCATAGGGGGATCTACGAGGAAAGGGACCGTCCATAGGGCCCATTGGGGGTCCAGGAGGGAGTGGGCCACCCATCCTTAGATCTGCCTCAGGTGGAGTCCTCCGATCACCAGAACCAGACTAGTGACACAACAAACACATACACAACTGGAAAATACTGCAGATACATCTATGATCAGGAAACAACACATCTCATTGTAAGGGTGGTTTATTATCACACACTACCCTTACCTCTCTGTGTTGCTGGTCAATTGGTCTAGTGTTTTCACTGTATGGACCATCTGCATTGACAAATTTATTAGTATGTTTAATTCATATAGATACACGTTTTTTTAAATTCAGCATGCAACTCACCAGCTATGTCTGTGGAGTGGGGAGGTCCGGATGGTGGACCAGTTAGAAAGCCTCTGGGATGGGGAAGAAGAGGGCCGGGAGGCAGAGAGCCAGGTGGAGGCAAAATGCCAATAGCTCCTGGAGGAGGTAAAGGTCTCCTGTACATAGGACCTCCTGGTTCTGGGAACATGTAGCCTGAGAAGGAGACAGACATGTGTGACGAGTTAAATCAGGTAGATCAACAACTCCCTCCACAGCTCGATACTTATACTAATGTTGAGATTTTCCAAAAGGCTTGATGAGGACTCTTTAATAAAGTGTGACTGTCTGAGGTTAGACACACTTAAATGTAAAGACATCAATACTGTATTTTAACTTTATAGACAACCTCTTCAAAATGCAGATGCAAATGTGTTCAGGAACTACACACATGCACCTTCACCATTCGCATGCGCACTAAACACGTAGAGCTGTATAGAACTGAATAGTGTGGTGCACTGCATGCTGTTCAGGAAACAGAATGACTACAGATCTTCCAAACAGTGCGCAAACACAATGCTTCTACATCATGGTTTATATCATTACAGTGCAAGACATGCAACACAGAGTGTATGTATTCATTTTACACTAATAATGCATCAACTTGATCAGTAATTTATGAATCGGCAGAGATCCAGCAATGTCACAAGCCAATGTCTTACAATGAACGAAAGGACATTAAAGTGGATGTTCCTGTGATTCTCCCAGGAAGAAACAAAAAGAAGGACCAACAACAATACAGTTATTTTAGAGTTTAGAAACAGTTTGCATCTATCATAACTTTCTAAATGCCTCTCTCTGCCTTTCACACACACACACACACACCTGGAGGGCCAATAGGGCCATGGGAGCCATGCGGTCCTAGTGGGGGACCCCTGCGATCCCTCTCCCACGTAGGAGAGATTGAGCCACTGTCTGAATGAGGGCCACCGCTCCGCTCCATCTCCCCTTGGCTTGCTGGGCGCTCCACTGGACCATGAGACACTATAGGTAAGAGCCAAAGAGAAAATACAAAGGGAAGAGGAAAGGAGCAATGTTGGAGAACAGAGTAAGATCAGAAGTCAAAATGAAACAAAATACATTACACTTTTTCGTAAACAATGAACTTTCCACAAGCATCATGCCAGCATACAGACCAGACCTCTAAAGATACTTAAGCAACTACAGCTCATCATGCGACAAGCGGCTGGTCATCACCAACATGCTGCAAGAACCTTGTAAAATCTGCAAACCCATTCTGCTGTAAGTTAAATAAAAATCAAGCAAACCTAGTGACAGGTATTGTTTCATGTAGATGTTGACGATAACTGCATATTTATCGACTGGCTTTTTGTGTGTGTGTATGCATACTTCTAGGAGACAATCTAGCCGGTGGTGCATCCAGTAACGTAGGAGGAGACAGGAAAGGTCTGGTTTCAGAGGCTGGTCGACCCAGAGGAGATGGCCCATACGGTGACCTTTCAGCTGGAGGTAAAGGAGAGTTAGCTCAGTTCAAGAAGTCTTTGGCCTGGTGGGACTACGTAAGCTACAAGAAATGGTGTGTGTGTGTGTTTGTTTTAACCTCGAAATGGCAGAGGTCGAGCCAGACTATCCAAGGCATAAGGATCTTTGTCAATGGCATCCAGCTTAAACTGTGTGTCTGTCAGCCTGTGAACAAACAGCATGATTATGCAATGGGTACAGTACAAGATATTCTACCATTTATGCTCCACAAATGTAAATATAGAAATCAGTCCTGCTTACTTCTGCCTGAGGAGGGCGTTCTCTCTCCTGATGTCTGCTAGGTCTCTCTCTGCTGCTCGAGCTGCCAGCTGGACAGTTAACCCAAGGTCAGAAACATAACTTGACATATTTCCAAAGGTAAGTCATTCTATCCCAGCCTTCTCAACATTACCGATTAAAAAATAAATCTGTGAATCTAAATGTGTGTACTGCAGTGTCAGAGAGGAACTGCCTGTCATCACTGGTCAAACCATCCCAGCCACAGGAACAAGAACTGAACAGTAACAGGGTACTAACCCAGTTATTGTGAGCCTTCTTCTCATGTGAAGATATCTGGGTCTGGTAAGACTGTCTAGTTTTCTCCAGCTCTTCCTCCATCTCTTCCGCTCGTTGCCTAAAGAAACACAATAGTGTCCTAGTGAAACTCTGTTCATATATAGCTTATATTTAAGCTATTAGAGACAGTTAATATATGTAATTAGTCGTAGCTTCCAGAAGCAGCTACCTGTAGTTGTTGACTTCCTCTATGGCCAATGCAATGTTTTTGTCTGCTTTATTTAACTTCTCTTCTTTTTGCAGGCGTTCTCTTTCCTCCACTGTCAGAAGTCTGCAAACACATGTTCATCAGCATTCTCGTTAATATTCTAAATGCTACAGCTGGACTCAGACTGTACCTGTGTAGCTTCAGCTCATTGTCTTGGTACATTTCTGTCATTATGTGGAGTTTCTGTTGCAACCGCTGCACCTGAACAGGCAAACAAAGCACATTGTTATTAATAAGTATTAATTCAAATCAAAATTAATACAGGAGACTATTATATTGTAAAATTATACTAATACATAGTCAGATACCTGATCTGAATATTGCTCAGCATCCGACTGCAACAATAATTTCTCATTCTCAAGCTCCTTAATGCTTTCTAGAAGGAAGGACACACACAAAGAACAGTGGCATATGCATACAACCATTATATCAGGGATATGCATTTTTATATCTTAATAATGAACAAAACTTCAGAACTAAAAATTACAGTACAGATCACAAATATTATAGTGGCCACTGTTACCTTCCCTGAACTGCTGGTTCTGTAATAGACAGACACCTAATTTCAGGTTGGTAAAACAGACGTGACTGGTACAGTATACTCACCTTTCAGATCTTCTTTAGCTTTCACTTCATCATTCAGCTTAGCAAATACTCTGTCCTTGTCTTCATCAAGTGATTTCAGGTCTGCATTCAGCTGCATACAAACAAACATAAGCAAGGGTTGTTCTTAGTGCCCGTAGTTATATGCTGTATTTACACAAGTGTGTCACTTTAAACAATATCCTGCTTGTTTTTTCTCTGAGATGTGTCCACAGCCAGAACAAACAAACAAAAAAGACTACACACAGAAGATCATGTGCTATAGGTTATTTAGAAGAGAGGTTAACCTATGTGGGTTGGTTGTCATGTTGGTGACGGTTTACTACATCACTTGCATAATCAGCGGATTAAATGGTAACAAAGCACGGCTCTTCACTTGATCCATTCTGAACAGGTGTAGAAATTAAACTCTTGTGTATGAAACTGTATGAAGACTGTCTAGTTAAATGAAATTTAATTGAGTTTCTTAACACTTTTGCTATCAAAACACTGATGTAACCCACCTCACCAGCTGTACGTAAATATAAAAAGTATACCTTAGCAGCATAAATGAGTTTCTGGACTTTCTGAAGATGGCCTTGTGTATCAGTTATGTCCTCTCTTTCACCCTCCAGTTTTGCTGCTGTCCCATTTGATGCCTCCTTCTTTTCTTCTTCCTCACTCTCCTCCAGGTCTGAATCCCAAGCTTTCATTCTTAGCAGGTGGTCTGTCAGGGACTAAACACAAACATTTGCTGTCAATCAAACATGTTCAAGCAGTTAATCATGTCAACTAACAACATTTTTAGCCAAAGTTACAGACAATGAGAAACTTATGACACTGTACAGTGTCCTATATACCATTATACGTTCATCCTTATTGGACACATGCTGCTGCATTCCACTGTAGGCAACCTCACACCTCCTTATCTCCGCCTCTAACTCGCTCACTCTTTCTGCCCATCCCTCCGCCTGCTGCCTCAACTGCAGAAAAAAAAACAACACATTGACAGCAGAGAGCTTAGATAATGATGCAAGGAACAAGGACATTTAGACAGAGGCATTAAGTCATATTGCAATAATTATGTGCACTACAAAGCTTTTGCAGTATCCGATTAGATGGACTGAATGGAACAAACATCAAATATAAAAAAAGATGCCAACTTAACTTGCTACTATGAAAATAGAGTTGGGTAAAGTGTCCTACCTGAGCATTGCTGTCTTGAAGCAGTGTAGACTCCTCTCCAGCTGTTTCCAAGTTTCTCTGTAGTCTATTGCTGTTCATACTGTACACTTTCAGAGTCGTCTGTGCCTGAAAACACACAGTTTGACATTGATAATGTGATAAGTAAGTAATAAAAAGTAGGGCATAGGAAAAGGAAGCAGCTGAGAGAAGGGAAAGCCGACGTCAGCTAAGCGAGTCTGCAGAATGGAGGCACCTGTTCCTCCTGTGACTGGAGGTCTTTGGTTTCATCTTCTAATGTTTTCATGCTCTCTTCGAGCACAGCTATCTGGAAAGATAACCAAAAATGTCACTCAGCCATAATCTAACTGCAAGATATTCTCCATTATTACAGCAAACTAGTTTGCTGATTGTATTGCAAGCATATTACTTGCCTTCCGTTCTTGCTCTAGCCGATGTTCTCGTTGCCGTTCAAGTTGGTCTTTCAGTTGTCCTATATCCCTCTCCAGCTCCTCTTTAGCATGTTCCACCTGTCTGCCTTTGATCTAAAGAAGAAAACACATCTTTAGAAAATCTGTACGTGCGTGTGTGTGTGTGTGAGAGAGAGAGAGAGAAAGTGAGAGTGAGGATGAAGTGGGAGTAAGCATAGACTCGACTGCCCTTAACTACACCACAATAAAAACACTTTCTGAACTTAATTAGGATCAATCAAAGTTTTTTTTGCATTTACCTCTAGCTGTTCTGTCTTTTGAGTTTGGGCCAAGACTCCACTGTCCCTCAGTGAGTCCTCCAATTCATCATACTGCAAAACATATTTAATGGGGAATAAATCATTAAACCTGTATCAAATAACCATTTATTTGTGTTTTAATATGGCATAGTTTCTTGGGTACTAGTGACAACCTCTTGTTGACATTTACTGAGTGTCTCCAGAACTTTACACTTCTCATCCAGTAACTGGGCAACCTGTTCAGCCATCCAACGCTCTTTACCTGAAACGAGACGAAACAAAACGAAATTGTAGTTCTGCCAAATTATTCTTCAGTTATTTATAAAATTGTTCTGTCACTCACACCAATGTGATGTTAAAAAATAAAAAACAAGGACTTACTTCGATACATTCTACTTTTGACCTATGAGAAAATGTGAAACAAATGAGGAGTAAATGACCATTATACATGGAAATGCATGTATTCTAAATATATATTTATAGGTCAACTTACAGATCTGTAACATCTGCAGGTGAACAACAGCACTGTCACCAGCCCCACTACGCTGGAGATGATGACTGGTTCCCATGGCAACCCATACAGGTCTGGCCCTGGCCTGAGGTCATCTGGTAGTGATGACACAACCTGGAGAAAGGAGCAAATTAAATTTACCAGTACAAGTACCCTGTGCTTTAGTTTGGAGAACTGCTCATGGTGTGATACTAATACTGGACATCAACACCAGCAGCTTAGTGTTTCATACTGCAGTCCTTTAACAGACGACTGTGATGCTGCTTCTTTCCACGCGGCAGACGCTGTTTTTCAGACGCAACGTTTTGAAACAACAGCTGCTTCAGTGTAGACATTAAATATGTACGTGTTACCATTTTTGCACAGGTAGAAGACATATTCTTATCTTCCTGGGGTTGTAGCTAACGATGCGTAGCATACAGAACAGGTAAGCGTCTTTGTTGGTAAACCAGTTTCAACCTCTCAGTAATAGTTGGGTTAGAGCTCAGATAATTTACTGTACATCCCTTGTGTGAGCAACACTGTGGCTAAATGCCAGCTACTTGATTGCGTATCCGTTACATTGGAAATGGACAAACAGTTGCCATCTTTCGATTAAAGAAGCGGAATCAATTTTGATTAGTGACCAGTCGAGCATGCAGCTAACTAGTATCGGCTAGCTCTGTGAAGCATCACAAACGCACTGAAACCCTTCGTAAAGTATCCGAACGGCCTTGACAGCTGTGGGTGTAATGGAAACAAGAGGTTCAAAGCGCAAGACGCAGTCGATTTTGAATCGTGCTACGTGACAGTCCGTTACGTTGTGTCAGCTGCGGATGCTAGTTAGAAAATGCTAACGAAACCTGCCACATAGCGTAACTTACATCCTTGACTTTCTCAACGGCGGTACTGTAGTAAGCCTCTGCCGTGGCCTGTAAGTCAAACGCTTTGCTGGTCAACTGGTCGGCTGCCGGATGCTCCGCCATGTCCCAATTATTTCATCTGGCTGATGATTTTGATTAATTTTATACCGACGCTAGGTACACAAACTACAACTTGGAACCAACCGGGATAGCGGCGGTTCCACATCCTATTCACAACACAGCAGAGTCCATCGGCTACGTCAGGGGGGAACTTACAATGTAATCATCTCCACCAACGCCAAACTAGCACAAGTATACGAATATATATATGTGTGTGTGTATATATACGTGTGTCTGTGACATTGACATATAAATATAAATAAAATATACCGATTGGATAAGCTAGTATAGGTTAGCGTAAACTGTTACACCCCCACTGGTATAAATGGTTCGCACGCAACGTCACCAATTGTAAAACGCCACACTGGCATATCGGAGCGTTTTCAAAGTGACACCTACATGAGCAGGTGTCAAAAACTTAAAGCCGTATTCTCAGTAATGTTCTGGGAAACCTGACGAGTAACTTATTACCTATTTCAAACGTAACATGAAATCAAACGCGCGGCCACACAGCGTAATACCAACCCGGTTTAATTCGGACATGTAACTTTCAACCGCTGCTCCCAAGTGTCACACTCACCGGACTGGCTTCGTTGTAATCCATCTGATACTAAAGAATCATCGGGTCTTTAAAAACGCCTGGAGCTATTTGCCTTCGTGTCAGCTGATGGTCGCCAGCTGGCTCACGCTGTGTTATAGAAACTCTGACTGTATTTATGTAATGTGGACGGAGCTGAGCCGGACTGACAGCTGAGCCGTAGGTAAAGCTGGATGCCAGGACAACATGTGACGCGTTCGGTGCCTTAAAGAACCACGTCTCACAGTCTGCACACAGTCTGTGTCCAGGTGAAAAACAAAGGGCCCATAAAACATGACTCAGCTTATACGTTTAGGCCGTGATCTCTTGACATGACAAGACTATTCTAATGTTACCAGCTGTGAATTATCAGTACTTCAATGTGCTGAGAGCAGTGCCTTGCATATCATAATACTAGAGTAAATATTACTATTTATTATTCAGTATTTTTCTAGCAATCATTAACTAAGACAAATGATCAATGCCATATAAATAGACAAACATAAAAGAAACTAAACTAAAACAGGAAAGTACAATGTACTGCAGGTATGTCTTGCTTTAGAAATATGCCTCACTTCTACTGGCTTTAATAGTTGTGTCCCACTGATTTAGTGGTTACATCTGCTTTCCTGCTTTGAGCAAAAACAGCTTTTCTTACCTGCACAGTGATCCATACGAGGGCCTCTCTAGTGGCGCGACCATAAGTGACTGAGTCTGTGACAATCCGACGCACGAAGTCCAGACTTTGCTTCATTACCCCTGGAGTCAGAGCGACATTGACATAATGCAATTTAGAATTGGAGGTCTATCATTCACAGTTGTGCAAAACCTTAAATGTAATGTTTTTGTCTTCGCTTATTGTATACAGGTACTAATGTCCAATAAAAATTAAATTGTTTGGGTCAAGCCACACTGTCCCAGCTTTTGTGTCGCAGGAATGAGGTTGCAGCACGTCGAGCGGCTCCTTTCATTTGTTATTGATTAATATCTTTTAATCATCTTATATGCCATCTTGAGGGATACTCGAGTCATCCATACCTTCCTGTGGCTGAGGTGATCCTCCCTGAATGCGAGGATGGGACTGAGTTTTTTTCTGTCTTCCTGTCCAAACCTCAGTTTCTCTTGGTTCCTCTGTTACAGCACCTGGTTGTCCATTGTCTATCTCCTCCGGCTTCCTCTTGTCTCTCTGGGCTTTGGCATCTTTGGCTACGGAGAAATCTTGGGTCGTCTGTGGCTCCTTCTGATCTTTACCGTTAGTTGAACAGGATGCACCGACACAACTGGCATCAGCTGTATTTGACAGGGGAACACATGGATTTTGACTGACAGGGTCATCCCATCACCATAGCTAAACTGAGAAATTCAAACAGATCAAAATACCACTAGCATTTTCCTATGATTGGTGCAGCAATGTAGACAAAATACCTTGACGATTTGCTTTACTGACATCTGATTTCCTGGTGCTGAATGCCTCTCTCAGCTTGTCCAATAGCATTTCTAGTTTCTGAAGAGCAACAAGTGTTTTAGTCTTTTCATTGGCCTCCTGTGACATGGCCACTGTCTCCCTGTGGTGATGCAGCAGTCTTTCTATATCTGACAATATAGACTCATCGTGATCAGGATCATCAGTGTGGTTTTCTGAACTGCCCAAAGTGTAATCCAAAAACTGCAGCTTGTTTTGCCCAAAGAGATCCACCAAATACGTCAGCTCCTCCACACTGACATGGCTGAGGAGGTTTTTGTAATATTTGGCGAGGCTTTTTGTTTGGGCGGCGGCTTCTGGACTTGGAGACAGAGCAGAAGCAGGAGGAGGTTGTCTGTGCTGCTGTGTGGACATGCTAATGGGAGAGTCTTTGTCAATTTCCTTCACTGGAACCTGGTTTGCATTTGTTGTAGAATCAGATTTTTGTTCCAGAGTCAGAAAGGCTTGGGGTGGGGATGTCTCAGATGTATCTGTGTCCAAACCGGGAGTGGATGCTGTCGGCTCTTTGGTTTTGGTCACAGGTGTTTGGCTGAAAAAACTGAAGGCATTTTTAAAAAGACCAAACGCTCCACCACCTTCACTCTCTATCTGGACTCTGTTATTAGTGCCAGAACCAACAGGACCGTGAGACACATGTCCCTGACTGAGTTTGTCATTTTGTGCCCGATGACCATGTTCTTTCCTTTCTGACGTCTCATCTAGTGACATTCCATCAGGACGTCCACTGTGGCCACTCTCACCTGTAACATGCTGATCATTGTCTGTATGTGAAGCTGCTCCCATCTGCTCAACCTTTAAACCATTATGATCAGAAACGTTAACGTTCTTGCTATAAATGCTTTCGCTCCCTGTTGCGTTTGATGTGATGTCAGTGTTTTCTCCCTCAACAACCTCAGAATCATCTGAGTCTTTTTCCGGTTCCTCCTCACTTAGTCTGTCTGTCTCCATACCTTCAGAAGAGATCGTCTCACTCTCTAATATTTGCTCATTATGTTTTCTTTGTTTGATCATTGAATCGTCTGCTGAACTTGGTTTTAAGTCAGAAATATTTTCATTTCTGACTCCCGCAAGTTCACCTTCAGTATCTTGATGTTGAGGTTTGTTTGAACATTGATGACTCTCCTCTTCCTCATTGTTCCTCCTCTCGTCCTCCACATCTGTCACCTGCTGCATTTCATCACCTGCCGTTTCCTCTTCCTTAGACTCCTCTACATTGTCATGTTTCATCTCTTCCCTCTTGTTTTCTTCAGTTTTTGTGTTCTCATCATGTGTCTCCTCACTGCTTTCTAACTCTAGCTTGCCAATGTCATGAATAGTTTCCTTCTGCGCCTCCTGCACTGTTATTTCTTCGTCTTTCTCTTTTTCTTTTTCCTTTAAATCATTTAATTTGTTTAACTTTTCCTGCTTCTCCTCTTCCTTTGATTTCTGAATTTCCTCCTGCCTCTTTTTCTCCCTTTCCTTCTCGTTTGACCCTGCTACAATTTGCTGCTGCTCCTCCACCTGCTCCTTTTCCTCCTTTCTTTTTCCAACCTCCTCCACTTCTGCCTCCCTTTCTTCCACCTGAAACTTTACTGTTTTGACCTGATTTTCCTCCTCTTTTACATCATTCAACACTTCTCCTTTCTCTTCTTCCACTGACTCCTCCCCCTCATTATCCTTCTGCTTCTCCATTGAAGCCACTTCTTCTACCTGTTGTGTCTTCTCCCTTTTCTCTGCCTCACCCCATCCGTCCCACTTCTCTCGTTCCTTTGCTCCCTCAAGTCCCACCATCTCTTCATTTTCTCCTTTCTCTTCTTCTTTTAACTCTTTCACCTCCTGCTCTTCATTCTCCCCTTCCTTCTCTATCTCTTCCTGCCTCATCTCCTCTTGTACAATATCAACTCTCTCCTGTATTTCCTCCTTCTTTAACTCTTCTTTTCGGTCCTGATGCACCTCCTCCTTCACTTCCTCCATCTCCCCGTGCTTCTCCTCTTCCTTAACCATCTTTATAACTTCCTGGTTTTCCTTTTCCTCCTCCATCTCTGCTTTCTTTATATTATCTTCTTCTTGCTTTCTCTCCTCCATTATCTGCTGCCTCTCCCCATCCTTGACTCCTCCAGACTCCTCCTGTTTTGCTGTTTCCTTTAATACTATCACTTCCTCATTCTCAAGAGACCCAGATTCAGGATCTTTGTGCTGTATAATGGTATCTCGAGCGAGTATTTGATCCTCTGAGGGATTTTCATACACATTGAGTGAGCGGGCTTCTCCGTTCTGTATACCAACAACATTGTGTGATTCTTTTTCTATGTTGCTGTCCTCAGATATGCTCCCTTCTTCTCGAATTGGCTCGGCTGATTCTGTCAGAGTCGGTACGTCTCTCTCTGCACTGTTCTCTTCTTCATGAGCATCATTCTTACCACTTAATTCAAGAACCACCATGGTGGACTCTTCTCTGTTTTCAACCTGATTGGTGATTCTGGCACTTTCATCTTCCAAATGTTCTGTGGTCTTACTTTCTTGCTGGCCTCCATCAGTGTTTGCTTCATATTGCCCCTTTGAATCCATAGAGTAGCGGTCAGACTCTAAATCCGTGTTGAGTTGAGTTAAAAGATCTCTGTAGTCACTTGCAGATTTAATTTTCTCTTCTTCTAGATCTCTGTTGTTTGTATATTTGTATATCTGATGGCCTTCACCTGTAGCTTCTGGAGATCCTTCATCTATCATGAAGGTTCTTCCCCCTAAAGCCTGTGGGCTTTCCTCTGATGTGGTCTGAGTAGACACATCTTTCTGATCAACAGGTAGACTATTACCCTCACTGCCATCTGAAGCGGCTGTATTATTATCAAAACCCTCTTCTAGTGTTAACGTGGCAGACATCACCTCTGAATGAGAAAAATAATCTTCCACGTGTTCTTCCCCATTTAAATTATTTGTATCTTTGCTAGAGCTGCTGTTAATGTTATCTCCCATTTCTTGTAATGTCTCCATCCCAACCTCCTTTTCCTCAAGTCTTTGTTCATCTGGGTCTGTTTTTCTCTGCTCTTCTTGTACAGGTTGCGATTGATTGATCTCAGCCTGGTCTGATGGTGTGGCTTCTTCTAAGGTTGTATCCTTCTGCTTAAAGTCACTCCTCGTACTCTCATCAACTTCGTTCTTTGGTTTCCCAAAGCCTAAAATGTCCCCTACGCCAATATCCAGCCAAGAACTAGATGTTGGCTTTTCCTTCTCTTCTTTGTTTGGGTCAGTCTCTTGATTTTTCACCCCAAACCCAAGTGTGCTTGACAGTCCGTTTCCTAGCCAGTCCAAGGTTCCCACTTCTTTCTCTTCTTCTTGTAACTGGCTGCCTTCCAGATCCAGTGACATTCTTCTGCTTCTGAATGTTTCTTTTGGCTCACTTTCATCGTTTATGTCTTTCTCTTCATGCTGGTGTTTTGTTGCATCCCTTTTCTTTTCACCTCCCAAGCCAAGCCACCCAGTCATGGTTGAAGTAAAAGAAGCATCGACTTCCTTGTCTTCTTCTCTGTTGTTTACAGTATCATCCAATTTCTTTTCTCCTCCAAACCCCAGCCATCCTGTCACTGATGAAGTTAAAGAAGCTTCTTGCTGTGGCTCTTCTCTTTTGTTTTGTTCCTCTTTCCCCAGACCTAACCATCCTGTCACAGAAGAGCCAAGCCAGGAAGCGGAGGGAGACCCACCTTGTTCACCCAGAGCTGCAGGAGTCTCACGTGTGTCCTCTCGAGTCGTAGAGGCAGTAATTCCAGAATTTTGGTTTTTATCTTCCTCCCTTGATGTGGCATCGGGTTGATCTGGAGATTCTGATAGGGAATCTATAGATGTTGAAGGATGTTTAGCCTTGGTGTCATCAGGGTGTGCAATAGGTTGGATGATTTCAGGCGGCTGGTTGTGATCACCATCCTCATCACTATTGTCCAGGTGACTGGAGTCGATGGGGTAGCCATACTCATCCATACATATGAAGTCTGATTTCTGAAACATGAGGTAATATTATGTTATTTAATTTAAAAACAAGATACCAAAGTTATACACAACAAATTTAGTGATTAAAAACTATAATATATCAATTGCAGGTTCTTTCTATTTTGATCATTTCTAATTACTTGTGAAGTGAGTGTGAAGTAGTGTTACTCAAAGCATTAACACTGAAGAGCTACTCAAATCAAAGTCTTTTTACCTGTGTTTCCACCACTTTCTCCGTAGCAGCATAAACCTGCTCTTCTTGCACTGCGTCCTTTGGGAAATACCCAAATTTACGGTCAATCTGAAATTAAAACGTCACAAATCACATATTAATTCATACACAGACATTGAGACATACACAGAGGAGAATTACAAAATGTACAACCACAGTAAGTGATACTATTCCAGTAGAAAGCACATGCAGATTGCATATACAGTTGAAAGAAAAGGTATGTGAAGCCTTTGGGATGACATGGATTTACGCATAAATTGGTCATAACATATGTTCTGACCTTCATCGAAATCACAACAATAAAAAACACAGTCTGCTTGAACTAATACTGCACAAACATTATATGTTACGTTAACATATAACATATTGTAAACATTCTCAGTGCAGGGTGATAAATGTATGTGAATCCCTCGGCTAATGACTCTCCAAGAGCTAATTGGAGCCAGGAGTCAGTCAACCTGGAGTCCAGTCAATGTGAGGAGATTGGATGTGTTAAAGCTGTCCTGCCTATAAAAACACACCAGTTTGGAGTTTACTGTTCTCAGAAGCATTGACTGATGTGAACCAGTTCAAGTGTCAATAGCAGTAGAAAAGGTTTGGATTCAAGTTAAATTATCGAAGTATTAGTTGAAAAAATAAGTACTAAATTAGTCTGTATGCAGATTAATTTATTTTCTATGCTATTATTTGTTTAGAATTAAGGTAATCAGCGCTTTAATATTGCAACTGGTATCTACTGTATGAAACTGACGTTTTATCAATGATTATTTTATTTACATATTAATTTATTATTTATTTATGTTTTAATGGTCATATACTGATGAAAGAGAAACTTTTAATTTAAGTAAAATGGCTTTAAATTGTACTTGTAGGCAGTAAATACAGCAAAAACAATGTAGCTTGTATACACGTAGTCACCACGTTACTTTACATAAGACCGTACATTAAACTACATTTACAATGATTCAGTAACTGCATGTGAACATGTGAAAAGACGAATCATACATTTCTCCTTCTAATGCACATTTATATAAGTGAATAAATAAACTTGATCTCTCCCAGACACACTGTGACAGCATCAGTGTTACAATCAAGACTAATCTCTTTAATCTGCAGCCTGAGATGAGGGACTGTTTACATACAATGGGTTATTCTACTGAAAAGCAGGCTTCAAAATGGAGATATCTGACATACTGTGCCTGCCCAGAGGTCTTCTCTCTTTCCAGTAAGTTTGTGGTAAACAAAGATGGTGTCTCCTTGTCTGAAGCTCAGGAAACGACAGTCCTGACCACGGTGGTCCCTGACAGCCTGCACCCTGCTCATGAGGCCTTTACGCACACAGCAAACACATACATACATAAAGAAGGGATTCAATACAAAAGTACTGGCTTATTCTGTTTATTAATGTTGTTATTGTCATACAATCTAAAGTAAGAGTAAAATTCTCAACTTACTTTCACACTCAGAATCTCCACAGATCTTGTAGTCAGACAAGAGTCCAAGATTAAAGCCTGGTAAAATCACGAAAATCATGCTGGCAAACCACAGGTTTCTGTGTGCATGTGAAAAGGCCATTTTAAAAACTTTTTTTTTAGCTTTGGTGCTTCTATCAAGACAAAATGTCCATGACATGAGAAAAACACTCCAAACTGTCAAGTGGACATTGCCTTTGAGCCCCTGCTGCTGTGAAGACTCAACGTTAACTGGAGTCGAGAGTCGAGAGTTGAGATAAGATATAAGGCGAGCAGGGGATAATCATTAACACCTCGCCGCTACTAGTTATACAAAAACATTATCTGCTGACTGGTCAAAGGTTTTTTGTCATTCACTGTGTAATAGTTGAGGAAATGTTTATAATTTACACTTTTTCCTTAAATTAATAAAAACATGGATAAATAATTTGACTAAATGAATGTGGTTCGCACAACATGGACGTGTTAAAGACTTCGATTCCTTAAATCCACACGTGAGGCCTTATTCACCATGACAACCAACGCGGCGCACAAATTCAACGTCATCGCTCTGCGTTTGCGAGCAACATGGCGGCTTAGGTTTGTAGTACTTGTACATCCGTGACGAGCATCATTGTTTTGGTCGCCACAGGACGCGTTTGTTGTACTTGGCCACTTGCTTCCGTTCACGCTTCCATATAAATTAGTTCGCTTTTGATATAAAATGAAGTCGGACGTGGAAGACTTGATGCCGAGGATTCTGCCTGTTGAGTTAGGAGCCAGTGCAGAGGATGTGGACCTGAACGGACCACCTAGAAACCCCCAGGAGTATCTCCGACAGGTCCAGTAAGTTCAACTCTAACCGTTATATTTGGACAGTGGACAGTTAGGCTGGTTCTCACTGAAAGCACTGATACTCTGGGGATGTTGACATTGGAAACATTAGGAATATCGTCAGTGTCATAAGAGAGTTGAGGGTTTGTTGTGATCTGTATTTTATTATTTATTTACAGTGTATCATCGCTACTGTATCTGTATGTGCTTTCTCTCATCAGGCTGGAGGCTTCACTGTGTCCAGATATAGTGGTTGCACAGATTGACCCAAAGAAACTAAAGAAGAAACAAACAGTTAATGCATCTGTGAGTTAATAAGGTCTGGCTTCACAATAGAAAAGAACAATAAACGGTGGCATTTTAATTAGTCCAATCTGGACTTGTTGTCTGTTTTGACCTGCTATACTTGTTAAATAATCCCTTTTATAGACAGATATTAGTGTGCACGCGCAAAACGCAACTGGAAATAAAATACCAATGTTAAAATAAACACATATTATTATATGTTGTGGTAAGATAATGTGTATAGCATCATTCTAAACATATGATCAGTTTCCACCACTAGTTTATTAGTTGTTAATCTGAAGAAATGATGTTGCAGGGGCAGAGTGTTGTCATGTCTAGGATGAGGTGGATGAACTTTGATTCTGTATTTTAGTGGTGTGCCTCATGTTTCAGGTGGCAGGATGTCATGCTGCTCCAGTGGGATTCTGCCCCAGTCTTAGTTGGCAGCAGCAACAAGTCAGCAACTTCTCAGATGTCAGACAGGTAAACAGCACGTACACAGATCAACCATGGTATTGGAGTTTTAAGACTGAAGGTGTCAGAACACAGTTGATAACAACTGTGAAGCGTGTTTACTATAATCAACAAAAAGCTTCTGTGTTTTTCATTTGGGTTTAGAGCATCACGAAGAACAGGAAACACTGGAGCAGTCAAACTCTGGACAGCAATGTACTAATGGTAAGGAGCTGGCATGGACCCAAAGCTTTTTAATTATGTTTAGTTTTTAGAAACACATTAATGGGACACTTTATATTGAGTGCAAGTTACTGTAGATTCATGTATATACTAAAGTTAATGGATTTATTACGTTTAAATTTGTTTTGTCCCACAGCCAAAGCCAACAGATGAGGAGGGGTGGAAGAGGTTCTGTTTAGGGGAGAAGGTCTATCTGGACAATCTGTCATATGACACAGAACCAGAGCCAGTGCTGGACTTTACCAAGGTTGTTACTTGTTTTTTAAATACATGATGGAGTTTTATCAAGTTTATTAAACAAAAGTAAGGGTATTGTAGTGTCATTAAAACACAGCAACCAAACCTTGCAACCTTTACGTAAAAAGGAAAATATCTTTGTGTTTAGGTGGGCTTCCCTCCTTTCCTAAGCATCGTCAGCAGACTAAACCAGGTATGTTGCCGGCCCATTTGGTTATTTAACTCCTTCTCTTCTGCCCTGTATGCTGTTTTGTTTACCATGTCTTTTTGTGTCCACAGTCCACAGTGATGACTGTTCTGGAAATCTTGATCAGTTGGTTTGAGGAGAAAGAATTTGTTCCACAATTGGTGAGTTTGGTTGATCCATTTTTTACTTGATGTCGTTTCATTTAGAAGTTTAATACTACTGTCATACTGGGAATGCAAAGCTGTACAATCTTAAGTTTAGAATAGTCCTTCTAACAGAGACAGCACACAAGAACATGATGAAAGAACATTGTTACAGGGTCGCTGGTTATATGCTTTGTTGGCTTGTCTGGAGAAGCCCCTGCTCCCTGAAGCACACTCCTCCATCCGACAGCTGGCCAGGAGATGTGCCCAGCTTCGCAGCTCACTGGTAGGATACTGAATATTGCTCTAGTCTGTTTGGTGTATTATTAAATGCTCTATGCATGTGCATATATTCATTTGAAAACTACAAGTTACCAGTGGTTGGTGCTAAGACCTCTAACTTTTCTGTTAGTGTATATTATCCCACTACTGTTATTCTTACACCTTGTGCAGTTTCTCTTGCCACAACAAAATTGTATAACTCCGGTTAAGCTCTAGATATACTAGTATATTAAGGCCCAATATGTGCACTTCAAAGTATAACATGTTTGCTTGTTCTATTAATGCTACAGCAGAGTCAAGAGGATGACAAACTACCGGCCCTTAACCTGCTCATCTGTCTTGTTGCAAGGTACATATCACTGTCCACAAATTTCAACTGGTCCACTTTATTTGCTAGGCAGATTACAACATGACATTTTATGTCATGGCTTTTTTTAATAAATGCATTATTGTATTGAATTTTAATATTTGACGCGCCATTATGATGCTTTTTCTTAACCTGTAGATACTTCGAGCAGAATGATTTGGCAGACCAGGCAGAGTGAACAAGATTGAATATGAAGGAAACTGTTCTACTGCGGCAACATCCACAAGATCTACAGTCATACATCTTGTGGAACTAATGTCAAGAGCCTCTACCAACAAATGAGACAGGACACGTGGTGATTCTGAACATACTGCAATGAAAGTTGAGGACAGACATAAATGAACTCTACACAGCATTTGCGATATACTGGCTTTTAAAAGTGGACAGCAGCCAAAGCAGTATGATCACTTTTTTTTTTTAAGTCAGTAACTTTCTGTAAAGCGTAATGGATCTATTAAAGTGTGATTTGTAGAACATGTCTCCATGGATGTTTAAGCCTGTACAAATGCTTAAAGTCTAGACCTGCTAACCTTGAAGAAAAAAAAACATCACGCATCCACATGAGATTGAGATGGGAATAAAACGATTATGCATGGCTCTTTAGACCAGAAGGAAAATCTGCACCAAAACGCAACCATGACATTTAACTCATGATTATAATTCAGACGATAAATCTAGCTGGCAACCTGCTAGTTGGTTAGTCATGTCCTGGCTCAAAAAAATTTAAATTTTATATTATACAGCACACACAAAAAAAGACCACGGTACACAATTATCTGCTAATACCTTATGTTTAATGTGAAGCAAATTATCAATTGGTACAAAAATATGGAAAACAGTTTGCAACCCCAGTATTTGAGCAGATCACATAATGTGAAGACAAGGCCTTCACATTGATCAAATAGTGGAAATAAATGTGGTTGACACAAATGTGAAAACACTGGTACTGTACACCAATAGTCACTTCAATAATCATCAGTACCCCAGCCTATGGCATAACAGGTAAGATGGGGATGAAAAACAACAAAACAAACTATAGTGCCACAAAAACCTTTTTAAAAACGGCAAAATTATCTGGATTTAAAATGATGCGTTTCTGGTAACGGGCCTCTATAGATAAGACACCCTGCCTAACACACCACTGTGAACATGAAGTCCGGTTTACACTTTTGGCCCGGGTAAAGATTACTGTGAATTCAGTTGAATTCCTCACATTATAATTTCCACTGAGCCAGGTGGCATTTTAATACCACTTTAAAAACATGTTTTAGGCCATTAAGCAAATAGCATCTCCTCAGTTTGACAACTTTACCATGCACGAGCTGTGCAGGAACCAGATTAGCGTCTCTTGTCCTTCCTGTCTCTATCTTTATGCTCTCTATCACTCCGAGATGACCTGGCCCTCCCTTCCTCACTCCTTCTCTTCCTCCTTTCCTTCGATCCCTTCGTGTCCCTCCCACCTCCGCTACTCCCTCCTCTTTTGTGGTGGCTTCGCTCTTCTTCTTTCCTGTCCCTGCCTGATGGCCTTTTCTTGTGCTTGCCGCTGTCTCTGCTGCGACTTCGGCTGCTGCTGTTGGATGATGAGGATGAAGAGGAGGAGGATGATGAAGAGGAACGGCTGGACCCAGAGGAAGAGGAGGAACTTCCGCTAGAGGAGGAGCCAGAGGAGGACGAGGAAGAGCTGTTGCTATGACTGCGGCCCTTTTTCTGCTCTTTTTCCTTCTTCCTCCCTCTAGCACCGTCCTCTTCTCCCTTGGAGGTTGCAGCAGTTGTGTTAGGAGGCTCCTGGGAATCAGGCCCTTTCTGCAGAGCAGTGTCCCCTGATTTCTCTTCTGCACCCCGATTCTCTTGCATCACGCCCTCAATATCAACGCAAGGAATAATGAGACCCTGCCCAGCCGTGGTGGGGGCTGTTTGGGGTTCTGTGTTAGGAGAAGCTGTCTGGGCCTCAGGGGACTGTTCTGCTGGTCCTCCTGCAGTTGGACTGGGTGGCTGTTGCTGTTGCTGATGGCTGCCTGGTACTCCTTGGCTGATTACAGTTGGTTCTGAGCACTGTGTGTCTTGCATCTTTTCATTTTGCAGGTCTGTGGGACCCTCTTTAATATCCGTGTCTATCACATCTTCCTTGCTTCTGATTTCATGCTCTGCCTCTACCTCCATCTCTTCTGACCCTGGACTTGCTTCTTTGTCTCTGCTTTCTCTCACTTCCTCTTTGACCATAGCAACCTCCTCCCTTTCCTTCTCCTCACCTAACTCCATTCTCTCCTCTTCCTCTGCTATCTTCTTCAACCCTTCCATCTCATCTTCCTCCCCCTTGTCCTCATCTGTAGCCTTTCTATGCTCTGCCTTTTCCCTCTCCTCCTCCTCTTCTTCATCCTCATCTTCCTCCATGTCTGTGACCCCCCTGGTACCTGTCACCTTGACTACCTGACCTGCTGGCTTACCCTCCAGCGAGTGGTCCTTCCCTGTTGCCGGTGTGTTACCGTCCTGGTCGCGGTTTGGCTGTCGCCGGGGGCGGGACTCCATTTTGCTGAGCTGTTCAGCAAAAGCCTCGCGCCTCTCTTCAAACACAACTGTCATGACACAAAGAGATCCACCAGTTAAAGACTGATTAAAATTTATCTCCATCAACAATCAGTGCAATTAAAACCAAATAAAGACCTACTGACCATTTAGTTTCTTGGTGGACTCATCAAGGAGTTTCTGTGTGGCGGAGCACATTTTGCCAGGCAAATAGAAGATGTGAGGTTTGGTCTTGGTGCGAATGTATTTCACCAGGTTATTATTGTGACTGGTCCACTCCTCTTGCTGTTGATAGAAACAAAAATAATATTTTGTCTATCTCCTGGGAATCATTTAGACCAGATCATCTATAACAAAGCCTATGGAACAGCTTAGGCAGAAGCAATCTTTAAGATCATTTTATCAAACTCTAATTATGCAGAGTTAAATTAACTATAATTAAGTTAAATTAATAATACAACACACAGAACCAACCTCAGAAGATTAAACATTTTGTGATACGTTTGAGAAACAAAACTGTAACATTTAAGGTACACAACACACTGTAGAAACACTGTCAATGTCATACCAGCTGAGCCAATTCCACTTTCTGCTCCAGGAGTCTCAGCTCTGTCTGCTTGGCTCTTCTTTCTTCAAACAACTCCCTCTTTTCATTCTCCACTTTCTTTTTCTCAGCCTCAGCCTGAACCTCGAGCTTCTGCTCAATCTCTGTACGCCGCTTTTGCTGTTGGGTGAAATAAAAACAAATACAGAAAATAATGGTAAAGAAATTACCAATGCTTCCGTAGAATGATTTTAAATCACAAATTTGCCATTTATAAAGAAAAGCGTTATAGTTGCTTAAAACATTCAGAGCTCAACAGTTCAGGATGAGTGTCCTCACCTTCTCTGAGGAGACATTAGATTCCTGTTTGAATTTTTGCAGCGTCCCCATGAGCAGGCCAAACATACGCCGATTCCTGACCAATGATAAATGATTAGTCTCGTTACTACTAATTCATTAATGCCATCCGTGATCTGGAGCTAAATGTACAACTTGGCCTACCTCTGTTTTCCTTTCTCATCCATGGTTTGATCTTGAATGAGGTCTCGGCGTGTTCTCTCTTTGGAGGTAGCTACTACAGACGACTGCAACGCCGGCTGAAAGAAAGGACGATTTATAAAACACGCATGCAACGTCACCTGTGTTCTAGTAAAAAAAACAATAAAAAAAAAACACTGCTAAATATCAATAAGGAGCATAATACATTTAAAAAAACTCAATGACGACTTAAACCAGACCAGCTAGACTACCCTCTAACAAAAGGTTGCATGTATGAACACGACTTCGGTGCCATTATTCTCGTACCTTTTTGACATCGTCATCATCCTCGGCGTCGCTGTCGTTGCGTGGGTCTCTCCTGGCCCTCTGGTCCCCTGCCAGCCTGCAAAGACAAAACACCCGTCAGACACATATTTACTCATTTCTACAAGACCTGCTGCTTCCCCACTCCATGTCTACAGTCATGTACCAAGCCTAAGTTGATATGCTAATACACATGTACGGTAAAAATTAAATACACACCTTAGCAAAGCTCCATCAATGTCCCTCTGCTTTGCAGGTGGGCCACCACTCCCCATGTCTGAGAGACTACGCCTAGAAAAGGAATCAAATAACGAATTTAAGACCACATTCAGAAAGAATGAATTTATGTAATTAGTACGTAATTATGCAGTCATTAAGTCAAGAGTAATTTCACAAGGACACATTTAAGAAGGCTGTACCTGAGCAGGTTGATTCCTCTGCCTCTACCTCCTCCAATGCCTGCCACGGGGCCGCCGAGCCGGCGGATCTGGCCCGGTCTGTAAACACAAAAACAACAACAAAAATCACTGCAAAGCCAGAAGCATTTACCTTAAAAACAGAGAGTGCTTCGTCATATCGGCAATTACCAGCGGAACCATTTTGGTTGCATAACTAACCATATCGTGGCACTGAGACGACGCCTGCTTGTCAGGCCTAGCGAAAGCTAAACTGCCACTATGTCGATACAAGGCTACAAGTTACTGCTTGTGCTGGTCAGACCAGCACTTTGTATGGATAAGGAATCAACATGGACCCAGGAAAAGCAAACAGATTAAACAAAGCACACAGACAGAGTGAAGACTATGGTGGTGTCTGGTGCATGTAGCTAGCCGAGCCCTACTAGCGCCAGACGCCAGTCATTTGAACGCTAGCAACTTTGCTAGCTAATCGCTAATATCATCAAAGAACCATTAGGACATTTTACCTTGATTCATTTGGATCGCGTCCGGTCAGTTTACGAATATTATCGTCTACATTTTTCAAGCTTTCCTTGGCTTTTTCCAGCTGGTCTTGCAAGCTCCGCACCGCTACCGCCATCTTGCTCACAATTAGCGCGAATCACGTGGTCCTCCTCTCTACCTCCTTCTTCTTCTACGTTTGAACTGAGCGTCTTCTTCTTCTTCTGCTGGTTTTGCTCCAAATGACTAGCGCGGGGCTGACACCTGTTTGTGCAGCGCGTCTATACAACTGTACTGATCGGCGTTGTGTTATTAACACTGCTGCATATGTGCACAAATAATGGCCTAATGGTAAACAGAGTACAGTAAAATGCTTTATGTCTGCACAGAATGTATCACAACCCACATTTTCTGATAAATGGATAATGATATTTAGAGCAATGGGCTGCAGACGACTTATATATGAACCAGTTTCTCAACGGTTTACTATAAATGTAACAGTTGGAGAACTGCTGAATCATTGTTGTGTCTGATACACCTCAGTCAAGGTACTGATCAACAGGGCTGTTAATTTCAATAGTTACAAAAACACCCTACCAGCCAAAACTAAATCCCTTGTGTTTCCTAAACATTGTAAGTTGCTGTTTGTCATCTGTGCTTCAGCTGTAGCAGGCACAAAAATAGTTTATTGTTTCCATTGTGTAACACCAAGATGATAATCTTATAATCTCATTCTTGAAATCGTCGTCTGAGCTTTTGACAAAGTAGAAAACAAACTTGTATGTTTGGGTGCAAACACATATGGCCAACTCCCACAGCTTTTGTGAGTCATCCATTGACACTGACGACCACAGATCTGTCTGGTGCAGACAGCTTGCAGACGCTGATTTTGAAAAGTCATTTGCTTTAAAGTTGCAAAATAACAATTGCAAAAGCAACATATTTATTCTGCCAGGCCTGGCATCACACTTGCTATACATCATCAGGGTTCTTATCTACAACCGTCATATTCGTTTTTAGCAGGTTAACAAGCATAAAATATGGAATGAATTAATTGTCTGCAGCTCAGGCATAGAACCTCCATTGGAGCTCTGAAATTATTTACATAAATATGAATTGTTTATTATAACAGAGGGATCATTATAAGGATCATTTTATGGGCTGGGGGTAATGAAATTTCTGTTCTCGCTATGTATCGATTACGATGCGTTTTGAACATACATATATTAAAAGTTTGTATTGGGATTGCATCGGTCTTTTCAGTTTGTAGTTCCCCACCCTGCTCATCAGTTTCCCCTGTAATTCTTATTGAGTTGTCATAGTGACAGTGGTTGAATCTCATTTGTGTGGTGTCTGCTCACTGGGCTCAGCTCATGTTAAAGCTCGCTCTTCATTAACTGTTTTGGAAAGATAAGAATAAAGAAGTGATACATGTATTGAGGGATGTATAACATGGATGGATAACAACGTTCAAAACAGTGGAATTTCAGCAAATGTACAATATTAGACAATAAATGAAAAATATGGTTCCAGGTAATCCACACTGCATAATTAAGTCAATAGAACTAATGTCTCCACAGCGTTATCCTCCTACTGTCACATTGTCTGGATTGTGTTGAGAATACTGTAGCAGTGGATTTCAGTGTGAAAGGCAACAGTGTCCAAACAAAGAATTGAATGATACAAAGGTTGCAAGGCCAGTATCAAGATGAAGACCAGTCATAACATTAAGTCAATTAAATTAGAGTAAAATAAAACAATGGAAGCAAATTGAGGTGTTTTTAATGCTTTTATTCACTGACTAAAAGAAGAGAAGCATTCATTCAACATTAATTCAAATCAACATTCGGCAGGTTGACCCTGTGTGTGTAAACCATCTGTCAGTTAACATGTTTTTAAATGGAGGTTTGTGATGTATCCCCTCCCGCTTTCTCCACAACAGAACCATGGATCAACACTGTTCTTTGAGCTGGTGAGGACTATTCCCCTGCAGACTCATCCAATAAACAACTGGGAACATTTCAGACCAGAGTTTTATATGATTTTAAATTCATCAAGGATACACAGGTAAAGTGGGGGAGAAGCCTTATGACTTGTTGAAATCAGCAAAGAAGACAGGTCATAAATCTTCCTGTTTGTTTGTGGAGCTACAGCCATTTTTATTTCAAACATTTGGGCGAGATAAAAAGCTGTGTACAAATCAGATTTTAAAATTTCAGAACGGTACCGAATCATGTGGCCTGTGAGGCATCTGAAATCCTGTCTCTGTATTTTGGCTGGAGTCTGGTTCCCTGCTTAGAAAAAGAAGGAGAAACTGCTGTGTGCTCACTTTGTCCAACACAATCAAACAGGAACATAAAGATCAGAATATTCAACATTAAGTATGGCAAAACTATTTCTGAAAAACAAAACAACCACACACACAATAACACAGCGCCTGATTTACAAAGTCTGTGTGATTTCATAATATACTTCATGTTCATAAATTGAACCCGGACGTGTTGCATAAGAGAATACCACGCTAATGCATTGTTGATAACTATACAAATATGCACTGTGTGAGTTTATATATCTATTTATATAGTTTTTTATTTCTTCCTCTATGGTTTTCTAAAGATGCAGCCGGGTGCTGTCAGCACTGCTTGTGCCCCTTTGTGGCCACTAGTAAGACTGCTGTTATTGCAAACTGTCCTGATTTTAAACAAATGCACAACATTCGTACCACGATAAAACTGGGGCCGTCTAGCCAGTCTCACAGAGACCAAGAGTGAGCCCGTTGTCACCGCTGCTGTCGCTGGGCTGGCTGACCAGAATCAAAAGGTCTTAAAACTAAAATGATAAGATTTCACAACTCATTATAAGGCCAAGTATTTTCATTTGCAAGTTCTTATTCGTTCACGTCTTTATTTCTAGTGCGAGACAGTGAGAAAACTAAAAACTAAATACAAAAACTGAAAAGGAAAAAACAAAACAAAACAAAACAAAAAAAGAGCATGGATTATATGCATTCCTCTTGCATAGTTGTGAGACTGGACTGGGCAGCAGGCCTGCCTGCCTGGCTAATAAGGAGATTTGGCTCTCCAGACGAAGACAATGTTTCTGAGTCAGAAACATCAGAGCCACAGTAGCCGATGGAAAAGATGGTTGACACTATGCATGGATATTTATACGTACGTCAACATAGCCAGGCACTACACCAGTCTCTAAGGCTGTGCACCAGAGCGACAGAGTTTGGCCAGGTAACACTTTCAGTGCCATTTTGTAGTTTCTTACTTGGAACCACAACATGAAGTATACAGCACAACAATCCAGTCGCGCCAAAATCATCATCATGAACTGGAGTCTGAAAAGACTGTTAGTGTCAGTTATGGCTAAAAGTAAAGTCTGAAGAATCCAAAATTCCTCTCAGTGCGGCTAATACCGAACCTCCCCTTCCCCGAGATCGAAACTTGCATCATACGCTTCACTCTGTAACATGGGACTGATTTCATACCAGTGCAACGCACATCCAGTGTTTTTCCTCAAAAGTAACAAACATATATTGATGTTAACTGGATTCTTCACATTCCTGGCTAAGCTCCTTCTGTCTGGCGTGGTAGTAGTCTCTGGTCTTAGCATTTCAAACAAAAAAAACAACACGAAACAGGAAGTGCCTGAATTCACACATTGTGATGAGGAAACCCTGTCTGTTCTCAATCCAGACTAATGAGAATTCCTGCCCTAATGTGTTAGGACTATTGTTTACTTTTCAAAACATTGCAAACATCCTGAGAATCAACATTAAAAACCAGCAAGCTAGCATCTAGTTGGAGCAGTGACCTGAAAATGAAATGGTCACATTTGATGGGTGTCTGGCTTAAAGCTGGTGTTTAGACTGACGGACTGTGTAACGCTTTGGTACTAACAGAACATGCACGATCACACTTCTGTGCATGTCAGTCGCATTAATATTGTCTATTATGCGTCTTTGTAAATGGGTCTGAACAGACAGTCATATCCAAATCGCTATGCATGTACAGTTCCATGATCACGGCAGTTCAAGGCTGTGTTCAGACAGATCTTAAATCTGCATGGGGAAACAGACGCAAAACCACAGCCCGTCTCATTCTTTTGAATCCAATAAGGTGCTGCGTTGGTCAACCATTTGCATGGATTTCAGGTGATTATTCGTTACGTTAACCTACTTCATGAACCGGTCCCGAGTCTGTGCAACGCAGGCAGACAAACTTCTCTCTGAACACATCCTTTTTAAGCTGCCAAAGCCAACTGTCTTACATGGACTAGTAGAGGTCAGCTCTGTGGGTTCCATTACCCACAAGGCCACAGGGGCCTTGTTTTCTTTCAGGATTTTCTTTATGCATATAAAGAGCACTGAAAAAAAAAAAAGAAAGAGAAAAACTAAAGAAAAGGGGCTGCAGCATAACAGTGAGTGCTGGACACCTGACATCCCACCTCCCATCGTAAGCATCAATAAAAGTAAGGCTCTTCTAGCCGTGTGCCAATAAGTCTTCTGTGTATAAAATGTACAGTCATACACAAAGCTTTGTCTCCATGCGGTGTATCCACAAGCCCAGCCCAAAAAAGTACCAACCATGCAGACCAAGCTCCTCTAACTGTGCTGTTCTATAGCTGAAAGGCTGATTTAATCAATGGCACCTAGTCATTTAATAGCAAGTGTCTGCATGTAGCACAGCTGGTGTAGAGCATGTTCACTTGTAACCTGTTGTGTACCAGACACAATAATGGCCCTTAAATGGGCTGAAGGTGACGAAGACGAAGTGAAACACACTAAGAGGAGCACACTTCCAAATATGATCACACCTCCACTCTGTTCAGACCTGCTGGTTTCCTTGTGCGATTCATTTATACTAGTTTCTGCATCCACAATCCTTAAAAAGTAAAAAAATAGAATACAAATAATATTTGTGTGTGTTAAGAGAAAGACTAATGGAGACACTTCAGCCACAAAGTAAAACTCTGCTAGTCACACGCCTTGAGTGACTCCCCCATGTGGAATGTCCTACTTGTAGCAGATCTCTAGCAGCAAATCATTTTACAGCAACAAAGGCCCAGGACAGAACCCTCCCCATCAAATCTGAGCTCAGCCACAGGTTTACAGGCCACACAACATATCACACAGGCACATTGGCCTTTGTCCTGCACGAGCAGCTACAATCTGCCATAATGTAGCTTTTGGAAGCATCTGACGGAGTGACTGAACCAAACACCTTGTTCTCCTCTCTATTAGTTTTACATTCACTCCTCACAGTGAAACAGGTGGTGGAAAACAAAGCGAGAAAATGGTTTAAATAACAGCTGTCACACACCCTTTACAGCCTGGGTGAAATCCTACATCTCTTACCAACACAACACTGGTCAAGCTGCATTTTGTTCACATTTCACTGGGCCCAGCATAGTGTAGTGTGTAGTTTAGAGTCTGGACACACAAATACACATTGCTAGTAGTAAAATAGAAAGAAGAAACGAGGAGAACAGGAAAAACAGCAAAAAAAACCAATATCAGACATATCAGAGCGCACTAGAAGGATGTGCAGAGTAAAGAATACTGTCTCCTGCCAGTGTGTGTACGCGGGCACTTCAGATAGACTTGTGTCTGGCTTAAGATTTGTTCCACTGTGGTCTTTGGCAGCATAAAACACATCAAGAGAGGAGAACAGATCCAGTGACTCATAATATTCACATGCGTGAGCTAGAGGCCTGAGCTATTGTTATTGTCCCTCCTCCACTTGAAAACCAATTGTACCCTGAGAACGAACGATTTCTGTTCCTGTTTCCTGCTGCAGTAGAAGCGATAAGACGACACTTTTCAACACGAGCACAGTCCTCCTTACATACACACAACACTGGTCTCTTACACACACACACACACACACAGAGTATGACAGCAACACAAACACATTCGCACGTTTCCACTAGATACACTTTAAAGTTGGTTTTTTTTTACGTAAAATGTGGCGCAGGAAACACAGACAGCCTCCAAGAAAAATTAAAATGTGCTGAAACTCTACGCTACTGTAGCTCATAACCTGCTTCTCTAAACAGTCAACTAACAACCACAGTTCATCACACAACAGAGACCTAATAACTTGAGGAGGGGAGACTGAGAAGAAGTGAAACTTCTGACGCTTTCAGGCACAAGATGGTTCAGCATCTTTTGATTGACAGAGATCAGGGACGGGCCATTTCCCACTGGCTGTGTTTTCAAAAGGCTATGCCACACTTTGACTGTGCTTGTCCCCTGACGTGTCAACCCTGTAAGTGTTAAAGTAGTCGAGTGCCTGCACTGCTCGTCTCACCTCTTCTCTTCCTGCATGAACAACACAGAACGTTTTCTCATCTTTACTTAAATTTGGTGCATTTCGCCAAGGAGCACTAAGACGGCACAGTGCCTTTCAATTCTCATGTGCATCATCCACACTCGCTTTTTTCTCTCTCAGGTTTGCGTCTTAAAGGTTGCTAACACCTTTCGGTGAAACCTACTATAAAAGTACTTCTTACACGGTTTTAATTGAAACTTCTATTACTGAATGAAATCTATGCCTTTCCATGTGGCCACAGCCGTGTGGAAGCCTCTTCTGTTATTCTGGGCAGAAACAAGAGCTGAATCAAGCTCCCAAACGTCGCAAACCTGACTTCTGGTGTCGAGCAAAGTAAAATCTACACACTTGAGAAGACAGGAAACAAAGGAGGAAGCGGACATGGTTGGGGTGGTAAGGTCTGTAAAAATCAGTTTGTTAAAATCAGCTTGTAAAAATCTATATACTCTGTGGAGATGATGATGTAGTTTGCTCTACTATTAAGCTGCTGTGATTTTTCTTCTCCATTACGCAATGACTATAAACTATACAAACTACAAAGAAACGAAGTTGAGCTCTAAAATAAAAGAGGTGTGAAGAAAATTCACAGAGGAAATGGAAGATAAGATAAAACCAACAAGTTCGGGTGTGATAAGATTATGTTGGTATCACTTTCCCTTCAGAGTGTGAGGGTACAGCTCTATAGACACAGTTACAGACAGCCTTTAAATGAAACGCGTGATACCAAAGTGCATGTATCCTGAGATATGGACCAAGACTAAAGAGATTTTCATGGCTAAACCATCATGGTCCCTTAACACATGAGCAAATATTTGGTGACCCCAGGCCCATTAAAAGAGACCAGTTCATTCTGAACCAAGCAAAGTGCTGGCATGCTGTGTAACACTGGTTCCATATCAGTCCACTGGGAAAAAAAGTCAACTCTGTAAACTATAGACCTCGACATGGACCTTGTGCTATTTACCTCATCCAGCCTAGTTGAAGACCTTTACTGACGACAAGGTGAGCTACAGCTAAATGTAACATTGCATTTCCTGTTAAAATCCAACCTCTGCTGTGCCTAAATGAGATGCTGGTGTGTCACAGCTGTCAAAGCCACTCAGCAGACGCAACACTGGGGCATCAGATGTAACCATACTGGGGCCCAGTTATCGACTGGTGATACTCTTCATTAAAACTGTCTGGAGTACAGTAGTTTCTACATCATTCTTGGCTTGAAAGCTGAACATGGCACACAGACGCTTCCACACAGGTTGAATAACAACAATTTCATTGATGGCATTGATCTTAAAAGTTAGACTCAAACAGTAAAGGAGACTATGTTTCCCTTACCCTCCTATAATCAATGAATGAGACCAGGTCTGCTTTGCTAGACACAATCACTTCAGCCCAGAAAATTGACTACATTCAGTTCAGACATCAACTGGGTCCAGCAGGTTGTCAATCTGCAATCAACAGATTTTCTGCAGCTTCGTAGCCACCGTCACCCACAATGTCCATTAGAGATAGAAAACGTGCAATAAGCAGATTCATTTAGCCATTCTGTAATCTTCATCAACCTTAATCTTTGAAAACAAATGTATGATTAGGTTAGCTCACCCTTCAGCCATGGTGGAGCGAGAGGGTTATCAGATGGCAAAAAACAACATCAGTAACAACAACATCCAGAAAACAAGAGGCTGTGTACAAGGCAACTGTGACTCCGGAGGAAAAAAAAAATCCTCACAATAAATGATTGTTTTACACATCCAACACAACATCAACACCACCACTGTTCTGGTAACAGTGATGTTAAAAGCCTACCTGAGACTTACAAATGAACTATCTGCCACAATATAACCCAACCTCGATGCGCTGTAGGTGCCACTTCTCCAACAAAGATCTAACCTTGGCTGTCAGCAGCCACGACTGGCAACATACATGTTCCTGTGGCAAATAGGATTACAGAGTAGGCCTTCAATAGAAACCTAACTGGCCAACACAATTAGAGAATGTTAGTCCATTTACATTCAGTGCATCCTATTCTGTTCCCCGTTTATAATAATGAAATATTTTTCTCCAACACCACCACTGAGGAGGGTTTTCTACTTACAGTACTGCTGGTATGACTGCAAACCTAGATCAGGTATTTGTCACCTTCGGAAGCAGTGTGTACAGAATACTGGTGTTTTAGCTTGGCCTCACCAAGAACAAGAAGTAGCCACGGAAAACACATAAATATGGCATTTATGGAATGAAAACCTACGTCTTCTATTTGAAAATGATTATATAAGAACCCCTCATATCAACGAGTGTTGTTTTCGTTACATTGATGACCTGCATTTAACCACAAAAGGGCTTAGAAACCATCAACACCAGTCAGGGGATTCTGACAGCTATAAGGAGAGTGAAGGCAGCCATATTCATCTTGAATATAGGAAGATGTACAAGCAGCTCACAACAGATCAAAACAACACAGTAAGGAAGCGTGTTGTGACAGGTTGAATTTTACAGTTTGGCTCTGAATGTCAGTCGGAAGACGAGGCTCCCTGTTTAGTCGACTGGTGAGGTTTGCTTAAACGTCAACAAGTGAGCAGGGTGGGAGAGGTGTTGGCAGCGTGTTTGTAACAATAATCTCCATGATATCATCTGTAGGGATGACAAACCCTTTGGCTTTAAAATGCCACTCGCTTAAGAATGATCCGAGTCATGGCACAGACACGGCTGTTGCTGAAAACTGCATTAAAACTGATTAGCACCGGTCACACGGTCAGCCATTTTGCAGTGGAGATTCCCATCCTGCTGGCAAAGCTCTCAGACTAGTGGACAAGTGCACAAAGTGCTTGTTTCAGAGCAACTGAAGAAGCAGCTGTGGTCGTGTTAAACAGGAAGTGATTGATCAGTTAGCTAAGACAGATGCAGAGCAAAGGTTATGTTAGAAAAAAGAAAAATCTTTTCACAATTGAAAATAACAACTTGTGTGCCAACACACATTGCCCATAGACCCATAGCTCAACCTGCCCGCCAGTTCTAGCTATGAACAGGATAATAATATGCACAGAAAGCCTATACAGGCAAGGAGGGAACCACCACACAGAAATACAAGATAACACGCGGAGCAGGGAGCGATGGAAAACAGATCCCGACCCCCCAAAGAAATCTAAAACGAAAGTTAGATTACATAGAGGCTCTGGAGGATACTAAGGTCAAGGAGAGACACTGAGCTCTGAATAGTTGCTGTGGGCAAGACCAGGCCAGACCAGACATGAGGGTATTTGAAGCAGCAGGATGGCTCATTTTAGCAGAGGAAGTAAAATTGTCCACAGAAATCACAAAATCAATTGCTTTCCAAGTCTGATTCGGTATTAGGACAAAATTTGACTTTTTGTGCAGAAGATGAAAGGCTGAAAGGATTCTTTCAAGTAACTGGATATCCAACAGCAAAGCATGGAAATAGGAAAAAAGTTGGATTTGATTGCGTTCTAAAACACCCATGAAAGAAAGACAAAGTAAAAATAAAATAAAAACCAGCTTGCACCACTTCACATAAATTTAATGTATATATAAATAGGCTACTCTAAGATGCAGTCTAGATTTCACTCGATTCTGATTTTGGCCTGGTTTGGTGGTTGGAGTTACCTTGGACCTGTTGGGTCTGACCTGGTCTGGACACAGTTTAGGATGTCGTGTTTGCCTTCCCTGCCTACATGCCCATGCTAAAGATGTGCAGTTCACTGTGGAAGTGCTGAGTTGGTTCAGACAGAACCCGGCTGGAATCCAGACAAGGGTGCCAGACACGGCCAAGGCCCGACGAAACCTCCTTGACAAGGTTATGGACCGGGTCACCTTCCATGCATACTGACTGGTCCGGGTCGAAGTCGATGCTCTCCTCTGAAACGGTCAGGACCTTGAGACTGGAACCTCGCAGTCGAGAAATGGCCACCAAGTTGTGAGACCACACAGTGTAACCTAGAGGGAGAGCGAGTACGAGGGAGGTTGGCCGACACAAAGGCTAAATAATATGCTGCTACAGTAAACACACTGTTGGTTAAAAAAAATCTGAAAAGTATCAAAACATCCCCAGAACAAACTTGCCTGACCCCCAGATTCTCTTAGATCTTTAAAACAACAAGCTGAACTCACCATGTATCACCAGTACAGCGAGCTGAGTACATCTCCACGCTAACAGGACCAATGGGTCTTCATTGCGATTGACGCTAAGGTCAGGGAAGTCTGGGTCATCCCTCAGAAGCAGGAGGTGAGACAGCGTTTTGTTGTACTGCTGAGAGATGAGCTCCAATGTGGCATCGGTCACCAGTGTGCTGTAACTGTCTAGGTGGAGGCGCTGCAGCGGAAGGCTAGGCTTTAAGACCCTGAGGAGCTCTGTGCTGTCAACCTCCAGAGCCATGATGTATACTCGCAGGTTAGCACTTCTACGAACCTGGGGAGGATCAGGTGATTGATGTCTCAGTGTATTTCAACATTTAAATCGGACTGAAGAAGCTAGTTGAATAAGTAAAATGCCTCAACCTAACAAAAGTAGGTAAGTAACAGTTGCCATTACTCAGCCTCCAGATATTGTCACCCGGACAACTGAGAAGCTTCATAAACCTCCAAACACTTATGAAATTAGACCTACAACATAGAAAATCACAGCTAGGTGATGCCTCACCAGTGCCTTCCAGTCATCCTCTGTAGCCGTCCCTTCTAATGGTTTGAACTCCAGGGCGGCGCCATTCAGAAGCAGAGAGAGGCGATGCAGTGGAGTTCGCCGTGGCGATGCCAGCAGACCACAAAGCTCAGATGTTAAGTCAGAGAAATCCAGAGCCAGAGAGTGAAGGTTAGAGAGACGGTCCAACTCTGATGGTGAGATGAGGGGACCTACGACAAGTCGATGGAGTTTAATAACACAACTATCAGGAGTTGAGTTATTCAGTATGCACTAGGCTTGTGTTATACCAGACATGTACATACCTAGCTGGTGGTCCAGTAAACTCAGGTGCTGCAGAGTCTCAGCTGAAGGATTGGATAGACAAGCTAAGGAGCGGTGGGTCACCAGACCCTGCATGAAGCTACAAGACAAATACCTAAGCTGCCTGCTGTTAGACAAAAACTCCATGAACAACTGCTGGATTCTGCAAAAAACAAAGCAAATCAAAAGCAATCAGGTAGGAGAAAAACTTGCTCCTGTCCACTTCACAGAATGCCAAGTCTGGATACTGGACCAATGCAAAAACATGACAGCAACTCTCTAAACCCTAAGAACACCTTCCCTTTTAAAAGGCTGTGATCCACACTGTATGCGACCTTATCAGGATGGGCCGCATTAAAGAAGAAGGTTTATTGATAGAAAGGTGCGTGTGTTTGATGTGGATGTCCCGTGATGCTTGTGCATCAAACCCAGCAAAGCCTTATAAACATCAAACTATTTATTCCCTTCTGAAATCTTGCAAACAAATTCCACTACAACTATCTTCATTTGTAAACAATACTACAAAGCCACAGAAAAGGTGCAAAATATAAAGAGATGGGAACATTATTTTGTTGAATCATGCCCTGAAACCAATAAATTACCAATATAGTTCCAATGGTGCTGTATGTGCATGGATGCTTACTCGTTGATCTTTTTGTCCCCCTGGTGGATTTGGTGTAGGTTAGAGCTGTCTAATAATCCCTCCTGCTGCAGAAAACACGTGTCTCCATACAGACTCAGTTTTTGCAGGTTTCTAGAGAATGGGAAAGACGGAGAGAGAGAATGTTGAATGAACACGAAGGAAACAAAAGGCACTAAATACTAGACCTATAAGATAAAATCATTTTGCTGCAAGTACCATATCTGGTTTTAAAACACAGTTTATCACATAAAACAGTAAAATCGGATACTCCCGAAGGGCTTTGCCTATTAAGAACACTGCAAAGAAATGTTATCTTGGGTCCTTATTTTGCTGATTTGTTTAAACACAATTATGGCCACTCTGCCCTTTGCTGCACCGGTGTCTAGAGACCTTTACATTCTCATACCCCCAACAGGACTGACAACAGTCAAGCAAATTGCAACAGATTCATGTAAATACAACATGCTGATGCTTTTAGGAGCAGTAAGCACACAGTGTGGTTTGCAAGCCCACTAACAGGAAAACTGAGGTAATTTCTCCGCTATGAACATGTCCAATTTACGAGGGTACAAATTAAAACAAAACACACACTTGGACGGGCCATTTATGAAGCATCACAGTCCAATATCCTGGATACCAGTTCCTGTATTTCATTTAAAATTAAGTAATACCTAATTTGTTGTGAAATTAGTTTGTAGAACAGAACTTTTGTATAGAAAGTGCTCAGTTAAACGTAGGCTATTAAAGGCATCTATATAAGAACTGCAGGGCTCTAGATCAACGTTACTACTGTACTGTACTACAAAGAGCAGTAGAAAATAATAGAGAATGCCAGAGAAGTCGCAGTAGACGTGCCACACTTAACATCAGCTTTCTGAACATCATGGGGAAACTTCTCCAAAATAGTAACTTCCACATCTGACCATGATCGGAGCTGCCACCTTTAGTATACTATGCATCAATGTGTTGCATGTATGCATGCTACAGTATGAAAGTGGTGCAACGCATAGGAAGCTAAAACATTCACAGCAAATGTCTGTGTCAGTGCTGATATCAGCGGGTTGGCGTCAACAAAGCCTTCTCTAGTCACCGCCAGTGCTGCATTGTATGTGCTAGTATGGAGACAGCAGTGGAACATGCTAAATGGACCTGACAACAAAGAAACGACTTGCCACTGAAGCCCACATGCTACCGCATGAAAATTTAAATCATAAAGATGCAAACGTCTGTAAAAGATGTACGTGTAACCATGTATTGAGATGTACCAACACACAATGGACACGTAGAGGGAGGCTTAGCCGATAGCTCTACTGCAAAGACGTGACCCGATTACGTAACTCACACTGTCAGGGTTTGTTTATAGCTAACTAAGCTAGCTAGCTAACTAACCGCTAACTTCCTGCGACGGATTAAATGCAGTGACATTTAAAATGAAATTAACAGCATCATGCGAATCCCTGGGACCCGGGAAGACAGCGGCTAACACAACACGGTTCACTGGCAGCGAACTGGATGTTACCTGTTGTGTCGGATGCTGGTGAGCACACACAACACCTGGTCCAAATAAGTGGCAATCGCGTCTCTCCACAGCTCCGGGAGCTGCGGGTCGCTATCAGGACCGGGAACCAGGTCGATTCTGGTGTTGGACGGGACGTTTTTCAGAGGGCTAAGGTAGCCTTCTATCGGCGCCAGCTCCAGGTGTAGCTCCCGCACGAAAGACCCGAACTTCCGCATGAGAAACTCCAGCTTCGGGGTGTCCTCGGAGCCAGACCCGCCGCCGTGAAAGGCACCGCCGATGCGCAGTTTAAGCTCGGTCCACAGCGCGGGGTAGAAGAGACACTCCCTCCACCGCGAACACACGGCGGAGGCCCGGAGCTTGTCTCGGTCGGAGAGAAAGGAGAATATGTGCACGATGAGCTCGCTGGGAAGAGCCATTGCCCCGACACCCCCGCACAGAGCCATGGCGAGCTAAGAGCAACGCTGTCCGAAAACCAACCAGGTATAAAAGAAATGTTACAACCGTTGTTAAAAATCTGTGCGTCAGCAGCAGCAGCGACTCGCGGCGACGCTCGGTTCCTTCGGCGAAAACAAACCGTTTATCAGCTCTGCCTTCCAATACTATTGGACTGTACCACTCTCTCTGACTGGGTGCACAGGAAACAAACCGACCAGCTTTAATATCACAAACAGTTTGTCACTGGACACGTTTTATACTTTTTGCTTGTTAAGATTACAATTGTATTTGTTCAGCTATATCGGTGCTTCACTGCTGTTCTCTTCAGACGTTTGTTTATTCGCGACTGCATCACAGCGTTGTCAAGTGAATGGTTTAGTCCTCGGGCATTGTTATTTTTGCTATTCCGCTCCGCTCCGCACGGGGGCGGTGTTTCCGCGCAGCAAGCGACTCCCCAACACGTGATCTAAAACGCAAATAAAATAGACGTAAAACAACAGATTATTGTGCACAGGCTCAGTGTTTCCTCCTTTCCTTGCTCCATCTATCCCTGCCCCCCCCCCTCTGAGTGTATGGTCATATAGTTTGATGACACGGGGAACAAAAGAGTTTCTCAGTTTGTTTTTCCTACGTTTGGGGAGCAGCATCCTGTCACTGAACAGGCTGTTCTCTGTCGCTGTTATCAGAGAATCCAACCTGGCTATACTTCAGTCTCTACCTCCACTCACTCAGTCTGAACTTGTCTGGGACGTGGTCTCTTTTTCCAGAGTCTGTGCTTCTGCTCTTGGTTGAGCTTGGTTTGCGTTACTCTCGTGCTCTTCCTCTCTGTCATCGCTGATACACCCCATGAGGGTGATTGTGTGAGTATTTTACTGTAATATAAAGTAAATTGTTCTTGGTTTTCTGCGGGGTTAAATTTGAACTAAACCAAACTCATCATGTCTTGCAGGGTTTAAACTAGAGGAACAACAACAGCGACAGTGTATACCTGTTTGTCATTGACTTATCATCACAAGACAGCAGGATGACTTTGATTAAAACTTGAATTCTGCCTTTATCTTGACCATTTATTTTCAGTCACAACCACTGACTTTCTGACAGGGATTTACATGGAGGAGATGAGGAATCGAAAAAAAAAATCTTTATTAAGCTCCATTAAGGTGAGCTGCATGGCACACAAAATGAATTTGGTTAAGGAGCAAAAATGTCATTTTATAACAAATGTACCATTAAGTTTGATGTAAAAGTAAACTTTACTATGGTTACTTGACCTGAGGCACAGTACCTACATATTGTAGATGTTCTTAATTGAAAAGTACGTGCTTCACATCAAGCTGAGGAAAATTCAGTTCACACAAATCATGTGACCAGAAACAACATCAAGTTCAACATATGTATCATTTTATTTAAGTTGCCAGCAATAGAATATGAATAAAAGGCATGCAGACATTACAAAGCAACTAAATTAAAATACAATCCACATCTCAGATTATTAAAACTAATACTGAAGGTTGTCATAAGGTCTCCTTATACAAAATCTCTTTTGTAGACAGACACCCTGTTTTATTTTTTCCTGTTTGATAGAATCCAGTTTCAGAATTGTTGATTCAGGACAAGGGGTCGAGCAGGCACCCACCATTTGCTTACCAAACAACGGTGATTTGATTTCTGACCTGAAGCGTCCCTGGGCAAGACTCCCAGCAGAATCCCAGCAGCTCTGCCAGGGTGTGAACGTGTGCACGCGCGTGAATAGATGAATAAAAAGCAGCATCAAGGCTCTTTAAATATCAATACATTCAGGCCTAAAGATGTTTGGCAAAGTACGGGAGAGCATTCACACATTTTTATTGGTTGGTCTCTTTTCATAATACTGGCTTCTCATGCAAAATGTTCAGTCCTACATGAAATGGATCGATGTATGGATCAAATCTTTAAAATGGAAAGTACTATATATCCAAACGTTGCTCCTTCAGCAGTGAGAAATAGAAAGGGGCTCTGTGTACCTTGTAAACCTTGTGTCTGGTGTGCCCTGGGTACTCTGCCAGTCTCAGTGTCTGTACAGGCATTAATGAGATCATGTTTTTAGCGAAGCCCCAAGTGTCCTTGAGCCAGTTAATGCCTCTGGCTAACAGATCATGTACCTCAACTAAAGGGCACAACACACCTTCAGAAACAGTGACTAATAAGTAGTAAGTGACATCAAGTAAAATGTTCTTGTTGTTGAATGGGATGTGCTACAACTACTAATCTCCACACCCCAATTACGAAGCAATCTGTTTTGGTTTCACCTGCAGAGCGTGATGGTGGACGCTACAGTTCTCACACCGAGACCTTAATGATGCCTAACACCTGCAGTAAAGATAAGTGCCTACCCAGTGTGATGAATCCGTGCTGGGAACGTGAGAACAAAAGGTTGTTGGTTGTAAAAACAGTGCAAGTGGTGAAAATTGAGTGACTGCTGAGGCAACAACTTTGGTTTCCATTAACAGCAGGCGTTACCACTCTGCCTCCTTTGTTACAGCGTGCTAATCAATGACATCCTTACAAACCCTATCTGGGCGCTGTGATTGCTTGCAGGAGTGTTGTGTCTTCCTCTGAATACTCATCAGCTTCTTAGCTTTCACAGCACAGACGTTTGACAGTCTGTCTGCTTTTCCCAGCACTGCACTAACACAGGGACTATTTTTATAATAAAATGCCACAGAACGCAACATCCTGGCAGGACAGAAGACAAACAGGAAAGAAACGAGAATGTTTAATTTCCTGAGCTCCCTCAAAGGCAACAGTGTTCTATTGATTTCGGTACTAATGTTACTAATGTTCATGCAATTTACAAATGTAATTTAATATATACAAAATATATCCATTTACTGCTGAATCATTTGCCATTGCAACTTGCTGCATATCCACCACAAGGCACTGGGTGGTGGTAGAGCTCCATGACTGACTGATGCTGAAAAGGCCACTATAGCCATGAGCTGCGAGTATAAAGAGAAAACAAGAAGATGTAGAGATGGGTGAAACGACTAACTGAAAACTGCCATCATGCGCATGAATAGGGAACACAATGCAATTCTTTGCAGCTGCAGTCTAGTCTGTTCTAAAGACTAAAAGTACTACTACTAAAAGTATAATTGCCAGTATAAATGTATAAGTACAATACAAATCAATTATCATTGATCCAATTGTTATAGAGAATTTATTAACATGGTTGAAATAGAAAAAAATAGAATGTATTATGTCAGCCATGTAATATATACATTTCAACCTGCAAGTCAGACTTAAATGACAAAATTTGAATGTACTGTATGTCAGCTCTTTTAATATACTACAATGAAGAAATAGTCAAATAACAAACTATTGGATATTGAGGCAAAAAGCTGAAGAATGAATGTTGGAGATGACTAAGACAGCTGGACGATGTGGTGGAGAAGAGAAGCGTAGAACACAATCACGTACAGCCCGAATAAAGGATCAAATCTAAAATACTGTGCTACAGGTCATTATGAGGAGAACTCCATGTGTCTGAAATGGCCTAGTGATTCGGTCCAAGATTCCCTTCTGAATAATAAAAATGCTTGTATAAAGTGTCGTATTTTATTTGGCCAGTTTTCTGAAAGGCTTATTAATATAGCAAACGTTGATATCTGGAAGTAAATCAAACATGAATTTGTGGTTTCTCAGACTTGCAATACAAGGAGGTCTACTTGAGGAAATGACTTTGTCGTATTGAGCGGCTTTGATGCTGATATATATCAGAGTCCGTGTCCAGTGCGAATAGAGCGTCAGCTGAGTGGTCCTCAGTGGGGCCACCTGGGAACCACTTGACAATGTGTCAATGACATGGAGACCTGGTAACAAACAAGGTCAATTTCCCTGGATTTGTGTCACAAACGTATCATATGTGTCATATGGAAACAGTACAACATGTCCTTTACACACGCAGCGATTCTAGAAAGGCTCTTGTGTGCAGATACAAGTTCATATTTGTGGAGGCAACTTCCTGCGTCATACATAGATCAAAGTGCGCTTGGACACAACTATTATATTTCCCTTGGTTTTCAGTCCCAATCTGAGTTTGTTTGCATCATTAGTATCACTAATTGCCAGTGAGCTTGTATCAGTGAGCTGATACTGTTTGTGATGTAGATCTGGAAACGTACCAGCTGATGTCTGACATGCACTTCATAAAATTTATTCCAGCCAAGTCCAACTTCAGTTACACTTTATCAGCCTTTTCCCTCGTTCCCTCATTCAGTTAAAGTGTTTTGGCCTCTGGGTTGTATTCTCACTCAGGAGATGGGTGTTTCAGTTTAGCTGTGTGTAGGTCTATGACAGTAGCTTCCTCTGAATTATAAGGACTTGTCAGGTTAGGGGGCGGTGGTGGTGTAGTACTTAGCACTGTGGCCTCACAAGGGTTCTGGGTTTGATTCCCACATCTCCCAGGTGCCTTTCTGTGTGGGGTTTGCATGTTCTCCCCACTTTATTTCTCCTCTAACAGTTAGCTTGATTGGAGCCGCTAAATCGCCAAAAACTACAAAACACAGAATGGCAACTGGCCACAAGGCATCATGGGAACAAACAATCTTAGCAGCACATGGTCACTAGAGAACTTACTGCATGTAGAGTGTAATACAGTATCTTATTCTAGGGATTATTTTCTCAACTGAATGACTACACAATGTTGTGCACATAGAAACAATGTCTGTAATGTACACTGCCAACATTCAGCATAAAACCTAGTCTGCAGTTATTGTTTCAGTTTATAACCCCTGAGGTGTAAGAACTACTTAGCTAATTTAAGGCAAAAGTAGCAAATCCACAGTGTAGAATTACTCTTCAATTCTCTGGTGATAACAAAACCTAGAAGCTTGGTTGTTACCCTACAGAGATGCCAGGGCTGATATAAAAAATGACTGATTACACAGTTGGGGAAGCCGACAGCAGCAGGACATGAAGCACTAACACAGCTATTATTATTATTCTTTGAACAACAAAGGCTGCAGCATGTAGACGGTGGCTTGTGAAGGCAGCACGTCTTGAGATTAAAAAGCTACGTTCGCTTTCTCCAGCATCCTCTTATGGAATCACACAAAGTAGCCGCCTCCAGAGCAAATGCTTCAAGTTTCCCAGCTGGTAACAGCATCAACCAGATCTCAGAGCCCAGGTGAAAACCCACAGAGTCTCCCGATTGTTCTTTGTTGTCTCTGTCAGGTCAAGTTATTTAATATGCAATTAGGCTACGTAAAGACAGAGAGATGGAGAAATAAAGGTTATTATTTATGAGCGATGCAAATGAACATCACAGCACAACTCACTGTGGTGGTTAACTTCATCTAATTAGTGTGCGCTAGATCAAATGAGAGAGAAATAAAAGATTCCATTCGAAGCTGCAAAAGCCAATCAAAGGTTATAAAAATAAAATTGAACATATTCAGATGTACATGTATAAAATATTACATATTTATGTGACTTATATGCTCAATGGCCTTTCATGATCAAATATGATATTGACCTTCGTGTTTTATTGGGGGAGTAAATTTACTGGGTCAATAAACTGGAGGGAAAGTTTGAGTGAGTGTGTGTGTCAGCAGGTTGTCAGATTCATCTTTGCTCAGATTGATTTTAGTGTCTCATCAGGCTGCTGTAAATGTGCTGCTACTGGCAGAAGCTTGAGATGTGCATCACAACGTTTTTATTATTACGTATGTGCACCTTCATGTTGATCACAAGTAAAAGTAATATGCTTTCCCTCTCTGTCTCGCTATACTCGCTATCTTCTTTATATATGGCCCAATTAGTATATTTAACATCAAAGTCATTCAAAACACTGGTTAAAATATTCATTTTCTCCTTTTGACTGCCTTTTGGAGCTTAGATGAGCCGTTCAGCTGCAAAGAGTTTTGATAAAGTTACTGACCAATACATACAATACACTTATCCAACAATATACAAAATCCTCTTATGCTTCCTTTGGCTCATTCATTCCTTGGTAGCTGGCTTCCACATAATGTGTCGTGCATATTGTGTGTGTGTGTGTGTTTTTCACTACCTTGTAAAGTAAATGCTTCACCCTGTTAAACTCTCCAAACTAGTGGGTTGAGTGTTCACGGTGCCAGGAGTCTGAGTCGCTGTTGACAGATCAAGCACACGGGGGTGAGTAGGTGTTCGAATCCCATCCATTCATTATGCCAGTAGTCGGGTCTCAATTATACCGTGTGTGTGCATGGAGACGCAGTCTAGTCAGTCTGGCAACATGAACCTGAAGAAAAAGAGAGATTAGAAAATAATATGTGTCTGTCCATACAACTTTTAGTCCTCTTCTATGATCGGCAGGCTCATTTGGACTATGGACTGTTGTTGCACATTGGACGTTAGGACGTTACCTCACTAGTGCTTCAAGTAGCTTATTGCTTGACTAATATTACAACGCGAGCCATGATTAAATCTGAGAGTGTTCTCCCCTACTGTTACTCATTTGCATTAGGGACTGAATTCCAGAATATACCCCTAACGAGACTGATAAATAGATTTATTAAATTGCTAATGCCCCATAGATCACTTTCATTTTACAGCTGGACCGTCCTTACGGGACAAAGCTGCTGCTGCCTTGGGGACAATGACAGTAATGATGGTAGTCATTTCGTTTGGAGGGTTTGCTGTTGTTTTTTTGTTGTTTTAACACTGTGCCACAAACAGTGGATAGTAAAAAACCCATATTACATTGAGGCATAGCTGTGGAAATAAACAACTGGGTGAATCCATGTACTGTCAGATAAAATTAGGTACTGAGACCCGTCACATCATGTAGGTCAGCATCAAACAGGAAGCTGACAAAATGTATTGCAAATATATTCTCGCACTGTGATCCGATGGTGCACAAAAATAAATACACAACAATAAAAGGACGTTACATGTTTTAAATTAGGATGTTTGTGTGTTTAAAGTAATTTTCCTGATCTAACATACTCGTATTCACGCATTTCTCTTGTCACACATGATGATTTGGATTATTTTACTGCCTGTGTAACCTGGTTATATTTGTACTTCTATACTTTTGTTATAATTACACAAAATGTGTTTGTTGCGTTGGTTCCAGTATAAAACCTGATAGCATTTTTTTCTATTATTTCTTCTTTGTTGGTGTTTTATTTTCATTGGCTATATATATGGGTTGCAGCCCCTGACTCTCCCCTTTCTGTACAATCCTGCGGTGGGAGAGGTGGGAGCTGCTTTACTCGTCTCTTTATATTTTCATACTTTTATATTAATTTGTGTTACTTAATTTCTTTATTGTCATTATATCTGTCATTACTGTTTTATGTGAATATGTTGATTTATTTTTGCTTCATTTTCTGCCACTCTGTAAGTTGCTGCCCTCCGATCCTGCTAGCTTACAAAGTTAGTCAGTCAAGCTAACTTCAGTTTTGCTGTTATAGGAACTGGAGCGGGCAGATGTTACAGGAGTGTGTTTTTGTTTGTCTATGCATCAGGTATGTGAACTTTATGTATTTTTATTTTATATTTGCTGCGAGTATTTTCTGTGTTCGCGCTCGCGGCTGTATGCACTGCCCCGCCCTTTCTGTACAATCCTGCGGTGGGAGAGGAACTGGAGCGGGCAGATGTTACAGGAGTGTGTTTTTGTTTGTCTATGCATCAGGTATGTGAACTTTATGTATTTTTATTTTATATTTGCTGCGAGTATTTTCTGTGTTCGCGCTCGCGGCTGTATGCACTGCCCCGCCTTTTCTGTACAATCCTGCGGTGGGAGAGGAACTGGAGCGGGCAGATGTTACAGGAGTGTGTTTTTGTTTGTCTATGCATCAGAGAATAAAAGGAGATCATTCCAACAACCGACTATCCATATGAACACAACGCAGAAGTACACCGGTCACACTTGGTGCCGTTCGACCCGTTACGTCGCCATCAGCTCCGTCCGGCCGCTGCAGCCTCTACTCTGCGCTGCGGGACGAGGACGCTCGTGCCTGCGATCCGACTGGCGGGAATCTACATAGGGCGGAGCCAACGAGACACATTGCTTTGACTGACAGGTGCATCTGTTGAGGTTAAAGGGCCAGAACAATTTAAAGCAGTTGGGCTGTGTTAGAAGGGCTCAATTCAGAGTTATTTCAGAGTTAAATCTTTATTTATTTCTTCTCTATTTACTACGTTTATACTTGATGGGATATATGGAGTCTCTAAGTTAGTTAGTGCCAAATTCTGAGTGGGATTTTGTGGTGTTTTTATTTTTTTTCTATTATTGCGCAACTGTGTATTGTTAAAATAGAGATGTCTCGTGATGGGACTGTGGACAATGTGCCTGCTGACACGTTTGTCATGGGGAGAGGTCGGCGGATGTCCTCACTGTGTTTTGGGAGGGGTAGACCAGTGGTTCCCAGCATTAGTGATTGCATAGCTGATCAGTCAGTGATTCATTCTCACCCGGCTGCTAGTTCTACACCAGCTGCTCATGAACGCTACGTACCCTCTCAGGTTGTTACCACTGAAATGTTGAGTAGTTTGATAACTGACTTGGCAAAGCAAATCGGGGACAACATTGCATCGAACCTTAGCTCTTTGCATCAGCCATCCTCAACCCAGCCACTGTTTCACAAGACTCAGTCCTCCAGCTGCAATGACCAGTCCCAGCTGAAGCTGGTTGTTCAGTCATCTGCCAAAGCTCCACCATACTTCAAGGGGGATAAAACAGACACATTTCCTATTGACGAATGGGAAGATATGATGAGATGTTATCTGCAGAGGATGAAGTGTGACACATATGAGGAGATGTCTGCATTGTTGATGTCCAGACTAAGTGGTAAGGCCAGAGATGTGGTTAAGGTTTCACTCCGCTGTCGTCCTGAAGTGACTGGACATGAGTTTCTTGATGCAGTGTTTGACATACTAAAGTGCAATTTTAGCGACCTGACATATTCCAGCCTTCCCATGAAAGACTTCTACAGCACTATTCCACAACCTGGTGAGAGTGCTATGGATTACTGGATCCGGTTAAACAAATCCATAGATGCGGCCGATGAGTGTCTTCGTAGGCGAGGCAAGCTTGTGGAGGACCCCAAAAGTGAAGTGGTCATGATGTTTATCAATCACTGTCCCGATCCCAGTCTTGCTTTATCTTTCCAGTTGAAGGCCCCTGAGAAGTGGACTGCAACTGAGGTGCAGGACCGTTTAGACAACCATGTGAGGAAAATGAAAAGATCAACGATTCTGTCCCAAAATGTGGTGTGTTTACCTGAGCCATCCCAGGGTGCTGTTGGGGCTATTTGTGGATCCTGTCCTGGTGTCACGCATGCAGTTTCAGTTTCACCCACTGTAGCCACCAGTAAAGCCCCATCATCTAGTGGAGCACTGAGTTCACAGGAATCCCCAGCCTATGTCACACCCCAGTCTCCACCAGCGTCCGGTTCTCCAACATCTGAACCAGGCAGTCAGCTGGTAGCCATGTTTGACAAAGTTTTATCCCTGTGCAATGCTTCCCTTAGCACCAATTGTAGGCATTCTCAGCCGGTCAGAAGCCCTAGCAGCCACCAGTTTGGGCAGCGTACATCATGCAAAGTTTGTGGGTCAAGAGAACACACAACCCATGCACACTGCAGACTGCATAGGCTTTGCCACAACTGTTTTGACCATGGGCACATGAAACGTGACTGTCCACAGGCCAGCCAGCATCCAAATATGCCAGCGCCTCTTCTGGGCAGTTCTGCTTTAAACTAGACCGCCCATGTGATGAGAGGGGCAGCATGGGCAGTGTTGATGAGACCCTCGTTGGAGCGCCTGACCCACACGCCATTTATATTAACTGGCACAGTAATCCATCTGAAGAAAAAACTGTTATTGTAGGGTCTCAGAGAATTGAAGGAGCCAGTGAATTGTTTTATGCACCAGTTTCAGTTAGTGGCCAGTGCTTTCTTAGGGGGATGCTGGACTCTGGGAGTATGTCATGTACACTCAGTGAAGCGGCAGAAGAAAAATTGAGAACTGCAGGCATTGTGCTGACCCCCCAGCGTGTTCCAGAAGGTGTAGTACTGGTTGGCTGTGGAGGCCTCATCACTCAGCCTAGATGCATTTACGATCTGGATGTGGAAATTTATGGTTCTAAATTTGTTGTGCCTACTCTTGTCGTCCCTGGGCAAAGAGATGAGTTTATTGTTGGGAGTAATATTCTCCGGCCCATCATCCAAAAGATGAAGGTTGATCCAAAGTACTGGGAACTTGTTACCTGTAGCAATGCTGGACCTGAATGTGAGGAGTATCTACAGTTGTTGAGCTGTATCTCTCGGTGGTCTGGTCCTGCTGTGCCTAAGAAGGTTGGCTCGGTCAGGTTACGGCAAGCTGTCACTCTGCTCCCACGGCAAGAATATATTGTTTGGGGAAAGTTGCCACCAGATTCCCCCATATCACCAGGGAGCACTGTCATTGTGGAGCCTACATCAGCTCGTTCCACCCCGAGGAACATCATGGTTGGTCGTGTTATAACACCGATGTGGGGGGATCGTTGGGTTCCGATGAAGATTCTTAATCCCACACCTAACCCTGTGACACTACGCCGCAATGCGAAGATTGCAGATGACCGTCCTTTTCGACTTCCGTACCGCAGTTGTACCCCCTGCCCATTACCACAAGTTAAGGGAAGTTCTGTCTGATATGGAGATGAAGGGCATCATCAGCAAGTCTGTCAGCGAATATGCGTCACCTCTAGTGATGGTCTGGAAGAAGTCAGGAGACCTGAGAATATGCACTGACTTCCGCTGGCTCAACGCCAAAACTGTTAAAGACGCTCACCCACTGCCCCATCAGGCTGACTGCCTCGCTGCTCTTGGTGGCAATGCTTTCTTCAGCACCATGGACCTCACATCTGGATTTTACAATGTTCCCCTCCATGAGTCTGACAGGCACTATACAGCTTTCACTACACCGTTGGGGTTGTATGAATATAATAGGCTCCCCCAGGGCTTGTGTAACAGTCCAGCATCCTTTATGAGGATGATGCTCAGCATCTTCGGGGACTTAAACTTCTCCAGTCTTCTCTGTTATCTGGATGACTTGCTAAGCTTTGCACCTTCAGAAGAAGAAGCTCTCAGGCAATTGGAGGTTGTTTTCAGCCGTCTGAGGGCTAACAATCTGAAACTTGCTCAGAAGAAGTGTTATTTTCTCAGGCATTCTGTTAGGTTCCTGGGCCATATAGTAAATGCAGATGGTGTTTCGGTCGACCAGGAAAAAGTAAAGGTTATCTCAAATTTTGAGAAAACAGACCTCATGGAGATGGATGGCTGCACCCCATCTCAAAAGAAAGTACAGTCATTTCTTGGCATGGTGATGTTTTACCAGCATTTTATTCCAGGGTGTTCACGTGTCGCCAGGCCACTTTTTGCCTTGACAGCTGGTCAGAAGAGGAGGATTAAGGGCTGCCCTGGGCGTGGGAGAGCTGGAACGTATCGATTGCTAACCCCTGAAGACTGGACTCCCGCTTGTGAGAAAGCGTTTGAGGACCTTAAACAGGCTCTCCTTAACTGTGTTATGTTGGCTCATCCTGATTTCAACAGACCATTTATCCTGTCTACAGATGCTTCAATGGACGGTCTGGGTGCTGTTTTATCTCAGGTCCCTGCAGACGAGGAGAAGGCCAGACCAATAGCTTTTGCTAGTAAGTCCCTTAGCCGCAGTCAGACCAAATACCCAGCACACCGACTTGAATTTTTGGCCCTCAAGTGGGCGGTGTGTGATAAGTTCAGCCATTGGCTCAAGGGTCATCAGTTCACGGTTTGGACAGATAACAACCCCCTCACATATATTCTAACTAAGCCTAAGCTGGATGCCTGTGAGCAGCGTTGGGTCTCCAAACTGGCCCCCTACTCTTTTGAAATCAAGTACGTGCCGGGCAGGTTGAACGTTGTCGCAGACAGACTGAGTAGGATCCCCTTTGTGAACTCTTTAGCTCAGCGCCTCCTGTCCGAACCCTACCATGACCTATTACAACAAGTCCATGGTGTGAATGATTCCAGTGTTCAAGATGCCTTCCGGTTAACCTGCCTGCCTCAGCAGCTACACGGCCCTCCTCTGTCCACAGATGCTAATGTGTCTATGTCAGAAGACGATGTCTCTTCTCTCTTGTCTTCCTTTGATGACTGGGAGTCTGCTCCTCACCAGCGTGCAATATCACTTGCTGACCATTTAACTTCCATCAGATCACCCGGCTGTGATTTTTCTGAAGTGTTGCCCCATGCAGATCTTCTGTCTCGTCAAAAGGGAGACCCTGTGATCTCTAGAGTTTTCCACTACGTCGACCGCAAGCGCAGGCCTTCTAGGCGTGAACGTTGCTACGAGAGCCAGCAAACGCTGAGACTTCTGAAACAATGGGACAAGCTCACATCTCTCAAGGGTGTAGTCTACAGGGTTGTTAAAGATCCACTCACTAAACGTAAGAAATTTCAGTTTGTGGTGCCCGATTCCCTGAAGCCAGAAGTGTTGGCTGGTGTCCATGACAATGCTGGTCATCAAGGTCAGCCTCGCACGCTTTCTCTAACTCGTCAGCGTTTCTTCTGGTATGACATGGAAAAGGATGTGCGTGATTATGTGAAAAACTGTCACAGATGTGTTCTCAGTAAAACCCCAGAGCCAGCTGCTAGAGCCCCATTGGAGAACATCAGAACCAGTGCCCCACTTGAGCTTGTCTGCATTGACTTCTGGTCAGCTGAGGACAGCAACAACAGATCTGTGGATGTCCTTGTGATAACTGATCACTTCACCAAACTAGCGCATGCTTTCCAATGCAAAGATCAAACAGCTAAGAGAGTGGCAAAAACACTTTGGGATGGATTCTTCTGTGTGTATGGCTTCCCTCAACGAATTCACTCTGGCCAAGGTGCGAATTTTGAGAGTGAACTCATTGCAGAGTTTCTAGAGCTGAGTGGCGTTGGTAAGTCCCACACTTCGCCCTACCACCCTATGGGCAATGGCACCACGGAAAGGTTCAATCGCACCCTTGGCAACATGCTACGATCGCTTCCCCCCAGATCAAAGCAGAAATGGCCACAGATGATACAGACTATGACGTTTGTGTATAACTGTACGGCACATGAGACCACTGGATTTGCACCATTCTATTTAATGTTTGGACGAGTCCCCAGGTTGCCAGTTGACCTCATGTTTCGGGACGTCCTTCATGACGACACAGTTGGTGATTACAATGCTTATGTCAAGTCATTGCTATCTGACCTGCAATCTGCTTTGCACATGGCCCAAAACCACAGCACACTGGAGCAGAAGCATCAGTCTAACCAGTATAACAAACGAGCCAAAGGATTGCCTCTCTCATTAGGTGATCAGGTGCTGGTGGCGAACAAAGGGTGACAAATGGGAGCCTGTCGTTTATACAGTTGTGGATTCAAACCCCACCCTCCACATCTATCGCATCAGAGACAGTGAAGGAAAAGTGCGTGTAGTGCATCGCAACTTGTTACTTCAGGTGAATTTTTTGCCCTTGGATGTTGCTCTGACCAAAGATGCCACGCATGCAGTTTCAGCTGTGATAGAGGGACCGCTAGAGCCCAGCCTGCATGGATCCACAGCATCTCTTGTGGACACAGAGGCTGACATTAATGGGACTGATAACATCTCCAACATTAGTGAGCATGATGATCGCACACTTTCATGGGTCCAACAGCATTCCCCCACTAGCACAGGTGGTGCAGTCAATGAGTTGACCTCACCTGAGATGAGTGCTCCGGTCCTGGAACGAGCAGATGATGCTGGTACCTCTGCAGACTCCTCCACCGAGCATCACCTCCAGCCTTCTCACTGCTCTGCATCCTATGATGGTGCTATAGGCCAGACACTTACCACACGTTTTGGGAGGATGATTAAACCGGTCTGTCGCTTGATTGAGTCAATGACTCAAATCGAGGCTATTCTTGGTATCGAGCCAGTCCAACCTGTTATTGATGTGTGATTGGTTCTGCCATAGGTTTGAGGCAGGTGTAATCTGTTCATGGTGTTATTTCATTATAAAAATAGAATTATTATAGAAGTTTATAGTATAGTCCTGCTGATTGATTAGTGTGACTGCCCATAGTTATTGTGGCCTGTTTGTGTGGTGTAAAGGGCACCTCATCTTTGCCTATAAAGTAACCTGTGGTCCTGCTAGGCGCCAAGTAGGTCCCAGGTCTTTTATCCTTTTTGAAGGTAGCTGTACTGCTGAATTTACTCACTATGTGTGTGGGATTTGTTATGGCCAGTGTCATGGGTGCACTTTGATTTCAGTAGAGATGGGTATTTTCTGGAATTTTGTGTAATTCTTGGGGGGTGAATGTAACCTGGTTATATTTGTACTTCTATACTTTTGTTATAATTACACAAAATGTGTTTGTTGCGTTGGTTCCAGTATAAAACCTGATAGCATTTTTTTCTATTATTTCTTCTTTGTTGGTGTTTTATTTTCATTGGCTATATATATGGGTTGCAGCCCCTGACTCTCCCCTTTCTGTACAATCCTGCGGTGGGAGAGGTGGGAGCTGCTTTACTCGTCTCTTTATATTTTCATACTTTTATATTAATTTGTGTTACTTAATTTCTTTATTGTCATTATATCTGTCATTACTGTTTTATGTGAATATGTTGATTTATTTTTGCTTCATTTTCTGCCACTCTGTAAGTTGCTGCCCTCCGATCCTGCTAGCTTACAAAGTTAGTCAGTCAAGCTAACTTCAGTTTTGCTGTTATAGGAACTGGAGCGGGCAGATGTTACAGGAGTGTGTTTTTGTTTGTCTATGCATCAGGTATGTGAACTTTATGTATTTTTATTTTATATTTGCTGCGAGTATTTTCTGTGTTCGCGCTCGCGGCTGTATGCACTGCCCCGCCTTTTCTGTACAATCCTGCGGTGGGAGAGGAACTGGAGCGGGCAGATGTTACAGGAGTGTGTTTTTGTTTGTCTATGCATCAGAGAATAAAAGGAGATCATTCCAACAACCGACTATCCATATGAACACAACGCAGAAGTACACCGGTCACACCTGTACTTGCTTGACTCCAACGATCACATATCCACGCTGCATTTATGATAGGAGGCTATGGGCAAATAAGATAAGATAAGATAAGATCATTCTTTATTGATCCCACAGTGGGGAAACTCGCTTGCTACAACAGCCACAAACAATTTGTAGTGTGCAACAGAATGAAAGTGGAGCATGTGCAAATAGACATATTAAATATTTAAAACAAGTTTTACAAATACAAAAGTAAAACGAGGCTGTAAGTTTCTGAGAGTGTGAACACAAATGCAGTAAAACTGTATGTTTGTTTTACAACACATGTATAATATCAGCAGAATTAAGCATTAACAAAGACCTGCAAACCAACAGTCTTCAGGATATAACCCATCAGAACCTTCACTGTTACAAGTTCTGAACATGTCCGGAGCTGAGTGGTGAATGATCTGGACTCAGCAGAGAGCATCTCCTGTTCGTTTAGAGAGTGTTTAAGTTCTTATCCTCTTTAAGGTGGAAAACCTTCTCTCTGCCTCAGATATAGGATTTGTGGTGATTTCCAGCAGACTGAGTGTCAGCATAAGCCTGTCTTAGAGCTTTTTTTGGATGGATGATAACGTAGGAGTGGCTTCACACCCAGAGGCTAAGAGAGTTGGGACAGACTGTCCCCCTTAACCCTTGACTTCTCCTTGCTTCCAAAAATATTTGTTGACAGGCTCAGGGGAAAGAATCAAGTGAAGATAAATGAGGTGTCAGCTAGTTTAGAGTTTGAAACCTGCTCTTCTGTCTCTGAGAAAATGGCGTCATTACAGGAGCTGTGTGGGAGACAGGTGTTTGATCTAATTGAACGGATCAGTGCTCAAGCACCTTTTGTGTGTTGCTTGTGCAAAGGCTACTGTGCGTTAGAATAATAATCTTAAGTAAAGTATAGTATAATGTGTGTGGCACAGTTGGTACCACAGGGCAGGTCATCACATTGGTTACAAGATGTTTTATTCTGTCCAACAACAGCACACAACGTACTTTCAGCCCAAAACCTCATTTTGTACAATGCCAGAGGAACAAACCGTCTTTCACTAGCGAGTGACGCCACAGTCAGACACAATTTAAAATGGAATCACACTATTTACAGCTTTGAAAATTGATTATAATGACCAAATGTGGCATGTTGCCATTCGGAAATGGTGGATGTTACTTCACATGTATCAGGAAGAGGAAAACTGCAGGTTGCATATTAAACGACAAATAAAAAAGGTCATCTAGCGATTTTCTGCTTATTTCCTCTCGTTGTTCAGATAATGGGCCTTTTTTAGAATTCCAAGCTTCTTCACCCTTTGTTTTGATTTCTGGCTGCTTCATTTTTCTCTCCATTTCACATTTTTTTCTCCATCTGGTTTGTGACTCTGATTGCAAATTTAATTTTTTTTATTGTTGCACTACATGTTGTCTGGCAAAAGCCAGAGTTATGTAATTACATTAGTCAGTGATGTTGCCAGATTGGTGACTTTCCTTTTCATGCCAGTGGAATGACTTAAAAACTGAGATACTAGTAGTGAAAGATACTAAAATAAATACTTGAAAAGTGTTGTATTAGCCATAACACTGACCTTAATTACTGCTGCCAAAAATCTGTTTCATTGGTAACATGGAGAGGTAACAAACAAAAACCAACATAGAGTCTGACTGAGCTGCTGCAACGCCGAGTGCTCCCAGCACAGCTTGGGTGCGCTTGCCGTTGATTTTACAAGTCTCTGAAGAAGGATGGCACATAGTTCTCGCAGAAGATAATCCCTCGTGCAGGGTGTTGATGGCGGTGGTGGATTGGTTCACAGTGACTCTTTCAGTGACTCTCTGAGGGGATAAGCTCTCCGCACTGCAGGACTCGTGCTTTTAGGCCTGTACGTCACACATGCGTTCACCCACTTAATGTAGATTGTATCACTTATTATCCATCCACGTTACTGATAACTATGTGTAGTTTGTGCACCATTGTCCCATCGTTTTAATGGTTCAACACAACAACAACTGCAACCTGCTTTACAGTTTTACCCTACAGGACACAGTAATACACAAGAATCACACTCATCTAATGTGCACAGTGATTTGTAAATGCAGAAGTGACTTTAGTCACTGTTCCTAGTGAAACACTAGGCAGTTGATCAGTCAAGTGACTGAAGCTTCTGCCACCTGTGTCCCAGCAATGAACCCTCTTTCACAGTCACTAAGATCTACGCCTCACGTCTTCATAATCCAAATAAGAACCAGCGGAGCCTGTTCAGTATTTTAAACACGCCACGGAGCATGACTGGCTCCTTACAGCTCAGCGATGCCATGCACTGCCCTTGTGTGGAATCATTTGCATTCAGTCAATCTGGAAGTGAAGCCAGTATATTTAGTAAAATGTCTCTTTTTTAAATACTGTACTTTTATATGTGTAGAAAAACACTTCAATTAAGACTTTTATAAAGAAGAATATGGCAAAATGATTCACTGTTTATTTGTTTACTGTGAAGATCATTAAAGTTAAATTTCATTGTGTGACATTTATGTTTTTCTATTAGTTTTGATGTTGCTAGTCTACGTCGCTAAGGACCATTTTAGTCTGACAGACTCGTTTATTTTTCTTGGAGCAAAAATCTAATACAAACACATCATGGAGACGCATTAGAGCTTTAAATCAGTCTTTGCAATGAGTCAGAGAGAGTCGTTCGGCAATATGGTTCTATTAGTCTTTTGCTTTGAGATTTGATGGTTCTAGATCTGTAATAGTGCTGTGATCAGTTATATTGTGAGTCAGATGAAGGTGTTGGTCTGTAGCTCTAACAAAAAAAGAGGAAGTTGTTGAGGATGAAGTTTATGTGAAACGTTTCTAGATTTGTAGGAATAGATCAAAGTTTGAAATTCAATTCAGTTTTATTTATATTCCACCAAGAGAGACGACAACAACAATAACACAGGCAGGATGGTTGGACCAGCAACTTCACACTGGAGACACGAGAGTCTGATGATACTTGTAGATGAGGACAGAGAGGGAGAAGCACAATTACAGCAAAAAGGGTGGTTTTAGTGGATCGACGAGGAGCTCAGTGTATGAAAGTGAACGAAAGCAACCTCAGCATTAGGATAACAGTAAAACTGTTTTATTACCTGGATGTCTCTGGATTCAGATGAAGCCAAAGCATCTCCTGCAAAGATTTGTGATAATATTTTAACTTCAGAGAGGTGAGTTTAAGGATTATCGACAGTTAGGAGAATAATAATACGTAGGAGAGGAGCATGCTGATGTGTAATGTTAGTGGACGATGACAAACAACGCAACTATGGCAGATGTGACTAGTCCTTCACAGCTTTAAAGGAAGTGGTGGATCCAGGATGGTGGATCCTGTCCCTTCTCTGTCTCTCTCTTCTCGGCAGGTTCCCTCAGCTGATCTGTGAGCAGTCTGAAAACCTGTTTTATTGCATTGTCAGAGGTGAAGTGGGCGTCCATCAGCTCAAAGTCATCAGTTCCCACCCAGTGCACCTCTGACCTCATGCTGGAGCTGACGCTGTCAGAAAAAAGGAAGCAGCTTTAAATTTAAAAAGCTGATACGAAACCAAAAACCCTTCCTAAATTAAATAGGTGAAAGACAGGAAACGGCTTCTAATTTAAAAGCCCATGGGAGAAAAAACAGGACACATCAAATTGAACTTCACCCCACACACACACACACACACACACACACACACACACACACACACACACACACACACACACACACACACACACACACACAGAGTGGCATTAAAAGCTTTTTTGATTAGTTGCTTTACAACTGTCTGTGAAACTGCTGTAGTGTGTGTCCTCCTTGAAGTCACCGCATTGTGTGTGAGAGAAGCTGTGGGTGTGAGGTTGCAAAGCAGCGCCAGACAGGTTACATAAAGCCCAGATATTTAAGGTAGAAGGCAGAGATGAAGGAAGATTTCAGGTGTGAGATTGAAATATGAAGATGAGGAAGAAGGCAAATATTAACAATGAGAGTGAGGAGAAGAGGAGGGAAGACAGTGCAGCATGAAACACAGGTAGTGCGACGTACGTTTTGTTCAGGAGAGGTGGGAGCGACGCTGCAGCTGAAAGTACTGCGTCACTGTGACACAAGTCAGTAACACTTCAGTTTTCAGTTTCAAGTTCACAGACGCAGACAATAGCTCAGCCTGCTTTACCAAACAGGAAATTAGAGCAGAATCTCTGAAGCAGATTTCACTTCACGCAAAACGAAATGAGATCCATTATGAACGAGAGACAGAGATGGAAATTCCTCCACGAACCAATTAAAGCAGCCACAAGTTTAGCGTTTGTCTGTGTGAGCTGGCAGCTAATGGCTCCTCTTGATTCATCGGCCATTGCTGCTCATGACATCAACAGTCAGTCTGTCTTTGCATCTGTGTGAAAAATCTCTCTGGCTCGTTAGTTGTACTATGACATGTACTAAAACCTCCTGCATTTCAGTCCACAGTTCTATAGAAGGAAACATTGATTGAGTATGGCTTCAACTTGCTATACTACCTTCTGCCTCCTACATAAACCAATTGTGGCCTATTTACTGGGTTTGGTTTATAGCTTGAAGTAAATTTTCAGTTTAGTGTTAATTGTCACAGCTGGAAGCTCTAATGGGACAGAATTAGGATATGGGAAATAAAAACCTCTCTTCACAAGACACTGGTTGTTTTTCCCTTTCACTTGTAAGGTTGTGTCCAAACTACACATTTTCCAAAATAAAAAATAAATATTTATATATGGCCAAAATATTAATAATATAAAATTGGTTTCGTGTGGCTTCTTCTTAACATTTCATTTACTTACTTAATATTGACTCTCGTGTTGTTTCTGTGAAAACCTGCCAACATGTTCAAACACTTCATTCTTCTCCATTTGCTGCAGGGTTTGTTTTTACTCTATACTGTACCTCATTAAATGGATCCACATGCATTTAAGAAGCGATGCTGACTCAGTCAAAACACTGTTAGTGGGACTAATGAGACGCAGCAGAGCAAACCTACAGTACATGACTCTTCTCAATTTACACCATTAGGTCAGTGTCTCTCTTTATGTATCAACGCTCATCAGTCCCATCATTCACCATCAACAGCAGGCTCGTTTTAAACTCAGCCATCAGCACAGGGCGTCTGTGGGTGTTTTTATGGACATACCCTAGAAAAATAATAAATGTTTAAATGTCTGATCTCACATGTTTCATTTTCCAGTCCTTCCATAAAGCTGCTGTTCCACCAGATGTAACAGCTGAGTTACTGATAAATGCTGCTGAACTTATTTATTTTTATCATCTTTAATAAAAACAGCTGATCATGCGTTCTGCTGCTTACATGTAACATTTCATTTCACATTATCACAGCAGTCTTCCTACGTGAGCTTCAGATCAGTTTAGTGAGGAGCTGAAGTTGATCTTTGTCATCATTTAATAATCAAACTGGCTTCAGCAGCAGCCTGAGCGTCACAGAAAGGAGACCTGTCTCGGAACCAGCACAAAGTAATGTGGATTAAAGACACGTTGAATATAGGTCTGAGTTTCACTCCAGCTCTGATGTGGACTCTTTTCATGAACAAAGTAAAACTAGATAACGTGTGTCTGGCATGGTGTCGGCTAACGCACAGATAATGTTGGAGTGGTAACATCTTGAATTGTGTCCACTCAGAAACATTTGAGAGAATAGCACTGGTGAATAACGCATTTTTACTAATAACTGAGTGCTGACAGTGGAAGGTGCTTATTTCTTCAAGCTAACTGTTACAAACTGTGACCTGGGACCGAGGACCAGGCTGTGACACTAAAGAGAAATGTTACCAATGTATCAGCTGCTGAGTGTAAAACCTTCTGTGCATAAAAGATTTAAATAAAGATGACACTAGTGTGTTTCTGTTATATATAGATTTGAAAATACAGTGTTTGTGGTGTGGTATAACTGATTTTATTAGGTAAAGATATATTAAATACAAACTTTAATATTATGTGTCCTTACAGATTAGAGAGCAAGTGAATAGCAGTGGAAAGTAGGAGAATGGAGGAAGGGAAGTAGGACAAGGTGGAGAAGGTGGAGGAGAAGGAGACGGTGGAGAAGGTTGAGGAGAAGGAGAAGGTGGAGAAGGTTGAGGAGAAGGACAAGGTGGAGAAGGTGGAGGAGAAGGAGACGGTGGAGAAGGTTGAGGAGAAGGAGAAGGTGGAGAAGGTTGAGGAGAAGGACAAGGTGGAGAAGGTGGAGGAGAAGGAGACGGTGGAGAAGGTTGAGGAGAAGGAGAAGGTGGAGAAGGAGAAGGTGGAGAAGGTTGAGGAGAAGGAGAAGGTGGAGGAGAAGGAGAAGGAGATGATAAGCCTTGTTTTCTGAAATACTGTTGATCATTATTAATATTATTTAGTTAATAGCTTAATTGGTCATTGTTTGCAATATCAGTGATGGCTTTTTGGCTCAGTATTCACCCTTCACTGTAGCTTATTTAACTCTTTTCAATATTTTACAGCATTGTGTGATGAGTAACTATTTCTTTGACTGTATTTTTTTGTTTTTGGTCTCTAGGTGGAAAAATCTCCCAACATATATACCATATATATTTTGTTATAAATAAGTTTAATTTATTACTAGTAATAGCAGCCATTTTTCAATTGATTAATAATAAAAATAAAAATATAAACATTTATGCACCCATTTATTTTGCTTTGCAATACATGCATATTCCTTCAATTTCCATTCATTGTATCATAACACAAAGCTCATATTTAATGAATTAATCTGTCTCCTTGTCCATCACAGCTGTTCTCCGGTAAAAATGTTTCCTGTCAGCCACTAACTCTGTGAAGAAGCATGAAGCCCAGAGCGTCAAGCCCCCTTCTCTCCGCTCACTTGTCTCTTATTTGCTCTGCTTTCTCTCTGAGTTGTCTTTTGTCTTTTTGCTCTGTCATTTTCCATGTTGTGCGTTGGCCAAGGTGGAGCAAAGGTTACAAAATACCTGGAGAACGGCAGGGAAGCAATAATGACTGTGTGTGTTTTCCAGAGACAAATTGTAGGAAGTTATTAGACATAGCTGAATTTACCCTCTGCTCCTCTTCTTCAGATGAACACAAACACACACCGTCATGTTTCAGGTCCACATTATTTTCACTCACATTCATGTCTTGGAGATTTATCCTACCCTGAACATTACTATTTATCCAACCACCTGAAATGGCCTCAAATCTCAAACCAAACAGTAAATTATTATTATTATACTATAATAAATTGATTTTTGACAAGGAGTAAGAGGCTGCACCAAGACTCTAATGAACATGTTTTCTTCATCTCTATAAATTGAGATATGCTCTGTGAACACCATGTTTTTCTGCTAAAGCCCAAGGAATACATGAATTAAACTAACCAGAACAAGAACGCTCTCACTTGTCTCTCTAATCAGATTAGATTTAGTATGTGATCATTCAGATTTAGACAAAACTAAATCTTCTGATATGATCATTAGTCCAGTGTGTGAAGCCTTAATGTGACAAGACTAAATGTATCTTAATGGCTGAAACTACCAGCTGTGAATTGCCTGTTTACATTTATCGTGCCAAAATAATATTTTTCTAATCAAGCCTGACGAGGTAAAGAACTGTGAAAACACTTCAGTAAACCTGGCTGCAGCCGACTGAACGCTGTTAGAGGACAGGCGAGTATCACAAAGCTCAGAGAGACAGCGACTGGTTTACTTTTCATTGTATTGAAGCGAGCTGAAATAATCTGAATATGACAAAAGTAGTCCCGAAAATTAACTAATGAATATCTGACATGGTTTTTGAACAGAAGCATTTAAAAAACAAACTAATGAGACTGGAAGTAATTTGACCATAAAGTCATGTTAACCTGTGAGTGTGTCCTGTGATTAGCATCACATGTTTCTTCAAACTCAGATCAGTCAGGCTCAGTAATGAAATGGTGAAAAGTCACTGTGCTGCTTGGTGTGATGGTGTGAACCATGCTGAACATGGACCACAGGAAGCCGGGGAGAGAGTCTCAGGAGACCAACCAGAGACCAACAAGTTGAACACTATGCGATCATCTCAGAAAGAAACATAGAAAGAAAAGGCCCCAGTACTTCCTGTGAAACATAACGGAGGCTTGTTATGTTCTGGGGCTGCTGTTCTACATCTGGCAAACAGTGTCTTGAATGTATGCAGAGGACAATGCCATCTCAAATCCACCCAGGCAGTCTGGAGGGAAATGTGGCCATGGGTCCTCTAGCACAACAATAGAGTTACACAAATCCCGTGGTTGCAGTGAGTGAAAAGGCTGTGCAACATATTATGAAGTTAATGGTACAGTACCATCATTGTTGTCCAGGCCATTAGTTTGTTCTTTAAAACGAATCCATTCTAGACGTCTGCCCCGTTAACAAGCTGTGATTACTTCTGTCGTACTTTGGACATAACAGTACAGTACTTACTCTTCCTTCTGAGTCAAATTTAATGGGCTTGCAAACATCACATGTCCTTGGACGAAGTCAAGCAACAGGCCTGTCAGATGCTGTGCTGGAACAAAACATCATTAATGTAATGGGGATTAGGACGCATTGGGGCAGTTTGAAGTGCATTTAAAAATTCATGGTCAATTGTTTCCCACAAATACATTTCTGGAAGAAAAGAAGGAAAAAATGCTTTGATGCTGCAGACGAAGTGTCCTTCACTTGCGAAAGCCACAGAATGTGGGCAACAGGAGACTGCCTGCTTCGATACATGCACATTTTCTGCTTCGCTTTTCACTCTGCCTTTTACAAATATGCCCTTGGAACACACCCACATAATGGCTGAGAAAGCAAAATGAATGTAAGTTCAATCTTTTGGTAAGAAAAAGGTTTGAAAGGAGCATTTGTGTGATAAAAAGGGGGATAAATTGTGTATTGTCCCATCCAGGCTTTTATGGCCATGACAAAGGAGGAGATACACCCTGAAGAATACAATAAAGCAATTTATTCAAAAATAAGGAAGTGTCGAAAATTCAATACATGAAAAACTCCAAGTGGGATTGTTTGTTTACATTAGTAGACGAGTGTGGAGGAAAAATTAGGCATAAACCAACACAACACATAGAGATTTACAAGCTATGCTCAGGTGTTGAGTGAAAGAACTGCTGGTAATATTTACAGCACAATAAAATGTGATCCCCCCCCAGCAGGTTAACATCAACACCTCTACAATATGTTAACATCAAGTATAGGAGCAAACTACTTAGTAATTACATGCAAGCTACAGTTTAAAGACACACAGCTGTTGTGTTTCAATAGAGCCTTGTGAAAAGCTGCATGCGTTGCCACGGAGAAGGATAAAACATGATGAATTGCTTGGTGGGTGTGCATTAATGGGACGTATATAAATGGAACGCACCAATAGAGTCGCTTACAACAGGCAAGAACGTGCAAATGCATTTCAAGCTGATGACGCTGCCTGAGGACAACCTTGAAATGTCTTAATTAGCCTGCATTAGTATGAAAGCCTATCACTGAGCTGCACAATGGCTCTTTATTGGCTTTATTGATTTGCTCCAACTAAGCACTTAATCAATTTTCACCACTTGAAGTGAAGTGATTTTCAACATTTTCATCACAGAGAACATTAATAATAATAAAAAAAGAAATCTTTTCTCAAGCGCGTTTTCACCTTGTTCTGCTGCAGCCATTTGTCATGTGACCAGATGTGCACGTCGTAAACTGAGGAACCGACGATTTGTTACAAAAGGAGCAGCAATATCTGCATCTAAGATCTGACCTTTAACAGTTATTACACGGCCTCAAAATCAATGAACAGGTGAACGCAACGAACTGCACATTTTCGCATGAAGCCGGAGCAAATGACTCTGTAGCTCATCAACACACATTCCACCAAAAATGCTCAGGAGCTGGTCAAATCCCCAAAACACATCATTCAGACAAGTTAAGTTCAGATTTGCCTCTGCCCAATGGTTCTTTGTTCACTGTGTGTAAGACGGGCAGTCGGTGTATTCACGTATCTCTCTCACACACAGAACATAAGCAAAGAGTGACTTGGAGGCAGTTACCCACAGAAATGGAACCATTAAATATTCACATGACTGGTCTCACTCCACTGAGGGATTTAACCACAGACTCGACCTCTGCTGTGAACAGAGCCCTGGGTTGGGGGTCTGGACACACGTTGAGCTTGAATGAGGCTGGGATTAGTGTTTAGTGCAGTAATTAATAGAACTGAAATAGAAGAACTTAATAAATGCAGTATGTGTGTTTGTGGGAGAGAGAGTGAGGAGAACAGAGACTTATACGAACCATCGGTCGTGGCTTAACTTCTTAATAAGCTAAATTAACTTTAGGGCTTTATGCACGTACATTGAAGCGCACACACATAAAAAGGCCTCTGCATTATTAAACATAAATTCAGGACAGGAGAGAGGTCAATAGGGGAATATTTAATGGTGCAATATCTCTGAAAGAGAAAGACTCAGAGCGTGGGAGTGAGTCATATATCGAGCCGTCTGCAAACACATCTCTGGACAAATTACATTTGCTTTTGATTTTTGATGTGAAAAGAGGTGATTACAGCTCCTGATGCTCTGAAAAACAAAATAACAACAGCATGATAACAACTTTGTGAGACAAAATATACTGGTGAATAAAATTTAGTTTCTCAACACAAGCAGCTGACGAGACTGATGAGGGATGACTTTAACCTGTGAATGAATCACAATGCAGCATTATTGACTCAAACTGACCCCAAATGGATAATAAAAGCTCCATTTCATTAAGCATTAATCTGTGCTCACTATCAAACTTGTGTAACAGCAGTATCTGATTCTGAATAGCTCCATGTAGCTAAATATAGCAGCGTGATGAAAAGGGCTCTTGAAATAAAACCTGCTGGGCAGTAGTCAGCTTAGGGTGTAATGCTTGCAAAGAGCTCCTAATATTTCCTTTTGAAGTTTATTCAGATGCTAACGTACAACCTAACAATTACTGCATCACAACAATAGAGTCCAATCAAACACGTCTTTACCGGAGAAAACACAGGGAGCAGTGAAGAAAACCCACAAACCCACAAACCCACAAACCCACAACATGGCCAACAACCTCCACAGAGCAGCGGCGAGCATTTAGTTGGGATGATGCAAAAACGGCTCGGTTCTTTCTGAGCCATCTCAACATTCCTTCACGCAAAACATAAAATGTAATAATAAAGGGATTCTGTGCAGGTGTGTAGAGTTAAATGCGTCCGATACTGATCAATATTTTTATTTGAGAATTGAGCTGAATTAGGGTAAATAAGTAAAAAAAATTAACACTGTGTATTAGCAGATTTCATGGTTGTACCGTCTTTATGGAAAACGCGGCTTTTTTAGTAGTTTAGGGAATCTTTACTGAAATACTCGTATTCTTTGTGTTGACGTCATGTGCTAATGAGTTAAATATCAAATTTTGGTGGATCATTACTTTTATTTTTTACACAAATATGATCAACACTTGCATGAATCTTTTCTGCTGGCGTCTGGTGGAGATAGCGATGCCTTCCTTGGTTTGGAGATGAAACTCTTCTCTCCTCATTCTGTGTGATTCCCTGTGAATGTCTTTCAGGCCTGCTGAGTGTACGAGGAGCAGATAATGACTTCATTAGCATGCAAAGGAATATTGACTAGAGGACAGAGAGAGAACAGACCCTGAAAATGCAGCTCTACGGTTTGGGCACAGGGGGCGCTGTTGGTCTGTGCTAACGCAAGTGTGTGTGTGTGTGTGTAATCCTGGGTGTGTGTGTTACCCTCTCACTCGCTCTGCTCACACTGGCTGAGGGCTGAGCGTCCTTTCCTCAGTGCCAGGAATTAATGATTTCAACCTCTCTCACACACAGAAACACACTGCTCCTCGTTCTTTTTCTTTCGCTCACGCACACACACACACACACACACACACACACACACACACACATAAAGCCTTTCTTCCACTCCGCTGATAACGCTCAACATCTGTGTGCAGCTGCCATCAGGTGTAGGTTGGCTTGTCACGACATCAGTCCAGTTTTTGGACGTCAACATGTACAATGTGCAACAACTAAAGTAAATGTGTTTAGTGATATAACCACGGTTACTTTGTCTTTATTGAAGCTGCAGCTAAAGCAGCTTTAATCAGATACAGATAATTGATGACTCGTCAGGTTGTTCACCTCATCAGTCACAATGTAAAGAGGTTCACCTGTTTATCTTAAAGGGATTCCGTTTGTTTTGGCACTGAACCGGGATTGAGGAGAAGCATCCTGTCTATGAGATTCATCTCCAAATGCAGCGCTTCATTATCGAACATAAGACTGTGGCTGAATATGATCCGCATCTGTAGAGTATTGGACGATGTCACTAACATTGCTAAAATAATCTGGTTTTCAGTACGTGGCGATACTGTATGTGATTTTATACTTTAAGCAAGAAATGGAAGTTGGCTTCAAGTCGTGAAGTTTTCCAGCAAATCAAATGGAGCAAACAGCTTTTCACATCACACATTTTTTAAAACTTTTTTGGAAAATGTTCATGTTCCAGTTAATCATATAACACAGTATCAGAATCAGAAAAGTGTCCTACTGGTCCTGGAATTTGTCTTGATGTCAGGTGCGGATACAGCATCAAAGATATATAAAAAATATAAAAAATATACACTAACATTACCTACAAGCAGGCTGAAATAAACATACTATATGAAATATACACTAACATTACCTACAAGCAGGCTGAAATAAACATACTATATGAAATATACACTAACATTACCTGCAAGCAGGCTGAAATAAACATACTATATAAAATATACACTAACATTACCTACAAGCAGGCTGAAATAAACATACTATATGAAATATACACTAACATTACCTACAAGCAGGCTGCTGTGGGGAAGAAGATGTCACTTGTATTTCCAACATTGTAAAGAATGTTGCCCTCTTTCATTTTTCACACCGGATGCTCTTCCTTTCCTTCATGAAAATGCCTGGATTGCTTTTAAATTGATTGATTAGATTGTGATATCATTCTACACATCTTATAATAATGTACAGTACAGTGACGGCATCCTCATCCTACTGTAAGAGGGTGGGATTTGTATGAAGTCTGAGAAGAAGGTTGCCATGGAGGTTCAGCTCAGGGCAAAAATGTCTTTTTGGAAGAACCAATACAATTTGGAGGCGAAATGGAAAAATGTAATGTGCTGCGAGAGGAATCACTATCCAGATAGAGCAATAACTTACACATTCCTTTCTGTGGAACGAGCCCACGCTAACTTCAAATGCTAGAAACGGCTGATAGAACTTTAACAAGAGGCTTGAAGACAGATTTAAGTTTGTCTTGAAATGTGGACGGATTCAAAAGATTCAGTCCTTTGGCTCCAACGATCGTTTGGTTCGCTCGCTCTTCCTTCCTCACTCGCGTCAGTAGTTTGTCAAAGCACATGCTGACATTTACTTCATACGTCTGTCGTTCCTTCACATTTCGCTTCAAATGTAGTTTTAAAAATGCTTTTGGAATGTAGTGCACTTCCACCGTCCTTCGAGCAATCAGTGTGAACGCTGGAGCATTTATGCCTCCGAACAGCAGTTGTTAATTTACAGCGCTACAATAATAAGTCTCTGTCTGCGCATCGAGCGAACGATGAGACTGGGGAGCTTCTGTCTATGTCACTCTGTTCTGCGTCTCTATTTTGGGAAGCACAGTTCTACCTGTGTTAGAGGGAAACAGATGGAACACTTAGGCAACGCACTTTTGCTCTGTGGTCCATGTCTGTTAAGGCCCAGTGATGCAGTGCTTTTGAGCACTGGCTCTGAAATAGCCCCTTTTATTTTTAATAATACAACAGGCCCTTACTGCTCAACATGCCGATTTGTCTTCCCACAGCACACGGCGACGCATACAGCTCTGCATGTACGACAACGCGCGAGAGTGAAACACTGGATGCTGGACGTATGAAGTTCAACAAATGTTTGAGTCAAGAACAAAGAACCAAAGAAAAATGCAGTTGATGACATGTGAAGAGGAGACAGACGAGGAGGCCAGAGCACGTGTTTGATAGAAAACACGCAGGCCCCCAGGTGCAGAGAGCGTCTGAAGCAAAGTGCCCGAGTCTCAGTATGTGACCCTGGGTGTCTGCGTGGAGGCCATGCGTCATACACAATCTTCGCTTCACCTTGATGAACAGACAGGAAGTGGGCCGCAGGGAGGCAGGAAATACTGGAGAGACACCAACTCAAACCTCGCCTCAGGCTCTTCTGCAGTCACGGAGTGATTTTATACTTTTACCGCTGTGCACGTTCTCCATCTTCCAAGTGACAGCAATAAACACTGACCAAGAGGGCAGAGTCCAGGCCCCCGACAACATCCCATCCTCCAAGTGACCAGGGAATGAACAGGCCCGTACGTATTCTGCAGCTAAGAGGCAATTTCAGATTATTAGTTGTATTGATTTATAATTTATCATCTCTGGGAGTCTATGCGCTGAATTTAAAACCGTGACCAGCGGGTTTACGCTCAAACGTATTCATACAAACGATTGAGAAGAAGTAGCTTGCACACACGTGTTTTTCCTTTCGACTCGAGCAGTTTTTGTGTGCTCCACGTATTTCACAGCACAGTCGGAGGGACACACTCTGCAGAGAGATTTGTCTTCTTTAGTGTCGTACTGATATTGCCTCTAATTTTGTCCTGAGTATCAGCAACATCAATATCAACAGTGGGACAGTAGTGAGATGAGCAGAGAAATGGAGAGAGATGATAACATGCCAGGTGCAATATAGAGGCACTCGACTAAGAACAGTACTTTATTTTTATTGCTGTGGAAATCAGCGCCAAAGCCAACACGAGCCTGTGCTGCACGCACATGCTTAAAGTTTACTAGAAGGGTAACAGTAGCTGCACGGCGATATGTTATGTGGGAAGCACTAAGCTATGGCTGCAAGGACAGAAATCAGACACCACCATCCATTTTCTCTGTGTGTGTCTCCACGTGTCTCTATCAATACCCATATGTTCCCAAAAACCCTCCTCCTACACCAGTGGACACCAGATCCAGGACCCCGGCATCCGCAGACAGTGACGTATGTCTTTATCTGGCACGCCGGCTGCCCCGGGTCACAATAGATTTAATCTGTTGAGCACCACATCCGTTACAGCGCCTGTCCGCTGTCTGTGACCTGAGATTGTCTTATCCAGAGGTAAAACAGCAGATCCACTCCGATAGCTCCTGGAGTCACGCTGTCAGTAATCTATACACGATCTCCAAGCCAGTGGAGTGCAGACGCTTGTGAAACGATTCTAATCGGCAACGTCTGCTGAACAAACCCGAGTGTTATCCACGTTCGTGTCCTCGCTGCGCTCGCGTTGCACAAGCCTACGCTCGGCCACGATCCTTCTCTCTGCATTCAAACTGGCTGTAGCACATGTAGCAGTAGGTTAGAGGGAATCTCTAACGCCGCCGAATCACTACCTCACTGCCGAAACTAAATTTCCCTTTGGGGACAATAAGTGTATTGGATTAAACTGAAGAAACTCAGTTAATTTACATCTTCTTCCCTTTTACAGAAACATTTCATCAGGCTGAAGTTATTACATTACCCAGTTATATCATTAGACACTACAGGGACCTGGGTCCTGGTTTTGCTTTTTCTTGTTGTTGCACCAGGATAAGTTTCATCAGATTCTGTGCATTCTGTGCTTAGATGGGTCCTGAGAGACGAAGGATGCGTCCTGTCCTCAGATGAACCAGAAGTTCCCCGTCATCAGTCACGCTCCTGTAAACATGCTGGGAAAAAAAACATCAAATTCAGTCACAGCTGAAGCCAATAGCAGCGTAGCTCGGCTTGCGTGCCCCTTTCTTTGTGTGCAGCTGTGCGTCCTCCCTTCCTTCCTTCCTCTCGCCTCTTGTCTCCGTCTCACCTATTCTCACCCTCCCTCCCGTCTGGATCGCTCAGTCCCTTTTCTCTCCGCTGCCCCCTCCAGTGAATGCCTCTGTAATTCCTATTCTTATCTGCTCGTCAGCTCCAGGATAAGAGCTTCTTTGCTTATGCGCTTCTTTTCTCCATGGGGGGAAGAGGAGACAGAGAAAACATTTTAAAAAACTAAAATTACATGCAGGGAAGCGGGACAGAAAGATAGGAAGGGGAGGAGAGGGGAGGGGGAACATTTCAGACCATGTGTAAAACAGAGAAATAGCAAGAAAAGGGGCTGGTAGAATTTTTTTAATTAAAATGTAAAATATTTTTGTAAATATTCTGTGATTGATTGCTTCAAGTTAAGCTGATTCTGTCTCCTGTGTTTAAATTCTCCTTAAAATACACAAAACTCCTTCGAGGGACGACTGGATGCCTACACACAAACACATTTGCACACAGATACAGAGCGTCCATGCGCCGCTGCAGCAACACGCCCCAACAAGCACAGCGACAGCCAGACACACAGTGGTGGTGTGTGAGTTCCTGCCTCGCCCTCCAGAGGCTGTCACACGGAGAATGCTCATTAAAAGATTTCATTAGGCTTCAATCAGGCCAGAAGTAGGCCAGCTGCACTACTACACAGCCAGCGTTTGACTGAGACATAACTGCAGGAGACATGATTTATCAATGAATCAGTGTGTGTGTCACATTTTTACGGAATGATTTGACTAAAATATGCCGAGAAATTGCACAGAACGACATTGAACTGATTCACAGCTGAAGCCTTTTCTCTCGGCTGTTGAAAAGTTTATTATGGACTTTTTCTCTGCTACTTCACATCTACCAACTGGGAGAATGTGACAACAAGCTGGAAGGGCTGCAGTAACAGTGATGGGATCCCTGAGTCAACCTTTTCAGATGAATAATCCAACGTGGGAATTGTCAGTTCTGGAGTAAATGATTGATTTTGATTCAATTTGTTGAAAAGGGAAAACCTGGATGTTATCTGGGGAAGAACGTAGTTATTGCTTCACTCAGCTTGGGTTTAAATACATGGTTATTGTAAAATGTAATAGAACATACGCGGTAAAACACTACTAGCCGTGCACCTGACACAACACGCAGACTAATCATCTCTTCACGTCCATGAATATCTTTGACGAGCATAATCGTGCAGCCCACTATTAAAATAAAGCTTCGCAGATGCCAAACCCCATTTGCAAAACACCATCATTTTGAAGAGCAATAACAGAATTAACACTCGCTCACTCTCTGCCTCACACACTGACAACAAGATTAAATAGATGTACAACAATGAAAAGGAGGAAATAAAAATTAATAACACAATTGTGAAAAATCATACTTTCATAATTTTTTAGATGCTGTCTTGTTTCTTTGGCAACAACAATAAACTTTATGAAGCTCACTTTTTTATTTTCATGACTCCCACAACTGAACTTGATGCCAGTTATTTGTCCTTCATATGTTATTAAAGCAGATTCAAGAAAACAAATGTGTCAGGATGATTTGTTGCAAGAGAAAATAATGGTAATAATTGTGTTTATATATATATAAATTTTATATATATATATACATATACATATCAGAGACTTTTTCATCAAGTCTTTACTGTCACATCTCACATCACACTGTTTGTCTTCTTCAGCTGATCTGATATGTTCAGTAGTAACATATAAGAGGTTATCTGCTTGTGCATGATGATACCAATACAAACATAACACAAGTAGCTGGGGATAGAATTTATCTTGTGCATAAACACAAGTCTAAGCAGGCTATTTGCAAGCAGCGGTGACGGGTTACATTTACTATAGATCCTGTAATGTGATTAAGGAGCAGAAGGCAGGAAGCCAGATGAGCACAGGCCCAAACAAAGAGAAAAGATCATAATGTTACGCCTTTAAAATATGTGTCGGGCTGTAAATATTACCAGTGAATGAATTTCTGTTGAATTCAATATAAAGAAATCAAGATAAAAACAAAACAATATTGAAGCAAGTATCTTCAGCTCCATGTGCCTCCAGGGGCTTAAATATTAATGCCCATGCCGCCATACACAGAGAGATACGTGCATGTAAATAAGCCAGGGGGACGCCTTGTGGAAACTCCAAAGTAATACATGGTGACAGTATTTGGGATGGAAAAACGCAACTAAAGTAGGTTATCGCTGATATAAGGAGGGGACAGAAGGAAGGGAGGGTGAAAATAATGGGATAAGGAGTGAGGAAGGAGCAGATAACGGGAGAGGGCGAAGGTAAAGCAGCTAAGAGACGAGTGGACAGAAGAGAAGTAAAAGGAAATGGCAGGAGAGTGAAGGTTGAGGATGGAAGGAGGGCAAAGGCAGATGGGAGAAGCACAAAAGGAGCAGCGGAGGAGGAAATTATAACGATAAAAAAGAGACGAAAGAACGAGCAGGGCGATTACAGAGGATAATATAAAGATAAAAGGGAATATAAATGAGGGAGAGGAGTGGAGGAGAAAAGATTAAAACCTCCGTATATGAATTATCACCTGTCTGTTGCCACGGCAACCAGGAGACACCTGTTGTCTGCAAAGTCAGCCTGACATGTCATTGCGCACAGGCTCATCTCCACGTGGTGAGAGTTTAATCAGGTGTTCAGCAGGATGAATCGCGAGGAGAACCTTTATCAATGGAGCGGCCAGGAAGCGAGTTAAACAGGAAGATTAGTGGCAGACATCACGCGCACGCACGCACGAATAAAAAATGTTTAACGTCCCGTGTTTGGTGGCATTTCACTGGCATTTACAGGCGGTGTAAATGGTGGAAGGCTTTCCACCTGAGGTGACTGCTGGATTTTGATGCAGCACCTTTGAACCGTTCCGTCTCAAATCTGACGTGAAACATCGAGTCAAACGTCAAACACCATAGTAACACTTGTCAGTCCTGTGTCATCTGGGCATTCAGGGAGCTCTGATGTGATGGGAACGCGCACAGAAGGGCCCAGCGATCCCTGGTGAAAAGGATTATTCACACTCTCTAGCAACGATCCCTGGGTATGACTGGCTTTGAGCTACATAACCGTTCTAACCTGTTGTGGTACCTTTAAAATCAGAGACAGTTATTCTCTCATATAAAAAACACGTCTCAAATATCTGTGTCTCGTTCAGTAAAGCAGCCGTGAAAATGTACTGAAGGTTAACGTAGGGAGGAAGAGGACCGATGACACACTTCACTAGTCAATGTATATCAGAAAACATGCTAATAAAAACCTTAATGCTTCACAGAGCTGTATGCAGTCAATACGAATAAGCTGAAGCCTGAAAACGTATCCTGTACAAACACACACAGAGACAGCGATAACCCAGTCGGTGTGAGGTCATCGTCTGTCACTTCATTATCTGCGGTGAGTCCCAACGCATCCTGAGCCTGTACGTGTTTGAATACGGAGTCGTTGCTGAGCAGCCTTTTGTGTGATGATGAACGCATGGACAGTACTGGAGCATCGCGTAGGTACTGTTTGATCAAACCGATTGTTCGGGAACTAACTGGAGGAGCTTGTGTGTGTTTTTTGAAGCGTGTTTGACCCGCGATAGAGCAGCCGTTCCAGACGTTCATTAGGTTGTTTTACATTTTCCTAATCCCCAGTTCTGTGTTACTTGATGAGAATCAAATACACACGGCTGATCAGACTAACAACTAACCGGAGGATGGGTGGAATGAACGTGGGGCTGAAAAGCGCTTGTCTAAGGTAGAGTAAAAATGGCAAATGCTAATTTCCACCAGTCTAAATACTATTATCACATATACTTATTTCTCTTTATCATTGTTACAGTACAACCTTCTCAGTGAGGCTCACGTGAAGGAGCAATCAGACATAACCAATAAAAGCAGGAGCTGAGTTTTAGTAATTATCATAGTGCCGAGGTGAAATTCAGAGAAATCAAAGTTTAAGAGAAGTGGCATCGCAGAGGTGCAAAGCCTTTTTTATCTAACAAAACTAATTCTAAATGCCACTAGTTTGAGCCAAAATGCCAAAAGCATAGTCTGTACGTGGGGCCGCACCACTCTGCAGAATGCCACTGTTTGAGTTATGGGTTCATCATCATGAGCCCAGAGCTGCTTTTTCCTGAGAGGGACCATTGACATTTTGCATTTCTGCTAAATTTCCTCACCAGACATTTGTCTTGTCGCATAGGAGAAAAAAAGTTTCTGCAGTGGTTGGGTTTTATTGTTAAACATTACTCATTGCAACAATGGGAGCTGATAGCCACATGTGACTGAGTGACGAGGAGTTTAAACGGTCCTAAAATAAAGTTATAACAGAGGGACACGTCGAGTTTACTCAGTTCTTTTGCTGCAGTCGTTTGTCACAGCTGTGACCTTGTCAGTAGGTTGTTGTGTTTGCTCTTCACTCATCATTACTCACATCTCAAATGTTTGGCTGGACAGTTGAGCCTTTCTCACAAAGCGTTGGATGAGACGTAGATGACCTTCTTGTCAGCTTGGTCAGGTGAGGAGCTTGAGGGCCAAGAGCCAGTTTAGCTAATTTCAGCATTTAACTGAAGGTAGAAAAGGCTGAAGGCTGGACTGGCTGCATCCAAGGCTCAGTTCTCTGACTGTAAGTCACACCTCTCACGTCTAATCATTCAAATATTAGGTTTGCTGTGCAAATATGTGTAAAGAAACAAATCAATAGCAAGCAGATATAGTCAAGTACACAAAACGGACACACACATTCGTTTCACACTTGTTTTCGGAAGCAAGTTGTTCCTAAAGACTTACTTTGATTTGATTTGATTTGCTGACAGGTTTTTCATTGACAACACGAAATGACTAAATATTGTGGAGAATTGCAGTCCACAATACGTCCATCTGACTATAATCTAGACTAAGCAATGTCCTCTGCTCAGCTCATCAAAATCCAACGTGACTGGAACTTTAGAGAAGGTCAGTGAATGAAGTGTGTGGGAAACAGGGTTTAAAATAAAAGCAAATAGACATATTATACTGTACAGTAAATACGTGAGACAGCTCACACATTGTTTTACATTATTTTTAATTGTCCCTGCTGCTAAGTATGAACTGTTTCTGTACTATGCCATGTTCATTATTGCATGGAGACCACAGTGAAGCTGCTCATGTAATCTCATTACTCTCATTAATTGGTTATGAGGTAATTTTTCTAATGCGTTAGAGCAAAACAGCGGTTTAAAAATATGCCTGTAATCATGGAAAATATAATTAAGCGCACCTGCTGTTAATGTGCAGCATGCGGGAGGACATTAGGGATTAGAGTTCAGCTGCACACACAGGAGAACACACACAACCTGAACGTTTGTGATGAGTTGTCTCCGCATGGACGTCAGGAAGGAACAATAGAGTCTCACACGTTATACGCCCAGCGTCTTCAGACGCACAAACAATGCGCTTGAAGTCGTTTACACATCTGGGTGCGACGCCTCAGCTGGTGCCACGACTCAGGCAAATCACACGGCTTAGCGGGAAGACCAGGGGATTACGGCGCAACTTGAGTAGGAATGTGAGTCTTTGCTTTTAAGTGGGTTTTTACATACGAATTTGCCAAATGTGCCAGAAATAGACCACACATCCAGCCACACACGACAAGTCTACAAGCGATATGTCACCTGCTTTTATTACAATGAGAAGTCAGTCTAGTTTTAGAATCTAGTCATCGTCAGAGCTCACGTCACAACTAATGATGTAGACGGACACCGAGTTTAAGCTAAATCATGAAATGCATCTCAGAGCGTTTGCGTAACTTTAAAATGTTTTTTCCAGCAGCCCACGCGGACGGTAGGGAAGCGCTTCAGATGTTTCAAGCATCTCTCTGTCTCCTGCCTCTCGTTCTCTACTTCATCCATTCTGCTTCACACCTTGTAGCTGGTCTCTCTGTAGATATTCTGACCTTTCAAACGGCTGCTCTACTTCCCCACCCACACACACACACACACGGGCTGTGGCTTGGCATCGTGTCTCTGGCATTAGAGAAACAGCTTTGAGTGTCTGTGTCCTCATGCCATGCTATTGACATTTGCTCTGAAAGCCAAAGTGTCTATTTTTGCAGTGTAATGTGCACCTTGTATACACACAGCTCTGTTATATGAACATTTTGCAGTACGTGCTGTGATATTTATCTTCCTCTTCTTTCATTCTCTCCTTCTTTCACACTCCTCCATCGCCTTTGCATTAAGAGCAGAACGTCCCCAGCCACTGCGGTACATTACCTACATGAAGAACTGCTCGTTCCCCACGGCAAGAAACACCTTTAACCTGTTCTCACACATGCTGCATGTTTGTTGAACCTTCTGCACACATTTCATCCCGTGCTCATTAGAAAACACTGGGAATCGGTGTAATTACTGCATCGCACCACTTTCTGAACTCAATTAACACACAGTCCTCAGGGTGCAAATTTTAATAAGCAGAAATATTTGTACATCCAACTGACAGAACTTCCAGAACAATATGAGTTCAGATGAAAAGTTGACGACTTCCTTCCGTGGTAACGTACGTGCTGCTTTGGCTGATCGTGATTGGCACTGAATGACAACAGGGGAATTGGGATAACGACTGGTTTGTAAACTCAAAATAGATCTTGCAGACTGTTGAGTCTTCGTGGAGATGTAAAACTTTGTGAACTGCTTTGAAGAGCAGGGATTACGTCACAAACTGTACCATCACGTCTCAAGGCAAACCACTTTCAGTTTATTCCCACGTCCAGTCACATTAACACTCAAACTCCCTGAGCCTTGTGCCGTTTTTTATTTAGCTAGCTATAAAACTTTGTAAGTAACTTAGAATAGTTTGTCAGAGGATAATCTGCTCAAGCTTTTAATCAGATTGGACATTGGAATAAAATCAAGTACAGGCCTGTGCAAAAGTTTTAGGCAGGTGTGAAAAAATCACTTCCATCACTTCCAGTACTGACGTAGTGACACCAAATATTGATTTGATTTTTCTTTTGTTTGCTCACTTTGCATTTTCTAAATTGACAAAAAAAACCCCCAAAACAATAATTATTTATATTCCTGAAAGCATTTTGTTTACCTGACTAAAACTTTTGCACAGTACAGGATTTACAGTATGTGTAGATGAGGTACAATTTTAAAGGTGGAGGAGGAAGTTACTGCTTTAAATGTGATTCTAAAACACATTAAAGGATGGATTAAAAGAGGTCAAGCTGCTCACACAGTGCTGTGCAGAAACAGATTGAAATGGTCTAGTACAGATCAAATACAGGTTAGTTACCATATGTATGTGTTGGGTTACCATGGTGGGAGGCTCTGCGGTGTCTAACTGTAGAAAGACTATGGAGAAGGAAACGGGCCTGTGTGTGTCTGTGTGTGTGTGTGTGTGTGTGTCATCTGCCATAGCGTGTTACTGCCCTGGAGTTAGAATGAATGATGCATTTGTGCATGCATGATTTGAGTATGTGTGACTGCGTGGAGAGATGGAGGAGGGATGAGGACACACTGTCTGTTGAAATTACAGTTGTTGGGTCTGGTCTCAGTTTGTAATATTCCCTCGTACACACACAGTCACCAGCGGCTACAAAGTCCGTCTTTAACGTCAGCGACAGCTGTCTGCCAAAATGACCAATCATCCTGCAGTGTTGATCCAGGACGGGCCAACTGGATGACAAAGACAGAGAAGGAGAGACGTTCAGAAAGTCCTATTAGAACAAACCCGTGGGGATAAACACCAATCAGCATCAGCGGAACTGTCCAACAAACCAATGGCTTGACGGTTAATTATGAAACGCTGGCAGTCAGCAGGTCAGACAGACACAGCATTGATTGCAGCTCTTGGAAGGAAACGAACCTTCAGTCACTTTAAATCAAACTTTTATGCTCTGTGCTTACATTTTATTCATTTGGAGACCAACTGTAAACATGCACATTTTGAGATACTGTACTTACCCAGATGTTGATACTGGAACAGCACAGTATGTGTTTATCACAAAGACTAACACTTGAGGTAATTATGCGTTGTCTATGAAAACCGATGGGTCAGGTGCAAAGTAGCTGTGACGTGGTTGCCAGGATCTTTTTGTGTGTATTGTAACAAGCAACATGAGGAAATGTTTGGGATATTTGATTCTGTCTTTTGGGGTTTTGCTTTTTGCTTTTTCCATAACTGCCCTTATCTGTGTCATTAAAAATGCATCATCACTGTTCTTCAACGGGTCATCAGCTGGATGAGAAGCTCAAAACACAATAAAACTTCACCATGAGAAATACACCATATCCAACCTAGTGAATAGGTGAAGATGAATACGCTCCAGAGATTAGCTCAGACATGGGAGACATTCATTTTGCTGACCTCTGAGGCTTCCGTTCTATAGAAGGAAGTCAAATACTCAGTCCCTCCCCATGAGATTACAGCCTAATTGAAAACCAGATGGTACTTTTGACCTTTCTAGTTAATTATACATTGACACTGTAGATTATTCTCTCACAGTCTGAGCCAGCACCTAAAGTTGGGTGATGAGAAAATTAAATTGGGCCACAGAAGATGGTTTTGACGGGAGGAAGTTCCTTTTGGCGTGAATGTGCCAAATCCTCTCTGCAGTGTTAAGACACAACAGACGGGAAATGTGCGAGTGGCGCCTGGTAACCGGGCTGAGAACTTTTTGCATTAACACATAAAAAGACTTTTAAAAACAGCCAAATGCTTGTGAGGAAAGTTTTACCTAACTTCTCACTGAAGCAACTGACCTATATCAGTTAATGACTCCCAGAGAACAAAGCAGTGCTCTACTATAATCACCACGTGAGCGACATAATACTAAAGACGTCAAATGAAAGGTTTAATTACAGTCGCTAAGGGTAGTGAGGGAGCATAACTCCCAAAACACTACTGCTGCTACGTACTGTTAAAGTGTATTTACAATAAACCCGTTTGCTGCACTGTGTGTACTGGATGCACATACTGAACATCTCTCCAGGTCCTCCGGCTTCCTCTCACAGTCCAAAGACATGCGACCACATTAACTGGAGACTGTGTCAATGATTATGTTGATAATTATTAAATCAATCAGTGACTAATCCTGTAGGAGAAAACACTGTTATACCCTGAAGCTATTATCTCATCTGACTTTTATTACTGTGTCACTTTCTGTTATATGGTAATAAAGCTGTGGAACATGTGATATGTCATTAGTTTATTCATACTGAGGCATCAGTTGTGTTGAAGTGAGGATTTTGTAACACTTCACTGTCTGCCAGCTGTTCTTACCCAAAGCTCTGCAGGCAGCAGTCACACTCTGAGCGAAGGTTAAATGCATTTACATCCAGAACACAAACGAGTCCTATGGGAAGTCAGAGATTAATTTCCTCTCTATAGAGGAAGAGTATGAGTCACTGTCCCGAACAGAGGTTTCCTCCACAGAATCCAACTTCGTCATTAACGTTCACCAGTCACATGTGAATTACCATTAGCTTTGCAGTTTCAAAGTTGATTCCACTTTTCTAAAAGTGATTTATTGAATCTGTTTTTACGTTTTTTACTCTGCTGATACGTTTCAGGCCAGACAAACAGGTCATTCATTCTGCTTAATGACGGTCAATGACCACTGAACCTTTCTGTTGCTGCTATTGTTGCTGTTGTGTTGTTCATTCTTACTGCTGCCTAAGGATAATAAAATCACCGTACTTACCTTATCTTCCCTCCATAAGCTCAGAGCGGATCTATGGACCCCTTAAATGTGACTCGCCAAATGTTGCTTTATTATTTTTCTTAGTGACTTCTGCAGTACAATCGTACAAAGATCCACGGTGCTGAATACTTATTTATTTATTCTTTTTATTATTCATTTGCACATTTAGTTTGACGTCTATATGGACAAACTGAAACCAGACCCCAAACTCTGGACCATTGCATTGCAAAGCGCAGAGTATTATAATCCCAGCGTTTGTGGTTGTGAGTTATTCAAAGCAAGAAGAAACACGACACAGCAACCAGCTGCTAATTGACAGAAAATCTGGCTTTGTTCTTCGTTTTTCTTGGTCTGCTTTTCTAACTGCTGCACCAGCTAATGTCTGGCAGTGTTGAAATCAATAACTGGCAATTTGCTTCAGCCAATTAAAAGGCCAGTTGAAAGCGGGGAGGAACGATGCTCTTCCATGTCGAGGCTAGAGGAGCTGGTGCAAAAAAGGCATTAAAATATATCTTTGCTACAAATCGGGATGAATTCTTTAAAAGGTCAGACGATGGGCAGACTGATCAGCTGGCGGTAGGTTTGTTGTACAACTTCAGTGACAGACAGTCTGAGGGGCTGTTGCCAAGCTGGCAGGCAAGAAGAAGCACAGGTTAATTACCAAAAGGATGATTCATCCTAAAATGAAGAAAAGCGTTAATAAGCACAGTAACAAACTCATTTAACATAAGGTGAAAACAGTCTTGTCATGGCTCCTACACAGAGTGAAACGTGGCTGTCTAACAACTAATGCATATGATCCGTCATGATTCATGAGATCAACACGGAAAATCAGACGCGGTGTCATTCGGTTTTCAACTTCGCTGACAGTGTCATCAGATCAATCAGTGCAGCTTGACAGGATCCCTGCAGAAGGAAATCTACTGACTTTGAAACGCATCTGAGGTCAATCAGTTCATCGCAAATGGCTCAATGCATTGATTCATGGAGAGAACATCAGGTGCTTTGTGCAGTTTAGCCACGCTCATGGCGTGGGTGTGTTGATGGAAATGTCGATCTGTCACTCCACTAGCTTCGTCCAGACTGAAATGTCTCAACACTAGCAGATGGATTGTCATAAAATCTTGCTCAGACGTCCACGGTCCCCTGAGATCTGTGTTTACCGACTATGGTGAGCCTGTGGCACCAGGAGCGTATCTAATTACTCGCTCAGCCAATCTAATACCGGAACATATAAAACAGAACATTGCAACGACCAGGCTGCAGAAGCGCATGTGTCTTATTAGTGAGAGCTGAGAGACCTAATGCGCAGCGTGAAAGTGAGGCATCGTACCGAGTTGTGCGCTTTTCCATTAAATTGCTGTTTTCCTTGTTGTTAATCACTTGTGGTCGACCTTGATAAGGACTAAATCACACTCCATCAGGAGTCTTGCTTCTTCCTCCATCCTTACCGTCGTTACTGATGACTTGGTTTAATCTAACACGAAGCGCCGATGCAGAACACACCCGCCGTACAGCGCCTGCATCGAATGGGGCAGAACAAGCGCCAGCTATGTAATAAAAGTATTAACACTGTCAACGCTGAAGAATCAAACTGTTCCACGCGTCTTATTTTTGAGGTCGCCATTTCAGGCCGAAACATCTTCATCACAACCTCCTCTTGGTCCTGCAGCAGAGGCATTGTACGGTCTGCTATTTATAAGATCCCTCGGCCAGCGGGTCAGGCTCCTGTGGCCCGTGGTTGGAGAGCAGGTGGGAAGACGTAATTAAAGGTACAGAGCTCGTGAAAAGGGAAGGCGCTTGTACTTTAAGGTTAAACCGAGCTGCTTGTTTATTTAACATTTTAGCGTATAGACTTTAAAACATCTGTGCTAACAAGCAGAAAATGCAGAGATTAATAATGCAAACCTAACCTTTCAGCAAAGTAAAGGGCATCTTCTGCTGGGCATCAACCAACGTGGTGTGTACGGGCAGATGTTTCACGGCACACGCACAGCTGGGAAACACGCTTCCCATAACATCGGATTTTATCAGAGGTGGTGGTCAAACCAACACTCCCCACCTTGGACTGAACTCCACTCTAGTTATGTTTATGGGTATATTTAGATCTGTTTCTTTTGGACATTGGTAAAATAATGATAATAATAAAGGTTCTGAACTTACATTGGATTTATATAGTGCTCTGTAGGAGATGCAGGCTCGTTGTTGATTGTAGCATTTGGCTCCAAGGGTCGGGTGCATTATTTCAATCACCATCCATGTATTGTCCTAAATGCCCATCAAACAATCTGATCAAATGTACAAACTGCTCTTTGACACACCTGCTCAACCTGAGGAATTGAAGCCAGGTCTGTCATCACTACAGCATCAGATATGAACGAAACAATTCATATCAAGCAATTATTCAGCAGGCTGTGAAGCGGAATCGATTACTCCACTAATGTGTGTGCATTAGCATTAGCATATATGTGTAAAGCCTTTGCCACAGCCATCTGTCATGTTCCCCGTCTCACGAGGAAATACTGCTGGGACATTCTGTAGCCTCTGCGAATCCCATTTTCCACCCAGTGTCGCCATTTTTCTCATCAGCTACTCCAAACACTCAAACAGCGCTAAGGTATTCATCTAGCGCACTTAAATGATGGATGCAGAATGTTAAACATGTCTTCCTCTTCTCATTTCCCTCCGCGTTCACTTTCCTTTCTCCCGCTGTGATTGATGCCGGACGTTCTCCCTGGTGGTTTTGTCGTGTTGTCTCTTCTCCTTGTCCTCCTTTCCTCATTTACCTTCATTTCTCAGGGATTACACACAAAGCTTTCATGTGTCCTGCCTGTTTTCGTTACATCTGTCCTTCGTTTCTTGGATCTGTTGATTGACACTTGAAAAGCCATTGCTGTTTAAAGAGGTCTTCCCTCCACGCGCCGAAGGGCTTTAAGTAATGGAAATGAATGTAAAGTGTGTTTGTGTGTGGGAGAGAGAGAGAGAGAAGCCGATTATTTGGGAGTATGTTTCACTCTGAACGACTCCTGTTGCAGACTTCTCTAGTGGTTTGTTCCCATAATAAAGAGGCGGCTGTAACTCACAGGTGCATGATGAGGTTTTGAAAAATGTGAATTAAAAAGAAGCGAATGGCACCAAAGGATTTCATTTAACACTCACCAGGAAATTTGTAATGGCACAGGAGAACAAAATGCAGTGGCTCAGGCCAAATAATTGCTGTTTCGTTTCTTTCTCTAAGAAAAAGGGAGATAAGCCTCCACATTTCCCTCCGTGTAACACATCACACAGAGGGAAAGCAGCTTTTATTTGCGGCCTGTTTCTCCATCTGTGTTTCACTTACATTCTGATCTTTATCCATCCACATCCCTGTCAGCGTCTATTTTCACTCCCTCCAAAGAACAAAGAGAGATGACAGAGCTGCCCTCGTTAGAGTGAGAATCAACAGGCTTGAGAGAAACCCGAGAATTGCAATTACAAGTTTTCCAGCTTGTTGAATCAAGGGAATGAGAAAACTGATGACAGGTGAAGTGGTCTCCTCTTTTTACAGCAGGCTGATTGCGCTTTCCTGTGTGAAATCTCTGTCGCACCCGTCTTCAGCGCAGACTCTCCGGCATTAGCTTAAACGGAAAATCTCTCCTACGCAAGTCATGCATGGACTCGGTGTCCGCAGGAGTCAAACACGGTCCCTCTCATGCATATCGCCCCTCACGCCTCAAACCGGACCTAATGCCATCACAGACATTTTTGCAGTTAATAAACCAGCACAGTTCTGGTAAGTTGGGATACAAAACAAGTCGGCTAAGGTTGGGCACCAGATGACTGACGTTCATCGTTGCTGGCACTAGAGAGGCTGTGGTTACAGATGTGCACTAAGCACTGATATGGTTGCAGTCAGTACTGTAGACATTTCACACACGGAGCTTCCCATTATTATGGCACCATTAATTTCATGATGTCTTCAAGTCAGGACGGGGCTGATAGTAACCATGAACCGTGTGGGAAGACAATCATTATTATTATTATGACTTAAAATAATGAAGTGTTTGAGATGTTACGTAATATATCATGAGTTTCAGGCTACAGGACAGTAAACCAGACAGGTTGTTCATGTCCACTGAGATGATTTACGTAACACAGATCCTTCTCCTACAGGCTGATTAGTAGTGAGCTGGAGCTGTGTCTTCATCTGACGCCTTAATAAAAGACTCTAGCAGTGATGTCAGCTGCATAGAGAGACTATTCTAACAAGGGGAAATGGACGTGTGGTCGTCTGGCACTGGATGCGGTTATAAAACCAGTCCTGCCTCAGTGTGGTTAGGCCTTGTGTTACTCCCCTCAGACAGCCCTTCACTGAATAACAGCAGACGAGTGTGTCTGTCTAGTGCAATATAATTTACGTCACATCTTTCCTTAAATCAACAACAGTTACTTTTCACAGAGGCCGCAAATGTAATTATAGAAATTCAATTTATTTGTTTTCCTGACACTAACATGTCAACTATTTGATTTTAAGTTGATTTGAATGTGAATCTCTGCTGGGTTAAAGTGAAAATATCAGTCATCCTGAATCGATTGTCAACCTTATGCAGTTCTTGTTTCACTTCATTATTCACACTGGCGTCTAACGTCACGGTGCCTGTCATGTTATATCTGCTGTCAACAATATGAAGAAGGTTCTGCTGACCTGACTGTTAGGAATAGTGGTAAATAACACATAGGCTCTGCTTTAGTCTCGACAACAAAACAGTTTACAGCCAATAATCTGCATGACATGGGATTTACGGACAGCAGCCACGCTTATCTTTCGAAATTTAAAATAGATGAAAGTGAAAGTGAATCCAGGTAAATGCATATTAGGGCTGGTTTATAATGGGATTATTCTAGAAATATAAAGTTTGACCCCAGTCACACCTGGCTATGACTGATAAGCCATAAACTCTGCAGTATTAAATCCAAAGTTGCAAACACATGTGGCTCCGATGTTCTTCCTCTGATTCACACCGAGTGTCATCTTAGGGGTCAAGCACATTTATTGCCAATATTAGAAAAAATGGTTGTGCTGGTCCACAAGCTGTGCAAACAAATAACACACGTGAAATGCAGCTGTCAACAAAATGAATGAAGCAAAGCAAAGCAAAGCAAAGCAAAGCAAAGCAAAGCAAAGCAAAGCAAAGCAAAGCAAAGCTACCAGTGGATAAAGCGTCACAGGCTGCAGGTCGGAGGCTTCAGGACATTCAGGCCGCAAATGGTGACTCATCTCACCGGGAACCTTTGAGAGAAACAACAGTATTGTTACAGAACTGCTTGAATGTTATGACCCTGACACCACTGCAGTGGTAATATTTTAAAACTGACATTAATTATAATAAATGAATCACTGTGAATAACACGCACACTTTTTAAACTAACTGATAATGTTTGATTAACTATAACTACCAGATTAACAGGAGACCCATTGTTGGTTTGACTGTACTGTGGAAAAAAACATCACGAGAAGCTCATTTGTTATTGTCCTAATAGTCCAGATATCACACATGACAGTTTAATTTGACATAGTCACTCATCCTAATGTTGAGTTTCCATAAAAATGACTCTTTTCATTTATGACATCAAATTCCTCCGTCTCAGCCTCAGTGACTCCAGGCAAAAGCAATGACGCGGCAACTAGATCAATAGAAAATACTATGTGAGATGAAGGTCAGGGAGAGGGCGGCGTTACATTCAGCTACGCTTAGCTACTCATTTACTCACAGTGAAAGTGCTGCTGCTGCAAGATGGGTCATATTTTATTCACATACCATCTACACGTAATCATCCTACTGTAACATGTACAGTATGTAGTGTTTTAGATGTTGTTTAATCAGCGAAGCAAATTAAAAAGGGTTCAAACATTCAGCACCACGTGAAGTAAATGCACAGTGGAGAGCAAGAGGAGTAGAAGGTGTTCAGCGGTGCAGAAACGGAGGTAATGCTCAGCGCTGTGGAGACGATGCCTTTGTAGAAACAACAGCCCTGCAGCCTCAGAGCAGCTGAAAGCTCTGACCTTCCAGAAACAGAGCAAAAAAGCCAACTGACAGCAAAGTCTTATCTGAACCCGGCTCCTGAAAAGGACACAGCAGTGAAGCTGAGAGACAGGGAAGGATTTAGATGCGCCTGGCTGCTGTGACTGTAATCACACTCCAACCGGTGCAGAAGAACAGATGTTCTCACGCATGCAGGTCAGACGCCTCCGCATCTTTACATATTAAAGCGACACATTAGATTCAGCCTCGTTGGTGTCAACAGCCTGTAGCATCCATTCCACAGGACGCACCAGCCCTTCTCAGTGTTAAACCCTCTGCTCACGCATAGCAGCTGTCATGGCCGTTGATGTGTTGTTGCCAGACACACAACGATAATGTAGAAAGTTGAGTAGATGGCTTCTGTGAAGACATTCATGCGTCTTTTGCTTTATTTAGTGGGGCAGTAAACATTTCTTTCGTTGTTCCTTCCGGTCTGGCTCTCACCTGGCTTGCTCCTGGAAACTCAGCTAGTCTGATAAGAACAATCAACTGATTTACAGATCAGTGCAATGCGCCTGTCACTGTTTCTGCAAGTTACAAATGCCCAAGTCTGACAACTAATGAGGCTGTGCTGCAAAAGGTGTAAATACCAACAGGATCATAACAAATAGCGCAGTAACAGAGATTAAAGCCATAAGGCAGAGAAACCACTCGCCCCGAGGCCATTCATCGCCCTCCTCTCTCCTCACACCCTGTGTCTACAGCCTTTTAGAGTTCAAGCTTCATTTCCTCTGAATCTTTTTCAATATAGTTTCCTTTCACCTTGGCATCAAAACCAACAAAGGCATGTAACGTGCTTCAGTGCTGAAAAGGTTGGTCTTTCTGTATTTGTGTTCTCCCTCTCCGAGCAGATATGCGGCAGCAGAAATCGGCATAAAAGTAGATCTGACTGCCGTGTTCACAGGCTTATTGTACTGCAGCAAGAGAGATGAGACGGAGGAAATATGGGAAGAAAGGGACAGAGGAACAGAGTCTGAAGAGATGAAGAGAGGAGAAGATAGAGGCGAACTGTGAAAGTGCGAGTTGGCCAGCTCTGGGACTAATTAAACCACCATTGTTGGCTTTGATACACAGGGAAGAGAGATGATATTGAAAACTATTGAGCAGGAATAAAGTTTACAGCTTAAGTAACACTGCAGGGTGAGTTCAGTCATTGTTCGAAGTCCTGCTTTATTAGCACCACGGCAGCCATTATGTATTCTTACCGTCGCTTTTATTTAAATGAACCAAGCAGGACCCTACTATCCACTGATGGAAAGCTGTCAGTGGGAGGAACCCGATGGTGTCTTGTTACTGGACTCGTGCTAATTTGTCCATAGCAAGACAGCGTTTTGAGCCTAACGGTGTCCATGGCAACATGACGCCCTTGGCCAGAGGGCAGTTATTGATGTATATCGGTATATGTGCATGTTGTATGTCTTGGACACTGGGGTGAAGAGGGGGCGACCTGGCTGCGCTGGCGGGGGAGTACTGTAGGCCAGACACGCTATTGTGAGGGTGTGTTGGGGAACATCTGGCTCCCCTGCATTCAGATGCCTCAACTCATCTCCTGGAGAACTTTAACCAGACCCTGAGGAAGATTGGTGCCATTTAGTTCTAATAGACCATGTTCTCCACCAGCGTCGCCTACGCGGCTGTTTGCAGTTGTGGCCAAACATAAGGAACACTGGACCAGCTTTGTACCCTGCCCAGGCTGCTTGAGGGTTTTGTGGGTCTGTCCCTCATGTTCTGGGCACGTTCCACCCGGAAGACCTAGGACACGCTGGAAGGACTACTGTGTGTCTCTCAGCTGGCCTGGGAACAGCAGCTCCATCCCAAGGAGAGATGGGAATGGGGCTCTCTGCTTGGGCTGCGCCCCCGCACTTAGCTACAGTACATTAGACGCCTCAAAACGCTGCAGCAAGCAAGGAGGCAGTTCAGCCTGCACAGCAACCTTTCCACCTCCCACAGTTTGATTATGACTGCTGTGGATAATTATGACAAGGTGTTAGTACAGTGTGGGTTACATTACAGTGGATATGACTAATCCCTTAAGACAGCAGACTAATTATGACATTTTTTCCATAGCACATTTTCTGTGCCATGGATTCCTTAATCTCATTAAACACGCAAACAGTCACTGTAAATGTTATCGCAGTATCATACTGCTAACCCATGTGAGATTTAAATAATTAAGATATAATGGCTCATACCATATCTCATTATTTCATACAATCTATCAATTATAAAGCCAAGACTGGGAAGCCAGGCTAAATTAAAATCAGTAATCCCAGAGGAATGCTGGAATTAGACCTGGGAGCAATTATTCCTTCTATTAAAAAGCCTCTAACAAGGTCACTGACTGGAAAACTAAGCGTGGAGAGACCGTGTGCGTTTGAAGAAAACACGAGGTGTTTCACAGACTGTGCAGGCTTCAAAATGAACAAGTTAATCTTCGTTGTAATTGATTGCGCTACATAAATCCAGCCTGCCGTGGGTCAGATTACTGTGATTCACAGTATTGTCTGTGAAGCCACAGCTGCAACGATCACTATCGTTTCATAAAGACAGATTTGTTTGTTAGTTGATATAACTTGACTTCCATAAACAGACTCTGCTTCATTTCTTTTCTCATGGCCCTCCCTTAATTGCCTGCCCTGCTTTAATTGAGGTCTGTCGATGAGTGACACTGGTAAAGTCTATCCAGCGTTGGTGATGCTGCAGCTCTACAGTCGATGGAGCAGAGGGACGCTAACCCTCACAAAAATATAATAACTTTTATTAAAATTAATATTTCACGTTAACAAACAGAAGCTGTTTGCAGACTAAGAAGGTTCAATCTACTGTAAGTTTACTTGTTGGCTTTCTAGGGATACGGGAAGCGACAACTAGTCCAGGATTACTGTCAACTCAGGGACCTGTGGAAAAATGTAACTTTCCTTCTTTATCAGTTGTTTTGAATTGTGGTCACTGTGTATTATGAAGAGTAACTTAATGCAGATTTGGGCAAATTCATTGTTTCTGCTAAAAGTTTGTTGACCATGACATTTAATATTTGAATGTAACATAATGCTATGAAGTCACTTGCAGGCTGAGAGCCGCCTACAGGGGGACTCACAGATCTTCCAGTGATCTGAATACTTCAAGGTCACCATTACAGCCACACTAGCAGACACACACATTCATAATGAGGCCAGCAGAGTGGGAGCGGTAATGATTTGTTCTTATTATCTTCTCAGTGGATGAACTGACCTGCTGGCCTTCAGTATGTGAGGCAGGGTGTGTGTGTGTGTGTGTGTGTGTGTGTGCACGTGATGTAATATTTGTCCATAAGACCTAGGTTCAAAGGAAGTAGCTGTAGTAGAAACGTGCAGCTTTTTTCTTTGACGTAGTTTAAAGGGAGAATAGGCTTTTTAAGAAAGCAGCTCATGTCAGGTGGGCTGCGCTCACTGAATTATTACTGTACCACTGTTGTTTTTGCCAACGCTGCTGAGCTTCTCGGACTCGACCTGAGTCAAAGGTCCAGTTTCAGGAGAACTGCCCCCCTCCGTTCAGATTTCTGGCTGACTTAGCACTTTTTTGGCCATGTTGCATTTTTAGCTGTTCAGCCTCTTGAACACATGGACACGGAATGAATCCCAAACACTCCGCAGAGGAAAGAAGGGAAAGGTGTTAAACCAGTAAAGTGAAGTGCAGCTAAAATAAACAAATTAACCTCGGAGACGACTGTTTTACACGTTTTACGACTCACTACTTCAAACTAGAGAACAACGAATAAAGTCATTAACTTATCAGCCAGACAGCACATTCCAGAGCATGAAGCCAACTCTGCACAAGGATTGAATCTAAAGTGTAGATTAACCTCAGCGTTAAAGCCCTTTTCTCCCTTATTCACTTTATCCTCTGTTCCTCTCCTTCCTTTGAAGTTTTGCTCGGCAACTCTTCAGTCTGTGATTTCACACCCCGACCTTGCCACCTAATCTTAACTCCACTCATTCCCCTCTCGCCGTTGAGATTCAAAGCTTGAGCTTCTGACTGTCAAGCCTCCCGGAGGCAACACGCAGCCTCTGCTGAGACTCATCCTCGTCACTGAATGGTGCATGTAAATGTTTGTACCTGTAGGAGGGAGGTGCAGGGGACCGAAGCCTCGTGCTGTTACGGTTACGCTGACGGTGCTTTAGGTGAGAGAGACGGAACAGGCTGAACCAGGTTGAGTGTGTGAAGATGACAAGTTTATTGAACAGTTTAGCAGAACGATTGGGAATATTGATGAGGCGAACGGCAGTCAGACCTCCGGGCAGCGAGTCCAGGAAGGGGATGAGTGAAGGAGGAAAACGTCAGACTGCAGGTGAGACAAACGGGAAAACACCAATCCACACTACAACGGTTCATCCACTAAAACAATGATAACTAAAGGCGAGCCGAACCGGCTGATAGTTCAGAATAGACACGCTATGGGCTAACGGCGCACCACAGGCGCTCGCAGCGGCAGCTAGTAATCGGAGTCCAGGCACACGGGAACACAGGGCAGAACAGAGTTCGTGGCAAGAGTTGTTAACCAAGCAGGGAAAATCCACAGTCCAGTGAGTGTCCAGGCAAAGACAGGGGAGCAGACAATGGAAGCAATAACTCACTGTTCGTGGCGAGAAGCGAGGTCTGGTTCGAGATTCGAGGTAGGTCGAGACACCTTGTAACGTTGACGATCCGACAGGGACTGAGCTGTGGGGAGAACTTAAATAAGGGCGATGATGAGCCAGGTGAACAGGTGGATGTAATCAGGCAGGTGAGGATAATCAGGCAGGTGCGTGGTGATCATCTCCGCTGGGTGGAGTTACACCCAGTAAGGGACCGATCGGCCAGGCTGCCGATCGTGACAGAGCCCCCCCCTCAAGGGCCGGATTCCAGACGGCCCAACCTTGTGCAGGCCATCCACACAAGGTCGGGCGGGAGGAGGGGGACCCGGAGGAGGGACCAAACACAGTGCGCGGTCCTCCCACCACTGTATTGCCCGAACCAGAAGGCGGACCCCTCCTGGGGTCGCCGGAGCCAGGAACCAGGAACCAGAAGGCGGACCCCTCCTGGGGTCGCCGGAGCCAGGAACCAGAAGGCGGACCCCTCCTGGGGTCGCCAGAGCCAGGAACCAGAAGGCGGACCCCTCCTGGGGTCGCCAGAGCCAGGAACCAGAAGGCGGACCCCTCCTGGGGTCGCCAGAGCCAGGAACCAGAAGGCGGACCCCTCCTGGGGTCGCCAGAGCCAGGAACCAGAAGGCGGACCCCTCCTGGGGTCGCCAGAGCCAGGAACCAGAAGGCGGACCCCTCCTGGGGTCGCCAGAGCCAGGAACCAGAAGGCGGACCCCTCCTGGGGTCGCCAGAGCCAGGAACCAGAAGGCGGACCCCTCCTGGGGTCGCCAGAGCCAGGAACCAGAAGGCGGACCCCTCCTGGGGTCGCCAGAGCCAGGAACCAGAAGGCGGACCCCTCCTGGGGTCGCCAGAGCCAGGAACCAGAAGGCGGACCCCTCCTGGGGTCGCCAGAGCCAGGAACCAGAAGGCGGACCCCTCCTGGGGTCGCCAGAGCCAGGCACCAGAAGGCGGACCCCTCCTGGGGTCGCCAGAGCCAGGCACCAGAAGGCGGACCCCTCCTGGGGTCGCCAGAGCCAGGCACAGAAGGCGGACCCCTCCTGGGGTCGCCAGAGCCAGGCACCAGAAGGCGGACCCCTCCTGGGGTCGCCAGAGCCAGGAACAGAAGGCGGACCCCCCCTGGGGTCGCCAAAGCCAGGAACAGAAGGCGGACCCCCCCTGGGGTCGCCAAGGCCAGGAACAGAAGGCGGACCCCTCCTGGGGTCGCCAAAGCCAGGAACAGAAGGCGGACCCCCCCTGGGGTCGCCAGAGCCAGGAACAGAAGGCGGACCCCCCCTGGGGTCGCCAGAGCCAGGAACAGAAGGCGGACCCCCCCTGGGGTCGCCAGAGCCAGGAACAGAAGGCGGACCCCTCCTGGGGTCGCCAAAGCCAGGAACAGAAGGCGGACCCCCCCTGGGGTCGCCAAAGCCAGGAACAGAAGGCGGACCCCCCCTGGGGCCGCCAAAGCCAGGAACAGAAGGCGGACCCCTCCTGGGGTCGCCAAAGCCAGGAACAGAAGGCGGACCCCTCCTGGGGTCGCCAAAGCCAGGAACAGAAGGCGGACCCCTCCTGGGGTCGCCAGAGCCAGGAACCAGAAGGCGAACCCCTCCTGGGGTCGCCAGAGCCAGGAACCAGAAGGCGAACCCCTCCTGGGGTCGCCAGAGCCAGAAGCCTGTGTGAGCCCTCCAGGCCGCACAATACCAGGACATCTGGTTACAAGGCAAGGGCAGGAAGCGGATCCTTTCATAGGACCGCACATAACTAGGACAGTGAGCGGCCCCTCCCGCGGGCCGCACATGGCGAGGGCTTGGAACGAGTTCAAGAAACGTTTGGGGCAAAACTTGTAGTGGTGTGGAGGTCTGGGTGGTCGACGTCGGCGGTGGTTGCCGCGGCGTAGAAGCCAGGGTGGCTGGTGTCGACAGAGGGTGCCGCGGCGTGGAAGCCTGGGCGGCCGACGCCGACGATGGCAGCCGTGACGTGGAAGCCTGGGCGGCCGACGCCGACGATGGCAGCCGTGACGTGGAAGCCTGGGCGGCCGACGCCGACGATGGCAGCCGTGACGTGGAAGCCTGGGCGGCCGACGCCGACGATGGCAGCCGTGACGTGGAAGCCTGGGCGGCCGACGCCGACGATGGCAGCAGTGACGTGGAAGCCTGGGCGGCCGACGCCGACGATGGCAGTAGTGACGTGGAAGCCTGGGCGGCCGGCGTCCATTGCTGCCGTGGCGTGAAGACCTGGGCGGCCGGCGTCCACTGCTGCCGTGGCGAGGGCCTCGGGACAGACGGCGGCGACGACTGTGGAGTCTGAGCCTGGACGGATGTCGCCGGCGGCTGCAGCCGTCAGGCATCAACCCGAGAAACTCTCCCGGGCCGCCGGAAACAGCCGTGGACGGAACGGCCTCCCCTGGGCCAGTGGAGACGGGCGTGGACGTTGCACTGTCAGCGTGGCGTGGAGCAACGGGGTCCGAGTCAGCGTGGCGTGGAGCAACGGGGTCCGAGTCAGCGTGGCGTGGAGCAACGGGGTCCGAGTCAGCGTGGCGTGGAGCAACGGGGTCCGAGTCAGCGTGGCGTGGAGCAACGGGGTCCGAGTCAGCGTGGCGTGGAGCAACGGGGTCCGAGTCAGCGTGGCGTGAGGCTGCGTGGCCAGGGTCAGCGTGGCGTGAGGCTGCGTGGCCAGGGTCAGCGTGGCGTGAGGCTGCGTGGCCAGGGTCAGCGTGGCGAGGAGCAAGGTGGTCAGGGTCAGCGTGGCGAGGAGCAAGGTGGTCAGGGTCAGCGTGGCGAGGAGCAAGGTGGTCAGGGTCAGCATGGCGAGGAGCAAGGTGGTCAGGGTCAGCATGGCGAGGAGCAAGGTGGTCAGGGTCAGCATGGCGAGGAGCAAGGTGGTCAGGGTCAGCATGGCGAGGAGCAAGGTGGTCAGGGTCAGCATGGCGAGGAGCAAGGTGGTCAGGGTCAGCATGGCGAGGAGCAAGGTGGTCAGGGTCAGCATGGCGTGGAGCAAGGTGGTCGGGGTCAGCATGGCGTGGAGCAAGGTGGTCGGGGTCAGCATGGCGTGGAACAAGGTGGTCGGGGTCAGCATGGCGTGGAACAAGGTGGTCAGGGTCAGCATGGCGCGGAGCAAGGTGGTCAGCATGGCGTGGAGCAAGGTGGTCAGCATGGCGTGGAGCAGGAGCTGCAGGCGCTGTGTGGCGTGGAGCAGGAGCTGCAGGCGCTGTGTGGCGTGGAGCAGGAGCTGCAGGCGCTGTGTGGCGTGGAGCAGGAGCTGCAGGCGCTGTGTGGCGTGGAGCAGGAGCTGCAGGCGCTGTGTGGCGTGGAGCAGGAGCTGCAGGCGCTGTGTGGCGTGGAGCAGGAGCTGCAGGCGCTGTGTGGCGTGGAGCAGGAGCTGCAGGCGCTGTGTGGCGTGGAGCATGGACGACAGGTTCTGGGTGTGAAGAGGTGGCAAGTTCTGCGTGGGCACGGGCCCGAAGGGAGACCCAGTAGGTCAGGAACTGAGGGAACGTCCGCTGGGGAACCGACTGGGCCCTCGGCTCCTCCTGCCTAGACAGCGGTTCGGGGACAGTGAGGCAATGGGCAAAAGACAGGTTCCGAGGCCCTGAGTTCGTGGAGCTGGGCTTGGAGGCAGGCTGTGAGCTGGGCTTGGAGGCAGGCTGTGAGCTGGGCTTGGAGGCAGGCTGTGAGCTGGGCTTGGAGGCAGGCTGTGAGCTGGGCTTGGAGGCAGGCTGTGAGCTGGGCTTGGAGGCAGGCTGTGAGCTGGGCTTGGAGGCAGGCTGTGAGCTGGGCTTGGAGGCTGGCTGTGGACGAGACGTGGGCTCTGGCTGTGGACGAGACGTGGGCTCTGGCTGTGGACGAGACGTGGGCTCTGGCTGTGGACGAGACGTGGGCTCTGGCTGTGGACGAGACGTGGATGCCGGCTGTGGACGAGGCGTGGATGCCGGCTGTGGACGAGGCGTCTCCCTCTTCCTGAGCCTGGCCTGTCCGGCCAGAAGCTCAGGGAACCTCCTGTGAAGCTTTAACTCAGGGTAGACAGAGTAGCAATTTGTGATCCAGTTCAACTTGGAAATGCGGGTCGGGGAGTCCCTGATGTCCGGGATGGCGTCGAGGAGCTTGATGAGTTTCTGGATCATTGCGTTGAAGTCGGGGGTGTGGCCTGATTCAGCGGGTTCCATCGTGGTCGGATCGTACTGTTACGGTTACGCTGACGGTGCTTTAGGTGAGAGAGACGGAACAGGCTGAACCAGGTTGAGTGTGTGAAGATGACAAGTTTATTGAACAGTTTAGCAGAACGATTGGGAATATTGATGAGGCGAACGGCAGTCAGACCTCCGGGCAGCGAGTCCAGGAAGGGGATGAGTGAAGGAGGAAAACGTCAGACTGCAGGTGAGACAAACGGGAAAACACCAATCCACACTACAACGGTTCATCCACTAAAACAATGATAACTAAAGGCGAGCCGAACCGGCTGATAGTTCAGAATAGACACGCTATGGGCTAACGGCGCACCACAGGCGCTCGCAGCGGCAGCTAGTAATCGGAGTCCAGGCACACGGGAACACAGGGCAGAACAGAGTTCGTGGCAAGAGTTGTTAACCAAGCAGGGAAAATCCACAGTCCAGTGAGTGTCCAGGCAAAGACAGGGGAGCAGACAATGGAAGCAATAACTCACTGTTCGTGGCGAGAAGCGAGGTCTGGTTCGAGATTCGAGGTAGGTCGAGACACCTTGTAACGTTGACGATCCGACAGGGACTGAGCTGTGGGGAGAACTTAAATAAGGGCGATGATGAGCCAGGTGAACAGGTGGATGTAATCAGGCAGGTGAGGATAATCAGGCAGGTGCGTGGTGATCATCTCCGCTGGGTGGAGTTACACCCAGTAAGGGACCGATCGGCCAGGCTGCCGATCGTGACACGTGCTGGACATGTTGGGCCAATACTGAACTTTAGAAACAAGGTGCTTGACAATACACACGGAATTCCTGAAAAACATGACATTCCTACTTCCTGTCAAGTTATTGCTGTTTCAGATTGTTTGTCAGATGCAAAAACTGTGCCTTGAAGACTCTGTGGATCGATGCAGCTCCTGACTTGGCTGAGAGGGTTTTTTTAAGAGTAAAAACACTGTAAAGTACAAATTGACCTGAGTAATTCCTATAATCAGGCACTTTCTGTCGCTCTCCTTAATGACACAACACAACTGGTAGTTTACACCACTCCAGCCGCCTCAGGTTTGATGGATGGCATCTCCAAGCACTTTTCATAAATATTCAGGTGGAATGAAATCAGGCCTCGTGGCATGCACTTCAAAACAGTTCAGTGTTTTCCTCCGATACGTTGAGATGTCTGTAGCACGTCGTTATCCGGCAACTCAGACAGACCCGCTGATAAACCACAAGGTGTCCTGATACAGGAAAGCACGGGGCAATTTCCCGCTTGTATCCTGTCATTTATTCAGACTGAGATATGGGAGCAAATGTATTTTATATTGTTATTTGCTCCAATTGATTTTTTGTACACTCCTGTTTTCAGTAATATGCAAATCTGTGCCTTATGTTGCAGCTCACACTGTCAACAATCATCTATCACACAGAAACATGCAGCAACACAAACAAGCTCCAAGCGCACACAAATACACCGCACAGATGTCGCACACATGCGCAGGGATGTAGATACAAGCCCCTCTGTGCTGATGAATGTGAAATGACATTTCAATTTACCTTTTTTGGTTGCGAACATTTCCCTCTTTGCATATTCAGTAACCGTCCACATGTGGAATAAGGTGCAAAAAGGTGGAAAAAAGAAACGAAAAATAAAAGTAGATGAGAGAGAGCGAGCGAGGAAATGATTCATTGCCTGACAAAAAATAGAATAATAATAGAGTATTGAAAAGAGGAGGCCCTGGCCTTCAAACAAGTGACAGATGGAAAAAATGAATTTTACTATGAAAAAACGAGGCGAAGACAACAGTCAAAACAAATGGATTTTCTTCGGAAACAAATGAGATTAGTCCTCTACTCTGGCACAGTTTTCATTAGTTTCAAACACAATAAGATTTTACATCGCAGCTTGATTAAAAGCTGGTAGATGGACATTCTTCACTGTGTCTGTACAGCGTAGAGAGGGAGGAGGTGCTTGACTGAGCATGAAAATGGAAGGTTTCGCAAAACGAGTGGAGCGTTGCACCAGACACCATTTGTTACTATGTTAGACGGTCTTTGGGCCCGATTTCCTTAATTTTAACGTAATAGTTTTGCTGTTCCTCTCATCTTAGCTCTCTGGGTTAACAGTTGTCCCTTGGACATTGTCTGCACCCTACGTTGTGTTGACAGCTGCTGTGCAGTGACGCCTCACCACAAAAGACAACTGCTCTAATAACCGACATCCTGGACCTACAGATTCAGAGGAGATCAGTTCATACACAGCACTTCTATAAGAAAAGAAAACACAGAGAGGACTAAGAGAGAGCTGTTCACAGACAGACTATAAGACCCAGAGTTTCTTAATGAAAAAAAACAAGTTAACCACTTATGAGGTGTTTCTCACTTATAATAGTTTCAGATACAGCACAAATGAAGCTAAATTAGGTTCTAGCTTCATGGTCCATGTTTACAGAAGGTTATAAAAACTGATACTATTCCTCAGTATCAAGTTTTAAAGAAACACGCAGAACTTAAGCTCATCCAACAACTTTGTAATTTATTTATTTGTAAATTATTTGCAATTTTGTTTTTAGTTTGTGAAAGTGTACAGAGCAACATGCTGGTCGTTTTACGCAAGTCTCTAATATTTCAGCAGCATTTGTGAGTCTGGATGTTACAGTGACTCCGCGTCCAGCGACTGAATGTCTCGTCTAGCACAATAAACTACAGCAGATCATTGCTGTGCTGACATAAAAGTGGCCCATCATCGCTCACCACCAGCGTCTTTTCCACCAGCTGAATGAACCGAGCGGCTTCAGTTCACACTGTGTCCCGTGAAGCACGTTTGAATTATTTCAGTTGAATGAAAACAGTTCGAAAGTAACTGCCTTCTGACTTTTGGAGATTTGGCTTCATCGCTCACTGCAACACACTAAACTGTAAAATACTCTGCTGAGTTAATGGGCGCTGTGCAAAAATAAATGATCTGAGGTCTGCTCTTACGTTTTCACTAGCACATTAACTGCAGATAAACGTGTCTTCCTCTGCGTCACTGGGTGCTGAGATCTTTGAGGGTGATTTCCGGTATCTGATATTGGCAAATCAAATCGGTTTGCATCCTGTGGCTCATTTTGGAAGTTCACAAAATGTATATCTTATATCAGTAAAACACTCGCAATACTTAAAATAGGCCTCACGATAATGATGAAGAATTATATTCTCTCACTGTCACCTCTAGAAGTCACGTCCCTCAGTCAATCCAAACCTGACTCTGTGGCCTGAGAATCAGCAACAGGGAAGCAGGCTTATAACAGAAAGCTAGAAAGACATCTGAGAGAAAACCAAGCATGAGACGAATGATGAATTATAAAGACTAAAAGGTTAGTAGATTAAGATGGTCTTCGTCAGACGGTCTGGCCAACGGGAGTCCTACGCTTCTGCTGAGTTGGAGCAACATTGTTAATCTTTTTAAACGTTTAGGAGAATAAACACTGAATCGTTCAGTGGGCTTATGCAGCAATGTCCGCGTTTAAATCACATGACTGGAGCTGAGGATGATCACGGCTGGGAAATTAGGAAGTGATGAGATCCATAATAAGTGTGGAATATAAAGTTGTCTCCTCATCAGCAGTGAGGAAAGTCGAAGCTGGCGACTTCTTTATCAGCCCTCACATTAAGGAGACATGCAGCTCATCACCAACGGATGAGATTTCAGGCTCTGTCTGATGGGACGTTGTGATCTTTGTGTATATATGCAAATATTACTGTACCAGTGTGTCACCTACTGTCGTTTGTGAGGCTTGTTCTGGTAATTTCCATAAATGTACGTCTTTAGTATTGATATTTATAAGAGTCTGAGTTTGCAAACAGACGGTTTTTAACCACACTCACCTGATACTTTTCACACAGTAAACGCGTGTGAACAAAGACACACACACACACACACACACACACACCAGCACGACCTGTGTATCGCAGCACTGCTTTTAGTGTGGCGGTTTAATCAGGCACTGATTAACTCCAATTATCAGCCTGGGAGGAGAGAAGAGCCGCAAACCAGCACTTACCTGTTGTCACGTGCCTGCTACAACCAGTGATTTCATTGTTGCCACCCATTTAACTGCATTCCTGTTTTTAATTTTAATTAGAAGTTGACGTGAATAATTTTGCCGCTTTAACAGAACAGCTGTGTCATTAAGAATGTGTGAAGGCAAAGACAAAGGCCCTCGCCTGTGAAAACATGTGAGGCAGCTCAGTGTTGGAGTTTTAGTTTTAGTTGTGTTTAGTAATTAATTGAAAATGTGAAAATTAACTCAGATCATTGTTTTTGTTAACTTGATGAATCACTTCTTTATTTGATATGAAACACGTTGACAGTGCTACTGAATGAAATGAATTCAACACCAATTTTAGATTTATACCAATACTAGCATAATATTTCGTGATGGAATGAACCAGTTCCATCAGTTTTTTAGTTGTGAATGATGTCTTCACGGAACAAAAAAATAAGCGACTAAATAATTTTCACCCTTGTAATTGTGTTACTTTAAAATTTGCACTTACTGCACCGAGTTAACTCTGTGACGGCCTTGTTGCTACGGTCGTAAGCTGTCGTACCAGTGTCAAACATGTACTGTTGTCATGTTAAAAACAATAACTACGATAATTATCATCTTGACAAGGTGTCCAGGCATAAAACAGCTGCAGCTCTACAGATGATTGTGTGCCAGAAGGTTTCCCATATATCTGTGATTCTGCTACCCCACCTCTCGTATTATAGCTTATTAGGTGCTTTGTGATTTGCCAAGCTGCACTATTAGCGTTTGTTTAATAAGGCTTTTGTGCCCAGCAGCCAGCTGTGTCTCCATCTGATTATGAAAATAATTTTCACCATGATCTATGTGTTGGAGGACAGTTTCCCCACATTACACAGTGTGTAAAGTTGACCTTTTTAAAGCCTTTGTTTTCTAAAAACTTTCACGATGACTGCTCTCTCATTTCACTTTGCCCCACAGAGTCACACTGCGGTTGTGTGTCGGTCTGTGTGCGTGAGGTGACCTTTCTGCCTCAACCTGGCTCAGGGTTTAAACGGACGCTGGCAGAACGATCCTGGCGCACACAGTCACCCAGTGTTTAGCTATTTGACTTTGCATGGGTGTGAAAGGTCGTCTGATAATTAGGCTGTTGTCCTGGCTCCCGGACAATAACACGCATCCTTTTCAACCAGTACTAACCTCTGCCGGCACCTTGTGGCCGCGGCGCCTGGATCCTAAGGGCCTTCCACGTCACTGCCCTCACTAACGGATGACGTTTGGCAACGCTTTAGCTGCCATCACATTTCAATACAACACTAACATGTCGGCATTAATGCATTAATGTCCAACACATTTTGGAAGCTGTCATGATGGAATCCTAATGAGACTAAGTCCCTGACTCTTCCTGCTGCACATAGATCAAACTTTTATTAGAAGTGATCACAAGAGAATAAGAGAAAATGTAATTAGGTTTCAATTGCATGCGCCACAGAAGCATGTTTGGAATATTGCGGTTTAGTTGTATAGGAACATTAAGGAACATTTCATTTTAGGAGACGGAATCCTGTAGTTTCAGACGGGCCGTCCTTCCTGCAGCCTTACCCACTTACTCATCTTTCCCACAGGCAACGCAGCAGCGCGACGGTTCTGTTAGATCTAACTTCAGTCACTCAAAGTTGACTCTGTTCAGCTGGATTCCCACAACAGAGCAGCAAGTGACAGACACTGACTGACTAGTCTGACAATGCTTTGACTAAAAATACAACACAGTTTGAGGTCTGTCAGGCAGGTTTGCTCACTTTTGGGTTCATCGCACTGCAGTGAATAGCCATGACGAAGCAAATGACCAACTCTTATTACAGCTTTTAAAGGCTGCGTTCAAAGCTTTGTCGGGGGCAAACAGGACATACTGTGACTGTCTCGAGTTAAGATCCACACCAGCAGCTAAACGGTGAACGCATCCTAATGTGTTTATATCTGCCGTTTAATGAGAAAGTGAATTTCCATAATTCAGAAATAGATGAATGCTGATTGGAGAGATCACAGGGTGGCGACGCTCTGATTGCAGGGTAGTGTCTCAGTGAGGGTAGGTAATCAGTGCTGTTGTTAAAGAAACAGTGATTGAGTGATTAAACTTCAGATTACTGTGCGGAGCGACACACGCCTGCTTTCTTACGGTCTCTCCTTTGTTTAGGGCAGTTTATCTGTTGCATTTCTCGAGTGTTTTTCCAGTAGTAAAAACGTTAAGCAATGCTTTCACGACTCTGGTGTGTTTTGTGGAACGTAAAATGATGCTGCGTGGTATAAAGGTACTACAGAGGGTCTGCTGTAAGGGCGTCTGACATGGCTGCAGCAGGCGTCAGGATGTGGAGGAACGATCAGTGGCTGCGTCGCGATGGGAGGTGGGGGTGTGCTCATATGGGGCTGCACGAGCCAAATGGACAAACAGACAAGTAATTTCTTTAAATCATATAAGCTGAGTAAAGACCAAACAAACTGTAGTTCGCGTCTGTAAATGCCCCCCTTGATTGCATTAAACCTGCCCTTAATCTAGTGTCACTGTTATCCTCAACCTTGTCTTGCACCAGAATGCATCAACGCACACCCACACCACACTTTGGGCTTATCTCTTCCTTCTTGGCTGTAGCACAGTGAGCTTTAAAACATAAATATTCATTCTGAGGATGATGCAGCTTTGTTCGCAGCAGGGCTGATGCGCTGCTTTTTAACATCCAGCTGGCAGCTGGTGCAATGGGCCCCAGCTTCAGTCCTTTTTTATAATTTAAACAGACCAGTCTTTTTTTTTTACAATGCTTCCCCAGGTGTCACCGATGCTCAGGCTGACTCAGTGCCTCACAACCTATTCTCACTACAAACACATACTACAATGATATACACACTCAGTAAAACCCAGTACAAAGCACATGTCACACTGACTGTTCCCACTTTCAAAATACCTTTCTGAAAAAGCCCCTCAGGCATTAGCAGCGCTGCAGCTGACTCAGTGTCTGATTACCGCAGACAATACAAAAGTTATACAAGTAGAAATCACACAACACACCAGAAATACATCACGCCGAAGTATTATTTTAAAGTGACACAGGCTAATGAAAGCATCCCCTGCTGTTTTAGCTGACTCAATGTCTGGGCATCATATAATAAAATAGAAAGTTGTACAAACTTTGCAAACTTTGCAGTTAATGGACCGTGCTTGTTCTTAAGTGCTTCCATGAAGCATTTCCCAGCATAAGCTGTCTGACGCTATGGCTGAATAATGATGCACAGTATCACCACCAAATATACAACAGTATGGACGCAGACAATACATACAAAAATAAGGACAGTTTGAGAAACTGGGAAGAGACAACGGTGGTTCTGGAAGATGCTTCTGTCACCCATTACCACACTGGTAGCTTCACTTACCTTGCTTTTACACGATTGTATGATGCCCACAGTACTGTAGTGTATGTGTGTGAGATGGATGTTTAAGCAGAGGTGAAAGGTCAGTCACAAACTAGCTTCGTAGTGTGAGCATCCTCGCTCACAGTTTTAATGTTGTTTTGCCACTGATTGTTGTGTGAACGGCTCAGTAAGCATTGAAGCATTTTTCCAACCGTCCACGTCAAGCACATTCCTGCCACATAAAAGTCAAGAGTGGAGCTTTTAAAAAAAGAAACTAATTTCACGTTAGTCCGTCCCAGTTATTCACCCAAGACGATCGTTGCACATCCTCACTCAGCTGAATCATTTGCTGTCTCTCACTCTGTTTGCGCCGACTCAAGCAAATGTCTTTCTCTCCTCTGAACGTTTCCACTTATTCTTTAAGCTGCACTTTGTTATTAAGTGATCATTCACCTGACGAGCACAGAGGATTTGTAATCACACAGAAGCCGAAGCATAAGCAACAGTGCAAGTGCCTGCCAGCGAAGACAACAAACCACACCAGCAGTGACACAAGCCAACTGCGCACACAAGGAGGAAAAATGGCTGTAAAAAAACACAAAACAAGTACAGTCCACAGAACAAATACAAACACTGAACAACAAGCAAGAAACACAGAACAACTACAAAGAAACACTGAACAACAAGAAAAGAGACACAGAACAACTAGAAACAAACACTGAACAACAAGCAAGAGACACAGAACAACTACAAAGAAACATTGAACAACAAGAAAAGAGACACAGAACAACTAGAAACAAACACTGAACAACAAGCAAGAAACACAGAACAACTACAAAGAAACACTGAACAACAAGAAAAGAGACACAAAACAACTAAAGTGAGACACTGAACAACAAGCAAGAGACACAGAACAACTACAAAGAAACACTGAACAACAAGAAAGAAACACAGAACAACTAGAAACAAACACTGAACAACAAAAAAAGAGACAGAACAACTAGAAAGAGACGTAGTAACTATAGTGAGACACAAAACAACAACAACTCTGAAACCACTGTGAATGTCAGTCTCACAAATGTGAACACACCCCAGTGTGTCAACACATAAACACTTTGTGAACGACTTAACTCCAAGGGGCCCTGCCTGATTCAGGGTCACACACTGAGCCTACATGTGTATGATGTTGAATGTGACATGTACACAACCAGCCCTCGTGTAAATGATTGATTTTACCAGTGTGGCGTATTGTACTTAAGTGAATCAATTTGTGTCAGTCAATATTACGCACAAAGCTGAAAATGCCACTCTCTCCCATTAATGATATCCATCCTCTCTCTCTGACATTAATAAACTTAATTTCCCCAGCACTTACAGTAGTAACCTTTAGCACCCAGCAATTTTCTAAACTGCTCAGGCTGTTCAGGGTCCTGGCAGCAACCTTCAGCATTTCATGTAATGCGGGCAGAACGAAGGACTTTTCTGTCAAAGAGACACAAAACAACTACAAAGAGACGCTAAATTCTATGGTAGTGTCCGTTTTATTTAACCGACTCTTCTGAAAACGTTTTCCGGAGAGACAGTTGACTGTGTTATGGACATTTTGAACTTCTGAAGTAACATGTTTCTTTCTTACAGAAGTTTCATCTCACACCGTCCCGATGTAAGCATTTAAGCGTGTGCACATGCTCAAGGTGTTTTCAGGCTAAAACAAACACAAATCGATTCTGACGTTAAATGAATGTAATCAGACTTCATCCCTGGAAAATAACACACAGTGGGCAAGTTTTTTTCATATCTTGGCTGCAAATAGACGACATAATCATTCTGAAACAGACAACAGAATTATTATTTACGGTAAATAAGTCATTTGGTTCATGTAAACATAGATTTACACCAGAAAACCACAGGAATTTGTTGCACGGTGAAGCGTTCATAGCATGGATAACACTCTACTAACAGTCTAACAACCCTGCAAAAGTATTATTATTAGTTAGTATCAAAAGATGAATATTGATTGGTTTGCACTTCCTGGTCATTGGAGGCAAATGGGTAAGGATGGGATAAGGCGCTCAGTGTGTTGAATGTCCCACGTTAGGTAGACAGTGTCTGAATTTGCCCGTCACAAGCCTAGTACACTTATACTAATAGATGATTTCCAACTTCCTGAATGTGATTTGATGGTCTCATAGCGGCTCAACCGGTGCAGCAGCAGGCCTTGATAAAGAGCAGCTCAATGTAGAAGAGAGAAACGGTACATTAGTTACAAAATAGGTTTTTAAGGGATTACATGTATGAGCATTCGTGATATCGTAATTTCCAAACAGATGGAGCTTATCCCGGGTACATGGGATTTGTTGCTCCTTTTCTTATCTTCTCTTTGTCTTCCTCGCTCTAATCCTGATATCCGTAGAGAATGAATGTGTGATTATCACGGAGGAAAGAATCCGTCTTGCATTATTGTAGCCTGTGCAGTATGGGGGTGTCTGTTGCAGGAGGAAATGGGGGGATCAAGAAGCTATCAGTGCTCCAGCGAGATGAAGGACACACACACACTCGCTGATGAGATGCACATAATGACACACATCTCCCTCTCGTTTCATCTCAGGCCACATTTGCCCTTTCATGGAATAAAGTGATCCGCAGCACACGCACGTTAAGGAAACACGTTCAGTTTCGTTGGGGCACACTAGGGAACATGTAAATGTACATGTACTGCTCTACACTAGTTCTGTGTTGGTGTTGGTTCCCTCTGGGATCAGCTCAGACAGATTTAAACGAACGCTGACGGGTCAAAAGCCAAAACCTACTGTCACGTACATACTGGACATCCTGAACATATCCAATACACATGAGTATTACGTTCAGTATGTATTTACGAGTTATGCTATTTCATTCATAATTCATTTTCCCTTGTAGAATTAGACGATTAGATCATATGAATGTCTAGCTACAGTAGAACTTACCTCGTTTTTTCTTATAAATCCTGACAGACCTTGTTAACAACAGACAGATTTGTCTGATTTGCCAGGTTTCAGTAAAAACATGAATTAATTAGCGTCTGTACTGTGTTTGTTACTGACACCTGTAGACTCAGAGGTCACAGACGAAACAAAGTGAAGGGCTGCAGCTCATCAGTCCAGTGATGGTTGTTGATGTTCGCGTGATGATCACAGTAAACCTACATAACTGAGTGCATGGCCAAGGACTGTGAGTCCTTGTAGTGTAGAGTGAGTCATAGTGTAGAGTTTACAGTAAATGAAGACTGAAAACTAACTTACGAAAAACTCTCACTACTAATAACTAGAATAATAACATTAATAAATATTCTCACTCTTGACAACAATCAGAGTTTTAGAAAGTGCGTCTGTTTTTTAAGAACGTTCTTTTCTCTGTCTTTATATGTTTATGACGCCGCAGTTGGCAGATGTATCTGTTTAATCATCTTTTTACCACAGATGACTTTACATCCTTACGCAGAAAAGAGCCCTGAGCCCACACAAATTAGACAGACTGCGTTAAAACAGCACAGGACACGCGTTCTGCCGAGCAAAGCGTCGCTGAGTGTTCTGCAGCCAGCTGGGACTGATATGTCGAGTCGTGTTTATTAAGTGGCTCATCATCGAGTCTCAAAGGATCCTGGAAGACACAAACATTTCTTCTTCGCAGAGCAAAGCGATTATTGCAATGTGCACATATATAGAACACGAGTATGGCAGATAACAGGCTTCGAAGACGGATCACCTCAGTTTATCGTCAGTCAGTGAGAACCAAGCGAGTCCGTGCAGATGAACTACATCACTGCTGCTAACCTCACTCAAACTCACACACAGTCCGCTGCTCTGAAAAGGTGTTTGGCACCACAACAGCCATGACAACGAAACGCTGGCGTGAAATGGTTGGTTTCAATATGTGCAGGAGCTTTGACCACTGACTCTATCAGCAGTCTACAGTACTTCATGTGCTAGTTATAATTCAGTATAAATCATTGATGAGCAAAATTTATTTCCTGAAGATTGAATCACATGCAGCAGATCAAACTCTCCTCCTCAAACAAGCCCAGTTTGACTTGTCGTAGCAGGGATTCTTTCAACGTTGGCCCAGTTCCATGAGCTCTGCCGGGGGATGTGTGAGATGCCAAAGCCCTGGAACTGTTTAACCTACATGGCTTACAGTCGTTTTCAGTGTTAAAACCTGACATAAACCCACAGAAAGCTGGATATCCCACTAATCCTGGCGTGGTACAGGCTCCAGGTCGGAGAAAAGACGAGTTTGACGGGGACACGCGTTTGCGCTTCACTTCCATTTATTACAGCATGTTGTTATCTGGTCATGCCAGCAGAGTATCTGTAAAAGAAAAAATGTACATTTGCAGACCACTTGATTTCAATTTACTTTCTCTTGTTCTTGTGGGACAGATTTAAATAAATATAAATGTGCTGATTGGACATCATCGCATTCACAGTCTGGTTTATAGCATTTACTGTATGTGGCTATAATGTAACAGCCTGCAGTTCAGACTTGTGGAGAATTGACAGGTCTGAACTGAACTGAACTACTTATATAACAGCAGATTAATAGAAGTGGCTTTTGTTAAGAAAATCCATCCACAAGGGCAGATGAAAATGTCACAGCAGCGACTTTGTACCCGTTACGTTTATATTGCGTATTATGTGTGTACTGTATTTACAGTAGACTCGTTCAGTCAGTGGAGTACATGCCAGGGTAGTGGTCAACTTGTAAAAAAAAAGAGACCTAAACATAATAACTGACTTACACTGACACTACAGCTTGACAGGCATCAGCAGCTCTATGCGCCACAGACAGGAAGACAGATCCAGCTGTGCTGATGGAAGCAGCACAGCCAGCAGCAGCCCAAACGATCGAAGCTTTCACTCATTCCATACGCAAGCACACCTAAACACACTGATGCACACGGAGCGCATGCAGCGTGAGGACGGCACCTGCAGTAGCTGCCCCGCACGAGATCTGCTTCAATCAGAAGTAGTGTCAAATCACACGAGCACAGGGATCTGCCTGGCGTGAGGAATCCGGTCAGAGCTGTGGTTTCCAGCTGTAGCCTGATTTCAACATTTCAAAGGCATTGTGAGTTTGTGATGGGCTCTTATTGTGCACAATCACTTCCTGCCCTCTGCTGCATTGGTCACCATAGCAACGCAGCAGCGCAATGTCACGTGCAAATCCCATTTTTCTTCTTAAGAAAAGTTGATGAATGAGGCGCATCGCTTTACTTCACGTGTGACTGTTTACTGTTGTATGAGGACACAGTAAAATAAACAGTATCTGAAGTTCTGTATAAGACAGTGGTTCTGGATTTCAAGTACAGCATAAAGTACTACTGCTTCTTGGAATGAGACTTTTAATTTAATTTAATTCACTAACATTTGCTTTTTAAAGAGCAAGTCATCATGCAGACAGGAAACCAGGAGTGTGTGCATACATCGGCCACATTAACATATCTACACATGGTGTAAACACTGAAATATGTTGATTGCACTGGTAAAAAAGTTTGTTTTCCGGTGTAAGTTTGCAGACATATATTTGATGAAATGTCTTTCGCTGTCACATAAACAACAAGTCTTTTTTGACTCATGCAGGGCTTTATTACAAACCCTTAGTCTTCAAGCAGGCAGCACAGATGACTAATTAAGATAGATGGAAACACACGCGCTCAGTCTCTCTGACTTTTTCTGTCTGCAGCCTCTGGTTTTTTTATGCACAGCTCATTGACTTCACAAGCCCCATTGATTCATGGCCACGAACAAAGTTGTTATGCAGGCTTACAGGCTCTTTCTTCTCTGCTTGTTGGTTTATGTGGGAACTTGCACGTTACCTTCTCTGGCTCGTGTAATGACGCACATGAAAAGTAAGATCAATAAAGCAGAGGAGCGCTGCTGGCAGAGTAAACACAGACCTCTACATAAAGCAGCCGCTCCACTGAGGCGGAGCAGGACGACTGCCAATAGGCTGCCGCTGCGCAGATGTTGCCACACTGTCACCTGCTACGTTACGTTTGTCTTTTGATGCTTAGGATGCTTCCTGTCAGCATGTTAGCTTCTCGTTCACACAGCTCATTAGCTGTGGCTGCAAACTCAACACTGCAAATCACAAGTGCATCTGTACCACTGTGACAATTACGGAGGCGTTTTACACACTGTTTGTCAGGTGCTCTACAATACATCAAAGCAGAGAACCGACGCTTCGCTGCAGCAGGTCCTCACTCCTCACGTCACTGTTGTTAGTTCGCAGTTTGTGAATTCAGCGGCTTCTCATCCTGACACGGGGCTCATCATATACTATAAGAGACAAGAGAGGTAAAAAGTCAGCGTTCCCACCGGTTAATGCAGCGTTCTACCACATTAAGAGACAAATGAGACACTACAGTACAGTCTGTTCTGGTCCTGGTCACATGCCGACCGCTGCTATGCGAAGACTGAGCTCAGTCACAGTCAGTATTTCAAATGACGGTAAATCCTGCTGTAGCCACCTGCCAGTTGGAGCCTACACAGGAGCCTGCTGGCCTGTGTGTAGAGACTGAAGCCAAGGAGCTCGGGTTGGTTGGGTCATCGGATCGGCATGATGATCTCTGAGTCTGCTGAGTAGACGCTGCTTCAGGAGCATCTTCCGTGTGATGAACACACAGACGATGCTTGTTTTCTCAGCATTTTCGATACTAACTGGTGACAGTTGCTGCAGCGTAACCAGCTCTATCATAGTGAGCTTGTTGCTCTGACAGTTGCTCCCATGTGACATGATTCCACCCTCAGAAAGCTGTCAGCTGTTCCCCTTGTTTATCAAGCTGCCTGTCAGCCACACAATTAAGACCATCTTGGTAAGATATCAATTAAGACGAGCCTTCGTTTTGTTTAACGTGGCGACATCCTTGTCAGCATCCAATTACCTCTGTCTGGCTGTTATGAATCAACTCAAGATTGAGATAAAACCCACTTTGACTCTCTTGTAGCTGAAGGCTGCAGCTAAACTCGTAACGAACCTCTTGAACCCTGTCTTCTTTGTTGGTTTTTGTTCTTGTCCTGCTTTAGTTGCAGTCTAGTGAGTCACTCCATGTCCGTCGAGTCAGGCCCGTTCCACGTCCTCGACCTCCAGCCTCTATTACAAACAGTAAGTCGTAGTTAGTTTTCACAGTGATTGTTAGTTCCTGCATCTGCAGCGTTTTGAGTTTCGTAGCGTTTCTCCAAACTGGTGATCGGTTTCTCCAGCCTAGGTGCTGTGATTTTCTGTTCTTAGTTATAGTCAAGCTTTTGATCCTTTTGTTTCTAAATCTTTGTAGTTTCTGTGGTAGGCAGCGTTTTTGTTCATAGTGGTTTCTGGTTTCCAAATTAATTTTTTTCTGTTATTTAATTTGATTGTTAATAAAGATCTCATCAAAGCGTGTCGACATCCTGCTCTTCATCTGCGTTTGAGTTCACACCATTCGTTCTGTTGTCGAGTTGTAACAACTGTTCTCCGGGTGAGTATTAGGCCATGATTAAAATGTTGTTATTCTCACACCAGTCATTAATATGATGTTAATATTAATAGGTGTTGTGCTCTGTTTCCTGGTCAGAATCATATATACAGAAAGCACTTGACTATCTCCACAAAGAACAGGTGTCATGAAAACCATTCTACCAATCTAGACACAAAAGGACAATGATTTTAAAATGTATCCTGTTCTACAGCCACACGTGTAACTTAAGCTAGTGCTGAATAAAGTCATCACCATAAATGGCACCAACACGCACTAATAAAAGGACTAGTTTATTTCTAGTATAACAGTATAAAGTATATGTAGCTTTCCAAGCATTAGTGAGTAATTGGACGATTCATTCAAGCTCCGCCAGCTTGTGTTTGAGCAATAAAAGAACTAGTCTTACGGATAATTCTCCGAATAAAACGCTTTGACTGTGTGCTATTTGCTTTTCTCTTCCTGCTTGTAAGCGGGTCTGCAGCCGTTTGTACAGAACTTTAAATTCATTCTCCACTCATGCATCTGACACTGAAGCAAGCATCGAGAAGCCGTTGTGCCGGTGGCATTGCTGAGTGCGGCACCTGCGCATGGCAAAGATAGTTCCGAGTAGCAAATCACAGCGGGAGGTGTGACGCTCTGTCATGCTTAACAGCCAAACAACTTGAAAAAGACGGTAAAAACAAAGGCGCCGGTACGAGCAGGTTGCTGCCTGTGGAGCCGCTGCATCCTGGAGGCCTGTCGAGGGTTTGGCTCGTCTGTGTCAAACGCGTCATCAGTGCACAGGCGGCAAGCGTATTGTTTAACAGCAGAACTTGTAAAGCCTCTAACTTCACCATGAACTTCCAACGCACAGGGAAACATTCTGTTTGGCAGAGAATGTCTAAGGATCATCCCTATGTTTAGAGCAGCTGTTTGAACTATTTCTTATCTGCCGTTCAAATGTCAGCTCAATCACACTGCTCTCCCAGGTTAGCAGCCCACCTGCAGTGCACACGTTCATGCATAATAACAACGGCGTGTGTCAGAAAACGGCTTCGTTTTTATCTTCATAGTCTAGAAACCGCTGACATTTACATATTAATTTATCAGAAAAATTCTTGAGGAACAAGAAAAATAATTGAACCTGTGAGACGCGATGTATTATAGTACAATATAGAATATATACAGTAGACACTCCACTGTCTGTACATGCATCTGTCTGCAAAATCAGAAAACTATGATCTGCCTGGAATTAAATGGTCAGTTTTCAGTTGACAGCGACTGATTGGTCACAAACGTGATTCACTTCAATACTGAAAGTTTGAAAACAAGTGTCAGGCAGGTAGAAACCCAGTGATATTATTAGACACACGCGTATGCATGCGTCTGCTCTACAGTTCAAACAAACACGCACTCAAGGAAATACTGTCCTTTCTCTCTGCAGAGAGACAGCAGGAGCATATGAGCATGACCACAAGTCATAAATCAAGCAGCATTCGCAGCGAGAGGAAGAGGAAGATGCAGCATCTGAGAGGAGGACGAGTAGCATAGAGCAGACTGGGACAAATCCAGCACCTGTGTGTCAATGTGCAGTTTGTTCCAACACAGAATAAATTCAACAAGCTGTACGTATACATTACACAGTGGAAAAATAAGAGTCTTGGTGCGGTGTGTGATCACATACAATGTTATCGGAAGCGTGAGACCACGGAGAACTTTTGGGTTTGTAATCAAAATATGAATGTGAGACATGAGACCCACATTTCAGCCTTTACTCCCAGATGTTTTCATCTGGATCTGATGCACGAGTTGAGCAGAACCTTTTGTTGGAACCCACCCGAGTTACACAAGTTAGATGTTGTTAGTCAAACAATGACGATCAAGGAAAGAAAGTTGTTTCAGGCATCTTACTAAAGGAATCTGTCTATTAAGACATGTAATGTCTGGCAGCCAGGGAATAGATAGATTTGTATGAACCTGCTGCCAATGTAAGTGTTTAAAAATGTATACTGAACACACACATGCAGACTCACAAACACATGCATAATGGATGGAGTGGACTACCAGTGTGTCCTTTCTGTGCCAGCTGTGTATTCATGAGATGAGACTGGAGAGATGGGACAGAATTACAAAACCGTTACACACACAGCCTCTCAGCAGTGACTCAGACAACGCTCGAAAAGACACGAGGAGCGCTTTATCTTTTTCATCTGCTTGGGTTCGTGATTGAAGCTGTTTGAGAGTCTGGAAAAATAAACTGTAGGACTGTGAACACGTCTAACAAGCTATTAGCTGCTGCACGGAGCTGGTGGCTATGAGTTACAGTAAAGCAGAAGTCAGCTATTAAGTCAGCTGGTAAAGTTAGAAATAAGGCAACAAGAATCTACTGTACCTGCACAGGTGGAGACCTCTGTGTCCTGTGTGCAAAACACAATGCTACTGGACACAGAAACGGATTCCTGGGCAAAGCAAGTCCAGAGAGCGGCTGCGTGTCTGGGTCCTTCCAGAAAGTGGACAATGGAGGTAATGACTCGCTAACACTTTATAAATGTCAGGCAAGCCACAAAATCACTGGTGCAACAAGAAAGAATCTGTTTAAAAGCTTGTTACTTCAGCAGAACGATGTCGCTTTACTTGGTCAGAACACGGTTGGAAATTTGAAGTTATTGAAATTACCTGGCACATCTCACTGCCTGAACCATTAGCAACTGGCTCAAAAGATCTCACCACATCTCTGAATAGTAACTAAAAATCTTTACAGCATTGTACTAGTCTTCACTTTCATGCAGCCGCATTCTGCATGTAATTGTATCTGAACTGAGTTCTACAAAAGACATAATAAATTAAATACTATTTTATCGGTATCTCTGCTGTCAGACAACTGTAGAGCTCAGTGGGTAAACAGCCCGGTAAAAAACCCAGCACCTTCCAAGGCTCAAGGTCAGCATCCGTTCAGTTCACCACAGAAGCTACGCTACATTAACTTCATATGGTTTTCTATGAACATCCGCTTCCAGCACAAATGACAGGTGCAGCCCACTGATGATAACATTACACCCAGCTCACAAGGATTCTGTGGCTCTGTCCAAAGGCTGTGAAGATAGAAATGACTGATACGCTGCATCCTCATGTTTAATAAACGTAAAATGGACTGAAAGCCGCAATAAAGGGATTTTCTGAGGAGAGTTTTTGTTTTCAGGTACAGTATTGGTCCTTGTGAAAAGACAAAAAAGGAGACTCCATAACTGGAAACCAAATTACTGATGGTCAGTGATTTGTTACAAGTGTAAGCCTCGCTCCAATCCATCTAAAGGAGACAGGCTGGAATTCCCTTCCTCCAGTAAGATGCTTCCTGATCCACCTCACTTCCTGAAGCTATGGGACTGACAGCGGTTGTCTGTCACGGCACCAAAACGCCAGGGTTCCGTTAAGTTACAAGATAAAAGAAGAACGTCCTGGACTGCTCTCATTTTTAGGAGGATACGTCTAGTAACAGAATAAAAATGTAAGCGCCTTATTTTTGTTAATGTACAGCTGTGGTTTGTCAAATGTAACTTGAACATTTAAATGTTTGCCTTTTACTTATGGTTTCAATTATGCAATTTCCTGGTTGATCTTCACTAAAGAAGCATAAACAGTATTTCAAAGGTAATTTAACTCAAATGATGCCAAGACCAGTTATGACTCTGAAACATACAAAGTAAAACAATTATCCGAATGAACATCAGCACAGTGACAGTGACAGAGCTGCTCCTGCGTTTCAGCTTTACTATAATTTACTACACTGTACACAAACTGAAACGTCTGATCCATAAGTGACACAGTTTGACATCAGCTTGTACTACAGCCACAGTGACTTCATTGATTTCGTTAACTAAAGGCGGGACTGACAGCAGTTGGGTCACTGGGTTAATGAGACGAGACAAAGATGCCTTTAAGTGCAGGAAGAGAGATCAAGAGAGACACCACGGACACTGAGCTGGCCTTAAACTCAACTAATGACACGACCCATGGGGATTTCTTCCTCCTCAACGTTGTCACCTACTGGTTTCAGCAGCATATATAACACGGGGGACGACCAGCTCGCTCATGAAGGTCCTGCTCCTTGCGCCGCTGTCATTTACTGCTGACGAGACGCGGCATTAGGTCGAACCTCAGCTGCGCTAGTTCAGCTCCGTGGCTGAGGTTGTGATCTTCAGACACGCAGACGGATCTTTTGTCTGCTGTGTCTGGATGTGTTCGTGCCAGGCTGGGTCCCCTGGTCTTAGGTAGGACTCCGTTCACATGCAGTTCACCTTCATTCCATCGCGGTGATTCTTCAGGGAGGACGTTTTGTGTTGTCTCATCGTCTCTCCCACGCTTCCTCCTCGCTCCATGTCTTTGCATCTCATGCTTTCTTGTACTGTCTGCAGTCTGCCAGCATTTACTGTCACTCACACTGTGAAGTGAACAGAAAATATAATCACACAAAGACATTGTGATCCTCATCATTCTTCAGTATGTGTCAATTATGAACATTTTCAGTTTTGAACACATTTAACACAAGCAGGTATGAGGAAAGCTGCTGATTAGGTTAATCAATGAGGGGTTTGCTGGGATCCCGTCCGCTCTTTGCTCTTCCCTTCCAGGAAACTCTTGATCACAGAGACCGTCTGGGAGTCAGACACCCCGTTTAGCTCTCAGGCCAAACACGAATCCAATCAATAACAAGGAGTGAGAGACGAGCCGCGAGAAGGACGACATGGACTCAGCTTGAAAACTGAGATGTGCTGAAAGTAATGAGCTGCCTTTTTATAAAATACAGAAGAGACACGAGAAGGAATGAAAAGAATACACTGCATTTCCATCAGTCATACCATATATCATCATGAGACCACTTTTAGCTTTGCTATAAGAAGGTTATTTACATTTACACGGTGCAATGACAGAAAAGCAGAGACTGAAGTTAGGAGGCATGCGTATGACAGTGTAAAGGTCAATAAAAGTCTGGCCTTAATTTGACTGATGCTTCTGACATTTAGATTTCATAATATATGCAGACGTCTGTAAACTATAGAGACAGCTCCAGTCGATGTTAACTACGGCTGAACTCGAGCTTGTCTGCCAGATCTGGTCACTGGACCATTAGAAGCGTTGCACTGTATGTTTAGACTGATCTCGACCTGAAGTACAGTCAGGAAAATTTGATTTGATTTTGTAAGTTTGCCCACTAACAAAGAAATGATCAGTCTATAATGTCAATGCTAAGTTTATATGAACAGTGAGAAACACAATAACCAACAAAATCCAGAAAAATGCATTTCAAAATAAGTTATAATAAGCCACATTAATTTGCATTTTCATGAATAAAATAAGTATTTGATCCCTTTGCAAAACGTGCTTTATTACTTGGTGGCAAAGTCTTTGTTGGCAGTCAGAGGTCGGCCGTTTCTTGTAGTTGGCCACAAGGCTTGTACACATCTCAGGGGGGATTTTGGCCCACTGCTCTTTGCAGTCATTAATGTTTCGTGGCTGATGTTTGGCAACTTGAACCTTTAGCTCCCTCCACAGATTTTCTGTGGGATTAAGGTCTGGAGACTGATTAGGCCCCTCCATGACCTTACTTTGCTTCTTCTTGAGCCAATGCTTTGCTGAGTCCGCACCGTTCTCATCATCACTGAAACTCCACGAGGTGAGGTCTTGCATGGTTCTCCACACCGAGGGAGACTGGCAGTTAATTTATCTTTCTTCCAACTGTTGTCACCTTCTCACTCAGCTGCTTGGCCATGGTCTTGTAGTCATTCCAGCCTTGAGTAGGTCCACAATCGTGTCCCTGACATCCTTGGAAAGCTCTGCGGTCTTGGCCGTGGTGAACAGTTTGGAATCTGGACTGATTGACTGATTCTGTGGACAGGTGTCTTTTATACAGGTAACGAGCTGAGAGGCTCCAACGTCAGCTAGTGGCCTGTAAAGGTAAACTTGGGAGCCAGAGATCTCACTGACTGACAGGGGATCAAACACTTATTTCATTCATGAAAATGCAAATTCATTTATAATTTATGTTGAAATGCATTTTTCTATTGTTGTGTCTCTCACTGTTCAGATAAACTTAACATTGACATTATAGACTGATAATTTCTTTGTTAGTGGACAAACCTATGAAATCAGCTGGGGTTCAAATAATGTTTGTGTGTGTTGTTATTGAGAAGCTTTGTGCTCTATGGATCAAACAAAGTTACCAAAAGGAAGTGAAGACTTTTTCAGCGTAATCTACAGGAGAAGTCTCTCAGGGTTCAGTCCACATTTTGTTACGAACCCGTACTCTAACTCACTAGAGTACCAGGGGTAGGAGACGTCCGAGCCCCTGGTACTACCTCAAATTGCCACTAGATGGCGCCAAGACTTCCCAGAGGGGAGAGCTCAACCTCTGGAGCCTTCTTCCCACTCCGCAAAACTTGAACTACACAAAGGGGCTGCTCAACCAAGAGCCTGTGCCCACACTACAAACTAACATGGGGGACCCAATTGCACAACCCAGACTTGTGTGGACAGTCAACTTAATCTTTAATCAAAAGGTAACAAAAGAACATAACACTAACACAGAAGATTACAGACTAACCGTTGATGGTCTGGAGTGAGACTAAATGTAAACCTAAATCCACCCAGAACATGGGGCTACAAAACTTAATACCAAAACAACCTGAATACAAAACAAGACATCTAACATAGCAAACCTGTAGACAAACCTGTAGACAAACCTGTAGACAAACTGTGGGTAACAATGGGCAATCAGCCAGCAATGAGAAGACAAAACTGAGGACCTTAAATATACGACAAACAGGAAATGAAAACCAGGTGAAAACAATGAACAGAAACAGGAAGTGACGAAAAACAAAAACCAACAAAGAACAGGGAACAAGGGCGCCCTCCAGGGGCTGGAGGGCCAAAACGTCACACATTTGAAACCACACACAAACCCTTGACTGACTTAATGACTAATCATCTCACCCACATAAGCAACGGAGATTTCAATAGGAAAGTAGATTTTACGTGGTGTGTGCACACATCATCGTGCTTCTCGGTTCTTCTTTTACATTTTACAGTTCTGTGAGAACCAACCTGACAAACTAAGAATCACCTCATTATGTCCAGCAGGTGTCAATCACAAGAACTTCCTCTTACGGCTCCACTGGATCTAAAACGTTCCGTCCAACTTTGTTGTCGGACGCTGTTCGCTCGCTTCAGACGCTAAATCCCACCACATGGCAGCTAAACAAGCTAAGCAGAGAAGATGCAGTTGCTTGTACAGATCAACACACGTCTGTTCTTACCACCACAGCCACAAGACAAGAAGCTGCAGTGGATACATTTCATTTATAAAAGGACACGTACCAACAAGTCTGCAGGTAAGTTGACAAGGCTTCACTGAGCAATGAATGATGAATGATAGATTCTGTCTAAAGCTTTTAAAAATGCACTATTTTCAAATCAACTGTGTGGTTTGTCTGAGAGCTGCTGTGTTACTCTGCTTTTTAGAATTTATTGATTAACATTTATTGTGTTTATTTGACATTCATCACACTGTACAGTCTAATAGAGGTAATTAAATCAGTGGTCAGATAAAACGGGATCTAATCATCCAGAAATGTTGACGCTGGCCTGACACTGGTTCATCCAGTTCAAGCGTTTCACTTCCGTTACACAAAGGTTCTGTGTCTCTTCTGAACTTTTCACTTTTCTTTCTTGTGCCTCTGACAGAGATGCACTTTTTGCTGGATGTCTTCTCAGCTCTCTCATCGCACATACTCGCTTTTTGATCCTTTGTGTCCTTAAAATAAATTGCTTTTCGTTATGGTCCCTGGCCCCTGGAAATAATGTGTGGGTGGTTCAATAAAATATAAAACAGAGTCAAGCTCTTATATTTTTATCATTTGCTAAGACATTCACTTCAATACCAATCTGTCTGTGACCTTGTGCAGAAACATCTCATGTTAGGGGTAAAGTCAGAAACTCCTCGGTTTTTATTCCACAGACTCCACTGCAGCTCATTCAAGCCGTTGCTTTAACCTGACAGGAAGGAGACCAAGTGACCACACACACACACTGATGACCTGTTTGTATCTGTAGTATAATATATATAATATAGTATATTATATTAAATCAAGACCTGGTTGTTATGTCGACAAACACATACTTTGCACAGCTTATGTATTTTTGTCCTGTATACATAGTTTTGTAGCTGATGGTGTCGGAGGTTCTAGCAGTAAGTTTCTCTTTCTAACTCTGCTCACTTCTGTGCTCCATTACAAGTGATCTCTCATCAGTTAAAATAGAAAAGGTTGCGTTTTAACGAACATCGCAGCACAGTCAGTGATGAGTGCTCGTACTCTGTGTTCCCACAGACAGCACAAAGAGCAGCCTGGATGATTAAGAAAGCTTTCATGTTGTTTAGAAAGGAGCAGAGGCCAGCGGTGGTTGAACTAAGCGTCACCGACGGGGCTACGTGCTGCGTCAGACGGTTTTAGCCTGTAAGTGCTGTGGCTGTGAACAACTTCATTTAATTTCATTTTCACAATCTGATATTCTTGTTTATCATAGTTTTGTACCGCATGAAGATCGTGGTGAGAATTTACTGTAAATTGTAATTATTGCTGTGTATGGAATTGGGGATATTTGTTATTTGTTTTTTACGATCTATTATATTCCCTAATAAATAAAGTCCAGTTTTTGTAGCACGAGCTTTAACCAGCCTGAATGAAAAATGCCTCTTAAGCCGCTAAATGCCACACAGGTTCAGCAGCTGTCTGCCTGCCTGTGTTTGGTGCAGGTAGTTCATAGCCAAGGTCTAATTTGTTTACCTCAAAGCAGCAACCTGGCTTCTGACTAATGAAGATGAAACTTTCTAGTATGATAAGCCAGAAACAGCTGAAGCACAGAAGCACATTTGAGACACCTGCTCACACATACGCTACGTAAGCTTTGTGGATACAGCTGTAAAAAGCAGCATTTTATGTCATGTGCAACGTTTCCTGATGCCCTGAGAGTTTATTTACCTTCCTGGACAACGAATTTTAAAAAGCTGGCCTCACGTTCATGCAACATTCGAGGTCCTGGCACGAGCCACAGTGATTTAGCATCTTGCCTCTTCAACATGTGGAGCCTTGGGGTTGCCAAGGATTGAGCCAATGACCCAGTGAATAGTTCATGACCCGCTCCACCAGCTGCCCTTATCTTTCCTTTTGGCAGAATTAAAACTGGCTGGACACAAAGCCAGACAAACTCAAGGGGCAAGCAGATGGTGTACAAGAAAAATGATTTATCACACCACACAAAACAGGACCAGTTCCGAGTTAATTTGACCAGAGAGAAAACAAAAGCCGAACAGAATCCAGCCTGGGATAAACACACTTTATAGAGAGGCCACGGGTCCACAGGGAGAAATGGCTTAATCACGGGAACAGTGCTTTCTGATGGTCTGGCAGACTGTAGAGGCTGGTTATGTGCGACTTGATTGCAACTGAGATTACGTGTGTGTGGCAGAGAGAGCTGGAGCAGAAGCAAGACATCGTTCAGTTTTACTCCAGCTGATCATGCAGGTAAACAATATATCCACTCCCAGTCTCTGCCGAGGCTTTAGTGAGAGCAGAGCATGTGGAAAAACACTCAAAGCAGCGTTAACATTCACGTGTGTTATTATGTCTACCAGCCATGCATTAAATGTGTGAGGTCAACTGTTTAGACTGCTTGACTATTCCACAACACACTGAAAATGAAGCAAGAAAGGACATGAAATATGGACAAGTTCTCCTGCTTAAATGCATGAATTATTTATGTCAGAATCGTTTTTGGATGTCATTCTTTCAACAACGTAGACTGACTGTTTTCTCTCAGGTTACTTTGTCTCATCTGCATTAGTTCACTGAATTTTACATTTTTATTAATATTTTTTTTAATTTCTATCTATTGGAAGTAAACAATAATCGCCTGGGAACATACCTTGTGCTAGAACTGGACAGTTGTCAGTCAAAACACACGTCCACTGCACAAACTTTTCATATTTATCTAGTCAGCGTCTTTCTAGCAACTGGTAGCTGGTTTAACATCCCCGTGTTGGCACTGAGAAAGATTAGTGTCACCTGCGTTGACTAGGCTTTGCTTAGCGTTTTCGTTGTGCGTTAGACCATGAACGTTCCCTCGTTGCCTTTGACACCTTGTTTTCCAGAGTGATATTCTAGTCATGCCTGGAACTATGCTCTGACCTCATGTTAACTGGTCTTCGCCCATAGTCACAGCCTTCGAGCCTCGTCTTCTTGTCCCAGAAACCACCTGTCTGTCAGGTCGCGTTTAGAGAGGTTCTAGCATTGTGTTATTCCCTGAATTGCCGGCCATGCTATGCTTTGAAAGACTTGAATGTTTGGGTTCCTTTGGAAGCCCCGGCTGGGCTCATAGTGAGGCTACGTCCCGACCACCCAAGGACGTTCATTTCGCCCAAAGAACCTGCTGAGGTCTCGACACCGGTACTGGACCACTGTTTGCTCTGGACAGCACACCGTCAGATTCTGCTCTGCGGGCCAAACACACCGGACAACCCCCTTCCATGCACTACTCCTCTGGTGATTACCCAGCCAGGGCGGGCGTGTCCACCCTCATCCTCTGCCTTAGGCCTCAGGGACCAGTCACCACCTCAGCAGACTGACAGACGGCGCCTCTTGCTCCGTCTGCCCCCGTGTCCCACAGTCGAGCGCTTCCACCTCCCTGAGTTCACTCCTTTCCCGTTTTCTGACCCTGCTGATATACAGTTGGTTGCATCACCCAGCCTTGCACCTGCTAAGCCTCTGTGTTTTCTCCCTAGCGGGTTTCCAGTTCCCCAGCCCTTAGTTCACCTCACTGTCCACGTGTTAAATAAATCTCTGAGCACACAGTGTGGTTCTGGTCCATAACATCTCTTGTTGTACCTGCACTGAATTGAATTGATCTAATGTGAGAAACACATCGTACCCTTGCCTTCGATTTGTGGCTTTGTACAGACTAGATGTGTAAATGTAAAAAACATAAACACGTTACAGTTACTTGCATGAACCTATGAAAATGATCCTCACCATGATGGTAAGTTGCCTCACTTGCTGATTCTGTTCCTGGTGCCAGAGACCCTGAATATAAAGTTTTTATGGTCCCCAACAGAAATGTGTGAACATTTGCAAACATAAATATAATTCAATTATTCATAAGAGTAGAATTTTATTTCTTTGTGTGTCACAGTACTACATGGTTTTAGTTTCTCCTGATGCTGTGGAAGGCTGAACATCAGAGGAGGTCGAGGGTGTTTCTCTTCTCATGAGTGCTGATGATTTTGAATGTGCCCCCCCCCTTGACCACAGAGGACAGAAACTACAGCCAGACCTGCTGGTCAAAACGTATTTACAGGGTAAGATATTCACACATCTTTCCACCTGGTTGCACAAACATCAATGTGCCAGAGATCCACAAAGATAAAGAACATTATAATGTCACTTTAATCACATGGCACACTGGTCCAGAGCACCTCAAAGCTGTTCAATCAATGGTGAAGCGCACACACAAAGAAGAGATGAACAGATTATCCTCAGGCCAAAGGTCTACAACCAACGCAATAGCAAAAATAGAAAATGTGAAAGACTCTCGGAGGCTAAAAGCCGACGAGTTGAGGAGGCACCTGTGGAGCTTTATTTACCAGAATAATGGACTTCCAGCTGGGATCCTAACAAGCTCAAAAGACCTGCCACTTGACAAATGAGCAAGTATGTATTTCCCAGAGAAAAAGGTGAAGTCGGCTCAAAATGGGATGAACGCAAGAAGTTCAAAAGCACCACGGGGTGAGTCTTTGTGAAATGCATGGGCTGCAACATGTCCAGAGAGCTGCTGCGCCTACAACACAGCTAAAAAGTGTCCTATTATAAAAAATTATGCTTTGGCCTAGAAACTCGAGAAGCTATATTGTTGATGCACCTTATATGCAAAAACAGAAGAGAAAGCTGATAGTAGAGCAGATAAATATGACAGGTGGCGAAAGATTTCAGATTGCTTCACATGTGAAATTATAGCCTGTCCCCACCTACTGTAGCATCTTTATTACAGCACTTAGACGACCGCGATAAGTGCTGCAGCAAAGAAGCTGGTGGAAAGAGGGTCCTCAGCTAAATTGCAATAATTTTGAGTGTCAATATTCTGAGTGAGGGAAGCGCCGTCGCGTCTTAGATCTGTCTTCGGTGTGAAGGCGAGGCCACGGTGCTGGTGTTGTCCCTGCTGTGTGTAAGTCAGTCCCAGTAAAACTGCAGGACTGTATAAAGACTAAATAACTGTTTTCCATTCTTTAACACCCAAAGCAAATATTTATACGCATACATTCACTGGTGTCTAACTGTTTAGACATGTTTTCTACTTGGCCCTGTAAGCGATAAGAAGAGATGTTTTACTGTGACTTCGTCTCAATAACAGATTTATTATTATCATAATGGGCTTCAGAGGTTACTGTGGCGTCTTCTTTTTCTTACTCCGCTATTGTTCCACATTCTAAAGCATCACCTGCCCTGATCTCTTCCCCATCTGGTTCTTTGTTGATCTAGTTTTAATTGCTGTTTAATTCTTCTCCGTCTTATTTTACTGCCACAGCAAATCAGGAATCTGACCCCTTCCTTCCTCTATTCTGTCTTCCAACAGTCAGAGACGTCTCTGTCTCCCCATTACGCCCTCATTAACAGCTTTATGACAGCTCTCCAGCAGTAATGGACTTTAAGGCAGACACGGTGTAGTGCAATAAATATTCATCACAACAATTGCGTTTTTTCCATTTCCCCCCTCTCTCTGTGTCTCTCTCCCACGGCCTCTATCTAACAACATACATGATCATTATTCGGATCACGCCTCTGTCTTTCTCTGCCAGGTGAGATGTCTTGGTCATGAGGATGGTCTCCAAAGCACGTCTGTGTGTGTAGATTAGAAGAAGCCTTCACTGCCTTCTCTTCTAATGAAAGCATTATTTATTGCGGCCACGTGAGGCTGCAAAGCTTAACGAGTTGTGTGCTTTTACTGTGCAAACAGTAAAAGGATCTATGTTCCATTCTTCTCATGTCTGCTTGGGGTTGGTGGTTTTCTCCCACCATCCTAATGGCCACCTGTTGAGGAGGCCGATCCTGTGTGGAATAGCAGGGAAATGGTTAAATTATCAAAAGCAGAGATGGAAATTGATTATTTTAGGCTTTTAGTAGAGCTGACCTGTCACATGCACAGCTAGGACCAAGCCCCTGAAGCAATAGATGATGGCTAGGAGGAAGTGTGACCATCCAGGGATGTTAAAGCTCACAGGCTCACCGTCACTCACAGGAAAATGTCTTGATTCTGTTCTGCTGATTACTATTTGAAATAGAAAAATGTCCGCTAGACATCATATTGTCAAGGAACGATGAATGATAAACGTTACCTGCGCATAAACTGGAAACTGCGGTTTGCTACAGTATTTGTGTTTCGTCTGCTTGTGAGCTGAACATGGCCCTGCAGCCGCTTCTCAGCCAAGCCGTGTGATAAATGACCTCACTCCTGCTCATTAGGAATACACAGATAACATTCATTACAGGAAGAGCACAAAGTATCCTTAGAATACGCGTACATGACATACATGACAGTGTAATGAATTACTGTGCGAGTGAATGAGTGTCTGTAAAGTTAATTAAACCCCTGCCTAAACAAGCCTGACCTTTGACTGGACTATGCAGGTCAGTGACATCATCTTGTGCTTATGCTGTACGTTATGCTGTAAATTGACACAGATCGGTCAAAACCGAAGTCCACAATCTGCTCATACTGTAGTCAGTCAAAAGGAAGGAAACAAATTGTGACTCACGTTGCATTAATTACTTTCACACAACTGTGGCCACGTCTTCCAAAATCTATCAGCGCTTTCCTCATTCATGCTTCACCACCTGCTCACACTGTTGTCAAAACTGTGAGAAACACCTTCAAAACAGAACAAATGTCTGCATTTCACAGAACAGAAACTCCATCAGGAACAGGAAGAAACGCACCATGACACACTGTATTTTGTACTACATGACACATCTAATGAGAACAACAGCACTTCGCATAAGGCGTCCGCTACTTAATATTTACTACTTACAAAGAAATCTCACTCTGTCTAGAATCCAGTTCACTGTAAATGTGCTGCTTCGTCGCACCGTGACAGGAACCGTGCTGGGATGAGGAGTTTGTTCCAAAGCCACGACTTTAAAAAGCTGCTCGTGGGATTAGCTGTGACAGTTTTGCCCTCCGACCCCTGGAGGGGGCTGTGGTTATGTCTGTTATTTCCTGGTTTAGGTTCTTTGGCTAATTATCAGTTTCACCTGTCAGTCATGTCCTGGTTTGTATTTAAGTTGCCCCGTGTGTCCCGTTTGTCGTTGCGTCAATGCATCGTCTGGAAGTCATGGCATTATTAAATATTTAACATCAAGCTCCAGTCTGTCAGGTCGTGCATTTGGGTCCAGCCAGTCGTTGTCTCAGTCTGTCCCAGTCTGTCCCAGTCTTAGCCGTTTGTAACAGTAGCTAGTGGGAGACTCTGCCATATTCTCTGTAGGTCAAACAGTTTGAACTCCAGCTTTAATTGTACCAGTACTGCTCTTCATAGACACCCACAGCGTTTCTCCTCCAGCCCCTAATTGACTGCATGTTAAGAGCTGTGTGGTAATGTTAGTTTTCTCTGCGGACGCTGACCTCGTGACCTTGTTAAACGTCTTTTAACTTACATTCATCTCACTGAATCTGCTCTGTGAGGCCTGCATCACAGCGTCTTGCCCTCACCCTGAACACATTCTGATCTTGTTGTGCCTGCAACAAAAAGATTACCGGGGCAGACTGGGCAACCTGTCATGAACCAATTTCCAGCCAATCCTGTGCTGTGAAGCGTATCAGTTAGTCCTGGAAATAGGCTGTGATTCTGGATTATATCTGAGGCTGAAATAAAAGTGCATGTGTGGCACTGAGCTGAGTGTATTTTCCACAAATACAGGATCAAATACAAGATCTCTGTTGTCTGCCTGATTGAATTTGTTATCAAATCAAGAATTCAAAGAAAGAAGGCGCAAAGAAGAAAGGAGCATTGGTAGAATGATTCATCTATGATAGACCCGGTGAAAACCCTGGATGCCGTCAATAAGAAACTGTTTTTCATTTGCTGTTACGTTTGGCTCCATTGCATGTCAAGTTTGGTTTGCTCCGTGTTTGGGTGACGTCTGGCTGCTTCTTTGACTCTCTCTGTGTCTATGTGTGTCATCTTTTGGAGTTTTGCATTTGCAGTTTTGTCTCTATAGCTGATGTCACATATGATCGTTTTGAAATCGGGAGAAAGGCAGTTGGACACACATACAGTAGAGTCCTGGTCCTTTCCACAACGTACAGCACCCACACACCCCGGTGCTGGCACCCTGTTTATTTTCAGGATGTAGAATTTTCTTTGAACTCACACAGATGGGACTTCATTAATCCCCTTGGGGGAAATTCTTGTGGCCCAGCAGCCACAACATAAAGCGTGAAAGGTTTGGGATTCATAGTCCAGCGACACTAACCCTGTGGTTTGTAGATGACTGCTCTACCTTGTCATTTATTTCCTTTTCCTCCCTCTTTTTCTCTTTCTCTCTCTTTTCTGCTCTGGTCAACAAATTTGCCTTTTTAATTATTGTAACAACTTCATTATAAACACAATTTTCATATACCTCACTCTTGTGTAGGTTTCACTGCAGTGAATATCTTTCTTAGTGAGATTTATTCTGTAACCTTTATTTAATGGTGTTACATCCTTTCCTCCCCTTCTCTAGCCACCAAGCGTCCGTTAATCCAACCTGGAAGCCTCTGTAAAAGCTCCACTGATGTTTGGTGAGAGCTAAAGATGAAAACAAATTCAAAAAGAAGCTGCTGCGTCCTTGACAAATATTGACCCATGTCTGGCATTCAGCATGCTTCTGGCAAATTATGCAAACTGTGTGAGTCTGGCGGTAAACTTTTGAAACAAACAATATTAGCATTTTTATAGATTCTTGATATTTCACCAAAGTAATGTTGGACTAGATTTTAAGAAGTTGGTTTTGTTTTAAAGCCATATGTGTTGTTACTTAAAGGAGCGTATGTTACTATGTCTGGGGACCTTTACTGTTTGAAAACCATAACACGGATGCAATGTGATAACAAAAAGAAAAAAGACAACAGCCAAAAACAAACAGTCACAGACAACAGTCACATTCATATTCATATTAATATATCAGGATACATCACTATCAAACTAGTAATGTAAAAACTGGCAGTATTAAAAATCAAGTACATGCATCCATCATAACAAAAACTAACCCACTAAGGCTCAACTTGTGTCAATTATTTTATAAGATCAGATAAGATGAGATGAGATAATTCTGTATTGATCCCACAGTGAGGAAATTCAATTGTTACAACAGCTGCAAAACATGCATGTGCAAATAAAATTATACATTATACCAACTTACAAGTTTTACAAATACAAGATACTATAGCAGATAATCTACACAGTGGTGTTAGACTGGTTGGTTGTTCAGTCTAACAGTGGAATGAAGGGTCTGTGTTACTGCTCCTTCCTACACTGACTCTGGATCAGTCTCCACTGAAGGAGCTGCTCAGAGCCTCCACTGTCTGACGCAGTGAGAAGCATCGTCCATGATGGACTCAGCTTGGCCAACGTCCTCCTCCAGAGTCCAGTGGAGCCAGGACAGAACCTCAACCAGCTGGTTGAGTCTCTTTGTGTCTGACTCTTTGTGACCACAGCGTAGTGACAGCAGAGGCCACAGTGTCACAGAGTGTCCTCACAGAAGCTGCTCACTGCAGGGGAGTCCGTCTCAGCAGGTGGAGCCACTTTGGTCCTTCAAGTGCAGGAGGTCACTGTTGTGAGTCCAGTCCAGTTTACGGTTCAGGTGAACACCCAGGTTCTGCAAACTGTCCACTATATCTGGATGTGGTGGTTTCCTCTGGAAGTCAATCACCATCTCCTTCGTCGTCCTGGTGTTTAAGCAGGTGGTTGCTCTCACACCAGTCCACAAAGTCCACTGTGTTCTCTACACTGAAGCTGATGTGATGTGTGGTCTGTGATGCAGTGGCTACATCACTATCAAACTAGTAATGTAAAAACTGGCAGTATTAAAAATCAAGTTGATGTCTTCATGAGAGCTGCAGAGCGTCTCCAGTCCGTGGTCTCTCAGTCTCTCACCGCCCTCATCGGTCCACACTTTCACTGACTTCTTCTTCAGGCTCTTCTCACCCTGGGTGTGTGTTCAGGGAGCAGATGCACCAGGTTGTGATCGGAGCGGCAGAAAACGTTGAAGCCCTTTACATCCACCAACCCCACTGTAGGGATGATTAGGTAACAGCTTCCTGAAGACGCTTTTAACCTCCACTGAACAGCCTCATGGTGCTAGAGGATTGAAGGAACCTGCACCTTGGAACCTCTTTTACCTCTACTTTTAGAAACTCGAAGGACCACAAGCAGCAGTCAAAAACTTCACACCTTCACAATAGATGGCTTCCAGCTAACTAATGGGCTTGTGTGCTGCAAATAACTAAAGTCATGACCTTGGTTATAAAGAGTCTTTTGTTGTGACTCAGTGAAAACCTCATAAATAAATCCTGCTCCTCAAATCATCCTTCCATCAGTAAATAACCTACATGGTGTCGCACGCGGACCCAGACTTTGAGGAAGCAGGTCACAGTGAGTGTTTGTCTGGGAGAGATTATCCCAGGTAAACGAGGGATTTAACATAATGTGGGCCGTGCCTGTTTGGGCTGCGGCGGGATGCGAGGTCATGTAAACACTGACGTGGAAACCCAGTCCTCTGTGGGAGGAGGTGATAAGGGAATTAAGGAGCAATGAGCTGGCTAATCCCTTTAATTTCACTCTTTATTCGTGTCTCCTGTTTTTGCTCTGGTTTTACTGTCTTGCGCTCGTTTTCATTATTCTTTCGCTCTCGGTATCTGTTACTTGTTTCTTCCGGGTTTGACCTTTAGAAGGAAACAACACCTTCACAACATAAATCCTTTGAAGAAAGTGAGAGACATTACTAATAGTTTGCTTCTTGTATTGTATCATGTGGCAGCGAGGACGACTGAGCGATGTTAGAGGTTAATGGCACAGACTCACAGCTTGTCTGGACACACGCGTACTGTGGTGCTTTTCTGTTTAAGCTCTTCAGTTTGTCTGAAACTGTTAACACTTTGTTTTCTGCTGGTCAGTTTTCTGCTCCACCTTCTTTGTAGAATATTATATACCTAGAAACAAAAAGCTAATTTCATAGGAGCCCTGTTGTGTGAGGCAGACATTCTCTGTAACACAGTACAAAAGGCCTTATGTGAGACAGTATATAATGAAATGACATATAAGCTCTTTATTTCACAGGCCAACCTCAACTCACGAGCTGCTCGCTCAACGGACCGTGGCCTTACTGTACAGCAGACCATTATATTTCCTGCAGTAGCTGAACTTAATGAGGAGGAGTCTGACAAATTATTTGAAAAGCTGTTTATCCCTGGAGTCAGCACAAAACTGCCTAGGCTGCGGAGCCTGTCCTGGGGTACGCTAGAGCGACTGTGTGCTGAATGAATGCTTACAGTTCTCGTTGCAGGGAAGCGGTTTAAAATCTCTTTCCCTGAGTTCAAATATTCTGGTGACTTCCGTGGCAGTTTTAGAGGAAGGTGAACCCTCGTCACCATTCTCACTGCAGCTGTCTGTTGCTCACTGTGGTCTGCAGTAGGTTACGACTCTATTACACATAGCAGCCATCACACAGAGCCACTGAGGTGGACAAGGTTTAGCAAAATGCTAAGTGATGAGCAAAGCAGCTGCTTCGTCCTGACAAACCTTCGTGCTCACTCACTGGATCTGCACCATAACCAGGGATCAACGCTTTTGACCCTAATGATTCGAGTGGTTAAATAAACATTGGGCTTGTTTTTACAGAAGCTTATGGGAGGTTATGATATGCATGTGCAAATGCATACAGATATGATAATGTGTAGAGCTGGTCCTTTTACCACAGGAAGAAAAAAGAAAAAACAAGTCCGGTTGCCATGACTCAGCCCTTTCAAGCAGCTTCACCTGGATGACGTCAGCGAGTACTTCAAACTTTCATCTATATAAAGAAGAAGAGAAAACTATTAACACATAACTACAGAGGGAACAGGGGAGTAGATAATTGAACTTCAATAGCAAATAATCACTGCAAACCACAGGAGAACAAATTATGAATTTAGTAACTAGACCAAAAAAATCACTGCCCGAGGCAGGAGACAAATTTCTACAAAAACCTAAATGGACAAACTGAATCTAACTAACTCACCTCCACGTGGACTGTAGACCATACAAACCTGTGCAGTAAAACACTTCTCCCATAATAAAGTCATCCTGCCTCCAATTTGTGGCGAGTCATGGCTCCTTAATCCGGCCTTCTATGAATTATTATAATGTAATGTTAACAAATTTATTTTAATCAAATAAAACATAGTAAATTCAAATGATCATATCAGCTCAACACTTAATAAGCTACAACACTGGATATTGTATATGTAAACATTCAGGTAGAGTAATACACAAACTCTGTTATTAAGGAATAATGCACTTACACAGCACCACAAGTAGAATTTAATTCATTTTTAATTTAAATTATTTAACAGCCAACTATGACATGTACAGCGATGACACACCTTCCAGCTTCTCAACTGTCTGATGACTGATGAAGAGAAGTGACACAAAGGCTGGAACAATGACTGAACGGACGTTTAACAACACGAAGATGTCAGTGAGTTGTCCTGGAAATGTTGTGTTTCTGACTCAGCTGTGTGCACGTGCTTCCTGCTAGGAAGAAGCAGTGGGTGGCTGTACAAAGGCTCGGCCTGGTAAAGTGATCAGGGACACTACAGGGTGCACAGCGTTCATAATTTAGGGGCCCAAGCCCAACAACAAAAACAAAACAAAGGTATGAACTCAACGGAACCATTTTTCCTTTGTATTTGACAGCAGCATATATGTTTGATTTCTAATTTCTAAACTGAAATCATCAATTCTTAACCTTCAGTCCCTTTAATTTCTCAGTCTGTCTGTCTGCCTGAAGTTCTGTGTCGCCGCTGTTGCAGATGGAGAACTAATATCCCTCTGTTACCGTTGTTTATGCTGAGATCAGTGCATCTGAGAATGAAATGGTGGTAACGCTGTTGTGCTTTCACAATAAAAGACTAGCATTCCAAATTTTAATCAGTCATTTGATTTAGTGGGGCTACTTTAATGGCATCTTATCTGTCTTTTTACTTTTTGTTGGATGCTAGTAACAACATTTGGAATCCAGGAAATTGTTGGGGCTGTATACCGCTCACCACGGCTCACTGTTGAGTAAAAGCTATTGTTACAGACAATAATCCCAAGCTACAACCTTGGCCTTAGATGCTTCAATAAAAAGAGTCAAATTAATGTTTACACATAAACCTACACAAACAGTTCAGGGTTTATTACATTTAAAAAGATGACTTATTAATTGAGCTACTCACACATATGATTTTGCATCCAGCAAGAATGATAAATAAGCCAGTGTCAACAGGAATAATTTGAATGTGCCACAGCCAGCAGAATAAATTAAACTGGAACGGCTCCTACAGCGCCTCCGATGAAGCACATGTTTATTTCCCCTCAGTCGGTGTAAAGGTCACGGATAAACATAGCTACACGTACGTGTGCGCAGCTCACTGTGATCTTGATTTGCTGATGGTGAGAGGTGTTCCCAAAACAAGGGAACTTCACAAAAGTCGTACACAGTATCACAGCAGTGGAAACAAATGTAATCTTAATACAAACAACCAGGGAAATGGACGGAACATTCTTGAAGCGCTAGATAAACTAAGGTACCACATAATAAAGTCCTTCCATATTAATTCGCATTTCTCACCGACTGCCTACTATTATTAAACCCACAGTGTTGAATGGTGAAGGCACCCGCTTGCATAATTGCAACATACTGGGTTTGATTCTCGCCTGGGGGCTTCTCTTTCCCCTCTATGTTACAGTCTGTCTGCTAAAATAAAGGTAACACTTCCAAATTAGATCTAGAATAATGAATGCAGCTGTACAATATGTATATCTGTAATGCGTGCTGAAAGTGATAATAATATCCTAATATTTTCACACAGACCGTTTAAATGGAATTTATTTGTCTGGTGAATGACAACAATTTCTTCCTCCGTTGGTCTATTGTCCTCGTATAACAAAAGAAATAATGTCACTGCATAGCTTGACGTGTTGCTTTTTTATTTCATTAGGCCTTCAGTCAAGTTTAACAGAGGATTACAGCACTTTCAGAGCATAAACGTCCAGTGTGTCTCATTAGTGACGGCCAGAGCCTAAAACCCAGTGCTACTGGATGTGGCGCATAAGCTGATAACAGAGGGGATTTTCCCACTGTGGGTCATGGTACATTTTAATTCAGAACAATACAAAGTAACATGAAGATGCTCGGCCCCATTTATAGCTCCAGTAGTTCTTATAATAAAGGTTCTGACTCAGGTGACTGATAACTGCACATCAGTCAGGTCTGGCTGGTCACTGATATACGCTGCCAGGTAGTGGCCGACTCATAGTTTATGAACTTCCAAAATGTGATCAATAACCTTGTAGATGCAAATTACATATAGGTTTACATTATAGGTTTGATTACTAAACCCCAGTGTATAAATGTTATGAAAATCCTCCAGATTATTTCTTCAAAGCAGAAGTAACTGGTAGTATTTGATTACATTTGCATAAATCAGTGTCACACTTCAGCCTCCCTGCCAGGAAGTAATCTAAGTTAACGCCACGGTTAATTTCGAGGGTGCTACTAAAACGATAAGCCTGCTCTTTGGGACTGCATAATTAACTGCAAATTGCCAAAACACGTGTGCAACAGAGAGAAAGAATCTGTGTGTGTGTGTTGAAAGGAGCATGTTTCAGCACACACACACATGAACATTATCTAAAAATGGCTCTCCCTCTCTCCCTCGCTCCCTCTCTTGCATGCGCACTTGTTAATTAAGTCCTGGAGAGCGGTCTTATCTACGAATTTGCCTTTTCCTCTGCTTTCAGAATTAATAAAACCATTGAATTTAAAGCAGCTTTAATGGGATTCACATCAATAAGGGTGCAGAGCAATGGATAATTGATGTCTCTGTGTGCTTTTGTTTACATCATATTACTTCTAGGAACTGAAATGTCAAAGTTTCCTCAAGAATGACAAACAGGACTGTGTGTATTTCTGTCTTTGGGAAGTTTATTTTTCATTACACTGTATGGCAGCTGGCATAAATGAGACACTCTCAGCCACTTACATCATCAAAACGCTCACAGTTTGGCTTTTCACAATACAACCATGACAGAGTTAACGGCACTGGCATCGCATGGCAGCTGGTGCTGCTGTGAAAGCTGCTGCATCGCTGGGATGAACATTTCAAAGTGAAATGTCTGAAAAACAAACTCTGCAGATTCCTTCAGAGACCAAGGTTGGATCATGAATAAACCATGTTCGGGTTTGTCCTCTGTGATGATTTAACCACAACACTTTACGATAAATAAATGTATGGTCTATCGTTTGTGAGGATAATAAAGGTAGAAGGTAACGTGAGAGGAAACTCGAAGCTGTTATTTATTGTAATAATGCCTCTTTTGCGTTATCACTACAGTCTGATTTGTGTTTCAGTGCAAAGAGCCTATATTCTGAACTGTACCTGAACCCTGCTAATGTGCTGCCTACAGTAGCTACACACACTGTACATGATGCACACGAGAAAATATGTCGGCTAATGTCATTCATGGATGCATTGGGAGAACTGCGTACTGCATGAAAACACTGCTCAGTAGTGAAAACTGTGATTGTTGGTACCAGTTACGGTTGGATCTGGGAGGTGAGCACAAGCAAACCAGGTCAGTGAATGGAAATCAAAGGTTACCAACATGAGACGGTGAGTAGATCTGTCAGGGGTGAGTGGGCCAGTGTCGGATTAATATGCAAACAAGCCACGAACATTTTAGCACCACGCCGCGATACGCAAAGCGCTTCCCTGCTCTCCACACTGGACTGTTTTCTCCCAGTGGAATTTTGTTCTCAAAGTTGTTTATTTAATTCAGCGAAAAGTTCTTGAAGTTAAAAAGCGATAGTTTGTCAGTGAGCAAGAATGTTGGATACTAACAGTTCATACAGCATTTGTAGAATTCCCTGCCTCAGAACTGTCTGCAAACCATTTCTGCTGTGAACCACTTCCACTCGGGAGGTTTTACTGTATGTGTGGAGGGTGCGACACAGCCGCTAATAATCCAGAACAACACAGATGTACGCCAGAAGCTTAGCTGCAGCTCTGTGTTGTTCCGTCTACCTTGATGTGGAGCAGACATAGTCTTTATCCTGTAACATTTGTATTTTTTTTGCATGCATTTTTTCACAGCCAGGTCAGTGACTGTTGTGATTTAGACAAATGCATTAAAAAAGGAAACAGGCCTATAGCAGAATGATCGGTCTAACAATAGTGTTATTCATAACGTATTCATGGCACAGACATGTCTGTTTGAGCTGTTTGTACAGATTGGGGTCAGTGTAAACATTCGGAGACAAAAGCAGGACCTGGGTCACTGACTTTGGTGCCTCTCTTCCAGAATACGATTTCCAGTTTAGTCCCTTGGGCACTGTGCACGTTTTTTTCAACGTGGCTTTGTAAACACATCCACATTTCTGTTTAGATGTTTCAGAAGATGCTACATTTTTCTGTCCCAAACCCAACGCGCGACACAGAAACCCCCCCGAACGTCTCCTGCACCAGAAGGCGGCGATAAAACGTACGTGAGATGTGAGCGTTGGATTAAAGCCTCGGTGACAACACAAGGGAAAATACCCTGAGGACGGCTGAGTAATGAGGAACAATTCCTCCAACGCTCTGCATGTCCTCGTCTGATGCTTATGCAAAGTATCAGTTCTGTAAAACGACTTGGTTAATTGCTGTCAGCTCTGCTGTGTAGAGGCGAAGGAGGTTGACTGACAGGCTGAACATTCGGGTCTTCAATTACAGTCTCTCATCCTGCTTAAGTTCTTTGATTACTGTCTTTTTTGTTTCCTGCACTGGCTCATTCTCCTCCTCTTGCTTGTCTGAAACCTCTTTTTTTTTTTTTTTTAAACCACATTTCTTTTCCAAAAACCTTCTTCCATCACATAATGTGCATCTGACACTTGTTTTAGTTCAAGTAAACAGGCCTATCCTTTCATAAACAATCTCAGTCAGTCTCAGTCTGGAAGTCGAGTCGTGGCGTCTGGTCTTCTTTTTAGGAAATGTGTATATAACATATTGCTCAGGACATGTTCAGGATATCAGTGCATATGGGAAAGAAGTGTACACTATGTAAACGACAACGCAGACCTTCAAGTAGCCATAGATCATAACAGGAGATGACCTCCATTAACTGCTGTATATACATTTCTGTACTGAATGTTTACTCATTGCATTTTTCAGTCATGCTTCACACTAGAGAAAAATGACTTGTTGAATGATTTGTCACAAATCTAAAGTATAAAGTTAAAAATAAAAGAGAAAACAACACAATCATTTACTTTCATGTGCAGGACTGTATGTGTTTCTCTCTGACGCAGCAGATACTGAACGTACTGTATGTTGATCATAAATCAGAGTCAACAATGCTGCAAACTCCTTAAGCAGAACAAACGATAACAGAGTTCTGCTGCATCGCACAGAATGGAAATACTGTACTTTATAAAGACGCGGTTGTAGGAATCAATCAGGCTGTTTAGCATTTCGCTGACTGGGGTCTGAGAACAGTTCAACTTTTCATGCCCTGCAAAAGTCCGTCTCAAGTGATTTACTGTAGGCTCATATAGACTTACTGTCTTTTTATTCAGTTAGAAAAGGATGATGCGCAATATATCGCAGCAAAATACAAAATATTGTTTTCTCATCTACTGTTGAATTTAAACCTCTAACCCATCAACATATTGTAACGGCGGGAGGGTTGGAGCAGAAGCTACCTAGCCCTGGCTAACTGTTAGCAACTAACTTTCAGCTAGCTCAGGCGCTAGCAGGCTAATCTAGAGTGAACCTGCTCAATACGGCAGGCGGATGTGAGAACACTTGTGCCCCATACACCGCACGACCCCAAGTGTCTTGAACTGCTTCTATTGAGAAAACACACAGCTCTTGCCTTTTCTTACAGCTGCCTCCAACCGAGGTAGCTGAGATTTATTGTTGAACCACCAAATGACCGGTCACCTGTGGGGGGGTCACTGCCACACACAGCACCCTCCCACACGGTGCCGGCCAAAACACACACAGAACCATACCACATAAACAACCCCACACAAAACACACCCAACAACACAGGTTTACACAACTACTACACCTATATTCTCATAACACTCCTCACACACACGCTGAACTATTTACATTGCCCATTACCCAGAGTTCCCCTGGGCTGAACGCACCAGCGGCCTGCTGGGTCGCTACAATATGCCATGAGCGATGACGTTTCCTTTGGCTCTAATGTTGGGTTTTATTCGTATTAGAGTGTGACAAACTGCCAAAACTAATTTCCACCACTCTAGAAATCGCTGTTAAAATCTATTTAGATGACAAAACATGCAAAGACTGAAATGAAATCCACAAGTCTGACCATGTTGACTGGTGGTTGGATATTAACAGCACTCTCCCATGCAAGGGTTTGATAGATGGTTAATATTTCCTCTTGTTTATGTACTGTCTGAATGACTTAAACTGACACTGTACAATCAGAACTTCATCAATATGTGTTGCATGTTCCTGGATTTGAGTTATGTAATGTAATGTAATTCGGAGTAATGACATTTAAACGAGAGTCACCTCGTGCACAGTAGGATTTGGTTACTCACGTTCTTCTTTCTCTAACACTTCCTCTCAATCTTGCACTTTCATCTCTTCCTGGCTCTAATGACATCATCAATCAATACATCAAGACAAACCCACGTGTGAGTAGCAGCTTGCACAAAGTACTGAATGCAGAATGTTTGGTAGCGGCACGTTCAGTAATGTTAACACTGCAGGAGAAAGATAAACGACTGACTAGTCTCTAGTTTTTATAATGACGTGACGAATGATGTGTTTCTTGTTACATACGGTAGTGAGTCACCAAATATACTTTCATACTTTTCTGGAACAGTAACACTTTGGGTGATCAGGGAGAGGTTTTATGATGAGGCGTACAGTTATGACTTCAGTTGTTTTATGAAATACAAGTACACAAGCTGGACAAGTCACTGGCACATAAACACATCAGTGTTTGTAGCTACACAAACAATGAAAAACCTATTCAGTTTCAGTCTGAGTACTGTTATGAACAATAACACACGTCTTCAACATGCATTTAATAGAAATTCATCAAGAAAGTTCTCCTTCCATAATCTCTAAGACAGACCTAATAATTATGTTTTTTTTATGTGTGCATAAACCCACAGTCACGTCACATGTGTAAAGAGTAGACTCGCTACAGGTATGCGCACAAAGGACTGAGGGTAGTAGGTGTGAACTCTCCAGACAACTGTCCTCGGGCTGAAGAAACTGCCTCGATAGGCCCTGAAAGGTTTCTACTGCAGAGGAAGACGTCCAGCTTTCAGACAACCTCACCTGGATGACTGAGACTCTTCACCAATAGACTGAGCAGAGTATTTCGCACTGCAACTGCTCGACTGAAACAGATGCCCCTGCTTGATTGGCCTGCTGTGCTAACTACTGCACCATGTTTCAGCTCATGATTTCATATTAACCAAATTAAAGCCAAATTGAAGTGTCTGTAAATAAAGCTGTGCAATTGACACACACTATAAATTAGCAGATTAATGAGGCTTCTCAATCAGTTTCCTTCATGCTGCTGTGAGCATTCCCACGTAGAACCACTCAGCTATAGGAGAGCAATACTTCTTTTGATGCCATTTACAGATAACGCCAGTGACCTGAAGCTTTCTGGAGATGAATTATAACTAAAATGATCAGTTACCCCCTGGACGGAGACGAATGGCTCTTATACAAAAGCGGTTTTGTGTATGTAAACCTATAAGGATCCAAATGCCTTTAGTTTCAGAAGATACAGTTTTACTGTAGAATGAACTATTCCTCAAAATCTAACCAGCCAGAAAAGAAAACACAAACGAAAGCACCAAGGAGTCACAGTACGAGAACAGAATTGATTTTGACTAGTCAAGAACAAAAACAACAGAAGGAATTTTACTTTCACCCTGTATTTTAAATAAACACCAAATAATAACAACTGGGGAATCGCAAAAGTTAGAGGAAAACGTTATTAAGAAAGAATCATTAGTTTTTGCATTACGCTCCGTATTTGAAAAAAATCAGCTGAGATTGGAACTGAAGGGGAAAAGGTGATTGTTAAGTTAATCGACCGCTGCAGACACTTCATTTACTTTCACAGAATGGGGAAACAAATGCAGAAATAAAAGCAATACAAAGGAAAACAAGTCAAATGTGGCGTGAGACTTCAGTGAGATGAAAGCCGGGAAGCGTGTGTTTGCATTATTGATCAACCCGAGTTCTGAAAAGGAAGCATTGTCACACAGCATCTCTTCACTTTGTAAACGCGTGTGTTCCTTCGCTGCCTCACTGTGGACGTACTGTACTTCCATGATGGAAGTTTGCTTGAGTCTCCTGACAGTTGACCACATGTTGCCCTTGAACGTAACGCGGCCACTCACCCGTCTTAATGGGGGGCCCACGCACATGAGTACATACAAGCTTTTTATTAGTGATGACAACATGGCTTCCAGTAGCTCCTCAAACGTCCTCTTCTGTCACTGGATCATTGTTTAGTGAAGCATAACATGTGCATGTACAACATATTGCTGTGTGTGTGTGCGTTACATCAGGTTTGGGGGCATCTTTTACTCCAAAGAAATCATTGCATATGTAAATGATTTGGTGAGACATGCGTCTGTTGGTACATGTGGCTTTACGTCAGGGCGTCGCTTTCGTACTTGCGTGCGATTTGCCGCTTCTAGTTGCTGTAGGCGCATGAAACGTGACAACGGATGAGGCCAGTGGGTAACAGCTTTCCACGCGAAGCCACACGGGCATCTCTAAAATTAACGCGTCCGCCTGCTCGTGGCCTCTGGAGAGAGGATTTGCCACCGGCGTCTTCCACTGAGTGATGTCTGTGTTGATGATGTATTGGGCGAAAAAGGAGACGCTGCTGCGGTGTCACGTTTGATTACTGTGAGCGTTGATACAGAGCTTTACAGGTGTATGTTCACATCGTCAGTCAAAGTTCAAGACATGTTAAATTGTTATATCAGCGCAAGATTTTCATTTTTTTTCTGTTTTGTTGTGGGAATAACATTTTTATGAGCAACGTTGAAGTGAATCGACTTTCTGCAGCGTGTGAACATATGCATGCTGCACATGGATTATTAAGCTCAAACCCTGATCAGTTACCTGCCTCAGCTAACACGACTTCTCATCCCAGTAATTAGATCTGTGAGTTCTCTGTCTGTCTTGTTGAGCCACTTCGTTGGCGTCTTTTTCTGTCTTCCCTTAATTCTCTCCATCAGTTACGCTGCCGTGCATTTATTGTGCTTGTGAAAACACTCGTAGGAAAACTACGCAAAGTCTATTTTGCTTTTCCGTTCAGTGACATTAACTCAAACACAGGTACTCTGCGCAGCGTCTCAGAGTCATTACACTCTCGCTAACGTGCCCGTCTGGAGACCACACATTAACCTGGCAGCTGCTGACTGGGTCAGAACCTGTACTGTCTAAACGGCCTCTTGAGGATCTTCAGCATAGTGTATTATTTGTTCCGTGCTTCAGTGTCAGAGTAGACGCATCTGTGCAACTGAGGATTTTCAGCCGCGTAACGTTATCAGAAGCAAGTACCTGCATATTTGCATTTGTATGGCATCAGTCCTGTGTCGAACCAACGGACAGACTTAGTCCTTAAACACAAAAACCCATCTGACATTAATACTGTACCTCAGGTCTCTGTCTGGGAACAATTTACCTTAAATCCACTATTAACAAAACATTTCAGAATATGAGAGTTTTAGTTTTATCACTGCTGGTAGCTAATCTGTTGCCAAAGTGGCCCAAAGGTGCACAGTGGGCAGCAATAAAGGGCAGGTGATATTAAAATCCCCAAATCAAGTCTTTATTGAATTGAGTGGAATTGATTAAAATTTTCATTTCACCTCTTATCTAGATAAATCCCTGAGATAAATGAGAAAGGGGGAAGGGAATAATGGGATGAAGGGATAATTCAAATTCAAAACAAGATTATGGAAAAAGAAAAGCGAGTCAGAAATCTGCACGCGGTTGAAATCAAAGCGTTGACTTTTACGTCAGTTTCATAGTTAATGTGAGTAAGTAAATATATTCAGCACGTTCAGTCGACGGTGCAGCTGAAGTTCCTCTCAGCCTGAACGCTTCTCTGGGCAGCGACTGGAGATGCGGATCTGTAGAACAAGACGTCTTTGTGACAGGAGACACATCTGACTCACAGCACATGTGACAACTATTAGCTACAACGTTCTAAATATTCGACGTTCCCATCGATGTGATATCAGTCCAGCTGGTTTCTGGGGACAACCGGTCCGTCGGTCTGTATCTGGGGCAGCCTGTTATCAACACACAGGAGACAGAAACTACTCGTCAAGAGACTGTGTTTGTCTTTATTCTTATCTACATTAATAAGCATCCAGCTCCACTTTAGAGCAGCTGCAGAGGGAGATAAATCTAAAATACTATATACATATATATTTATCTCATAAGTTTGCAGTATTGTCTTGAGGTTTGAAAACAAATTGGTCGATATAGTAAACGAAATTAAATACAATTAGATGATATATAGATAGATAGAGTCACTGCTTTGATTAAACAACCATTTAACTCAGCAGACAGAAAGCGTCCGTACTTGGCTCTATCATGATTCCTTTGGTGTTGAAAACCGTTGTTCAGCCGACACAACCATCTGAAAAAAAAAGCTTCTCTGCCTCCAGTGGTTACAACAATGACCAAACCCGAATCTACACTTGATGTAAATCCTTAAAGCCAGTCCCAGCTGCAGCCACTTTGATTTTGTGTCACATTCCACCTGTTAGCGGCACATGAAGCGGCTCAGGAAGCCGTCACTCACCACCCTGCGTCGATATTTCAACACTAGCTCAAAGCTACACCTACAGAAACACATGCTAGACAACAGATACGCTCACAAACCGCACATACAGACAGGAGCCTGACAAGCCAAGACGTGGTTATTGGCCTACCATTATAGAGATTTAAGAGATGAACGCTCCCAGTCTGTGGACCAGCTGGTGACGGCTTGGGGAGTTTGTATCCTGGCACATAGTGGTTGTGTCTGTTCTGTCATTTGATCAGGGTTTTGCTGTTCTCTCGTGTGTTCTTGTCTGTATCTCTGGAATAAAATGCTATTGGACGTATTGGTTACTAGGGTCTACAGACACATGACCAAGCCTTAAAACGTATCTGTCTTCATAGGCAAGACCTGAGACTGATGCATTTGACCTTGTCATGTAAGTTGATTAGGTTGTTTAGCACTATATGAAGACACCGTCTACACTTCAGAGAGGAAGCAAATGACTGACAAGGAGCGGAAAACAACAGCTATCAAACAAAGACCACACTCGAATTACATCCTAACATGAATCATCCTTGATTGCTGGGCATGGGAATGAGAGTTGAGGACAAAAGCCTGACATGAGGAGGGATTGTTGAGGCTTCTTGTCTGCCAGACACCAAGCTCACTGCGCAACGCAATGTCTGTGTGACACCAAGTGTTTAGAATCACACTGGCAGCAGATCACACACAGGAGCAGACTGACAAGAATGGACACACAAATGGCATGTGTCCTAGTAGACGCAGAGGCAGCTTTCACGCTTTGTGTTGTTGCGTTTTGTCTTTTACTGAAGAAGTAAAAGGTAAAAAAACACAATTTCTGACTTCTAGCAGTATATAACTGCTGTAGTAGTATGTTCATACGCTGCCTACACAGTTATTGTAAAATGTTGTGAGATCTGTGACCAAGCCAGCTGATAGTTCATGTGTGAGGAAGAGGCGCCTCATGCTGTTCACACACACACTGGCTGGTCCTGTGTCTGAGGAACCATACACAAATCACACTGTAGCTGGATGGGAAGGAAATAAGGTCCGATCCCTCCTCCCCTTCCTTCAACTTACTCTCATTACTTTGTCATCTTCTTTGCTTTTGAATTTAGCTGCTGCATCATCTTCCTCTGTTAGTACCAGACTGGCAGACAAGAGGCCTCAGACAGCACTAAGCAAAACGGTAACTAGAGATCAACAGTGTTGGCTATCACAGATATTATTTTAGATATTAAATATAGGAGCATATTGTACTCTGTTAACTTGCCGAATGTGAAATAAGTCATAACCATCAATCGATTTCCACCATATGAGAGTTGGACAACACTGTATGCATCACACATGCCAGTTATGTATAGTGTCATGATTTTGTGCCTCTAAATGCAGTAAATACAGTACAGTAACAATTCTCTGTGACGAAGGGCAACGCAATCATTTTTACATATTTTACAACATGATGAACAAAGGTTGCTATAAACAATTAGATATACTCACTGCAGTAGCAGGAGCCAAACAAGGTGTAAATATCTGACACTAAACAAGTGTGTGGTTGTGGTTGGACCCGAAGAGCAAACCGGAGGTTGGACGGCTTCCACCTGATGCTTCATACAGAAAGCTAACGACAACTTTGTGCAGAAGCAAACGAACTGTGGCTGGTTCTTTTGGTATAGAATCCGTTTCACAGCTGCTGTTTCTGCAGATGTTTCAGAAACCTGCTGATTTTCATGACTTCATCTGGTCTAATGGCAGACGTCTGTCATGGTTTTATTTCCATTTAGGGATTTCTTTCCTCCTTTCAACAATGAAATCATGGAAGATAAACAACAGTGCGACGCTACTACTGCAGAGTTAGATGAAACAGTCACTACCACTGAGACAGCAGGCCTCAGACTACATGTGGGCCATCATCTCTCTGACTGCTGGTCTTCTTGTGTTGACTGTAGAGGAAATTGTTCAATACAAAGTTTTCATAGTAGAACATCATGTGTCCCCACTTTGACTTTTATTGAAACTTTTGCATAAACTAAACTTTGCACAGTTTAAGACACAAAAAGGAGACAAAGTAAGAGAGACAGAGATAGAAAATGAAAGTGACAGTGAGAGGGGGGAGGAGACTGACGCAGAGATATCTTTAGCTTGGACAGACTGCACTCACATTCGGTTGTCTCTTCCATCCTGAATCTGTTTCCCTCTGCTTTTCTCCTAAGAGCTGACAAGTGGAAACAAAGGAGAGGCAGACGCTGACAGCAGCACAGCAGGGGGCCGGATGTGAGATCACGCAACTGTACCGGGATCTGTCGTTAGCTAAGCCCTTTGTCGCACTGGAGAATGGGAGTTGAACCCATTTCATTTTGAAATGATACACGGGGAGGGTTTTACTGAATACAATGTATGATGTCAATTTAAGAAACGCTGGGAATATGAGGGGAATTTGCACCGATGACTTATGCTGAAACTTGTTTTGATTGGCTTGGTCATGTGCAAAGACACAGAGATGCTCCCTCTCTCTAATGGGGGAAGATTTCATAAAACCACTCTGCATGATTCCTGTGTGGCACCTCTGAAGTGGCAGGAACACGACCTTTTGCAACAGTAAACACTCGTCTACAACAACTTAACAAAAAACGCCAAAGACCCTCAACTGTTCAGGGCTGACACAGATTGATTGAGAGGGAGAGCAACAGAGGGAGACGTTTCAAAATGGATTCAGAAGTGTTGGTAAATTGATGGATTTTGTCCAGCTCAGTGGGACAAATAGGACTCCAGCAGCAGAGTGTTGCACTGAAGTCGGACTAAAGCCGACACTGGCACTAATTGGATGCTGTGGATGTGCCAGGATACACAGTGAGGCCTGGGTGTGTGTTTGACTGCGCTTTGTGCATGATTGTGATTGTCACTGGGCTTCTTTTTTATTGATTTGGAGTAAAAATAAAAACACAATCAGTCCCTTGCCGTGGCTTCGCTGTGTGTTTGTGCGTGATGGAGGCAGACGTGTTTGAACTAAACACACCAGGTCTCTGAGACAACATGAGTAATTCTGAACGTCTGAGTCTCATCTCTGTGATTAATGCTTTCCGTCAGACTTTTGGCTGTTTGTGTCTAAAAGCAGAGAAACTATTTACTTTTCCGAGGATTACGTTTATGGCATTTCTGCCTCACAGTGCAATTAAAACTAGTCTGAAGTGACAGGAAATGTGGAAGAAGGAAAGGCGAGGATACTTCATGTGACAATGGCTGGAAGCAGTTTGTGAAGCCTTGATCTTGAACCTGTAGTGCAGCCTTCATGACACCTTGGGGAATAGCTGGCATTAGTCTTCTAATGCTGAGCTTCCATGTGCTCAAGAGTACAAGGTGCTTATCTTATTATTTAGACATGTGTCCCTTCAAAGTGAACAGACTATCTAAACAGGACTATGTAAGAACAGGTCGGCTTCACATAGAACATATTAGTGTGAGCTTCTCAGTAAACCAAATGGATGAGCTTCATGTCTAAATGAAGCCCCTAAAAGCTTCCCATGCTCTCATCTGGGCAGTTTGTCCCATTCTGTCTTCTGCAGCTTTCTCAGATTGGATGAGAAGTGTGTGATCTGCCATTTTCACCTCTCTCCACAGACGTCCTGCTGGGTTTCACATGACTTGTCCAGAAGCAGCTCCAGCGTTACGGTAGTTTGTCTGCTGTGATATAACGGTGACGACCAGAAGCCACAACGTCCTTCCAGTCGATCCGTAATGACGAAGTGTGTTTCCTCCCAATAATAAAGTTGGGACTGCCAGGTTTGCCATTTAGTTTTTCTTGTCTCAGGCATTTTGAGGTCATTCCTTATCACCCTTATTACATCCTGAATCCCAGTTGTTCCAAGGTTTGTCCTCTTCATTTTTTGACGGAGGCAGGTTTGCAGTGAAGGCTGAGAAGATGCTAACTTGGCTGAATTTGTGGTTCGGTAAGGAGGTGCTGGCTCCACTTAATTTTTGGAGGAGACTGGAAGAATCACAAACTACTACTTCACGAACTAATAAATCAAATCTGAGTGGCTGAACAATGAAAAAGTCTGGCAAAGTTTGGGATGTGTAATTGTATGTATAAAGTAATAAGGTGTATTCACAGGACACAGAAAGAAGATTGTGTAAATGAAGAGAAATTTGGATCATCAATTTAAGAACTTTGTGTCTCAACACCAGCAAATAACATCATCCAGATGTGTCAGTGCAGAACTAGGACCAGATACGGTTCTAGTAGCAGAATAAGTGACACAGGGCTGTGGGGAGGGAGACATATGAAGACTCAGAATCAAGTCAGATGGAAGCAGATGAAAGGAGCAACAGACAGTGGGAGAGAGATGTGAAGTCAAGTTCTGTGGAGGAGAGAGGAGGTGTAAGGCAAAGACATGCATTAAACTCATTGTTTAATGCATTCATTCTCGCCTTATTCCAGGCTGGGAAAGGCTCCAGTGTGACGGCGACCTTTGACCAAGACATTCAAACTGCAATCCCCTACATGTAACGTGTCACCATCAATCTTGGACGATGAGTCATGGCAACCCGACATCTTTTGGTTGAAATGTTTTCACCACTCGTCCAAATAGCTTCATGTCATCATCATCGAGTCTGACGATTGGTTTACTGCAGTTAAGTTACAATTTACACCTGCCCTGAAGGATCCTTAGGGGTCTCACCTCTCACAACCCGTTTCACAGTGTGCGTTTTCTGGTTCACAACAACGTGGAATACAATGATGAAAAAGATATGTCTGACCTGATTAATTAACAAATAAAGACATTTATGGAATTTATTGAATTAGAGGTAAAAGCAAAACTACATTTCACAGATCAGTCTCTTAGCAGTGAAGACATACTCGGGATAATGATCCCATCATCTTTATGTGAACTGTGGGAGCTGTCAGCATTTGGAGCGGAGCCAGCTGAAAGCCAATTTTGTCCAAGGCCTGTTAAGTGGGAGCAGTTAGAAATCGGGCTGCATGATTTCACAGCTTTTGTCCTCCAGTCTCTGCTCCTCTGCCCGGTGGACGTGAATGAAATGAAGGAGTGAAGGAAAATCTTGCACGCGTCCTCAACCTGCACGAGACTTTACCTCGGAACGATCGTAAACGTGTGTGAGACTGACACATGGTGTGTGCAGTCGCATCGAAGCTGTGTACATATATACTGTACATACTGTGTGTGATAATAATATAAAAATCGTTACAAACTGGAAATTCTGTGTTCTTTACAATTTAACAATTACTACACAAAAAAAAAGTTTATGCTTCAAAATAATACATAGTTTTACTTTATATATTTTGTACCCACAGATTTAACTCACTTACCTTATGGTTTGCATCAAACGAGCAAATTCTTCTCTTTTCATTGTTTTCCTGTCACACCAACAACCGAAGCAGGTCGAACCTTTTCTCCACCTGCTCCGCTCTAACAATACCGTGTCATGACCTAGGAGGTAATTAAAGCACCAGGAGAACGTGTTCAGAAACAATGAAATGCACGTTGTCACACACCCAGTGCTGTGAATTCATTCATGCAGAAGATATGAACGTCCACATAGAGACCTGAAACCCAGTGACACGTACTTAATGGGATACTTAGACGCACACGCAGAGCAGAAGGACCATACGCAGACTGAAAACAGGCCAGAACAGCACAGATGACAGAGGCATCGCGTCACACAGTTGTTATCTGCTGCATGTCACAGGGCTTATTTCAATGCAGTCTCAGCAGCAACGACGTTGGTCTTATGAGGAAGAACAACGCAGCTGATGGATGGATCCTAAAGGCGCTTTGAGAAATGTTTTCCACAACAAAAGATTCAAATGTAAAACGTGGAATGTGATAATTATCGGCCGTTGCTATTCAGCTCTATGGGGATGTTCACCATCTTTAGGATCATCCCTTTTATGGCAGCAGCAGGAAATTCACCGTGACAAATCTCAGCGTAACCAACCTGATGCACGCTGAACAGCAAATGGACAATATTAGAAACTTGCTGTTGGAGCACAGTGGAGGATTTAGCAGCTAATGAGCCTGACATTTGCATCAGGAGCTGGTGGAGACTCATCCGTTAACTCTGTACGTACCTACAGCACAGGCACAGGTACCTGCACTGCTCACAATATTCAGATGAGTGGTTACTACCTTTAATATATAATATGTATAAAGTATATGTGAGGGCGTAAGATGATCATCAAATCACTCACACTAGTTTTTGAAGATGCTTCTTCTCTTATACACAAATGAAATTAATAAAATAAAACCCTTTCAAGGTTAAACTTTATTTGAAAACTTCAGATGCATTTGAAAAGTTGTATTTGTGCCTCCTGACTAACATTACATAATGTGTCAGTTCTCGTCGAGTCACATGACAAAGATTAACCGACTGGTCATCTGGACAGGGAGACTACAGGCGAGTAAAGGATGGCATCATATGCCACCTCCTCTGATGAATGGTCATTGTCCTTGTTTGGCAGAGTAAATGAGAAGTTTTGAGGACCTTAAGTAAGTCCAGTCGAACCTGGACTGTGACTTGAACATGTACAGGATACAGTATTTTTCTCATTCACCAGTTAAATTGTGTATAAAATACTCAACACAAGCATGTAACCACATAAAATGATGAAAAGCTAAAAGGGTAAATCACAAAATGTGAACCAAAAGCTGGATTTCTAATCTAAGCACATGTCTCAAAGTCCCTGTCATCATCGCTGTCAGAACTTTGACTACATCTATCTCTTCTGATTTTTCCTCAGTCATCAATAAAGTTTTCTTATTCTGTTCTGTTGTCAGTAGAAGGGTTTGGGGGCGGATTGTCGACTGTCAAGGATATTTCAGGTTCTAGTTAGTCATGCCAGTGACAGACTAATCCCACTCTATCCTACTCCCCTCATTTCTCCCTGCTTCATTCTGTCTGTCCCTCTCTCACTGAATAAAACTATCTATAGCTCAGCCAGCCAACAAGACAATACTCTATTTTAGCTGCACAGATTAAATCAGGGCTTGACTTTCCACAAACACAGCGTCTGTTTCTGGGTGAAGAGAGAACGATTCTCCAGATTAACTGCTACTCTCTGACTTTTAAATCAACGCAGCGTCACAAGGTGGCGGATTAGCTCAAACCATCCATAACAGGCAAATTTCCAATGTGCAGACTGGCTGCACAAATGCTGCAGCGTAATCACTAATGAACAGATTTATCATTAATGTACGGTTTTCACTGATCACACATAATAGCTTCAAACGTATATGTTCAGAATTAAACAAGTCAACTTCAGCGTGAAGGTTTCTCTGCCTTTGTGTTGCTGTGGAAACAAGCCTGGTCAAGAGAAGTGCAGCTGGTTGACTACAAGCTGGAAACTTGATGTAACACGACGCGAACTTCACAGCGATGTGAGCAGCAGATGCCTGGACATGGCCAAACAGTTGACACACTGTTACTTTTGCATCTTTTCTCTCTCATGACAAAGTAACTAACCAACTAACCAACTAACTAACTAACTAACTAACACACAGTGACATAGACTACTTAGCTGACCTGACCTACTGTGTTTTATACAGTATATCTCTTCTGTGCTGGGGTCTAATCAGATGTAGCTCAGTTGCTACTATCTTGCACAGATGTTCTGTATGATCTGAGGAGTGACGAACAGAGAACAAAGAGGATGTGGTGACACAATGAAGGGTTGAGCAAGAAATGAGATGTGAGACGAAAAGGAAGAAGGACAAGAGACGAAACGGGTTCAGGAAAAGAAAGCACAAAGGTGCCAGAAGCAAACCTGAGCCTTGTTAATATGCATTTGATCTGTTTAAAATTATGATCAGAAATCTTCTTAAATTAGCTTTGGAGGATATTTTCTTATACATTTATTGAAAGTCATACTTCATTTATATTCACTGTGATGAATATTCTGTTTAAAGAGGTTCTAACTTTGATATCTGGGAGCTTTAAGTTCTGTTCTGCAGGTCAATACGTTTCATACATCTTCCTAGAAATTCAAAATACTTGATATATGTATTAATGCAGTTTAACATGTCGAGCAGGGCGTAATTAGTCACTTTTAGGAGGGCTTCGGGGTTTTTGTCATGACAAGGGACGTATACAACACGTCATCCACAGTGGATGCAAAGACATTCATCCGAATACTCTTCTGGAACGTCTATAGATACAGGATCTAACTCCTATTTACAGGAATTGCCTCTGACAGATAAGTGTTTAAGGAGTCAAAAAAGAGCTCAGGTAAGATTTGGTGAAAGACCAATCGATCAGATCAATATCGGCTTCAGCTCTCAGATTCAAAGACCACCAAGCTAAGCTGTGCGTCAGTGGGAGTCCATGAATCCATAGGTATGCAAGTATCGCTGTGTGTATTCATAATATAGTCTATTCAGGGAGCGAGGTTTAATGAGTGTTCGTCCCTCGACTGTGTGTGTGTGTTTAGCTGCTATTGCTGGCAGAGCAAACAGAAAACACAGGCACACACTGGCACAGAGTGTGCTGAAATAAACCTGCTGGTGTATAATTTGAAGAGATCGCTTTCAATGGCTGTTGAGTGAAGTGCAGCCTCAGAAAGAGGTTCAGCCTCTCCACGTTTGAATGGCAGCAGAGTTGCCTGTAAATCCCTGCCCGGGATCTGTTGCTAAGGAACCGCTCCTTTAAGGATGCTGATCTTTAGATAGGTGGGGGAAGGACTTTACCTTAATGGCAACATTAACACTTAACAAACCAATAAGCTGTGACATTTCCAAAAAATTGTCACTTTGCTCTCTAATTCCCTTTGATTTAGCACAATAAACCTTAGTTCAGGGAGATTTGCTGTTTGGTCTCTGAACCACAGTAAGTGCACCTGAACAAAAAGTCTCACAAAGGCCTTTTGTAAATCACATGTTGAGTTCACTGAAGCCTGAAATGATTACAGTTAAAATCATTTCAAGCCAAATTCCTTCCCACGGAGTGTTTTTATTAGCTTCAACATTTTGTTGTTAGACTATTTACTTAATGGTTGTCACCTTTTAAGAATCTTCACTTAATCTTGACCATAACTTTTTGCATCATTCCATCATCCCAGGGTGCATCAAGCAGCGTTCACAACTCAGGCTTCACGTGAGGCACCAGATTGCTTTGCCATCAGCCAGTGGAGGTGTCCGCCATGGCCTGACTCCCATAATGGCTGCGTTGAGCAGGATGCAGAGTGTTACAGAAGCAACATCTGTTTAGAGCTAAGTGAACAAATGGGCACCGATAATCAACCATGGCTAAGCCTAGAAAAAAAAAAAGAACAGTAAACCTAATGAAGGAAGTAAGTAAGCATTTAGAAAACAAGACAAGATGCTGTATATTAAATTGTGATGAGGTTTTAATTTGTGGGGTGTAATTTTCCAATTACGTCTTTCACGTTCCCTGAACAGCCATTTTGTACTAATTACACAAACATTTAGTGCTTCCATGAAACTCACCACTCTGTCCTCTCACCGTTCAATTACGCTCCACCTGTCTCATGCTGGATTCACGTCATGTCAGCAGACTGGTAATGATTATGGATAATAGTTCCCATAGAAACGAGTCAGGAGAACGAAGACTGGATGTGTTGGTCTCCATCGCACCTTCCTATTCTCATTCTGCTCCTACTGCCGTGTTTACGTCAGGTTTGTTGCATCACCTCTCATTTATACTGATGATGTTTATAAATGATAACTAGACAATTCGTTTTCATTCATACATGGACCTTTTGATGCAGTTTGATTCACTAACATTCGCGCATCCACGAGGTTTCCAGTCCAACCACTGCTCTAGTTCCAACAAGCAGCAGCTGCTGTTCAGAGCCTCGAGCAATAGAATCTCAAAGGAAACTTACTCATTTCCAACCCGTGTTTGCTTCCTGTTCAGGAGATTGTGAGCAGCAGCCGAAATCCTGCCTCTACGTCCAATTTACGACTTACAGGTAACGTCTTAATAAACCTCTAACATTAACCAAATGATTGTAAGTACACATTACTGTACTTAGTAAAATGTTTTAATCCTGCAAAATTCTATATAATCACTTTTCTGTCAGGATCTGTGACCTGACTTCCGGTTTCGAACTTTAAAAGTTATCCCCAGATCTGCTCTGTCCTGACTCTCACCAGCTCCACTTAGTTGCGTGATTGGCTTCACCTGCACCTTGTTGTGTGCCTCTCCCTTCGTAAAGAGACTACTGAGTGCTTCTAGCCACGGACCGTTTTGCGCTGAAGGAGTCATAAGGAAGTGTCGGGTCGGGGCCGACTATTTCCCCTATCTCCAGCTCTGTGGCTTGAGCCCTGTTTTTGCACTCTGGATTGTGGTGTGTCCGTGTGTGTTCTTTGCACCATCTTCTCCCCATCATGTAAGAAATCCCACCTCCCTGGTCTGTCCTTGCGTTACGCACTGTGTTATTTCAATAAATTGAAGCAGAATCCACCTGATCCTTACACCCGCTGGCTCCGTTCCAACTTTTTCTAATAGTATATATAATAATACCTTTGTATGTTGTAGATAATAAATAAGTTTGTCCATACATTATACACAGAACAGGACGATCGGACACACGACAGCATACAGCACAGATGCTGTTTAATATGAATTATGGATGTATCTGACGTTTTTACATGCGTAGGCTACCATTGTGCTGCATTTTAACACTAAACATGTTTTATGCATTGCTTCCTTCTAAGACTTTGTAGTTTTATTGCTCGCATATTCTGTATTATGCTGCATTATAACGCGCTTCTTCAACAGCCTTGATTTCCCCATAGACAGACAAAATGCGCTTTATTTTCAACTGGCCTGTGATCAGCTGTGCATGAATTATTCAAAATATACGTATAGATATTTTATTTTCAGATGTGAGTACAGTACAGTGACAAGAATAATAAGTGAAACCTGGCCACATACTTATGATCTAATAACAAACATATTATACTATACTATAATAACACACATGACAACAGAGACACATAACAACCAGAGATATGCAAATTATTTCTAAAGAGCTACAAACTCCCTAAAACAGTAACAACCACAAACACATGCAGATAAACTAATTCATTAAAAATTACACACAACTACAATACGACAAACATAATGTTGTTTTATCTAGTAAAGTTTTGACTGAGTCATAAATCATGATCTTACTACACTCACAGCATCGAGCCCACGTCTTTCTCCACACTTACGGGCACTTTTACTCCAAAGCCAGATCATTTCATGGTTCTCGCTTCATTTCTTACCAACTTTCAGCCGCAGTCCTCGCGCTGTGAAAACCAATTCAGCTGGCTCTGGCCACAGTTTTCTGGAACTCTCGTAACATGCATTTTACTCACTCGGACACGCTGCCACGGACGAGGACGCGGCTCGAGACTTAGTTAGTACGAGTGGCTGAACGTGAGAGTAAAAGCGACACAGAAAGAATGAGAAAGGCTGTGGAGACGCGTGTGCGTGGCAGCCATAACAACAGGTGAGCTGTTGTATAAGATTAGCTTCAGGCTACTAACCTGCTCATGAACTTGTTCGTCACTGGCCACACACAGAGGCTCACCGCTCAATTCAGAACCAAATATATTACTTTTTCAGAGGGACAGAGACAGATAAGCAGATTGAAAAATAACCCTGAGGGGGAGAGAACTGGGCGGGAGAGAAGGTGGAGGAGGACAGGGTGATGCAGAGTGTAAGAAAGAAGAAGAGTTGGAAATTCACAGAAATTTAGTGTGATTCAACTATAATGGCAAGAGTTTTAAGGCGGGATGAGGGAGATGCAGAGGCACCGGGAGGAGATAGGTACGAATATGAGAGACGAAGAAAGTCAAACTGAGAGAGTTTTCTGAAGGCGGCACCGCTGGAGGAAAGGGAATCAAATCTTGGCTCTCACAGGGAAGTTCGCATGATCACAGTCTCCTCATTCGAACACCGTTAGCAGCCTGTTGGGCTAATCCGCATCTCAGAGAAACGTTCATAAACGTTACTGGACGGACAGGACAAACTGCAGAATGACATCAAAGAGACATCGAAGCGATTAGGGTTCGTGACCAGTTGGATGAACTTGTTCATCATAGACCCACACGTGTTCATTGCTTGGATGTATCACCCACCAAGGCTGTTTGATCCAACCCTGGTGTGTGTTTTTGAGCTTTGAGCGCCTCCTAGTTTACAGTGGGGTCGATTGACCCCTCGCAGGCTGCACGAGGGTTAAACAGAAGGAAATGCTTTTAGTAGTTCATGTGCAGAAACGAAGAATCACCTTTGCACTCGTCTTGTTGTTTAGTTTCAGCTCACAGGGCGTTAATTATGTAAAGTGGTGTTAAAATACAAGGACAAACCCTTAAAGCCTCTAGTTCAACCTGTCTCGCTACTTACAGTTCAACCGTTTCGTTATTCGCTGGTCTAAGTCAAATGGTTGATACTGGAGAATAGTGAGGAAGGTGACGACACTGGAGCTGCTCATTGTCACACAATAAGTTCCCCATGTGAGAATTACATTTACACGCACACTCGCTCAGCTATTGCTTATCCATTAGTCACAAATGCCAAGTTTTGCATAAGGGTGTGATGGGCTGCTTGGGATTAAAGTTTGAAACGCACAATCATGCAGAGTTCACCATTCTGCAAACGTTTCCATGCAAAGAATGACCATATGCACATCCCCACGCTTGTGTTTGTGCTGGATGTAATGAGGTGAAAACAGCGCTTCTGCTTTTCTTCACTAGCTTACGCCGCACTGCTGCCTCTGTGTATTTTTTTTTACGTCTTATTTGTTCTGTGTAAAAGGAGATTTGCTAAATTTTCCCTCTGGATGGTTACCTTCTGAATTAAAAAGAGGAGGATTCAAAAACAGAAAATTAGATTGTCGGGTTCACTTTAGTATAATAAAAACGCAACGTTTTTTTTTTTGCTTTTGAAATTGTGTTTGTTTCTCTTTTTTTCTATGTTGGCTTCTACTTTCTTTCCCCTCACAGGTGATTTGTTGGAGTAGATCAGCAAATTACCTTCTGAGAAGACATTAACACCTGCCATTGTCCTTGTTTGTGTGTTTATGTGTGTTTGTGAAAGAGCGAGAGAGAGAGAAAGGCGGCAGCAAGGTGACAGAAAGTGTGAATGTAACACCACAGGGGCGATTATAATTAGAACTTCGCTTGGTTCAACAGACACACACACGTACCTGCCTCCATCCTGAACAAGCAGAATATTCAGCTTCGCCCCATTGTCTTGACTCAGCTGATATCTGCTTTGTGTTTCTTACAGTTTTATAGCTAATTTGGAAAACAGTGTCAGTGATTGTGCTGAGCTGTGCGTTAGCATTTCATTCTTTTCATCTGTGTATTATGTGTGTTTTATTTTCTTGGCTAATTGTTAGATAAGAAGGATTTTTGTTTTGTTTATTCTGAATGAAAATGGGAGAACCCTGCAGAGTTTCGCTCCATGGGTGAAGAAGCTGCTAACACAGAGCTGTTTGAGACAGGAGCAGGTAAAGGAGGGGGGATCGGTCGGAGAAAAGACACTAGGTTCAATTGGGAGAGACAGGGTGACAGATGGAGGGAGGGACAGCGAGAGAGAAATAGAGACATTAAACTATAGACGGAGAGCGAGCCACAGAGACGTAGCCAAGCAGAAGGATGCGTGATGGATGGAGGGATGACAGGTGTGATGAAGGAGGGAATCAGGGATGAAGAGGGGCAGATGGATCATCATGGCATCACAGTGGAGCATGTGCATCCGCATCCAGTCCTTCCTTCCCAGCTACAGCTTGTACATCACTTGATTGCATATCTGAGCTTATTATGGAGATTATGAGCATCAGCATTAACACAGATGTAGTTCGCATTGGCTGTAACAATTAATGTATGCTGGCACATGTGCAACGGCCATATGGCCTATGAGGCCTTTACGTGACTGTCTATGCAGGAAAGTAAAGCAAAGTTGTGTCACAACAGCTTGGCTCCAATTTGTGGAGTTGAACCAAAATATAATTTCAGCTCTTGAAAAAAATCAGTTCAGTTCAGTCTGACCCACGTTGCTTCACACCAGCAGCCGCATTCACTCAGCTTGTTGTCAGCGTGAGCTAAAAAAGTCATTGACAGTCAGTTAGTATTGTTACTATTGCTTATTTGCAGCATGTTGCATTTCTTTCCTTCTGTTCTATGTCAGCGTTTGTCTGTGCCGTACGTGTGAGTGTGAGTATGCTCCACCCTTCACGGTTTTCCATCCGAGGCCCAACTGTGGAGACAAGTCGCTTAGAACTGAAAATGTGGTTCTAGAGGAGCTGGAGGAGGCTGCTACTGTAAATGGACTGTGTTTCTCCAAGGTATACTTTAATTTGTTTGCAAGTTTCGTGTAGGTGAGCAGTAAACTTTACTTCTCGCTCGTCTCTCACTTTGTTTTCCACATGCATTCGCTCACCTGGATGGCTGCCCACCTCTCCTACCTCAGACAAAAGTGAGATATTGCTCTGCCCTGACAAATGTTGTCCTCTGAGAGACCTCTCTATCAGGGCTGACAGCGCCATAGAGGCACCTGCCCAGACTAGCAACAATTCTGTTGTGATTCTAGGGAGTCAAATGTCATGCAACACTTGCATCACAGACACAGCTTCCACTTCTTGGCCAGGCCCAAGTCTTCCTACGTCCCATGTCTAATGCAGCATTCCAGTCCTGCCTGGTCTAACGAGTGGCTCTGTTCACAGCTGCAGATGTAAAGAAGCTGTATTTTTCACTCAGGTCACAGTCACAAGCCTCAGCTACTGTGTGATGTACTAGCTTGTTCACCCATACGCCTCCTCCCGCTCAGCAGCCACGGCCATAAGCCTGCTCTCAGCTTGACTCCTCTTACCCCAGGCACCGCAGAAGTGAAATGACATCCCCACCTAACACAGAATCCAACTGCCTGAGTGAAAAAACTAATTTCTCCTGGAACACTTCCCTCCTCGTCGTCTGACCCTGATCATTTTCCTGTCATGTGGGCAAAAGCGGTTTCCACCTGGTGCTTATCTTGCTGCTCTTTGACGCTGCTGTCAGTTGTGCTTTTCTTTCTCCTCTCGCTAATGTCGTAAAAATGTCACCATACAACTTCAAAATTATGGAGATTATTTTTCAAGGCTACGTTTAATGACGTGATTAACAATATGTGATTTACTTTTTCACTCACTTTTCATGATCATGTTCATTTCATTCCACAGCGTAATAGTCATATTACATTTAAATCGAGTTCTTAATAAGAGAAATTGGATGTTTATTGTAAATGATAAATAGAATATAAAGTTTAAATAAATGGTTTAAACTAAAAAAAAAAAGCTTTAAATTATTACTTTAATTTTAAATTGTAAATGTTAAATTAATAACAACAGACAGAAAGTGTTATGTAACCTGATCTTTAGACTGAATTGTTGTCATTCTCCTTAAGATGAGAGACTGAAATAATGGACCTGCACGGGCACATCAGCAATAATTAAAGCACTGAAAGAAAAAAGAGGATCTACTGGTGGTGAGAGAGCAATAAGGGAAGGAGCTATGACAGCGTAAGAATGGAGAGATCAAGATGGGAGGGAGAGAGCGTCAGAGCAAGAGAGATGAGGGTGTGCTGGCTTGTGAAGTGAAGCAATGATGAAATGGAGTGAGACAAATTGGCAGAGAGGGGGAGGAAAAAAGAGAAAAGGGTTCCATGTGTTGCAAATAGGGGGCAGTAACAGTCTGTAGTAGCTTCGCTCTGTAGTGGGGGGGGTGGCAGGACTGACGCGACAACAGCAAGGACAGGGGTTGGGTGGGCGCAAGGTAGAAAGTAACGAGGGAGGGGGCGCAGCGTGGAGCAGCGGGACAGGAGAGGAGTACATTACAGAGCCAGCACGGGAACACAAACCGCTGCTTATCTGTCAGCGTTTCAATACAAGCCGCTGCTGCTCACATGCGTGTTTGCATGAGCCTCCGTATGTGTGTTATTGATTTGTATGTGAGTGGGGTGCTGGGCGTGGAGGATGTGGTGCTTCCTGCCGAGTTTGTGTATCACTGTGTCCTGTTCCCTGCCTTCATGTGTGCGCCCATCCCCCTGTTTGCATTTATGTGTGAGTACGTGCATGCACATGTTGGCAGGGGTTTAAGGAAATGTTTTTCCTGCCTCCGCCCTTGATATGCCCAGCTGAATACAGAGAGCTCTTAAAAGGGTATTACACCACAGAACCAAGGCCCTCTTGGAGGCTTTCACAACATTTAAAGTCTCCCCAGGCGGCGACCGCACTAACAATCTGAAGCTTCTTCGGATGCTCATGCCAGCAAATCGAGGGGAAATGGGACTTAGGCCTGATTCCCATCGATGCAAACAGGCCCCGCTTTTACATAACAGCTTTATTTTTTTCTTCCTATTTAAACATTTCTATATTAACAAACCCAAAAATATCTGACAGCCTCTTCTGTTTCGAAACGAGCAGAACCAAGGAGATCATCTTTATTCCATGCATGCGTTCTAACGGCCACATTAGCCACAGTTTGGTCAGATATTTGTGTGTCACGCAAACCTCGAAGCCACAGCAGAGAGATTTGCTGGTACACGTACGTTCAGGTTGCTGCCGGTAAAGAACCTCAGAGTTTAACTGCGTTGGTTATGGCTGCTGTGAACTGCTATTACTGTGCAACAAGGAGTGTTCAGTGTTGTGTCCTCTTTTGAAATAAATTCATTTGAGTGGCACTGTGCTGCTTCGCCATCATTAACAATAGCACTGGTTCAGTATTTGATTTGATTCTGCCTGTGTGTCTCCCCACTAAGCCTCAGTCAAACTCCAGCCAATGGTCCCACCTTAGACACAAAGCTAATGTTAGATGACTGCGTTTCAGAAATGGATGTTTTAATCAGTCCTTGTAATCTGCATCGTTAAACTTCATATGCTAACAGGAGAGAGAGTTAATGTTTTAGTACTGGCATTAGTCTTTCATCCATTTACGCTGGGTCAACAGTGGACGTATCCACCCAAATATATACAACTACCAAATTTTCCTACTGGTGTAATCAAAACCTGCTCTTTTAAAAAGTCTGAAAAACTAAATATAGGTTATCACAGGTTCCATAGAGAAATAAAAGAATGTGGAAACAACGGCTGCAAGCAATAGTTTGTGTGGCGTCAAACCAAAGTATGGTCAAAATAAATTTTCGATATAAAAGTGCTTTGCTATCATGTAGCAGCAGTGTTTTTATTTCCCCGTTATGGCCTGGGATTGAATTTGCATCACATGTACACTCACACTCACAGAAATAGACATGAAAACAGGGAGAGCAGTGAACCATGAACATACTGAACGCCTGCATACGACACATCGCCCCATCGACATCCCTGGTGTTCCTGAACATGTGTAGCCTGTCAGGCTGTGAAGCGGCAGGTTGTGTGAAATAACACCCACTTGATGTTTGCTATGACCATCTGCAAACGCAGCTGTTTTTAGCTCTTCTATTCATCTCGTTTCACCACTTCCCTCCTCTATTGTCATTAAGCTAAACACAGTATGATTCCTTCTCTCTCTCTCACACACACACGTTCTGAAAACGCTCAGAATATACTGAATTATGAGAATCGCCACAGAAGTCAGAGCAGCTTTTTGTGCGTTTTATGACAAAAAAGGTGAAACACTACATGTATGTGATTAAAAGATAAACACAGAACATTCATACTTTAAATGTCTTTTAAATATGAAATTCGACATACTTCTACTTCTACATGACTCAGCTGTTCTGTTTCTTCTCCTTCCATCACGGTGTAACTATATTTACTGATGTAACCCCAACCCTGACCCTGCCTACTGTATCTGACTAGTATCATGTTGTTCCCAAGAATACTGGTCAGTGAACAGGTCACGGTCTGACTGGAGCGTCCTCTGTCAGGACGGGAAGGAACAGCTGCGGTTTTACCTCCCGCTCTAATAAGAATCGCAGAAAAAGGTGAGTGAGTATATTTTGAAGATAAATAATCAAAATATTTCTTTGGAAGCATGAACACATGACAACATGTATGAGAGGTAGTAGCTGTGTGTTTTCTGTCGTAGCGTGTTTACTGCTCATACTCGCTGCGGTTTTTCCCTGCATGATGTGTCAGAAACGACAGCTCGCTGACAGTGAGTCAGTGTGAGTCAGTACAACACGAGTAAATAAAACCACAGCACACTTTGGCCATGCTTCTGCTTTAAGCAGCACTACTGGGCCACGAGTACCACAAAACAGAACATACACTATATTGTCAAAAGTATTCGCTCACCCATCCAAATAATGGGAATCAGTGCACAACACAAGGTCCATGAAGACATGGATGACAGAGTCTGGTGTGGATGAACTTGACTGGCCTCAACCCGACAGATCACCTTTGGGATGAATTAGAGCAGAGACTCTGAGTCAGGTCTTCTCGTCCAACATCAGTGTGTGTCCTCACAGATGCGCTTCTGGAAGAATGATCAAAAATTCCCATGAACACTCACATAAACACAAACCTTGTGGACAACCTTCCCACAAGAGCTGAAGTTGTTATAGCTGCAAAGGGTGGAGCGACGTCATGTTGAACCCTATGGATTAGGAATAATCACTAGGTTCATATGGAGTCAGGGCAGGGGAGCAAATGCTTTTGGCAATGAAATATTAACAACAATGAGGACAAATATTTTAACATCAGTTACCAAACAGCTGATAACAAATCCAGGAAACCTTTCCCCACTGTCCCCCGGACGTCTTCGTCTTGACCAACCCGTGTGATTCGTTAGTGAGGCTGAAAGAAGCGCTGGCTTTCTGCAGACAGTCAGGTGTAATTGTGCCTGAAGGAGCATCTGTCCTAGCTGTCTGTGGCACCAAGGCACACATTACCTTGTTATTGCTATAAGTTGCACTTGAATGCTTCACAAGGTTGTCATTCAGGGCATAGTCTAGCAGTGATGCACTTAGCTGCTTACAAATACTGATTTAATGTGAAATCTGAAGTCGACGTAGCATTAAAAGTTTCCCCTGCAACCTTTTCTGGATAGATCCAAACAGAACACGTGTCCCTCACTGCAACGTCTTGTGAGTCGGAACAGCCTGTTCTGTTTGCTGCTGTAGGTCAGGCGAGACCAGGAACAATCTGTCTGAGGTTGGAGGGTTTCCGCACGTGAAAACGTAACATCGACATAGTGCAGGTAGTCAAGAGGAGCAACAACTCCTCTTCATGACACAACGTCTCTCACCGCCAAGAGGCACAGCGGCTGAGCTCTTCCTGTCCTCACCCAACACGAAGAGCTGCGCTTTGGTTGCAGGCTCATTGCTTTCGGATCATAAAAAAATAAATAAAACAAAGGTTTTTAAAGGTTACAGCAAGGTGTGTTTCACTGCTTTATTATATTATACTTAACCTTCTAAAAACACAGTCACCAGTTATTGCACAGGCTTGTTTGATGAAAATTCATTTGTTAATTATTCTGGGAAAGAATCTCTCTGCTGCCAGTTAAGTCACTGCTGAGTTCCTCCAGTTTACCTTTGTGTTCGACTACTATCTGGCTCAGATAATAAATAATACATTTGCCATTGAAATGGCCTTAAATGTTGTTGTTAACAGATGTCAATTATTCCTAATGAGAACTCGGGTCATACAGATATAATCTCACCCTGTCGTGGCTGTGACTTTAACGTTAGTGGACTGTTTGCATCTTCCAGGGACATTTTTTTAGATTTTTGTTTGTTGTAACAATAATAAGTCATAAGGGGTCTGCTACTTAATTAGATATAGAACATGTAGAGTGTATAGAAATGTAGTGTTACTATAATGTGTCCTCGCTATGTCCTTGATACGACTGGACAGAGATTAGAGTCTGATGATGGGAGTGTGAGATGACTGTGTGTTCGTGTGTGAGTGTGTGTGGAGGTTTCCTGGAGGACGATTACACGGTTAAAAGATGGTGGAAGTCATGGTCCTTCTCTCTGCATCTCTGTCTCCGTTCTGATGAGGTGTCGGCAGGCCAGCGGCAAATGTCTCAGCAGCATTAAAACGGGAGATGATGATGACTCGCACAGCCAACGAAGTTACGCTCAACTACACTGTATATGAAGTAGCATAACAATACTCTACACAAAATGAGGTATTTTGGTTCTTCTATAGTCAGATATTGTTGTTGTATAAATCTGACCTTGTTTCTTGCTTAAAAACTCAAGATCACAATATTTATAGGAGGTTTTACATTGTAGTGTTAATTTTCTTGTTGTTTTCTGTTTTTATTTGTTTTGTATAAATGAGTACATTAAATTTGAAATGAAATACTCCATGTGTGAGGAAAGTCAAGACTTTCAAATTGTTAACCATTCAGACAATTACGTTTTCATGCACACACCTCTGGATTCATGAGGCGTGTGCATGTCTGAATGGTTAATTCAGAGACTTAGTAACCCCCCTAACAATTTGTTTACAATTTGCGTTTAAGTGATGACTACTGAAATTCATAAAGAATCTCTCACAGTTACCATCTACAAATGAAACACACAACTACCTCTAAGCCTGTTATTTGTGTGATTAGTCATGAAGTAAAGAGCTATTTGCGATTTAATTTCCATTATAATTGAGCCATGGGATGACATGAAAATGGGAGTAAACTTTGTCAATTTAAATTTGTTAAACCAAAATTTAAAGTCTTATTTCTTGAGTGTTTTGTTTTAAATACAATGTGATGAATTTATTCCAATATTTTCATTGACATATTTATTTCATTTGATAAGCAGCCAATCAATAAACATTATTGAATTATGTAAGACATGTTCAGTTTTACTAAAATAAGAGAGAGACAAAATGGACAAATAATGAGCAAGAGAGCGAAGACGTAATTAGGTGGATACAAAATCTGAACAGGGGAGGACAGGAATGAAAGGGAGGAGAGATTGAATCACAGCACAAGGTGAAAGATCGTTGAATGGTAAAAGTGAAGGCAGGTAAGTACTATTTGATAGAGAGGTAGATAGAACGAGAGATGAGAGAGCAAAAGAGCGATTGAATTTGAGGACAAGATGGAGGGTGTCAAACGTATTATTGAAGACAGATAAATACCCAAAGATAGATTGATGGAGGGGTAGATGGACAGAAAAGTGGACAAATACACATAGGTAATGAAGCGTAGGATGAAAGAAGGCAAGAGAAGAAGGGAAAAATTAGGGTCACTAGAGGATGAAAGGACAAAGGGAACCAAAAGAAAAAGGGGAATGAAAGAGGGAGGGAGCAACTAGAGGTCACCTCAGACAAATGGATGAGAAATGACCAAAGGAGTGAAGGCGAGCAAAAGATGATTCGAAAATGGGGTCATTGGAGGTAAAACATAAAGATGAGCGGAGGAAAATGAGAGGAAGATCGAAGAGGAGAAGAGCTGCTGAGAGGGTGAGACGAGGTGAGGCAAGAGAGAAGTGAGAATGGAAAGAAGCGTTGTTGAGAGGCAACAGAGGGGGAGGACAGAAGGAGGGCAGACAGATATTTCACATCTGACTTGTTATGTGGGGGATAATAAGCAGATCCATACGGTACAATGAGTGATGAAAACACCTCCCAGAGAAATACAATAAACTATTGGTAACAAATAAAAAATGAGAAGAAAACGAAGAATAGGAGCAAATATTAGTCTAATATTAGCTAGAGGTGAGATCCATATACAAGCCTAATCAAGCTGCATGTGAAGCTGCTTTGTTTTATAAATCAATTAGAGGTAAAACATTGGAAACTTGAGGTTAAAAAAGGTAAACGCGAGCTCTGAGACACTAGGTATAAGAGTTATGTCTTAATTCATAGCAACGAATCAGTGTGTCCATCATGACGTGTAATACATGCTGATTGGTTCTCTTATCTTGTCTTGTTTTGCAGACGACTGTCTCTTGTATTTATGTGTCATGGCAGGCATGGCCGTGGAGATCGCAGTGTTTGGAAATGCATCAGTCTCTCATTCCTCAAGTGAGACGTCCAAAGACGCACTTTTGCCTTTCAAGTGTTTGCATTTCCACAGCTTATCATGTGTGACTTCCCTTTTTCTCTCCAGTCCGGGAGTGAGGTCGTTCAGTTAGGTCCTCAGGTCAGTCTGGCCCTTTTTATTTCTGCTGCTCATCATCACAGGCGGGTCATTAACAGTCATCCCTCTCCAGCAGCATCAGCTTCATGCAGGGAAGATTTGAACAAACAGTATGAGAACACACGGGAATTCAGCAGGTTGTCAAAGATATGTTCGGATAAGAAGAGACTGGAAGAAAAAGAAGAGGAGAAGGTCAACAGGAATAAAGAAGATGGAGGATGTGGGAGCTGAGAACTCTCTCTAACTCCCCCCCCTCTTTCATCCCTCTTTTCCTTCTCCTCGTTCTGTGGTCTTCCTCTTTCCAGACCCCTTTGCATTAGAGTTAAATCGTCCATTGATCCCTCTCTAAACAAACACACATATGTATTCAGCACAGCAATACACCACTGGGACCAGATGACACAGCTTAATGGTTCTTGTGTGCTTGTGTGACAGAGGTGACAGAAAAAAGAAAGCATTTCACCAGAGTTCATAGTGTGTGTGTGTCTGTGTGAGAGGGTGTGTGTGTGTGTGTGTGTGTGTGTGTGTGTGTTATAGCAGCTTCTCTCTGTCTAAAGTCAGAAGGGATTTCTTCTATTTCTACCCCCCCCACACACACACACAGGTGATATTACTTAACAGTCTCCTCATTTTCACTCTTTTTAAAATAGTCTCATTTTCATTTACCGTAGTCAAACAAAAAGAACCCTACAAAAACATACACTATGCATGAGCGCACACCGTAGGCACTATGTCTTTTTGATGACATGTGACTAATATGTTGTTTTATTCATTTGTTTCAGTTGGTTCTCACATGATTAATTCTCCTTTGCTCGCTTTGGTTCTCCTTCAGCCAAAAGGACTCGTCTCCTGCTCCACCGCTGAAAACTGCATGGACAAGATGTTTACTGAACTGGAGGAGGGAGCAGGGAAAACACAGCCCATCTCCGTCTGACGGTGGTGATGTATTTCTTTCATGCAGTAATGTTTTCATTCGTTTAGAGTTTATAGTATTGACTCACTTGAATGAAGTGTATGTTTTACCAGAACTGCGACTGAAAGCTCATCTTTCTGCAGTGATTTGAACTAAATGAGCTCAGCCTGCATAGAATGAGTTGTTTTTACTTGAAGAAATTATATTTGTTTTGAATGGCTACATTAAAAGAAAACAAACATTTACTTTACTTCTATTTCGAGTAATACGTCTAATTGCACCGTTTCACAAAATGTGTAAAACCTGTGAACCTGTAACTCACTTTGCTTTGGCTAAAACCTCACGTTGCCAATAATGTCAAGTCAATTTGTTTGTGTGTTGGTGTCGACATTCAAGTCACACCCTCCTCTCCACATGTGCCACACTTCATACTTATTTTAACACCCAACCTGCTGTGAAACACCTTCACTTGCAGAGTTTACAAAGATTTTCGTCATGAACAAATCTGTGTTTTTCTCCCAAACCTTGCACAGCCACACGTTCAGATACATCCCCGCTGTTCTTTTAAACACGCTCTCAAAGACACTGAGTACATTTTTGCGAGATCAAAAGACTCTTAGGTCCTGAGTCGATCCAATATATTTTCTCGCAGGGTTTAAATTAAACATTCTGCATGAAACATGAAAATGGAAACATCTCCGGGGCAGTCAGCGCGAGGTAATGAAGAAATTCTTTAATTATCTACATTTCGTAATATGAAAGCCTGTTGAAAAGCATCACCTCAGAGGAGATGTGAAAGTAATTGTGCACAGGTGCCTCTCAAGGTTGTCGTCGTCAAGGTTATGGCACTGACTGCAAAGAGCACGTCACCATCTTTCAGCTTACCTTTAAGTTTGTGATTGATATTAAACACACCTCTATGTTTCCAGGCCTACAGCTGGTGTCCTGCAGTTGGAGGCGTGTTACTCATACTTGGGTTGACCTCCTCTTCCAGATGACATTGTCTAGCATAGCTACATCATGGCTACACTAGTGTGTAAAGCATGGAAGGTTTGAAAGTCTTTTATTCCAGTTCACTCTGCATTTAGCTTGTATCGTTTCCTAGGCTTCAGATTTCGGATTCAGATCTTTTATGGTAGGATGTGAGCTTGGTTCATACATTCCCTAGCGCTCTTCTGCATTCATGCGGTGATGTTGCTGGCAGAGCACCACCAGCCTTTTCAGACTTTAATTCTGACTAGTACTTACGTTACCTCAAAGGTTTCCCTTAAAGTTCTTGGTGTTTGCTTGACATTTATATTGATCCAAACCTTCCGCTGACTGACATCAAGGCAATATCCAAATCAGCATATTTCATCTTTAAGACATCTCAGTGGAATTTTCTCTTACCCATCCCAGCACTAGCCCACCTCGTCTGCGTTTTATTTCAGAATATACTGCGCTAATGTGGTGCTTGCTGGTGTCATCGCAGCATTCAGTCACCCAGAAAAACAGCACAGTATGAAGTTTGAGTCAGTATGTGGAGTAGTGTTGAAGGAAGAGGCAGTCACCCCTGTATGACGCTGCCTCTGCATCAACCCCAACTTAACAAATGCCCTGGAATAGATACAAAGACGAATCCTGGCAGGTTAAAAAGCAGAGAATAATCTAAAATCTCACCTATGGAATCGTGCACCTACTGTATGTTGCCGTGGGTTTGCTATTGAACCAGCAGTGGAATAAAGCTGCTTGATTAAAGTTCCAATTTCTTGATAATGCTGATTAGAACCATAATATATTAAAACCTGGAGGCAAGTTTTTCTATGCAGCAGCACTGAGTCTGAGAAAATAAGCCCAGTAGATGGTTCACTACTAGACTTAATTGCTCCTTAGCCTAGAGTATTGAATGATATGAACTGTACGCTCATCTATGAGCCACAGAGCTGCTGCCGCAGGTCAGCGTCTGGAAGAAAAAGACGCCACTGACCTAAAATCTCCGAAGGCCGATCCTGTGGCTCAGCTTTAATAAAAGGCGTGTTAGATATCCGGCTAATAACGAATCATCTATAGGCGGTGAGGGCCCGACCTGCAGGATCAGTTCACGGGGAAAAAGAAACCAGGTCCACAGCAGCGACACTAAACCCTGGAACCCTTTTCATACAATCTGTGGTGTTCTGAGTTTCCTGGGTCCAGAATCAAAGTAGCAGTGGATACTGCAAATACGCCAACGTAACTAAGGACAGCAAGTTGAATCTACTGCTGCAAGGTACAGAGCTAATGCTTGTTTTTAAAGTAAATGCTCCGGAGAACATTCTAAACTGGGATAAAAAAGGTTTCTGGGAAAACTGGAACCAATGCTCTGCTCCACTTCGCTCACGTGAGAACTAATTGCATCAGATATGGCGCAGTGCTCCCTCCACCAAAGTATCGTTATTACCTTTATTTATGGCCTCCGCCTCGAGGCATAGCTTACATAACCACACACGGGGAAACCAGGAATATCGAGATGTGGTCGTTTCTGAGCGGAGGCGAGCAAAGTGAGAGATATAGAAAGTGTGAGAGAGCGGTTTACTGTCACGTGTCAAGTTTCAGTTAACCACATTCTTCTCCCTGGGTGCGTTTTCTTTTTGTGTTGCAGTCTACAGATGTTGTGTGGTCTCTATCTTCTTTACTGCCACAATTATCCTGGGGCCTGTACCACTTAGTCTGACCCTCTGGGGCTTGGAATTTATTTAACCTTGCTATATGGAGGCTGAATGTGAAGTAGCTTTCGTAATGTCTATTTGGGGCAGAACTGGCATTTCTTTTGGGTTACCTAATGACTCCAAGGTTGGAGAAATATAAACTATTGTAATGATTAAAATATGTTTTAGGAAATAGACACTTTCAGCCAAAGAGAAGATGCCTCTAGGAGGTTGACACTAACATCTGTCTCAACCACCAGTTCGGTGTGTTGTAGAGCTTCACAACCGCTTTCCTGTGGGTATTCAGCTTCACAACTCTGCCCTCAGGTGATAAAGATGGATGAAGCGAGAAAAGCAGACGGATGATCAATTTGGTAAATTCTGATGTTTTAGAAAAGCAGAAATATGTTAAATATTGTGAATATGTTATAATATGATGAAGTTCATGTTTTTTTCAATAAAACCAAAACTGATAGAGGTTATTTAAATGTATATAACAAACAACAGTAAAGTTGCTGGCGTCACAGGACCTTAGTTGGTCCATGAGCTAGTCGGGTACAGTTTGGCCTAAATGAAGCATGATTACCACAACACACAATAACATGGCAGTGTGTGTTCAGGTAACGCCAGCATGTATTTACACAGGAGGAGTCGTCATAAACAGAACAGGGGAAACATCCTGATTTTGTAATTAAGTGGTTTTATTTCCAGTTTGCTACAGTATTACTTCCAGCCTTAACGTCGGTCCAGCAGCGTGACGGATTGAGTCCTTGTCCCGGCTCTCATTAAACAGTGTAGTAAGGAGTTGGCGCTGGATATGGGACTGATTGATGAGCGTGTCACCAACCTTGCCTCTGTTTATCTCCTCTCCATCATCTTTTGTCATCAAGGCAAGACCATTGACTGCTGCTTTATTAAACAATGTTTTTTTTAATGAACATACACATAATTAATGTTTCTGGTAATTAGGTGTTTGATAAATGGGGACGTCACGACGTGCTGTGTGTGTTTGTGTTTACCAAAGCACTAAAGCTTTAATATCACACTTATGATAGGTGCAGTGATGTGTTCATTCATCATTCCTGCCGTTATGAAGCACCCAGTGTGCTCTGTGGATGTCTGTGTGTTACAAATGGAACAGTGATTGTCAATTTCCTCATCCAACAAAAGTCTACAAATGGAACTCAAAAACGTAAACATCATACATGTTTGTATGTGTTGTAGTGCAGAAAATACATAGATTTGTATTTTTTATCATTTAGATGAACATGGACAATTAAAAAGTAAGAGCATGTGATAATCTCTGCCCGTCCTTCCATCACCTGCGATGAGATACACCTAAGAAACTCCCTTCATTCTTCAAGAACCTTTGGCACATTGGTTTTCAAATTCAGCTTTGAAATATTACAATTACACAGACAGGATACTTTCACAAATAATTAGTGAAGCTGCTTATGTTTTATCCATCAGCAGGTTCAAACCATGAAACTGAAAAAAATGAAGAAAAGTCACACAGGTGGTCCCCAGCGAATCATAGCCCACCTCACTGATCAGTGTAGGTAAGTATAGTTTAGTATAGTATAGTTTCATATTGTACACTATAGTATAGTACACTATAGTATATTATAGTACAGTATAGTATATTATAGTATAGTAGAGAATAGTACAGTATATTATATTATAGTACAGTGTAGTATATTACATTATAATATAGTGCAGTATATTATAGTACAGTATAGTATATTATAGTATAGTACAGAATAGTATAGTATATTATAGTACAGTGTAGTATATTACATTATAATATAGTGCAGTATATTATAGTACAGTATAGTATATTATAGTATAGTACAGAATAGTATAGTATATTATAGTACAGTGTAGTATATTACATTATAATATAGTGCAGTATATTATAGTACAGTATAGTATATTATAGTATAGTACAGAATAGTATAGTATATTGTAGTACAGTATAGTATATTATAGTACAGTATAGCATATTATAGTACAGTATAGTATAGCAAAGTATATTATAGTACAGTATAGTATATTATAGTATAGTATATTATAGTACAGTATAGTATATTATAGTACAGTATAGTATATTATAGTACAGTATAGTACAGTATAGTATATTATAGTACAGTATAGTATATTATAGTACAGTATAGTATATTATAGTACAGTATAGTACAGTATAGTATATCATAGTATATTATAGTACAGTATAGTATAGCAAAGTATATTATAGTACAGTATAGTATATTATAGTATAGTATATTATAGTACAGTATAGTATATTATAGTACAGTATAGTACAGTATAGTATATCATAGTATATTATAGTACAGTATAGTATATTATAGTACAGTATAGTATATTATAGTACAGTATAGTACAGTATAGTATATTATAGTACAGTATAGTATATTATAGTACAGTATAGTATATTATAGTACAGTATAGTATAGTATCGTATATGTAAACATTCACATAAACACAAGTCTTTGCTGTCTTTGAATTCACTAGTTTGTTTTCTATGCAATTTTGAAGAAATGACAAAAACAGAAACACTTTAACTTCAGTTTGAAGTGTTCAGTAGGTTATCAGGCCTTTTTCAGCGCGTACTACAAATAATCTGAAAGCACATATACTGTTAAACTACTATACTATACTGTCTCCAAATGTGATTATTAATATATATTATAAACTACAGTAATTCGCCTTCGTACTATGACTTCTATGACTACTATGCCTGTGTGTGTTGATCAGCTGCGTCATCTGCTGAGCAGATAGTTGAGTCTAGAGCTGGTCAGGTGTATGACCAAGCAACTGTAGGAATAACTAGTATTTGTTTCATTCAACTCAGGTGTGTTTTAAGTGAAGTATGGAAAGACTTTTTAAACATATTTAACTTCACTGACAGTAACGTCAGCCTGCCAGTCGCCTGAGACCCTCCTGACAGACCGGACCCACTGCAGCCACTAGCCCTCGCGCTTTCTCCCTCTTTCATGTGCTGTTATGATCAAAGAGTGACAGCAATCCCCCGCGGCAGAGAGAAACAAACGCGCCGCGTCAGGGAGTCCCACAGTGAAGGCAGGCAGGTGTGCGTTTGCAGGGAAGCATGCAGCGAGACAGCAGGGAAAGAGGAGACGGAAGTGACAGAAGCACAAAGGGCCACAGAACTGTTGTTAACCTCCGCTGTTTAAATCCTTCTGTTTATTACTGCACATTTATTGTTGTTGTTATACAGAGTATGATTCCATTTTATCATCAGCTGAGTCCCAGACACTTTTTACTGTATGTGAGTAAAAGCTTTTAACTTTTTTTATGGCTTCAACTGAATTTGAAGTTGGACCTAAATCACAACTAACGATTCCATATAGTACAGTATACAGTAACAAAGGTTACTGAGCTATTGTCTATTTCCATGTCACCATTAACTTTTAACCATGATAAATTTGTCTGAATTAATCTATTGTTGCAAAATGTTATGGACAGAATGTTGTTGTTTTTGTATCTAAATATCTCTAAATCTACCTGATAAGTGATGTAATGTATGTAATAAAAAAAATGTATATGACCAAAAGACAAAAAAATACTAGTAAATATCTTATATCCAAGAAAAGCAGTTTTCAATGTGTCAGATTTTAATCCATTTTAAATAAAATTTTGTCCTCCTTGAGTGACATTTGCATCTGGTTGCAGTTGTAACCAGACAAAAAAAAAAACATGTTTTAATACTTACTTGCACATTTTCAAAGCAGAAAGTATAAATGGCCCAAACAGGTGGTTTCTATCATTTGTTCCAAGCCAGGAATGACTGAAAGGGGCTGTTTGCCTCTTTGCTTTTGCTTGTTAGTAGAAAATGAAAATGAATGTGATTTGCTGGGTTTTCATTTCAGTCCTTGAGGCAATAAAGGAAGAACATTTCAAAGGGTATATAAAACATGTAGTATTGCTTTACATACATTACAGCAAAATGCATTACACAGATGCCTACAATGTCCTTTGTCTGCAAAATAAAGTAAGTCCAATTTTATTCACAGTACCTTGTTCAAACCATTTTCTCTCGGTCTCCCTTTCACACACACAAGACACTATACACCTCCAGACAGCAATTACCGTGCAGCAGATGTTGGCTTGAGAGGAGCAGCTGATGCACACATGCTCGTCCATACACACAGTTCTCCATGAAAACAAGCCGAGTCACAATCGCACCATCTTCCGTAACTGACTGTGAGTAATTGGTGTCTAACAGGCTTCACATTTTCTGCCCCCCCCCATCGAGGGCCACCCAGGAAAAGTGCTGCCTTAAAACACAAGTTGTCAACTTTCATCCTGCACTTGTCCTCTGGAAAAAGCTACACTTTATGAGGACAAAATCTCATTACGTAGCGCAGCAGGAAGTAGCCATCACCTGTCTGCGCTGCTGTAAAGATGAAAGCCAGCCATAGTATAATGATGGGGACATCGCCGCGTTATTGCACGGTAATCGTCTCTATTACGTCACACGAGAAGTCGTATTCTTTGTTCTCTCATCCTGGTGACCTTGTATCATGCCATTTATGCTTTTTAATATTTTCAGTTATGAGCTGAACCCTGACATCTGTGGGGTTCAAACTATTCCCATCATACAGTAACGTGTAAGCCAGTCAAGACTGGTCACGAGCAGCTGTTAATCAGCTATTTTGAGCTTTGCCGGAATTTTAACGGAGTAATTATTTGCACTTGAGGACACAGACACATCATGTGATTGCACACACAACAGACTTTATTGCAGTGCAGGGTGACGCTGTTTGACTGCAGCCTTTGCAAAGACATCTGTCTGCGCTGAAAGCAAGCAGGTGATGCCGCCATCTTTCCTGAGTCTCTACCTCACCCACACACAAATACACCACAGGTCAACTGCAGCCCAGACGAAGTTGGCACAGCAACAACAACAACAACACTGACTGAATGTCTGCCTACAGCAGACAGGAAGCCGCAGTCCAACGATGTTCTTACTGTACATTGTAGGTATTTGTGCTGCTAGACAGTGAAGACAGTAACGGTACATAAAGCTGATAAGAACTTACCTGACTTGACACGAACAAAACATCACACTTTTCAACTTTTACATGCATAAAATACAGTGTATTTCACTGAGAACAGCTGTGCGCTAGAGTGTGACCACTGGCTGGATGTGGGGTGACATGTATATAACAGGAGCGCATTTCGTATGAAAACCAACTCCTTGGCGGCTTGGGATTGGACAAGATGTTCCACACCGTTCACTGGCTGACTGACGGTGGCTGTACTTTAGGACCAGGCGTCCCGCAAAGGCGCAAGCGTGAAGTTTGAGTTTGTCGTGAGCCCTGTAACTGGGCCGAAAAAAATTTGCATGAATCACTTGTATCGTCAGCATATAAAGAATCGGGTTATCCCATAGATAAGCTATTTTTGATAAACATGGACAGAACCTGCGGAAAGGTCGGAAGGACGACCACCTGGTCACCCAGGCCTTGAAGGACCCGCCTCCCTCATCTCATTTCCAACATGTCTCACAGACAAACTAAGATGACAAACGCTGTACTTGGCTAAGGTCCCAGTGCCCATTATGTCTGTGTGGTAGAACTATTAGTCCAGTTTAACTTGTAAAATGCCTTCTCTATTTCCTTGGCGCTCAAAGCCTTTCATGCTGCTTCTCATTCACACTTTCACCAACAACAACACACAGCACAAAGCTGTCAGGAAGCTGCCTGGACCTGCAGGGGACACTTGGGTTGTGTGTCTTTCCCAGCAAAGCTCAAACACATGACAGTAGAAGCCAGGAATCAAACAAGTGACAGCCTCTGATAGACATCACTGACAAATCAGTTAATTCCAAAATACAGAGGACCTGAGTGCATTTGGTCTCAAATTGGTTTAACATATGTCATTTCCCCGTGTTAGTCATAATTAAATCGGAGAATTGGGAGAGCCCAAGGACGACTTGCTTGTCAAATCGAGCTCTCAGAATCTGCTGATTTGGTCTGTAAAAGAAGAAATCAATTAGAGCTTCCCCCTCGTGTGCATGTGTGGAGGAGGAGCAGCACATCAGTGTCTGACTTCGATAAGACCGAGCAGGTTGTAGGTATGAGGCCAGGTTCTACTGCTGTAGCATCTTAAAAACACTGATGTGATTCTACAAATGTCTATGGGGTCAGACATCAAGGGGTTAATGACAAAACGTTGCACATTAGAGAAGATTGGGTTAAAAAAACAGAAGATGGTCTGATTCTGTGTCTGGTAGTTAACCAACGTGAGCAACATGATTGGAGGCACAAATCAATGTAAGCCCAACACTGAATTCATTCATATCTAAACCTCGAGGGAATGTCTTTGAAATCCTCTCAGATTGCGTGAGTCAAGGATGAACTGATGAGATTTTGACGTTCAAAGCTCAATGTCACTGGTGGAGATCCATTAATTGCTACAAAAACAGAGAGAAGGTGCGATGACAGAAACGCCTTGAGGACAAAAAGACTCCACTTGGACTAAAGAGCGGACTGATTAGATCCTGGTGGTTCAAGGTCAGGCCACTGCGACTGACCATGTGTGTCCCGTTCTTATCAAAGCAATAGCTCAGGAATGTCTCGAAGGAATTTCAACACATCTGACACAAATCTCCACTTGAACTCGTGAATTAACTGTGATTTGACTTGTTGGAGTAGACCAACTGTACAACTCTCAAGCTATTCTGGTTTCTTAGACAAACGTGTCTCTCTAGATCGTGGCAGCTAGAATTTAATCAACAGTGTTGTGTTCAGTCAGCGGGTTCCTGAACAATAAATCTGCTAAAAAGAGGATGGATACGACAGAAGCAGTGGGAATCAGACCAAGCAACTGAAAACTGTTTAGCTGAATTACATGTACAGAGGGTACATGTAATTCAGCTCAGGGGAACATCTCCGTTGGGTGATCGTTGTCCGTGACACCTCGACTCCGTTGGTATTATTGGAAATACTGACTTATTATTATTATTTCAGGTTCACTGGAACAATATCTTATTTCTTTTTTTTAACTGTTTTTTATTATTATTTAATTTATTTATTATTATTATTTGTTTAATATATTCTGTATTTTTGCTTTAAACTGTTTTTACCAAATGCAATATTTTTATTGACTTTTCTGTTTTTGCCGGAGGAAACAGCGAACAAACCACCGCTACCAAGAAACAGGACGAGGTCATGTGTGCTCAGGAGACATTTTATTCGTTACACACCAGATGAGCCTAATTGCACGTTCCTCGCATCTGATGGACGTAATTCAAGGTAACTGCAGCATCGTTGTTCCTTTTTAATCCTCCACAGCTCGGTCGGCCAGAAAAAGCATTTTGAGTTTGGTATTTTTGCTTCAAGCCAAAATGGCGGCTGTGTTGAGACCTAACTCTTTGCCAGCATGTCTCCTGGTGGTGTGGTGTGTGTTTGATGCGGTGCATGCTGGCATGCTCGAAGTCTGTCTGTCTGCTCTGATCTGTTTTCCCACAGCAGGCGACCTTTTCAAACTGGAAACCTGTAGCCAGTGGCGACCTGCTAGCCGAGCTGTAGAAATCAGTTCACTACATCACAGCTGGGAAAACGCAGCAAGACAAAACGATGGATATCATACAATCTATTTAGTGAAATATCACTCCAGTCATTTGAATGAAGGTGGACTCGAGGCCGGATGGACATGCTGTAAAATGGTGAGAACACTGTAGTAATTGGCTGGGTTAGGTACGGTACAGTACCTCGCTCTCTGGGTTAAATCGACTCGAGAGGTGAGTGGAAGTTTCCTATAAAATAAGACTTAACTATACTGTGCCTATGAACACACATACGGCTGCTACTTGTTCTGCTTGGTTTGCTGTTTTCTGGCCAAACACCAATAAATTATAAAAAAAGAACAAAATAAAAACAACAGTTGCATTGGCCTATTTATCCTGAGCACATCTGAAATATTTTCGCCTTTGTTGCTTAACTTCTATACAATATGTTCACTCACATCCCACAGCTTCAGAAACCTTGAGTCGTCATCATGCTGATAAGCAGAGTGAGCACGAAGGACAGCAGCAAAAACACACTTTGTTTAGCACTTCAATACGTTTTGTCAGCAACATTAAGTCGACTTGACTAGATTTTTCTTGAAATTCATGACACAGTCCGACCTGAGACGCCAACATTGTGTAAAGCCAACTACTGTAAGTGTATTCCACAGCATCCAGCAAAGTGCAAGACAGCAGGTCATAGACATCTGAACACGTGTGCACACACCATTCATCTTGCCTGTCTCAGGTACACACCCCTAGATGCACCATAATACCACGATCCTCTTTTCATTTGGACGTTATTAAAGATGATGTCATTCGGTGTTGCTACAGCAACTGTCCTGACAGCAGCTATCACACAGCTTCATTTGAATGCACTTGACACACTTGTGCCTATTTCTCTGGGGTTACATCACACTTTCACAACATGTTTCACCCTCCTAGTAAAAGAACTGTGAAGTGAATAGATTAACCCTCCACCTCTTTTTTTTTATTTGTTGCTATTATGGTACTGTTTATGCTGATTTTATATATAACCTGCATCTTTAAATTTATTCTTATGGTTTTTATGGGTATCCCAATATTTCCAGTGAATAGAAAAGTGGCAGATGGTGGACAGATTTGGTCGTCTGACATATATATTATATATACAGTATATTATTCATTTGTACATCTTTATCAGACATATTCAAGCTTCCTAGAGAGGATTCATATTCACTTTCTTCCTCTGCATGAGACATAACAGTAATAACAGTAATATTTGAAGTAAAACGATACAAAGTATATGAAAAAAAAAATTCTGTCTGTATTGACACATTGCACTATGAGCGGTAAAAACCCGTGTCAGACGCTTGATGTGTCGATTAAAAAGCAGAAAAGGACGAGTGGAGACGTCTGGAGCTGTTTTTAGAGCTTTTAGTTCTGGATGTGATGACACGTCAGGAAAAAAGCACCCGGTTAACAGGTTGAAAAGACAAGCTGACCCCAAGGTCATAGGTCAGATTAATCTGCAGAGAGCAGCACTTGACCTTGAAGTCGTTGTTCCGTGTTTCAGACGGGTGGATGCCTGCCAGTTTGAAATTGATTGTTTACTTACAACTGTTATGGCCAAATAATACCTAGAGACTATTGATATTTGTTGTTGGATCTTCAGCTGGTAATGGTCAGTTTTCTCCTTTCTCTCTCTGCTTTCTTCTGTCTCTTTGTTTTAATTCATTAATATTAACGCACACACGCACAGAACATAAAGATTACCAATTAGATCTGTGCCTGTGCATCTGTGGGTTTTTTACTAATGGAGTCATCAGCGCTGCAGTTGCTGCTTTCTTTGTTTGACTCGATTGGAATAAGTTTTTGTTCACAGATGAGCTTTGTGTGTATTGATATAGATCGATAAACAATTACTGTTGTGAAGTTTCATCAGGCAGGGACATGCATTGGCTAATGGAAGAGAGAGAGAGGGCGACAAACAGACGGCAATAGCCTCAGACAGCAGAGAGAAAGGGACTACTCCAAGAAACTGTTGATGTTTTATTTTGAAGTTCCATGTGACTTCAGTTAGCTTGGGTCATTATCATCACTGCTTTCACCAGGTTGTGTGTCTCCTGCTCTAGTGTTTCAATATCCTCTCTTTCTACCAACTGTGTCGAGTCGTCGCGATTGTTTGCCATGATGTCTGTTCCTCTGGTTTCTCGGTTTTCGTGTCCAGGGAGTCAGACTGCCGACCCAAACCTTGTTCTGTTTTGAGTGATCGGTAAAAATCACGTATTTGCATTTCGAGCCTTGTCAAGCCACAAACTCTGTACCATAGAGCCACGTCTAGTCTGGACTCTCGCCATTGTCATTTTTGTGTGTGCAGTCTTTTGATGCAGCGGGTGAAGCAAACCGGCTCGTGGTCGTGGTCCCGGCACAGGTAGGGCATGCTGCCATGTATGTCCTGACGTCTGCTCACACAGAGGGTCACCAGAACCACTGTAGGACCACCTTAAGCGTGTGGGACTGGTCAGGGGAAGCTGCAGGAGCCACGTTGCCCTGGTTAGCGCTAATCACCTCTGCTTCCAGGGTCAGGCGAGCAGCAGCCAAATGGCCTGATCCTGGCAAGAATCTTCCTGAGTTGTCTTCCATGGCGTGAATCCTGGATAAGGCGTCAACATTTCTTAAACCTGGACGGAAGGAAAAGGGAAAACGAGAATCTTTCAAAGCAAATGGCCCATCGGGCCTGTCTAGAGTTCAGCCTCTTGGCAGTCTTCAGGTATTCTAAGTTCTTGCGGTCAGCTAAAACCGTGAACTGATCCAACAACCAGTGACGCTATGCCACGCTACTCTGCTTAGCAGGGCCAGGGAATATAAATAAATACCGATGTGAAAAGCATTGCAGTGACGATGGATGTCTACATGAAACAAGCCTATGCTAAAAATGACGCTGAGCCAGATGATCAGATCACGGCGGCTCGGGCCGGTGTTTTAGGAGCAGGTGTGCGAATTGAGCATTTTGTGGGAGGCTCCGTGCAGTGAGGCCGACAGAGCTGCACATGTCGAGGGAAGCTGCTGCCGAGTTGGTGTCTTTTTACAGTAGCGATCGGCTTCACTCGTGTTGTTCTGGGCTGTGTCTGTTGGCGTTCAGGTTGCCCTCGACCTGTCTTAGCCATGTTTTATGTTCCGTCCGCCAGTGGAAGGACTGAAGCTGAGGTCTGGCAGCAGCGTATCTGTAGACTGGGGAACCTGCAGCAATGTTTTCTAGAGTCTTCTTAAGACTTGCTCTGGTCTCTTCCAGTATGTTCTATGACTTCCACCACATCTGGCACTCAATTACAATTACGTACCTAAATGTTGTATTACTATACGTAACGTTTGTCTGTTATGCAACACACTATTTAACACTGACAATACATTGTTCTTAGTGGTTGGAGTGATCTGTTTTTTGGTCATAGGTGCATTTTAAACAAGGTTGCTGATAGGTATAAGATGTTAAGCAGTTTTAACAAAAGTAGACGTCCAGAATATAAAGATAAACTTCACTCTGTCACTCGCTTTCTACCACTTCGTCCTTGTCTGGATCCCAGCTTTCGGAGACGGGGTCACCCTGGACAGGCTGCCAGCCCATCACAGGGCCACATTCTGAACATGAACGGAAAATCACTCGCTCTCGCATTTAAACCTATGAAACCGACCCAGAATCTCCAATCGACCCAACATGTCTTTGTGCTGTGGGACGAAACCCAAGCACATTCACACAGAAAGGCCTCTGGACGACCCTGGAATCGAACCCACAACCTTGTTGCTGTGAGGCAGCAGTGTTGTTCTAAACATGCATTTAAATAATTAGATCACTTTATTTGAAAAAATACAGACTAACTGGCTACTTTCAGTAAAAATCACTAATCATCTCACACACACACACACACACACACACACCCACACACACACACTCATCAACAGTAAAACATGCATCACATGGCATCTGTTTCTACTGCTCAACTGAGCAACACAAGTTTACATGAAGAGACAGACAAGTCTTCATTATTAGTATTACTATTCATCGGTCAGCAGGTCTGGAATCCTGGCGTTCACAGAAATAACAAAGATGAAATTAAACATTGAAGGTCAGAAAGGCTCTGCTGTATTATATATTCACAATTTCCTGTTATACGCTTTCACTTATGTATCTTCACAGCGAAAGGAGTAAGCAACGTGTGGTGGAAACCTGAGACACATCCATATTTAATATCATTTTCATTATAACAAGTGGACGATGGCAGCAAGTTGTGGATTTGATGTAATATTAAGATATCAAAGCATCGGTCTCGTGGTTTGGATAACAGTTGTAAAATATATAGCAGCAGACACAAGAATTCAAATGTGACTGAGTTGGTCCATGAAATACGGTGAAAAACATCTGGATAGAGCTTGAAGTAGAACTGCTGCATCGCCTCCATTAACATATTAACATCCATGTGGTTAACGTCCAACGAGAACAATTCAAGGTATCAAAAAGAAGATGTTGAGACATTTTCCTTCAAATCCAGAAAATGGTGATTATCCTCACAACGCTACAAAATGGATGAATGGGTTAAAGACACCTGACGCTAAGGACAACACGGGTCAAACCCCGGATACCAACATAAAGGCTTCTGAAGGAGATGTGGTTGTTCGTTTCCTACCTGTATCATAGAGTCCTAAGGGTCTGCAGGAGCAGAGTTGAGATAATGGTGACGTTAGTGACAGGTAATTAAACTGTACAGGCTCTGTTCACCCCAGTACTCTCAGCTGCCACTGTTAACTACTGTACCTTTAGCCTGTATGAGTGGGAGGCCTGCTTACATGTGCACTGACACTGACAAGTGCTACAGTATATATTCACCTACAGGAAACGGAGTATTCACCTTCTGACCTCTGCGTTTCGCTAAAGGAAGACGTTTCGCTGCAAATTGGCCTGGAGGTGGAAACAGTGGCAGCTTGCAGAAGTTGGCTTGACACAGTATGGACCACACAAATGAAATCTCACTGCCTCACTTCACCAAATCAAGGCTTACTATTAGCTTTCATGCTGATTTCAAAAGATGCTGGGATTTCCGGCACCTACTTCAAAACAGACTTTCTCCAGCAAGTTTCCTAGACGTAAGTCAGTTTGAATCCGAGTGAGTTGATGTGTAGTTGCCAGGAATAAATCATCAGACCAGGACATGTGGGAACAGAAATGTGCATCTTTCTTCTCACTTTTTATTTGATGTTGTGAAGTTACAACAAATGTAACTGCAAGTCTAAGGCATCGCTTATTTGTTTCAATGTAAGTAAAACGGATCCTGCTCATCAACATTTCAACCTGTATAAATCACCTAATGAATTCATTTTTTTAACACTTGGTTGAATTATGGACAAATTAACTCATTGCAACCATGAACCTGGCGAATTAAGCAGCTAAACTGGCCACAGCCGTTAAAAGCAGTGGACCCTATGTTGACCTACTCCACCATTTAACTTTTACTAGCAAACACACTGACCTGGAACAGTAGTGGTTGCTTTGGTGGAGCTGAATGACTTGTTTGACTGAAACTGACACTGCCTCAGACAGTGGCTGTCAGCTCACTGGCTAATATTTATATTTTTGTCATACATTACATGTTTACATGTTTACAGCAGCACATATAACTAATGAACAATAGACATTTAGTGGCCTTACATTTATTTGTGTGAGACGGTTTATTGTGACGTTTATGTGATTTATGCAGCCTTGTCAAAATGCCACAAGATGTTTCATGGCTTAAGATATTAATTATGATGTCCGTGCACAGACTGCAGACAATAGAGCAGGGAAAGCAGAGGAGGCCTTATAAAGACAACAGCCATGCTGCCTCTCCTCTCACACATAAGTCACACGTACTGTGACTCATTTAATATTCTCTATCTTACATTAGTGGCTCTTAGCTGTACGGGTTAATGAAATACCACATTTACATAATTGCAACTGTATTCTGTGCTCTCTGTGATGGGCTCGTGGATTTGATGGAATTTGCATGAATTTTCTGTAGTATGTTCTATTTACTATTTGCTTTCTGCTGCATTTTCTTTTCTTTTTGGACGTTTCACATTCTTAATGCCTCAAGTCGACCCCAGCAAGGTTAGAAAGGTCAAGTGTTGCGGTCACACAGCTAAGTCATCGTGATCAGCTGCTTTTGTATGTAATCCCTCATTTGGACGTTTGTTAACACACAGTTAATGTAAAGTCAATGTGACAAAGCCTTCACTGGCTGAAATTCTAAATCTCATCTATGCAGTAACTTCAGTCTTGCATCCACTCCTGGCTTGATTTTGCGCAAACATCTGGCTTATCAGGTGCAGAAATGGCTCCAGCTACGTTTCGTTTCGCTTTAACGAGTGATGAGTCCATCTTCTGTTATCACTAAAACAGAGGAGACGTGCCAGCGATATAGCGCAATAGGAAAATCAGCCAATTTGCACAGGCCTTATCTGGTAAAATAGTTACAGTGCATTGAAGAAATATACAACACACTCTGTTCTGTTCTAATGTTCCTCTGATGCATTTCCAGCTTATATGACAATTAAGGGTTTACTAAATAATTAACATATTTTCTCTAGTAATTATATCTGGTTTCCAATAAAACTTTCCTGGCAATAAATAAAACCTTCTCCGTATTTTGCTTAGACTCTACTGTATAATTGTAACTGCCAGCCACTTTTTAAGTCCTGCCAAACCCGAAACACATGGAGCAGTTTTGAATTCAGTGAATGATTGAAGCATTATGTGAAAAACTGTTGCAGCTGACTCACATCCAGAAACGTTAAGTGGTTTTAGCTCCTCTGTGACACAGTCAACACACACGTCACGCTGGACAGGTCTGCGAGCAACACTTTAGTAGCTTTTATGCATTTGGTGATATACTAAATGCACATGTTTACATTAAAACAAGAAATACATTTAGACAATAGCAGCACGTTGTAGGAAACCTCTGGGACAGTGATGTGCACGGTTTCTCTCCCCTGAAACTTTTCTCATATTTCTTTCTTACACATTCAGCCAAGGTGGGGTTTTTTCCAGCTCAACATGTTATGGCTAATCCTTTCTGGGTTATCTCTGCAGCACAGACACCGTGCGAGAGACTGAGTGTGCATGTGTGTGTGTGTATGTTTGTGTGAAATGAAGATTAGTTGTATTAGCAGTTAAGGGGTTTGCCCACTTTTGCCCAAACGCCTGGGCATTTGAGTACAAGTGCACGAGCTCTGATGAAGTGTGTGCGTGTGTGTGTGTACTCAGGTGTGCCCTGGGAATCTGTTCAAGTGCAAAGAATGTGAAGGGCAAACAAAATCACTTGCAAAAGCCAAAGAAAAGCTGGATTGAAGAGTTTTTGAGTGGATTGCAGTGCTTTCATCCGACACCCATCTGTATTCTCTCCCTGCCTCCGCAAGGATTCTGGTAACATTTCCAACAACAGTTGAGAGAGTGGCATGCGATGGATTTTTGTTTGGCATAAGAGCATGGCATTTATGAAAAAAGGTGACAATCAATAAAGTCGGCTTCTTTCAATACTGACGTCTCCCTTTGGAGCTTCTCTCTGCCTCGTCTCCTGCTCACAGCCACAAGTCTGAAAAGTCCACAGGCACACACATATGCATAAAGGCAGTAGATGGAGTCTGGAAAAAGGATGTGACAGTGGGACTTATTGCCTCTTAATTATTCAAAAGTCTATGAGTGCTTTTGAATCAAGGAGCACAAATGTGAAGATGGAGGGAAGATGAAAAATCACAGAAGGGGGAAGGAAATCAAGAAGCCACATTTTCCATGATCATAATGATTTGTTGTCACACCTGAACAACATTATTATTATTATTATTATTATTATATTTTTGGGAAAGTGCTAGTGCTGATTTAGAGTTTGAAACACTCAACCTTCCCACAAGAGCTGGAGCTGTTATAGCTGTTGAATCCTATGGATTAGAAACAATCACTAAGTTCATTTGGAGTCAGGGCAGGTGAGCAAATATTTTTGGCAATACAGTGTATAACCAATTATGTTTTATGTCTTAAGTCTTGTAATGTTATTTTTATATCTCCTACCTTATTTGCTAAAGAAAATCAATTCAACTGCACAGGCTGCAGCGCTATCTTCCTGGAGCACCTCGGACCAGTTGCTCTTGGTTGATCAAACCTCAGAATGAGCTGTTCCTCTTTGGTAAAACCTCCAACTTGTGGAAACAGTGTTGATTTTTAAAACCCCTTTGGTTCTGTAACTGGCTTGTTAACCTGCTGAATATTCCCCTTTGTTGTTTGCTATCTGCGACTCTGTGCTTAATGATGTACGATTTGTATAATTTCCCCAGATTATTCCATTTCAATATGGAAGAGGAAGAAGTGAAGCGAGCTGACGGGAAGAGAGGTTTGGACACGCTATGGTTGCAAGTGCAGCCTTTGATGATAACAGAAGGCGATTTGGAGGCACAACTTTGTACCGTTGGGTTTCTGTGGAAGTGCGTGCATCTGTGGACGATAACTTTGAGAGGGAAGCAACTACATGGGTTATTCAAAATAGATCATAATTGTGTGTCTCCCTCCCTGCTGTGCACGCTCTCGTCTTCCAAATGCATCTCAGACAGCAGGAGTGATGTAACGGACCTGTGTGCGTGCCGGTTGCTTGAAAGGCTGCCATGTTTATCCAGCAATCACACGTTAAGCTGTTCAACGAATGTCAGAGGGTGATCTCCACCGGAATGAAGACTGCGTCACGTTTTTGTGACTGGATTATTTGGCTTGTTTGTGAAATATGCCTTTAACCCTAATTAAAGGTGAGATGGTTCAGACAACACTTACAGTATTTCTTTTGTTCACTTTATTGGTACTCACGGTTTGGTCTTCCTCTGGTGCCCCTCCCTCCCTCTAGCCACGCCCCTTGCCTCCCTCCACACCATTTCCTGCTCCTTCTGCTCTGTCAGCCATTACCTCCGTCCTTGACTAATCATGTTCATCTATACCTGCCCTTCAGCTTTCAGTTCATTTTGCCCTTCGCGTTGTCCAGATTTCCTGCTGCTCGTGCCGTCAGCACCAAGTCCTGTCATCCCATGCACTGTGACACATGAACAGAGAGCTTATGAGCTGCGTTTATGTCCCATGTCCTGGAAATATCACGTATTGTTAAGTGGATTTAATAAGAGAAAGATCTACTCATCTTCAAGCTCACGTTGTAAAATGCCCACGATGCCTTGCAGCAAGTCACCATTTTGATTTGTAGTCTTTTTGCCCTCCTGACGTAAGTTGTTGTTTGGTGTGTGCATTTTATGAAGAGTGACTTACTGGCATTGGTGATTAATGTTGAAGCTCACATAGGCTTCTTCAATTAATCAAGCTTTGGTTTTATCACCACCTGGATGTTCGTCCCCCGCCCTCCCACAGGGTTACCTGCGTAGATTGATAAATCTATTTAGTTTTTTGCCTCACGCTCCCTGTTCTTTGGGTCCAGTTATTAGATACGCTCACTGGTATCGGTAAGCCTGCACTGCTTCGAATTCACCTTTTCCCACGTGCACACAGTTACTGTAGAAGCTGGCCTGGCTCGTCAGAGTTTAGTTTCCTCTTGGACGTAGTGGATCTAGTTTGAAGCTACCATAAGACGCTGGTGTAAGAAGGAAGGTTCCAGTTTTTGCGTGGTCGTTTTCTTGTTGTTTTTATTTATTTTGTTTATCTGTATTTAATATCACACTTTTAAGTGTAGTGTGGTAGGATTTAACAATATGAGACGTTTATGTTGTTAGTTTTTACTCAGAGTTGTTTTGTTAGCTGAAGGTCTCTAGGTTTTCCTACAAACCTCCCCCGCGTCAAACTGTCTCCATCTCTCTCCGACACAACTGAGCACACGCACTCCCCCGAACATGGACACGTCTCGGGTAATGTAGCAGTAAATTTTCAATGCTGCTGGCCATTTACCTCCTCACATCCGTAGCAATGGTGGCAGGTGACCTTGAGACTAACACCTCCACACACACACAGACCCCCCCCCCCCCCCCCCCCCCCCCCCACACACACACACACGCTTAGTATTGTCACACTGTAATTAAATGTATTTGCACAAGATACAAGTTTATTACTATAACACATCATTGCCTACATCGCAGAACTACATCTCAGAGTTGGGAAATTTTCTTTCTGTCTGGATTGAGCAATACTACAATAATGTGCGATGTGTGATTGTAACAGAGCCTCTGAAGAAGTGTGAAAAGAGTCTCTGCTCTATCAAACGATTAAACAGCTACTAAAACTGCTTTATGAGTTAGTCCTCTGATAGACTGGCCACTTGTCTGGCAAACAGTGTGTGAGAGAAAATACAAACTGTTTCTGTAAAGTCTGAATGAAGTGTTGCTGGGGGGTTTTTGGCAAAAAGCTGAAAAAGAATTTTTCTCGATGACCAACCTTAATCTGTGCTTCCTTGGCTTTTAAGGATGAGCGAGGATGAGGAGTAGCAACCACAGTAGGTTATATCGGGTGTAAGTCTTTCTTCTGGATCAGAGGTTTCATTAACAGGGCTGCAAGGTTGAGCAGTACGTGAAGGTGCCATAGTTCATATTGCTTCATTAATTCTGTTATGGCAGTGAGCTTGAAGGACTTTTGGCAGTTTTTCCATGGAGGGGACTTGATTGTGGCAGCCTGGTGAGTGAGTGGGATAATAATAATAATAATAATAATAATAATAATAATAATAATAATAATAAGATGAATAATAATAACTTCACTTCTTCCTATGTCTCTAAAATTTGGTTTACTGTATATAAAGTTATAATAGTAGAAGAAGTTGGACATGAATTCAGTGATGGAATGTTTTTGGTGAAAGGAGCAGGATTGTTGATCCCTGGCTGGTATTCTGCAGCATGCAACTGTGCAAAAGTAATTTCTGCGAGGATTTAGGTCTATATATATACATACACACACACACACACACACACACACACACATATATATATATAGCATTTTTTCACACATTGCCTAAACCTTTTGCACAGTCCTGTATCTGGTGGACACCATTTGTGCCCTGTACTGTAATGGTCAGCAACTTGACTTCTGGTTTGTGTTTTATTTTGAAAGTGGTTTTATTTTGGTTCTTTTTATGTGTTCTGTTCTCCCTGTTCTGTATTTAAACCCTCAGTTGTTTTTTTCCATGTCTGTACCACTTGTTTTGTTCTAGGAGTTGCCGACTAATTGATGCTTGCTGTAAGTGTGAACAGCATCTCGAACCTCGTCTCTGTGATATTTCATAGTCAAAGATGGACTATTGTCATGAACAGAGAAACAACGCCGCTGATCGTGGTGTTTGGAACACGTTTCCCTGTCGTGACTGTAAAAGTACCTCCACTGAGCCTGCAGAGGAGACAGGACGCCTGTGGTCTGGTTTGGATTACTCACCAGAACTCTGCTTATTGACCCTCTTTTAGAGAAGGACCCCCTTAAATTGGATAAAAATATTTATTACCAAGATGCCGTGCGGCCAGTGGCCATCTTGGTTCCATCTGTCCATTCTTTTGGCCATTTAATTGTTATAAAGAACCGACATTTTGTACATAAGCTGCATAAACAGCTAATGTATCCTTGCCCCTCATTCTGACTGACTCTGCATACTTTCAGCAAAGACATGACATTGGAATGATTTTCTCTCTGTCTTTAAGGAAAAGATAAATCATTGTCTGCACTAATGATCCAACTGTTCCTTCAAGCTGCAGTAAATGTCACCGTGCTGACGAAGAACACATAGATGACTAAGATACAAAAAGGACATATAGCTTATTTTAAGCTCCGTATGTAAATGTCATCATAAGTGAACGGTGGATTGTGAAGCTCGTGAGTAAGAAGGGAGGGAAATTAAATCCAGCAGATGGGAGATGTCCAAGGGCAAAAATTCACACTATTCTGCTTTTTATTGTAGTAGAAGCGCTGCCTCAACTCCATTTTTGTGCTGACGGTTAAAAGCTGCTTTACTTCAGTTTTCTCACTCTCACTAAGCAAACGGTTCGTAGAGGGTTGTGCAATTCCTATCGGCCATCAACTTCAGCAGCACTTCCCTCCATCTTCCTCCTTTTGAGATCTTTTTCTAAGAGCTTTCTCTTCAGGGCTTGTGCATGTGATGTTTTTCCAGCGTGTGGTGTGTTTCAACGCAGTCGGCATCTGTCCATCTTCAAGGTGCTCCTCTCTGCAATGCATGAAATACAGCAAAAAGAACAACTGGTAGTTTCAACAAAGTGAAGCGGCGCGAGGTCGTCTGCGTTCATGGTGAGAGAACGTCTGATTTGACAGCTCTACCTGCAGGATGAGGACTTGGCTGCAGAGTGAGCCTCGCACAGCGGCTGGCCGGTCTGGCCAGGAGTCCTCATGTTGTCCAAAGTGGTGGAGAATCCATGCAGAAAGGGATTCCTGCCAGGCGGAGGGACTGGGGGTCGTCAGCTGGAGATCTCAGCTACAAAAGGAGCAGAAATCAACCCCTCACTCAAAGACACGGCTGCAGAATTACTCAGTTTCAGACATTAAAGAAAAGGACATTAAAAGAGTCCTCATGTCTGTGTCCTTCATTTACAATTAGTGTCAATGGAAAATATATCCTCCTTCTGAATGTGGGCACTCACTGCTTTTGACAAAACCGACATTAGAGGCGTGAATTTAGCGAAATGAGCTTTAATCAGGACCAGTATTGTGCTATGACTGTGTCATTTAGAGAAGAAATCTAATATTATCACAAATGATTCGATAAGCAGCCAATAACTAATCCACCTAATTCAGCTGGGATGACGTTAGCTATGTAATTACAGGCTCCATACTGTAGCTGCAAACGGTTCGTTCTTCTGTCTATTTACCCAAAGCCGGTTGATCTCAGATAAATAAAAAGCCAGAGTTTCCCAGAAAGCCAGTGGGAAACTGCACATGAGGCAGAACTGCTCTTTCTGCACATGCTCATTAATATGTGTGTGTGTGTGTGTTTTATGCCGTCTTAATTGCACTCTTGTGGTACGTACTGTACCATATGGGTGAACAAACTAAACGCACGGTTGGCTGCTTTACACGAGCGTGAAAGGTAATTTGTTGTTGATTACGTAAACAGTCGCTTTGCAGGTGCTGGAGTCACGATTTTGACAGTCGCAAGCGTGTTTACTGTACAGCTGTGTTTGTGCCGTTTGCTGTTATCTGGGTAATTGTCTTTCCCACTTTATGTCCATATGTCAACATTTGCGAAGATAAATCCAAAGACGCACTGTATACTGATTCTCATCTAGCTCCTCACTCCTGCCACAACCAAGGCAGGTAGAAAGTGATGCCCTGCGAGTATTTTGGAGTATTTTTATCTAGGAGACACCATTTGAGCTGAGATGGGCCAGAACGTTGCTGTAGGATTTCAGCCACCTGCATATATTCAGCCGAAGCTCTCTGCCTGTGGCTTCTACGTTAAATGAAGTTGTTTTTTACTTGCATCTTCAAACGTTCCCATTGATCAGATGGTTAAACTCTGTAGTTTACGTCGTAAAGTTCAACTGCCTGTAAACATTACATTTGAAGATGAAGTGTATTTACCGTAAGAATGTTTTGACTGATTCTGTTGCTCCTCTTTCCACAAGTGGGAAGCGAACATCTTCATTTATGTCCCTGCCTTTACTGGCCTGAGGACATCGTACAGTAGGTGACATTGAATAGTTTTATTTCCTTTAGGACTGATTTCTATTTTAAATATTTACAGTATAGCTGCTCTGTACTGCATATTCTCATGTTCTTAGAAAAAATAGGAATAATTTGAAATATTTTATATATATATGCTACGTTTTCCTTTGGCTTCCTAAACATTTCTGTCAGCCATTGTTCTTTAGAATGAGCTGCTTGTTCCACTGTAATTTCAGAGTAGTAGTAATAATACAGTTGAATGACCATAATCTTCATGTCAACTCCCAAATGAAAACATAGGACGAGTTCTTTTAGATCAATATAAATTGATACAATAAGCCTTCCAGATGTTGTTGAGTCTTCTACACCTGTGTTCACATGTTGACATGTGTCAGATGGTGAACATCCAGTAGCTATGGAGCCTCGATCGATGTCATAAGTCAGACTGAGCTTTGATTTTGAAGTTTTATTTGCGCAAAAAGCTCTTGCAGGTGAATTTGAGCACAAGTGAGATGAAGGTGAGGGACAAGAGAGTCATGGTAGCTGCCAGACCTTCACTTTTGCTCCCTTCAGTTATATGCATTTTATATAAAAATATATATATATAATATATCATGTTTTGTATCGGGTATATTCATCATAAGAAACCTCCAGCAGAACCAGGCTGGAGGTTTGCTGGTTAAGGTGAGGGAATAAAGGAGGGAGCAACAAAAACCGCAGAACAGGCAGGTCGGTGGGGACGGCGACACTGGAGACACACAGCTCTGAGTCTGACGAAACCTGCTGTAGGTAGAAGGAGACGTGAAGCAAGGAGCGACCGTGTGAAAAGTCCCAGTAGCTTCCTTCACATGGCTGCGTGTGGCATCTGCTTCTAGTCCATAATCATCAGTCGCGAGTGAGCCATGAGTTGTCAGGTCAGGCTTTACCTGCAGCCATACAGAGTAGAACCGATGCATTTTGGTGCATAAATGTGGACATTTTCAGTTTCTGTCTGTCTTTCTCACTCACCTCTCCTCCATTCACTGATCTGCAACCTAAGCTATTCCCCATTCACCGAAGCTCCTGTTTAGCTTAAGTGAAACTGATCAGGCAGATACAGAGAGCACTTCCATCCCCTTTCTCTCCAGCTCTCTACTTATCCCTTGTATATTTTTTCAGCACCCTGTCACCCTTTCTGTCTCTCTGATTTCTCTCCCGTACCCACTTCTCTCTCCTCGTGCGTGGCATTTAAGTCCTCCACCAGTCGCTCCCTAACTCGATGTTCGTCTAAGTGAAAGCGATAGGGCAGAGCTGCGTAGCGTGTGGGAACCGTCATGTTGTTCTGTCTAAATGGACCAATGATGTATTCATCAGGCTCGGCGCTGGAGAGGAAGAGTCGGCTTTTGCACGGCTACGTTAGGGACGTGTGCGTGTGTGCAGATGTGTGAGCTGACTGGCTGAGCGTGTGTGTGCTGCCCGACACCTACCATGAAAAGCAACAGCACAGCAATCCACCACTAAAGCACACGCTGCTCTGTGCTTTTATTAATATACGTCCTTCCTAAAACTCTCTAGCAGCTGATGAGCGTGAAGTATATAACATTTATTAATAATACCGTGGGTCATGTAAATACACTGTAGCCATCTTGTCACCTTCCCAGCATCACTAAATATTACCCAGTTTACGATATGATCAATATTATATAAATATGTAGATTAAACATCGCACAGAGGCTCCTTCATCCATTTCTGCATGAAGTCCGGATGGATCACAGACACAAGTTGTGGCTTGTTGGAAGTAATTGATCTACACACATTACAACAACATGTAATGTTAGGTTTACAGTAGTTTGCATTGAATTGCTACATTTGAGTGACACCTATTAAACCTAGTTCTGTACATTGGAGCTATGTGTCTAGTTGATTTTGAAAGTGGGCAAATATTTGAGTGGTGGTGGCAAACTGCCGCATATAATAACTAATCCCAGATCTTTACTGAATACAGAGGGTGGGTTGTATATAGCAGGCAACACTATGCGTGAAATGCAGGTTCAACAACGCAACCAGGGTCGTCTGCAAAAGGCTGGAACGTTTTCTGCTGCAACCCCTCTAGTGGCTGCTTTGGCTGACATCTGCGCTGTAATAGCTGAAGAAACAGGAGAATGGCAACCTTAATACAAGTCCATTGATCCCTTGGGAACCTTCCCATCAGACCCATGCTGTTATGTTACACTTTATATGTATATGCGTTTACTACCTAGATTCTATATGTGCATGCTCTGCTAGTTCGTAATTGCTCCGCCGGGATGAACAGAGACACTGAACTGAAGGGAGTTTACTTTAACAGGCCTGCTGGGTGTAAGAGCGTGTACATAAAACTGGTTAAAGTGACAATCAGAGGCTAGAAAGCAGATTTTGTACTATAAGGAAAAATATTCAACCTTATCTTTCTGCTTGTGTTTCCCTTTGACGGCTTCAGGAAACTGTTTACTAAAACATGCCTTTCCAGTATAATACCATTGATTTAACTATTTATACGTATGTGTAATTGAATCAAAACACATTCTTCTGTTCTCATCATGTCTGAGTGAGTGACGCCCTCCACATAGTGTCCAGTCTGCATCACAGATGAAACGATTTTACCCTGTTGTGACCTGCTCTTCACACTTTCACTCTAAAACTTTGTTCGTGGGTAATAATCTGCACAATATGTGCATCACGTTGCTTCAGACACATCTTGTTCCCAAAGTACAGTACAGTGAGACGTCATGATGAGGTTTCAGGCTCCTGCTCACATTCTCCTTTCTGTGTCTATCTGCTAAACTGGGACAAGGACATACAGAGACAAAGTAGTGCACAGTGGTGTCCTGCCCTGGACACACACACACACACACACACAGACACGCACACACAGAATCTTGCCTCAAGGTGACTGCGGGAGATGAGGAACCAGTCATTTTGCTACAGTTACCTCCTGTTTGATCAGATAAATACAGGCCTACAGATGGCACATAGTGATGGTCACACGAGACCCTTCTTCCACGTATATACTCAAAATGTGCACAGTGCAAAGTGCTGAAAGCTGAGACTGAAGCCAAAACGGGGGAACAAGCGCACTGCTCCTTCTGAATGGGCTGCAGATGCACGGCGAGAACATCTGCTTGTGTACGTTTGTTTGTTTTTGGGGGGGGTGATGTATGATGCATGTACAGGTGCTATGTTAGTCCTGATAAATGCAGTAACAGTGGGGCTTTCTCGCATGACTTGCATCCCATACATCCCTGCCGTGGGCATTTATCTTCCCACTGCACAAGAGTAGAGACAAATTAACGCTGTGAAGAGCATAGTTAATTAATTATCCAACACTTGTAAATGTAAGCCCTGAATGATGAGGCAAGTTTCTGGGATCGAACTAAGGCTGTGAATACTTCAGAAAAACGGGGAGCACAACATGTAGAACCAGCAAAGCTGCTGAATCCACACCTGGAATCGCTCACACCAAGCTGTGGTCAGGTGTCTAGAACCGTGTTTTAGCCACTAATAAAAACAAGCCCAGTTGGTCATTTGCCTACGGTAGTAAACGCTTTCTTCATAACGGTCCAAATAGTTACACCAGTGCTATGTGTTTGCGAATTGCCTCAGATTCATTTTCTTGCTTTTCTAAGCATAAAGAGTTTGTTTCACTTGTCCCAGGAAAAGCCCAAAACCACACTAATTATGTAGAGCAGTTTATTTTCACACCTACTATACAAACGATCTGTTTCCCATTGATGATCAACTGTAATGTGCAATAGCCATCACGCGATGTTACTGTATCATTGACTGGGAAATAGTTTTTATGATAATGTTCATTTGGTTACTTTCACATGAGTGAAATTATTCACCACTGCGGGTTGATAGAATCAGGTCAGTGTATTCTGGTTTCAGAAAAAGAGAGACGCAAATAGTGTGTGTGTAATGTATGCACACAAACGGACGTGTCTCCTGAAGAAGTCAAGGCTCCAAAATGCTGCAGTCAAGGTCTAGAAAAAGGTTTTGTTTCTGAATGTTCACTCAGATGTCACCCCCCAAAAAAACTCCCTGTGTGTCGCCGTGGACATTAAGATGTTCTGTTGTGTTGTTCTGTTGTTTGAAGCTGGAAATGCTCTGAAGCATAACTTGTGCTGTTCAAGGGGAGAACTTAGTTCTGGTCTATGCATAGCAAACGTAAATCTGCATGGAACAGCAACACCCCAAACAGCTGTAGGCATATAATTATTTTTTTGCGTTCGACACTGTCAAACCTCTGGATTTAGTTAATAAAGATGTTTTGTTTTGGTCCGAATGAGTGTGACTTAAAAAGCACTTAATGGTCATTTGTGATCAATAAAATCTTAGTAAGTAATTATTGGGACATTAGCAAAGAAAAGTATGAAAGCAGAACGTTGATACTTTAAATTTAAATTAAGAAAGTGTACTTCATTCATTTCCCCAGCTTTGATTTGCTGCTGCAAACTTTGACTCGCATGCTGCTTGAACCTCTAGGTGTCTGCCGAGAGGTGAAAAGATTAATGCAAGTCTGCCAACTCAAGCACACAGACAATTATCCTGCCAGGATAATGATGTATAATTTACAGTAATTACTATTTTCCACCAGTGTGAAATGATAAGTAATATCTTCATCATGATATTATCGTTAGTAACCCCAAACATTCACAATGAAGCTCAGCAGAGATTAAGTGTGTGCTGTGGGTGCTTGTGTAGATTTGTTTACTCCCAAATTAAGGAGCCTAAAAAGCAAAGCAAAAACAGCCGAGCTGAGCACACTTGTGTGTTTGAAATGATGCCTTTCAGCTTCCTAACATGTACGATAGTGCAGTAAGTGCCCCCTCTTTATTTTTTCATTATTTTCTTGAGCTCATTGCACTCAGCCATCTGTTATGCGTGTGCATGCATGTGTGTGTTTGTTTCCACCCTGCATCCTTTTAGAGCCCATCGCTCCCCGAGGGCTAATTTCTAAATATGTTTTAGTTCATAATTACTGATACAGATGCACAAATAAGAACACGCACAGACAAACATACGGGGCTGTACCGAGCACAGCGCACACACACTGCTACATCCTGCTCTAAACTGACCTCTCTACCTCTGAGGGATGTTTCGCAGTGTAAGGGCGGCTGACGGACTCTTTGGAGGGAGATTGATTTGGGAGAGTCCTCCGGGTGGGAGGACGCAGTGCAATCAATTTACACTTGGGGCAGCAGAGTTCTTGCTGAAATCAGCACCAAAGCTTTGCTGATAAGGCTGCACTTAGTCACCTTTCACCAGCTAATAACCTGAACTTAAAAATGCACTAACTGCACTAACAGAGCTTTCAACCTTGAACGTGTGACATGTTGTCTCCTGTACTAAACACAGAAATAAATAATACAAATAATAGAAAGCTAAAAATAATTTGTCCCCTATGGCATCATTAAATACATGTGCAGGTGTTTTACACACGGCTTCGTATGTGAAATTTCTTTTTCTTTTTCTTCATATTGTTAGTATCAAATGCAAGAAGGATCTTCTGGAGGCCAGAACCCCTTCAGTTGTAACATGAAAGTGATCATCATCAAAATATTATTTTAAAAGTATTCATATCAACAATGAAACAGATGAGCATAGTAATGTGCACCAGCAAAATATCTCATTAAATCCCCGTCTTCTGCTATATTTAATGCACCATTATATTTTTGTGTTGCTCCCATGTGTCGTGTTAAGAGTAATTGTTGCCTACGGGACAAACATTGGATGAAGTCATCTAATTTATCACAATTTACCCAATCAAACAGCCTCTATTTTTATTAATGACCTCTATTGAGCATGTGCGTCTTTTATTCGTGTCCACTGTGTGTGTGTGTGTGGTGAAGTTCAGCTGTTTCCCTCGTTCTCGTACCACAGACAGCGAAGCGACACGCAGCAGAGGTTACACATACGTACTGCACCGCACCGGAGAGACATATTAAGTGAACGTGAGTGTGTATGTGGTTAAAAGAAGCCACGAGCTGCGTTGTGATAGATGTTTCCCATTAAAGGGAAAGAAACATGGAGGGACCGTGGGAGCACAGGGAAAATGTCCTTTTTATATCCTCTGTTACATTTAAATGCACAGCGGCGACACCAAGGATCACCATACAAATGCGTTCATTAGAGGGCACGCGGAGGAGGACTGCAGCGGCCGATCCGTAGCAATCTGCACGCAGATGTGTGTAAACTTACAGTAGACGCAGAGAGGAGCCGAACTCAGCGCGTTGATCCGAGCCACGTGAAGACAGAGGGGCGCTGCTTAGTATGCAGGGCTCCTTCCGTTTCCGCCTGCTGCATTATGCAATAACATGCACTTACAGGCTACTGCAGTATAATGAATTACATTTACTGTATTAACTTGGGTCAATAATTTATTTGACTTTGTCTCAGGAAGTGGGCATCACTACACTGTTCCCTGCCCAGTTTATTGATTGCGGCAGTGTAAACTGCATATCCTGCATGCGCATAAATAAACACAAGCTTAATTTAACTCAACACGCAACACTGGCCCGGGAGGCAAGCGGCATTGTTAGCATGTGCGATCCACATATCGGAGTGTAGCAGCAAGTCTGAGAGCCTCAGCTCGGGTTGTATGAACATGAGCATTCGGCCTTTAACTGCTGTCCTACATCTGTTTTAATTTAATAACAACATCACTGTTTTCACATTTTCAGGCCAACCAAAAGTTGCAATTGTGACGCACGATGGGCCAGACTTCATCTAATCAGTTCGTCGGCTTGAAATGAAATCCTGCCTTGGTGCTGCTGAGAGGTTGTCATGGCGATCGCTGGTGTCTGCGCTACTGTACCAAATCTAATTAACTCGCCCTTAGGTGCAAATGAACTTACTGTATATTGCACATATGAAAGAAATGACTGTACATAAAGTAATACCTGAGACTGGCTTTACAAGAAAACAACCAATCAAAATAAATGAATACAGTCCTAATCAAAGCCCACTGAAATACATATAGACTTGTGTGTGAATAATATGACCTGACCTACATAAATATTTGTAGTAATCCTAATCTTTACATTGCAAACAAATGAATAGAGGATTTTGTACAGATTCCATGGCTCTGACTCCTGAGGCCTCGTTATATTACTCGTCTATTACATGCATTTTAATTTCAACGCATTACCTTTTCACAAAGAGTGAACCTAACCTGTACAGAGCTGAGATAAATACCTGACATGAATAAATGACACGTATCTGCTGGGAACTAGCGTAATTGCTTAATATTAAATGTTTTCGCTCTATCAAATGTAACGAGTGTGTGTTAGCTTATTCACTTCTCGACAGGTTTACTTCTTCTCAGTTCACCTTTTCTGTTGACTGCTCTCAAGTTACAAATGTCTTTAATTCAAATCCAGTGACCATCATGTGTTTTCCCCCAACCAGTGTGTTTGTGCGTGTTCTACTGAGGATGCTGGTATTTTTGCTCTTAGGATGTTTCAGATCTTTTTATTTCAACATTAGTTTTGAACTAATCTTTTTATTTATTATTATTACTTTTACTTGAGCACCTCCCCCTGTGATTCCACTTTCTGATATCTCTCTACTCTTTGCACCTCCCTACAGTGTTTTTCTCTTCAGCTCTGGCACAAGGTACTGACTCTGACAATTTGAAGCCATTAGCCTTGGCACAGACAGACAGACATTACACCTGGGGACACACATGACCAAACTGAGTGTGAAACAATTGGAGGGAACACAGAAAGCTGCAGTGAAGCTGCATGCTAGCACCCAGTGGCACAGACAGTTTGAGAGTCGAGGATTTCAATAAGACTTTGGAGAAATCCTATAAAGCTGAGGTCAGGCAAGACAATTTTGCTGGAGTTTAGCTCAGGAAGAAGATAAAGAGGATTTGGTTTTAACAAGGCAAACAGAAAAGGGGACCTTAAATGCCAAGTGTAGCTGGTATTGGACTGAAGAAATGCTTTACGCGAACAACAGAACAGAAGAAACAGAGTTTTCAACATCTGCCAGTATAACTGTAAAAGCAGAGCAACAAAGACGGTTGGTGTTCAAAGAAAAGTCTCTGTTACTGAAGATCAGATGCTGTAGTGATGTTAATGAGCAGCGTTTGGCGGTTTTACACAAGCTGCTGCTGTTCTTCTAACCTGCTTTCATGCCGTTGTCAAACAGGTGGTAAACCTTTCGCTGCGGTGCCAGGTTTCAGGTGGCGCCTGTAATCCACACAGCTCTGACATGCCGCCGCCGCCGCGCTTCAACTACAGACTGCACAAACCCACCACACATGGGCTGAGGACACGGACACGTAAGAACAACGTGGTCTAACTGAATGTTACGGACCAACAGTAGGTAGAAGCTGCTTTGACTGGTCCATGAGTCTGACCTACTGTAGTAGTTTGCCGAACTGCACTCACTGCACGACTTCACAACGACTGACCTAAGGTTTTTAAACGTATGCAGACCGTATTTGACATGTAATCCATAGAGGCTCCTACACAGTAGGTCTCAGAAACACACAAACCATTTGACTGTCTACTCACATTTAGCAGCTGACAACAACACGTCATAGACACCTGTGACACTTCCCTTCATCATTTTCTGTCAGCTCTCTTAACGTACCCACTTTATTTTAAAATAAAAACAAAGCAGAGAAAGAACAGTCTGGCCTACTTTACTTTACCAGCCAAGCTTTGTTACACTGTTACTATCTGAATAAATTAACTGAGCAACATGAAGCATGAATGTGCGTAAAGGCCGGCGTGATTTTTAGAGCTATGATTGCAAAGTCGAGACACTACCGCAACCGTCACAAATCCTTCTCTGTGAATGTGCAACAATCGATTCGTCCACTTATCCGCGTTATCATTTCTTTCATGAATTGTCAGGGGAAAAGTGCAGCTCATACCATAACATAACCAGCAGATCGTCATCAACACTGTCCTACCCTGAACGTTGTAGCCACAGGAGCTAGAGTCAGATGGTGCTTCACACATCTGGTCCTTTTAGCCAGTCAGTCACTATTAATAGTATAATAAATCAATATTTTATTCCACTGTGATCTCGTTCTTTACTTCAGACAAATTGTGTTTGTGCCTAAATGAGAGCGAAGGTTTGGTAAAGTCTTAATCGATAATGTCAGACTAAGCCGACTAGAAGGTGGTTTATGGCTTTATCACCATCTGTGATTGATGGTTGGATCATTGTTGGATCTTTTGTGCCAACAGAGTCTTTCACACACAGGTTTTTAGTTATAAGATATTTTGGGCAAGATAAAACCTTTTGAATTGAATCGTCTATTCTACGGTGGGTTTGGCATCATCTGCTTCTTCCTGTTACAAAACACTAACCCTGACTGAAGCGATAATTAGACAGTACCAGGGGTAGGAGCCCCTGGGCCCCAGGTACTACCTCTAGTCACCACGTGGTGGCGCCAAAGCTAACAAAGGGGTGTTCAACCTTGAGCCTAATGCCCCAACTGCAAAACTGAGGATCCAAATGCACAACCCACAAACACAAGTTAGACTGACTGCGTTTTAATTAACATAAAGGAACAAACAAAAGAACCAGACACAAACAGAGTAAAACAAGTCTCTAAGTGTCTAGGTAAGTCTCCAACACATCTCTAAACAAGTCTCTAAACATGCAACAAACAAACAAACAAACAAACAAAGCAGGTGTAACAGGAGGATCAACTCAATAACACACCAGGAAAAGACAAAGACACAGGGAGGAACTTAAATACAAACTAAACAGGAAATAACCAACAGGTGAAATCAATAACAAATACAACCAGGAAGTGAACAAACAGAAACCAACGAAGAAGAATAGGGGGACAAGCGCGTCCTCTCGGGGTTGGAGGACGGAACCGTTAGACTTCTTGCAGTAGATTCAGTCATTTGTAGCGTCTAGCGTCTTTCTAGCTCTGACTCGCCCTCTGTTCCTAAACCCAAAACCTTTCCCCTAAACTCGTTCACCTTCCTTCTTTGCTGCTGTGCTTTTCTACTTGCACTCATCTGTAAATCACTCTTCTCCTTTTTCACTAAATGTTCTACTGCCCTCCTACTGTTTTGGAGGTAATTCATTATTTCAGTGTATTAAATCAACTATAACTTTAGTGACGCAGAGAATTCCAGCGTTTAAACTTCTATATCTGCTGGTGAAGTAATATCTCTGAAATTTAATATCTCTTTGCCATCATCTGCTCCAACTGCTTTACTTTTTCATACAAATGCTTTGCTGCTCTTGCAGAAGAGACCTGATGACTTCAGAAATTTTTCAGCAAGCAGCTGTAATAAAGTATTGAGTAACAAAGACACCTCATCTTTGAAGCCGATGTAGATTAGTATGTCATTAAATCTGTAACATTTTAAGGTACAAACTGTGTTTTTTGGTTTGTTAATTAAGTTAATATTAGTTATTATGTATTATCTGTGCACATTCACAAAGTGACTCCCACGAAATATTCATATCTTCACAAACTTGAAATTACAGGTAGAACATACAGATCTGTGCAAAGGTTTTAGGCAGGTGTGAAAAAATGCTGTAAACACAGAAAGCTTTCAGAAATGGAAGTGTTGTGTCATAAATGAACCAAATGCAGTGAATGAACAGCAGATAAATCTAAATCCCATCAGTATTTGCTGTGTCCACCCTTTGCCTTCAAACAGCAGCAGTTCCTCCAGGTTCACTTGCTCACAGTGTTTGAAGGAACTGGGCTGTAGGTTGTTCAACATCTAGAGAACTAACCACAGATCTTCTGTGGATGTAGGGTTTCTACATCCTTCTGTCTCTTCATCATCCCAGACACACATGATGCTGAGATCAGGGATCTGTGGGGCCAAGCATCACTTCCAGTACTGACAGTACTAACGTAGTGACACCAAATACTGATTTGAGTTTTCTTTTGTTTGCTCACTTTGCATTTGGTAAATTGACAAAAAAAACACAATCGTTATTTATATTTCTGAAAGCTTTCTTTGTTCACACCTGCCTAAACCTTTTGCACAGTGCTGTATTTACAGCAGGTGTTTGCGTCATATACGCTGTATGCAAGATATGACGATCTGCAAATATAGAGAAAGACAAATCAAATATCACAAAATGGTTCAGTTTGAATGACCTGCACGTGTGCATGTGCACATACACCCACACACAGCTGCCACGTCAAGTCACTTTACAGCATTTCTTCTCCAAACTGTTGCAATACAGTGTAATCTGGAGAAATACAGGCCTTCAGCTATTGTACTGTTGCCACGGTAACCTGATGTCATGGCAACACACTAGCCACACAGTGTAGGAGTCGCCTAATGAGGGCTTGTTAAGAAAAACATTTGATCGGTATTTGCCGTTGTGCTTTGCTTGCTTTTAAAATGGTTTTTGTAGGAATTCTCCTATTTCACACGGAGAATATGCGAGCTGTGAAACTTAAGTCTTACTAAGTCCAACTTTAAAATCTAAACGCAGACAACGTGCTAATTACAACTTGGTCTCGTCTGAAGCGATGGAACACGTACTGTCCTGACGAGCTTTAGCTTGACTCTCACGTTTCTTTTGGTTTAAAATATCTCTGCCTTGATTTGGTTCGAATGAGACTTGACACTAATCAAAGAGTTAAGGTCAATGTTTCTGTCTATAGAAGTTAACATTTGAGACAATGGATGAAGAGCGTTAGCTTGCTAGCGTTGTTACATTAAGTGTGTTGCATAATGTTACTGCTCACAGCTGTAAGAAAAATGCACAGGACAATATTGTGTATTATCAAAACAACACAGAGTTCACTAAAGGATATTGCACGTTACAAGCTGGAGAGACCAACACGGAACAATGCAAACCCCTTTGACTCGTGAACAAATAGTTTCCTTTCTTCTCGTGTTCAGCACCTCGAGAGACGGAACATGCAGAGGTATTTCTCATTAACAGCGGCTGAATGGAGCCTATCAGTGTTTCACATCTCCGTTGTCAGAAGGGTCATCGTCTGACTTGCCTGCTGAATCGCAGTCCACTGTAAAACATGACAGCTATAGACACTGTACAGCGACTCCCAATCGATCCACTGTCAGCCTAGAAGACGTCGGCCTTCAACAGCAGGAAGCAGCAATTTAGGAAACTCAAACCACACAAAGAAACTGTGCAATACAAAGAATGAGTGACTCGCTGACCTTTATATCACACGGAGGGCACTGATGAAAAGCCATGAAACAACTTCTAATAGATTCAGTGCAGAGATGACAGATTGAAGGATACAGTTGAATAAATTAGTCACTGCAAATCAATACACACTTGGTCTGGAGCAGCCCCTTTATCCTGTGATGAAACATTTCTGTCCTAATTGGAGTCGACGCTTCCAGGTTGTACACACCTTGCTGAACAGGGCATGAGATGATTTAAATATGACGCTTCATGTGTAAGTCACAGCCTTCAGAGCCGTTCACTTGTACATTATACAAGGTTTAGCTGTAGGTTTACTATTGACCTTTACCTTTAAAGGTCTCACTGCGAAGACCCACTGAACAAGACACGACTGACCTAACCCCAACCCTCACGAGGCTGTTGTGCCTCCAAAAACGGGACTTCAGTAGGTAAATATTTTGAACTTTGCCCAAATGAGGGAGCATTTGCTGAAGCAGACCAACAGCTCTGCAGGGTTGGCCCATTGCGTGTGCACATTACCCAGCGTCCAAGACAGCAAAGCGACGTCTAACAAGTAGCACAGGCGTAGCAGGAGGAAGAGGCAGAGGTGAAGCACAACAAAAATCTGTGGTCACCAGCAGCCGCTATAATAAAAATAAATTACACAACTTACACAACTACATGTAAACGGTTTATGCGACGCAGCCGAGAGCAGCTGTTGGACTAAAATATAGACAAAGCGCTTCAGTTTCTCATTTGATATCAAAAACTGCTTCATTTAAATCACAAAGTTCATACAGGAAAGAAAAACAGGACGACACTCGGTGTCATCAAGTCGTGTTGTCTACTGCTGACAAGGCCAGGATGCAGATGACGTGGATTGGCTGACTTTGTGAACACATAACAGCTCTGAGGGTGAACTGCCACGGTGAGCTGTCAGCTGTGCTTCAAAGGCTTTCGTATGGAAGTGACTTAGGGTAAAGCAAACAGTACGAGTCCCTGAAGTCAGTCTGTGAAAAGAACAGCTCCAGACAGCGTCTCCTGACATGACTCCGACGTTGGAGGATTGGCTCAGTTGTCTCTCGCTTTGGGGCGAGACGTGCTCTGTTTGAGCTGCGTGAAATCCACTGTCTGTGGGAACAGCTGGGTACAGTATGCTGTTAAAAGACGTGCCTGCACATTCAACACGCTGCCCACACACGTCGCAGACAAATCCAACTGTAAACATCCAGCGCTGTGCTGGAGGCATTTCCTCAAAAGATCGACACGCTTCAAAAGTCAAGGCATCCATATTCATCGTTTACATCAGGATCAAGTTTTTTCACTGACAAAGAAAATAAGAAAATATGATGGTCACATGATCTAAACCAATATAAACCAACTAAAACCATCTGTGAATCTATAGATAACATGGCTTCTCTGCCTCCCTCTGTTTCTGGCTCTGACCTCTTCAGCAGCAGTTTTTTCTTCTACTCCTCCATTAAATATGAAATCACTAAAACTGATGTTGACTCTGATTTGCAAACTCTGTAGTTTTTCTTCTCTTGCCAATCTAACCTGTCAGGACATGTAATGCCACATGTCTTGTTTCACTGCTGATGATGTGGACTTGGTGACATTGTGTGGAAAAGCTCCCTGTTGAAATGACCGTGTCTTGGTGAAACCTGGCTGCAGCGTGTTGAACAGAATCCAACCCTTGTGTGGTTTTTGAGCTTAGATAGCCCCTAATTCCATTTTGACCCCTCGAAGGCTGCACGAGGGTTAAGCACAGGTCGAGGTGGAGGAGCTGCGTATGAAGATCCACTGTACTGTAGACCTCCTCCCTCCCTCCCTGTCTCTTAGGGACCACGGCGTCCTGGAGCCTCTATCAGAGGGGGGGTCACCCTGGACAGGCCACCAGTCCGTTACAGGGACAAGAAACCATTCACACTCACACCTAATGGAATTAAGAGCATAATGCATAAAGAAACTCAATAAGAACAGCAGGTATTTGAGTTAGCGCTAAATGGACACATAATAACAGGAGGCCAGTACAATACACCCTGATTAATAAATACTAACATAGGTTTCCTTCCAGAGAGGACTGTATTATCTTTCCAAACCTGCTATTAGAACTCAGATACGACCTCCACTATCTTGTTTTATTGATGTAGGCTGAAGTATTTTCAGCCCACATCACTCTACAAAGCTGTTTACTGTGATGTCTCCACCCTGATTGATGGAGGAACAATGGGAGAGTCTCAATCAAATACCTGCAAATGCTGCATTTGCTGCATAAAAGAAGATGTTTTTTCCTCGCGTCTCCATTTAAAGCCACTGTGACTGAATCTTAAGTTTGTCACAGTGAATTCTCATCAGGCGGTTACTCTGATTTCCCAGAATGCCACAACGCCTTAAACGACTGAATGCAAAACACAGCCTACATTGATTCCTTCATCAAAGCAGAGGAAGCCCCGATTCCCTGTTTAAGCACTCAACAAGACACTTTAAGACGTTTTTAACTGAATGACAAATCTGTACATCTCATGAACATAGTTGCTCAGATTTAAATATTTGCGTTCTTTCACTGTTGAACCTACAAAATATACAAAGTTATGCATTATGCTTATGCGTGCTTATTCTTTTAAGTACACACACACACACACACACACACAGTGTTCAAGCTGTTTAACTGGTGAGTGAATTCTCACCCTGCTTGAATAAATGCGTGGGTTTGACACTTCTGAACCATTATCAGTGAACAAACATGAACTAATGAGAATGGGGTAAATGTTTTACATGAAGTACAAGAAAAGCTGATCAAAGAGGAAAACAGCTAATTAGATCAAAATACTGGCCTTTAATTGCAAATCCTGTCTGATTGGTGGTCATGTTGACATGGGAACACAATTGGTGGAATTCAGACAGCACTAAAGCCACAGTGGTTATCTTCAAAGCCTGTCTGCACCCTAATGAAACCTCAGGCTGTCCAGTCATTAGCGACCAACCCACAGGGAGGAGGGAGATGTTTTTGTCCAGATGAGGAATGGATGCTGTTCTAACTGTGACTGTTTTGAACAACTCGTGAGCTTACATGTCACCTGTTCTGAGAATATATTTACAGTCCTGTGCAAAGGTTTTAGTCAGGTGTGAAAAAATTCTGTAAACCAAGAAAACTTTCAGAAATATAACCACAGAAGATCTGTGGTTAGTTCTCTAGATGTTGAACAACCTACAGCCCAGTTCCTTGAGCAAGAGAACCTGGAAGAACTGCTGCTGTTTGAAGGCAAAGGCTGGTCACAGCAAATATTGATGGGATTTAGATTTATCTGCTGTTTATTCACTGCAATTAATGTTTAACACTTCCATTTCTGAAAGCTTTCTTTGTTTAAAGCATTTTTTCCACACCTGCCTAAAACTTTAGCACAGTCCTGATGTGTATATATATATATATTTATTTATCCAAAGAAGCAAAGTATTACATTTGAATATAAATAAAACTGATTTGCTTAATAAACAAGCAAACACAGCTGTCAATTCCAACACAGAATACTGTGCTGGGTAATATAATCCTAAAATATTATACCATGTGCTTGGTGTAGAAACTGAACGAATGAGAAATGCTGCAATGGAGAAAAATGTAAAGACCTTATAAAGAGGATATTATTAGAACTGTTGGTTTTATTTTCAAGCATATACAGTTGGTGTCTGGACCAGAGATGTGAGTAGGAGTATCTACACGTGATGGTGTGTAGAGCAAAGCTGCATGAGGTTAATTCCCTACAGATGGTCACAGAGGTTAGAAAATAAATGAGCTCGATTAACTTTAATTAACTTAGGGCCTCTTTCATTTTCTTTTTTCCCCCTTACCCACATGCAAAGGAGGAAAAAGACTAACTGTGGCGTTACCATATTTCTATGTTATAATGTTGACAATACATATACAGTAGTTGTTTTGGATGTTGCTGGGACACAAAGCATCCAATTGGCTAAATTTGCCCTAGTTTCATATGTTGGAATGCCACGGCCTCACACGGGGCACCACTTATGTTGGGGAACAAAGGAGCATAAATTATGGTAATAATATCTATAATTTAGAGTTTACCAATCTTGGTCATTAGCTAAATCTATCATTGATGAATTAATTAATTAAGATTAGATAGCAAACTATCAAATGGGTTACGGGGCAACCACCCTGGTTTCTAGGGACCAATAACCAAGTTGTAAATAAAGCTCAGTCTCAATTAAAAGTATTACTAATTACCCAATATTAAATAATATTAGTTAATTTAGCAAACAGTAAAGGGCGAAATTCGAGCCACAGCCGTGAATTCAGCTAGTGTTGCAAACCATATACCAATAATCACAGGCAACGACTAACTAAACTATGACAACTTTATTATTGTAGTGGTCAGAGATGTCCCAACTCAGAAGAATTCAAGCCGAGGCAGCATTAGGTTCAAATAATCAAACATGAATTTATTTTCAGTGGTAAGATGAGAAAATATGCAAAGGCAGGAAAACAAAGTCACCTCTCTCTCCTGCAGGAGACGCTCACAGCCGCGTGGGGAAGGACGGAGCCCAGGCTGGGAGACGCTGGCTGTGTCTCCCAGCCCAGCACAGCTCACATCTCCCCCATCTCATTCTGGGGAGGTGGTTTTTAAACCCTGAACAAGCGTCAGAATGTGAAGATTTCATACCAAGAATTGTTTGTCCAAATTCCTTTGTTCAACAGCTCAGACTGTTTTGTCTAAAAGCCAGATTGTCTTTGGATCCAAGGCCAGCAAGCCTGCACAGCCTAGACAGGACCTGTTCTACTCTATTCTAAACCCTTTAGCCTGAACTAAATGTATATGTGCTAAATATATATTCCACTAGAAATATGCATGGACTTTTTCCACTACATTATCTAAACAATGACGATGATTCAGCAACAAGTAACGTCATAACTTAAAACATTAACAATAATAAAAAAGGATTACAACTCCAATGTGTCGTGTCTTCAGGTGATAGCTAAGTGTGTGTGTGTGTGTGTGTGTGTGTGTCTGTGTGCCTATGTGTGTGTGGGTGAGAGAGAGAGAAGGAGGGGTCACTGCGAGGGCGGAGCTAGGTGTGTGACACAAAATGCTGGATGACCAATCCACGTGTGTGTAGAAGAAGAGAAAGAGAAAAGAGCGCGAGAAAGAGGAAATGGAGGCCTCAGGTAACCAAGATGGCGGCTACGTTCAATCCACATGCGTGTGTGGTTGAACCAGGAGTGCTCAGAGAACAATGGAAGTTCAGAATCGAAGTACCAACATTAGCCGGATCTAGAACCACAGATGTTTCACCACAAGGCCGCAGAGCAAGATTGTGTAGCTTGCCTGCGTTGGTCTGCGAGGGTGAATTCAGACATCTAGGAGCTTTACACGATCCTGTGGTAACACACATGGACTTTACGCGGCGGTAAAGTCACTGAAATAATGCAGCATCAACAAAACATTAACTGATCACGTTTCTTAATTCTCTGCTCAGACTTAGCCAGTTTGCCTCTGGCTTACTGTTAGGAGACCCGGCCGGGGTTTGAGTGGACTGGGGCAAGGAGTCTGGTCCGATTGAAGTAGGAATCGGTGTTGCGGGCGTCCTTATTGCGGCGGTCCGGTACTCCGTCGCGGATCAGCTTCGCCATCAGATCAGGATCGATGTAGCACCGTGGCAGCAGTGTCGGTCAGCAGCTGCGTGGACGGTTGCCGGTTCCTGAAGCGGTTTCCCTCCGCCATGTTCCCGAGCAGGACGAGGAGAAGGTCCAGGAGCAGGGAAGGGCGCAGGAGAGAGCAAGGCAAAGAGAACGCAGGAAGAGGAAGTTGCCGGTTATATCGGTGCAAACTTTAGGTCCACCCACCGGGCTTCACCCACTGGTTTGTTATATGGCTCTTTGAGGGAAACTCGAGTTAGGCTTCCAGGGTTTCACGTAGGCCTCCGTCGTGTACACATAAACATCAAGGATCTGCATTGTTGAGTCCATGAGATCCCCAACACTAATCTATGATGAAAGAACGTGCAGCATGGAGCGACCATTTACATCATGGATGTTCTGCTGCAGCGCCATCATTCATCACAACATGGTAAATGGTCTGTGGTCTGCAGTTGTATAGCGCTTTTCTCACACACACACACTCCGGTGGCAGAGCTATGCAGCTTAGGCTGACTCACCGGGGCGGTTGGGGTTCAGCGTTTTGCCCAAGGACACTTCAGCACAAGCCAGGAATCGAACCAAATGTTCCAATTTACTGAGCTCCAGGGAAAAAGTTTTTAAGGTACATTTTAAAAGCACTGTCATGTCTCAGTCTAACTGTTAGTTAGGCCTCCCGGTTTCCATGTAGGCCGTAAACATAAACATCTACATTCTTAATGTCGAGGATCTACATTGTTGAGTACATGGGATCCCCAACACATATTCCTGAGCAGTAACTTGAAAATTTGCTACAAAAAAGTTTGCTACAATGCAACTGCAATTTTTTTTTTTTTAAACTAAACATTCAGAGATTTTTATGATAGTTAACATGGCAAACAAACAAACAAACAAACAGCTGGATTAATATAAAAAAGGCTCCTGTCTGTCAGATGGAACATGTTGCTTTGTCTCAACGTTTATGTCTCTGGCCTAAATGCACAAACTCCTGCGTAAGTTGATGTGGGAGCAAAGTGTTGCACCCATGGGTGAAAGCAGGGTCAACACAACTTACCACGCAGCGGAAACATGAGTGGGTGGTCTTACGTAGGGTGAGATCTGGCTATTGTGCTGTGTGGCGGTTCTACCTTAGTAGCCTGCAACAAAAGTCATCCTGAGATACTTGACAAAGCAGGATTTAAGATCTTACGTAAAACTACAGCACCAAGAAAACCCACAAACATATTTAGTTCCATTCACAGATAAAATGAAGTTCATCAGCTTGGAGCAGCTGAGGATATAATAATAACACGTGAGAGGAAAAAACTTTTCTCATCTTTGTATTTCACGAATTTATGACAATTAAAGATGATTAAATTCAGCACAGCCAAAACAAAAGACTCATTTGTTTTTTCCCCTTAAGGGATCTACAGAGTTATAGTGTTATAGTTATCAGTGGTGTCCACAGACGGGCAAACGCTGACCTGCTGGGTGACCTGCATGACATCTCCTTCCAAGGACACAGGATTTCAAACGCTGAGCAAAAGCAATAGAGCAGCGTAAGTGAGACACAATATAGTGAAAACACGGACTCCCTGGAGTGTTGTTAAATTAAAATGCCAGACAGAATGGAAAACATAAACATGAAGAAATAAAGAATTTATGACACAACATCTCATATTAAACACTTAAATACACGCTAGCTCAGACACACACTGCTACAGGACTCTACATGAAACAAAAGGCAAAGTAATTATAGCAGGCAGGACAGGAGTCTACAGGGGCCTGGAGAATAAATGTGATTACTGCCGTCCCTGATGATGTGATGATCACCCCCCCCACACTCACGGATCATCAGTTTACAGAATGCTGAGCGCTGCACTCTGCGCAGCGTTAAAGGGTCATTTACAATCATTTGTTACGTCACAGTCTTCGTTTCTCTCCCTGGACCTAACATGTCTGTCAATTCATCTTCCTTCCTCCCCCACCGTTTTTATTATTATCCAGATATACAGTTGCAAGAAAACGTATGTGAACCTCTTCACACGCTCCTTCCTTGCTTTTTTCTCATATCTCGGAACATTTTATTTTTGTTTATTTTAGCATTAGCTGCAGCTATTGGCTCAGTGAAATCGTTTTCAGTGCTGATGCAGTGAGGGGCGTTGTAGAGGTTTCTCACATTCATGGACCAATGGACACATGGACCAATAGGATGTGTTGGAACAATTTACTGAGAGATGGCAACAGGACCAACAGTCGCTTATTATCAGTTTAAACTCACTGGAGGGATCATTTGGGTGTGACTGTATCTTAGTACTGGTACAAGCATGACTTTCCTTACTGGTCCTCAAGGCTCTTTGACACAGCGTCTCATTCACGTATTCATACGCAGCTGACCTGACTCACTTCACCTGGGGCTTCCGTTTCTGAAGCTCTTTCCCCAAAAACTTTGACACATGATCAGGAGAAAAATCTTCATAACTACAGATTTCCACAAACTGTTTCCCATAATATAAATAATGACTTTAGTGGTTCCTACATTTCACCTCTAGCACATCATATAACGTTTATTTGGATTTGTAGGAGAATGTTGAACTGATTATTAGATCAAAGCTCCATGTGTAATTCAAATTATGCTAAATAAAACATTATTATATATAATTAATGTAATGGTTTGACCATAGGTTCACCTCTATAAATTCATTCACATTATTATGCCGATGTTTTCAATTCCTTTAACGTTATTGTATGTAATTACTACTCAGATCACGTTTATATTATAATACCTAATTTTAATTACGGGATAATATTAAATTCATCAACATTATCCTCTGTTTGAATAGTCTGAATAAGGGTTACAATGCTCTGCTGAAATTTATAGCCTAAGGTTTTACACTCATTACTGTCTACATGACTTTGAATAAAAATGTACTTCCTATAAATTATGAGATGAAGTGAATTTGATGTCCCTCTTCCCAAAGCAAGGCTTCCGTTTAAATTATTCCTAATTGTGTAGGTGTAATGGGCAGAGAAATTGATCGAGGTGCACTGGGGTACGATGCCCCATTCAGCTTAATGCTCAGTGTCATGCATATTAAATACTGAAATGGGGAGGAGGGAAAGTGGGGAAGAGAAATGGTACAGTACAGGCTCCACTCCGCTCCAATCACCCGGCGTAGGAGAGGCTTTCAAATGAAGAATTGACAGGAGGGTGATTAGAATATGAGAAAGATGCAAACAATTAGGCCAGAGAGGGACACGGAGGTGGAGGAGGATCCGGGAACAGAGTCATTTTCAGCCGTGACCTTGGTTGGGGAATCGCTGAAGATAAACTTAACGCAGCCTCATTTCCCCGGCACTGTTCACCTCACTGCACCTGTCTGGACCTTTCCTCCCTCTGCTTCTCTGCTTCTCTGCTTCTCTGCTCCTCGTCTCTTTCTTTGGGTAGCACAGTCATTACATATGCTTGAAAGAGACTGATCATTGTGCCCAGTCACCATGTTAACATTAATAAAACAGGGATCTTTGGAAACTATCTTCTCCGTTCCCTTCCTCTACTTCGCCAGCGTGTCTGTTAATACACCGTCATTACGACTAAACAATGTAAATGGAGAGGGTGAAAGCGCTGCAGTTAATTTAGCCTGTGATGAATGTGGCTTTAAGGCAATGAGGTAGAGAGTTGAGCCTGCAGTGACGATTTCAAAATCCATCTCAAGGCATTTAAAGGAACACAGGAAGTGAGTTGAGGAAGCCCAGACATAAGCCTGAGAGGATACCTTGATTCCTGACAGGAGAGCGGGGTTTAACTGATAAGGGTTTGGGAAGATTAAAATAAAGAAGATATTCATGCCAGAGCTTGAATCTTTCGGTCCCTTAGCTTACCCTTGAACTAATACACTTCAAATGCTTACGATAGGTACTTTTTCACACTCTGAATTCCTCTAAAAAGAATTGAGATGATCTAAAAGAAAACAATATCAGTGCGTAAATATGATGCTCAAGCTCTCCCTTACTTACCCACTCACTCATCTTCTGAACCGCTTTATCCTCATGGGTACGACGGGCGAGAGGCGAGGCACAGCCTGGACAGGTGGGCCAGTCCATCACTGACTACGATGCTGCACCTGCAAATGGAAAAGCTTGGCCTCTGTTAGAAGACATGGACGTTGTAGTAGGTGCTTACTGCTCCTGGTACAATCAATCACATGGAGTTTTAATTGTGTTGCTGGATGAAATCTGCCCAGTGCCGAAGCAAACGGGCTCATATGGTTGACAGGTGTCCAGCTAGAAGGCCTCACGTTGAACATGAAAACGCGTCCTGTGATCCGTCTTCAGTGGTGGTACTATGAGGATATTTATTCACTGAAGGCCTAGTTGTGAAATCCCACTGCAGTTATTATCTTATTCTTGTTTTTACATCACGACGTTTTGACCCTGTCTAAGTAAGAAGGGATTTTCCTAAATATATGAAATACCAAGTTAGATAGTGGAAATATTGGTTCGATTGACTGGGTTAGGTCACAACAAAAATAATGTAATTCTTTACTTCCTGGAACAGTTTTGTTACAACACAGAATAACCTGCGTCAGACACCCCAGCGTATCCCAGTTTAAGACCAGTGCTGAGCCAAAGGGTGTGAAAAGTTCAGCAAGTGAACCCTGAGCGGAACTTTCCATCTTGACACTTAATGATGCACAGGTCAAAAGTCATCTGCTTAGATTTCATACCTATTCATTTTCTTGGCCTGGATGCAATTTAAAAAAACACGTTGCTGCCTATTAGCGAGGATTCATGTAAGATTCAGTCGTATCTGCTTTGTGGCGACGTACGAAAAAATTATTTGTCACAACTTGTCTCAAGGTGTGAAAACATTTCAACCGTCATATGTGACAATGATTTAACGCTTCATCAGGGCAGACGTGTGGAGAAGATACTCTCCATATTCTCACATCAGCCCACAAGCTGTTAATGTGAGGGATTTGACAGCAGCTATGTTTAGCTGTGTGTCATGCAGTCAAAGTGTTACTCATTACAGACTACAGCACACGTATAGCACACGGCAATAAATAAACTGATTGCATTATTACAATTAAATTATTATGAATTTGGAATAACAATCAATAGGTTATTGGTTCTAGATCTCAAAAGTAGCGCTTGTTCATAGCCAAATGCCCCCTGGTAAGGAAAACCAGGAGCTACTCTAACTGGATGCTCAGTTTGGACTCTGAGGAATCCAACTCTATTGTAATCAACCAAGTCACATCACTAGAATAATGAGTGTTGGCATGTCGCATCCACAGAGCGCCGTAGCCGCCAGCAAGATAGCTCCGGGACGTCTAAGGAAGGCTCTTTAACCTCTCAGCAGGACCAAGCGCTCCAATCAAAGAGCCATCAGTCCACTGAGGAGCTGCAGTTTGTACACCCTGGGATCCAAATGTCAACAATTACATCAAAGCAGAGGAGCAGAGCTTCTGCAAAGGTCAAACTGACAAACATTACCGTCCACATGAGACTTTTCCCCTCACTTCATGACAGTTGACCCCGCTGTCATCATCGCCTTTTAGCTCCCCTCTGCTGAAGTTAAATCCGGTCGGGGGAAAGGCCACCCCCCCCAAAACATGAAACGCTGTTATGACGAGGAGAAGAACACAGCGTATTTATCCCCCTTTTCATATCCAGACAAAAAATTTCATTCCAACAAAAGCGAGAGGGAAGCAGAGAAACAGAAATGGACTCACTCTTCTGTATTTTAAGCACAAATGCAAATGTCCTACATGTATTAAGTGTTTTCTTCCTGATAAAAATGATGAAAGATTTTGAAAACTAGGCTCATGTTCCTGTTTGCCAGGAAGTCTGTGACAAAGCAGTAGTTTGATAACGAAAATAAATCCGATTATTATTATTACTGAAAATGCAATGGTTGATAAATTAGTGGCATGACAGGCATTTAGCTGTTTGGACGTCAAGAGAAGCAGACGTGTGCACCAGCATTTCAGCTGACTCCACAAAGGCTTTTGAATGGTTTCCTCAACATGGCACACAGTGACCTGACCTGCAGCCTCTCCCAAGAGTCCAAGAAGGGAACCATCAAGCAACCACCAAAGACTAAAACAATCAACAAACAGAAGAAAACGAAAGACTGAGTCAAACTAGATCGAGATTAACTCAAAGCCCACTGACAGCTACAGTCGCACACGGAGCAGAGCTTTAGAAGATGACGACATGAAAAGCAGAAGCCGCCTTCTGACGTTGGTCACAAGTTAGAAACTGCCTTTCATTTGGCAGTTATACAGACAGTTCTGATTTCAAACGGTGGCAGATTGAAAGCTCAACATTCAGACAGTGGTAACTAAAACTGTGGAAGCAACAGCTGGTTTCTCCGTGCGCTACGTCCACTGCTGGTAGTGGATTCTATCATCAGAATCCCCTGTTTCTGGAGCAGCCACTGAGGACTGACGATGGTTTAAGGCTGCGTATTTAGCCAGTGGGTCGAATACAACTTTCTTCACTGGAAATCACTGCTCACACGTTTATACATTTGTGTATTTTCACACTTAGCAGTGCTGTAAAATGTAAGATTTTTCCTTTGTAAGATGGATGAGCCGTCAGCGGTGACAGTGCAGAGGGAGTACGAGGAGCTGGACCAGACGTGGTTCAGTCCAGCTCTGGACTCGGGACAGATTCCATCTCATACAAGCTAACTTGACAATGAAGAGTGGTCAGCGAGAAGTTGAAGTCATGCCTGTACAGTGCATGTGAGTGAGAGAATTCTGGACAAGCTTCACCTGTGGGGATTTTAACCGTGCGTCTTCATCCTCTACTCTGCTGAATCACTCTGACTGTGTACAGCTTGTCATCAGCCTACAGACGCAGCTGCCTGCCTGACCTGCTCTGCTAAACCTGACCCACACATAAGAGTACATCAACTTCTATTGGGAACGTTGTTGTTGATGAATTGACAAGGCTTGGCGGATGACGTGCCTTTGACAGACACAGTGCCTCGATGCCTAATAAACTCATGGATGAATGAATGAGCAGGTGATATAGCAATGCCTGCAGTTGGTGACTGTAGTGACTAGAGAAACAAACCAAAATAGTAAATTAGTCAAATTTCCATAACTTGAAATTTTGCATCATTGCCCTTAATTGTTGGAGATGAAAGTGTCAGCTAACAGCCTGGAATGTAAATGTGAGAGTTTCAGGCCTCTAACAAACATAAACCCTTTGCAGCTGCGCTGAATAATAAGCTGAAGCTTCAGAACAACACAACACTTAAAATAACTGCTCTGCATGTGTTCTAATGCACTGAGCTCATTGCGTTTAGTTTGGGACATAAAATGGGCTGTGAATCTAAGTGAGCGTGTTGCCTGAATGGTAAGAGTCGAGCCATGTATTTAATGAGCCTAGTGCAGTGTACAGCAGGTACTTAACTACTGGATGTGACTGAAGCGAGGGTTGGGATGGATGGAAGCTGCTACTTTGGTCCAAACACACTATGATGAGTTATCCAAATATCTCAAACGACTGATGTGAGGAAGGAAGAATAAACAAAGACGTGATCACCTTGGTGATATGATCACATGTTGTCTGGCCCTTTGTTATAATTGTTTACCCAGGATTCTCTCTCGCTCACTCTGGCCACGCCCCCTGCTTCGGTCCTGTTTTTTCCCCTCTGCAAGCTGCTGCCTGGACGATTACAGCCCAATTCACTCGATCCCCACCCAGCCACAGCCACAGTCACCTGCCTTAATCATACCCTCATCTCTCACAGACCAAGCTGCTGTTCGTGATTCTTATTATGTCACCTCAATCCATTCTAAGTTATCTTTTGTTGATCCGAGGGCATTTTTCTCGTGATCAGGAGGTTGTAATAAACTGTTGACTTCCTGGTTTTGAGAATAGTTTTGGTTCATCGTTCTGGATTGTGATTTCATATTTTGTTTTGTAAAGAGTTTTCTTCATTCGGACTTACGTTCTGTATGAGTTTATTCTGTGCTATAGGATTCTCTCTTGATCTTTTATAGATGTTTTTACAGTCTATTAATATGAGTGCTCTAGGATTTAGCCTTAGAAGGTCGATGATAAATTACTTGAAGAGCCATAGCTAATTTATGTCAAGTAAAATATATATATATCTCAAATAAAATATGACAAACAAACTATAGTTTTTAATTATATATAATATATATAATTTTCAAACTAAACCCATGTCTTGGTTCAGTTAAAGAGTAATTCAAAAGAAATGCTGACCAATTCAAAAGTAAAATATGTATTTCATGTTCTAGCTTGAACTCTATGGAATTCTTTGTCTGTTTAGCTCGTTTTTTAACAGCATATCTGCAAAGTTAATGCCAATGGCCTTCAATCACAGCTTTACTTTCTGCTTGACCAAAATGTATTCACGCAGTAAAAGGAAAATGATAAGACACTTTCCTACCGTGCTACTCTATTCAAACAAGAAAGAAAGAGCCTTTGTTGTCCAATATTACAAAATGTCCTTGATGCGTCTCTCAGTGGTTTTAATAATGTGGATCAATATCAGTGACTCATCTGTCACTTGGTCTGGATTTTTACCACTAGTTTGAAGATACTAACTTTACTGCAGTAACATTTTTTCAGTTGATAAATACAGTAAAATGATTTAGATGATTTTAGCAGCTGCTGTTCAACGGGTGCATGACGAGCTCGCGCGTAATATGTCAGAATACATGTTGTCAACATGCTGACGTTCACAGTAACAATGCTACTGTACCTGGTGTTTCGGCTGTTACTGTACGTTTAGCTTACTGCTACGGTAAGTAAGTGTTAACGACTTAACCAAACCCCAGGAGGAAGGATAATGTTTGCTACCTACTATAAACAACCTTTGCAAATGAACTGTCATAAACTAACCTGATTAAATGTTGTTATTTTTTGGTCAATGGTCGGAGAGTTGGTATCCAAGCGTGTAAGGAATTTATGGTTTATCCTCTGCGAACCATGAATATCTGTAACAACTTAAATGTCGTCACAATTTGCCATCAATGAATTAGTATGTATTGGAGAATCCTTTACACTGCTCCTTAAACTGTGGGGACCGTTTCATGACAATCCGTCTCCAGTAGAAGATGAAACATTACATTACCGCACATGGGGAGAGGCAGTATTTCAGTGTGACCTGTGTAGTGGCCTGACATTTTTGTGTGATTATTTTCTCCTTGATAAATTTCACGTAAGATTCCTCCTTGAGTCATTATCTTATTTCTTCTAATTGACTCTGTTTGTCTCTTCCTGTGTTTATAATGTGATATGTCTCAATTGCTGTACCTCTTGGTTGCCCTGTTGATAAGAACCTCAGAGAGTGCTAACAAGCTGAAAGCCTGCTGAGAAGTAAATTAATAGCATTTATGCCGTGAATTGCTGAGTCCCAGTGAAACAGTGCTGCGCAGAACGAACGTGCTACAGTAGCCGCGTGAATGGTAATAAGAGAACTCACGTACAGTAGCACATGCAACTGCCGCCTTTAATTTTCTGCTGACATCATACTACATTCCTGTCTGCAGTGGATACAAACACACTAACAGCTGTTTACCAAAGCAACCTACCCATTGTAGGAACTGAAAGAAAACTGGGGATCACCACAAACCGGCATGATTTCAGTGGAACAGGCAGAACGGAATAATTGCGTGTCACAGCGAGCAATGTATGCAGTGTCTTGCATCCAGCATTTTATGTGGGACTGATGGATTTTAGGTCCTTTTCATTCTTAAGGACCTTGGTTCAGGGGCTTTTCCTTATCATCCCTGACAGAAATGGACTGAAATGGATGCAAAAGACAAGATGCTGACATTCTGATGAATTGTTTAAATCTAAACTCTCTATCTCTCCCCATCTTTATTGGTGCAAAACCAACAAATCATCTGTCTAATGCCAACTATGTATAGTGTATTTTTCTGCTAATGTTTTCTTGTTAGGCAGGCTTCACTTTTACTGGAAGGAACGTGGCACCCACCCATTCTGCACCATTAGGGAAATCAATTCAGAAAGCTTTGATTTCATTGGAAGCAGCTTGACAGCATATGCAAAACACTTCATGCAATGTGGTTTTAATGAGGCAATGGTCTCGAAAAGCAGCTCATTTTTAAGTGCACTTAGCATCAGTGATACAAGCTTTACATTTAGTCTTTACTTAGTCAGAAAAAGTTGAACTTCTTTTTTCGCTACACACTGACCCTAATGGCTCATCCGCTACCTATAGAGCCACACTGTGTTTTTCTGCTTGCTATGCAGGTCATTAAACTGTGGGGTTAGATACTTAACTAAAGGTATGGAATTATGTCTGCAGCATTAAACATTTCCAAACCGTTGTCCTGGATACTTAACCCCATATTTGCAAATGAAACCATTTTACACCAAAATCATAAATATAGCTGAGACGTATTGATAACAGAAAGTGGTTTTGCAGATGTCAGAGACTTTAAAGTAAACTGTTCTACATTATTGTCATATACCATTTATTTTTACTTCTTTGCTGAAAATGTTATACACAGACTGTGTCTAGATCTGTAAGTGTTCCTGATCAAAGCGTTTCAGCACCACGGTCAGCTCATAAAGGGACCCAGGGGCCATCGGGCGTCGACATTCTTTTTAAAACTGAGCTCCAAGCCTGAAATACAATTGTAATTAAAAGGATTGTTTTGCAGCTAAGAGGTTGCCCAGCACATTTAGCAGTGTTACAGTGAGACCAATCAGTTTAGCAGAGTTGAATATGAAAGATTATAAGAAGATGCATGTTGTTATATCTGTTGCACCTCCAGCAATCTGGTGCCAGTTGCTGTTTATAGCAATTTATGCCACAGGGGCAAAATATGAAAGGAATTAATATAAAGGGCACAAAAAGTGTTTTTGATGCTTCAGCAGATTACTCAGACGCACAAACTAGAAGCTTACTAAAACTCTGAATTTGTACAAAACCACATCAGCACACACACAACTGAGTCAGCATTTAGTGTAGAAAGCTCAGATCCTCTCACGTTCAGGATGACATCACAGATCACATACTGAAGCTAGATGTGAGACCTGGGTGCATAAAATCCAGTCTAAATCTAAGGGATTTATAAAAAATCTAATTCATGTTTGGGTAGAAGAGTCGCATGACCAGCACCCAGATTTAAGCCCATTGACTTGATTTAATGTCAAACATAGTTAAGACCCATTAACTGTATCTAAATTAACATCGGTATTGTGCTTTAATTTTGCATTTCTGTGGGTCAGCTGTAAAGCTGAAATCCATAATGGAAGTTATAAAAGGCCTAATTAAACCTGAAACACTGCGTCTCAACCTCCACTGGAATAAACACCATAGATTTGCATATTATTATTGAAAGCAGATGAAATGGCAGTGTTGCAATATTGCAATATTTCAACATGACTCATAAGCTTGGCCTTTCAAACTATTTTTATGTATCATTTTAATGAAGACACAAAAGATGACAGTTTCAAGCTCTATGTGCTGACGGTGATTCATTATGGCCCAAGGGTTTTCTGCCATATTTATAGAAGATGGCATGTTTTCATATATAATGTTTCAAGCAGCCAAAGTCGGTTTACACTCTCTGCGATCTTCACAACAAACTGTTTCTAACACACACATATTTTGTTCTCGCATACAGGCCTTAACTGCTCAGCAAATCAGATCCATCAGTTACTTCCGGTTCCTCCAGTTCACCTCTGTGGGGAGTGTATGACAGGAGCCTGAGTGGTAGGTTGAAATGTCACCTTCATTAAGCTGATCCCCCAATCAATAGAAGGGCTCTGAAGTCCCACAGCGGCTAATCATACAGGAGAGGTCGGTACAGGGAAGAAGACACAGGCAGAGTTGTCACTTTATCTTACTCAAAACACATTTTGCTGTAACAGAAAAGGAAATCGATACCAACTAAATTAGTATGGTAACGTATACATCTGCAGAGGCTCACGGACGGATAATAAATCTTTGGGATCAGTTTTCTCACAGCTCAATTCCAGTAATTCTTAATAAAGCTTCTTAGCTGCCTCACACCGATGCTATTTTGCTGAAGTTTAATCAAATTTTTGTTCAAATGTCAGCCGGTGCATAACTTTCTCTTGGAACAAAATATCCAATCTATTGAAACAAGCCGGTCTGATTTCAGCTTGAGCTGTGAACTGTCTACCTGTAGGTGTGTCACCAGCCAAACAGTTCCTCCTTGGCTCAGTATCAGCTGGGCGTCTGGCCGCTCACTAGTAAAGGTCTACATGCTGATTTACAGTAGGAGACTGGATTAGATTTTTTTTTTCTTTTGAATGAAATACATTTTATCAACTGATTACGCTGTGTGAAATCTTATTCTAGCAGAACAGGAACTGATAACCTCTTTGGAACCGTAGGAACTTTCATGTTGCTACACTAGTTGGTAGATCCTAATTCATTCTTAAGTCACAGTAAGTCACATATTGCTAATTTATGTGATTTAAAACTCATTCAGACCATCAGTAAACATTAAATCAATTTGAGTAAAAACTGGAATAAGTGTTTTCCTTTTAAATTATTATTTAATGTGACACGGTACAAAAAAGAATTAAAAAAAACACAAACAAACAAAAAAAGCAAAAAAGCAGTGGAGGAGCACCAAGGGCAGAAACGTGTCACAATAACAGAAGGCCCCGATTTCTCAGGACAAAGCCCTAAACTACTGTATATAGCAGACGAAAAATACAAGATGTTACTTGTTAGCATGAACCCAAGTCGTTTAACCAAAACAGCAAAACTAAAACAAATTAACAAAATCTTTAAACGTATACACAAATATAAATCAGGATCCTGACTTGGTAAACTGAAATGAGAAATGTTGTGAGCATATCACAACGTTAGCACTTTTCCCTTGAACCCTTAAACGCATAGGATTCGGACTTGGCTGAACCTATAGGAGACACTTTCAGATGTGCAAACCGCAATAGAAGGAGCAGAGTCATTAATGTACCCTGTGTTACCCAGATGTCAAAGCAGTGTTGCAAATGTAATTTACTAATAAAAATGTAATTTACTAATAAAAATGTAATTTGCTAATAAAAATGTAATTTGCTAATAAAATATTAAAACTGAGATGTGTGGGATGAAAGCACGTTACCGCTGCCAGGTGACGTCTCAACCTCAACCTCGACTCGGCCCTGCTTTCATTTTAAGCCCTGATGTTTTACTATCTTTTGTGTCATGTTGAAATGATGTAGACACACTTAAATGTCAGAGGATTCTTAGGCGTCAAGGCCAAAGGTTTGGTTCTGTGCCACAAAAGCTTTAGCCCCTAACTACTGTCGCTTGTATTTAAATGAGCTTATACATCAGCCTTTTCCGCTATCAGACCCATTAATTGCACAAATGGCAAGTGAACAGCAAGAGAATTCAAATCTTTTATTAAAATGTCAAATAAATATGACAATATTACTTGGGGCACAGGGCGGGAAGCAAAGAACGACAGACAGACAAGCCATCCATTGGAGGCACTGCTTGGCATAAGCACCAATGTGCCCAACAGAAACCCCAACTGCTCATTCTGAATGTCGACAGTGATGGCTACCGTTCTCTCAGTGAGCTAGTTAATCTTCAGGGCTCTATGAAAACCTGTGTAATGGAAGAAATGTGCAATTTGCTGAGCATAGATGGTGTTTACCGTAGGACCCACCAGCTGCTTGATGGGAGCCGTAACGGGCCTTTAATGAAGGCTCACCTGACCTGGTTCCGGTGTTTCAGCTGAACCTTGGACAGGACAAGCTCTTCCAGTTCACTGTCAGTGTTTATTTGCTTACTAATGTAGAGGTTCACATTTTCGAGACCTGCCGTGACATACACTTCATGGTGAATCTACTTTTTCCCAAACCCAAAGCTAATTTGAGGTAAAGAGCAAATTTTGCCAAAGCTTCCAGCCCCTTGTAAAGTCAAAGTCACTGAACGGCACCAATCAGTAATTCTGCAGGCATCGAAGACCTTTGAGCAGAATTATTCATCAGACAGCATTAGTATCCAAGTCAGTCATATCTTTCTATAGAGTTCATGATGAAATAGTGGGAGGAGAAGTCTTTTACTCTACTAGTCTTCTTCTCTATTTCACCCTGCTAGAACGCTGCCAATGTCCAAGTTAAGGAAGTTCTATTACCGTCACTCTCAGTCTGTTCCCATAGCTGCTGTACTGTACGTTAGCGCAGCATTAACCTATGGAGCAGAGTTGTTTTGTATAACCTCAAAAGCAGAAATGTTATCCATGAATTGCTGCAGCTGTGTAGTGAACATCAGACACCAGGCTCAGGCTGTGTTGCTGTCAGACACCTGTCCTTGAACCGGATATCGATTCCCCTTCTGGTCCCTGGAGGGCTGTTCTGCAGCGTAGCCTGCGTAAAACCATCTGCAGCAGGAGTGGAGGGAAAATGTATAACGGACCCAAGTGAAAAACTAAATTCCCTAGTGCTGTGAGTAATTGATTTGCCCAACAAGCTCCTTTTACCCAGAAATAACCACAAAACGTGATTACGGTTTATGGATTACACTGTTATTTTTACATTTTCCTTGTTAATTTGTCCAGAAGTTGACGTCTCAAGGCTATTGTCAATAGCAATGCCTGATTTCTTGTGAGAACCTGGTTGCAGTTTAGTTACAGTATATAGAACACGCAGCAATGAGCAGCTTCAGTTAACTCACTTTACTGTACATGTTGTTCCTACAACATACACCCTGAGATGGATGAAGAGGTTTCCGGTGCTGGATGATGGGAAAGGGTGAAAGCAAGTCTAAATGACAGCATGCACGTCTTTCTGATTAGTGTGAATATGAGCCAGAGACACAAATGATTCTTTGTCGTGTGACTGTTTCTTGTAAGGTCAGCATAACATTGGGCATCACTTGTGTGTGACAGGGATTCCTTACGTTTAGAACAAGTCAGCATGATTCTCACCTCAGATTGTTTCCTCTGGTTTATGTTAAGTAACATTAGAATTTTTGTGTATTTCTATGTTTCTCCTGCTTATTAGTTAGGGGTCAAAATGAAAACAGGGGCCTAAAAAGTTCAGAAACCAGACGATAAATCACAACACGCTTCATCTGGATGAACGGTTGGATGAACTTGTTCGTCATAGACCCACACGTGTTCACTGCTTGGATGTATCACCCACCAAGGCTGTTTGATCCCTGGTGTGTTTTAGAGCTTTGAGCACCTCCTAGTTTACAGTGGGGTCGTTTTGACCAATCGAAGGCTGCACCAGGGTTAATTGTTTTTAGTTCATCATTTAACTTTATTGAACCCTGTTGTGAATACAAAGCAAACTGTGGCATTTTCAAGATGTAAATGTTACATCTTAGTCCTTGTCATTATCATATTTACATTGTGTACGTTTGTTTGCAGTACAAATATAATTCTAGTCTTATGTACTGCTATACCTTATTGTGAAAGGCCTGAATACTTCATCCGACCCGTTATTACGGTATGATTCAACGTGTTCTGAAGGCTGCTGGGAGCGTGGATGGGGCAGGTTTTTCACAATTTGCCGCGATAAGCCTTTTTTGGGCATGAAACCATCTGTGGTACCTCTGGAGCACAGGCTGCACATCTTAGACTGGAGCACAAGGCAGGCCCTGACACGTCTGCCTTGGCCTGACCTGGCTTAATATCTAACATTATTTCCTTTTGTTTTTTGCCACAGCCCGTCCTGAAGCCTGAAGCTGTCGTGACCAAAACAACTCTCTATTCTTCTTCTTTTTCCCTGTCTCCCTGCCTTCGCATCGAGTGTTTCACGCACAGCACAAACACAGAGCGCAAGACCGATGCTGTATCAGCACTTCTATCAGGATGAAACCATAATGGACTGTCATGTTTAGCATACTGTGCACTGGCAACCTATTAGAACTAACTATCAAACTATCGAATGAAGAATAAAACTTAACTTCATTCATAAAACAATCATTGCATTCTAAATGAAAGGAATAAGTAAAATGTAAAGCTCTGTAATCACTAAAACAAACTAAAAACATAAAATAATGTTCATGTTTATTTGCCTTTCCTGCCTCCTGACGTGATGCATTTTCATATGCGTCTATAATACCTGAAGTATTTCACAGAACATGGGGTCACAGGCAAAACAGATCAGAGCATTTCTAAACTGCCAGAATTGTGTCAGTCTGCTACTCTTCTTAAAATGGTCATGAACATCATCCTGCCTGTTTTCGTGTGTGGTCCCACTGCCCGTTAGATCTGCTCTAATGTGGAACCTTCGTCATGACGTAGCAGATACGCAGCAGACTGTCTGTGTCCTCGGCTCAGGCCCAGTACTACGTGCACCGCCTCATGTCTGAATCTATAGGTCTCTGCTTCTCTCTGCTTCTCTCTGGGCCCCGCATCTCCCCTGATTCCATTACAATCCCTGTATCCTGCTGACCTTAACACTTCTCTCCTTGCTGTTATCGTCCATGCAGTAATAACAGCTCTTTGGCCCCTAAGAGCAAAGCTACAATTGCTGACATAATGGACTTGTTTTCCTCTGTGCATGGGAGGATGTTGCCCACAGTTACGTCTCGTTTATCACTGATAAATTCACGTTTCTGAAACCTGAAACCCCCCACATGCACTACAAACATACTCACTTACAGTAAACACGCAACTCGTCACCTACCCACTCTTAAGTACTCTGTAGTACCATTATGGCCTGTGCACCTTTCTACGTCAAGAGAGAAGAAGAGGGGAAGGGAAGATGGATGTGGGCAGATTCTCAGACGGTGATTACTGAACATTTCTTTAAAGCCTCTACTTCTACACTAGTAGCACAATAAATAAATAAAACTATGGTCGACCTGTTCAACAAATTATAGTGCAAGAAACGTCAAAGTATCAATAGTTTGACACTCTGATTATTATTTTTATTTGAGCTGTGAGCACAGTTTTATGTTTTTTTGTTTCAGGTAATGAGATGATTAGTCGAGTCCTTGACATGGTAGTAATGTTCACACCAAATGTCCTTAAACCTTGTTTCTCGACACATTTGCAATAGATCTGGCTGCAACTGACACTTTATCCGTCTTTCAGCTCAATGTTTTGGTTTTATTATCTGCTGCTTTGATTTATTTTCATTTTCAGCTGCAAAAATCAGCCACTGCAGGTCTGACAGGGATATTTGGAGTCGATGAGGTAGCGCGTCCTGAGAGTTCCTCTGTTCCTCTAAACCACTTAATTCAAAACGCACACTTTCACAGTCAACTTTCTACCTGCAGGGATATTCCAGACATTATTATTCTGTCCCCTCCTTCCACTGAATAGGTTTTGCCTTGCAGCGCTGACCTCATTTTACCCCTAGACCATTGTCATGTCACAGTCATTCCCTGCAAAGTTGTTTCCCCAAAATAATCTAAGCTTTGAGCTGCACTCAAGAGATGGCTTCCCGACAGCAGAGAAGTGGATTATGCTGCAGAAATGGTTTGCGTATTGATTTTTTTTTTAGCTTATCTCCTGCTGTGAAACGTGTCACTATAGGAAGCTGTTGTAAAGACTGTGAATTCAAACCTGACACAGCCGCCCTCCAAGTCTGCAGGGGTGCTTCACACTGAGAAGACAGGATTTGACTGGAGTCGAATGTCTGTGTCATAACACACTGGTGGTCTTAAAGTTTCTATTTATACAAAGTTTAAAATGTTGCTGCATTTTAATTGTCAGGGAATTTTTTGCATGTAACAAGTTAGCGGTGAGAGACTCTCACTTCTTTTGCTTGTAGTCAAGTGCAGGTGGAGTAGAGAGTGTGAGGACACTGGGGAAGCAGAGAAACTACCTGCGGGCCTCAGTGGCAAATCAATGAGCGAGCACAGTTTTGACTGGGTTCAGCTGTTGACTCTATTGATGCTGAGGAAAAGCAGGAGGGCCCGGTAGTGAGCTTAGTCCCAGTCAGTGAGATGTGTCTGCGTGGCTCCAGGGACACATGACAAACAACAGTTACTTACTTATTAGTTGCTGCTTTTCTACCACAATTACGCAAAAGCTATTTGAGCTTGAAAACGGAATAAAGGGTTCACCTCGGGTCCTATGATAGACACCCATAGGCATCCTGTTCAGGGTGTCCTTCAATCAACAGTGACATAAGAAAACAGTTAGAATTAGGTAATTAGTAATAGTGATAATAACGTTATTAATTATAATAATAACAATGGTGCTAATAATAAAAATAATACATACATACAACCTGTATAGATACACATCATGAACCACAAACATCATAACATCATTATTGAAAGTAATAATAAGGAGTGACCTTGCATGTCTACCGGTTCCCATGTTTGTCCCATTATCCCGTTAGTTAAACATCATCACCGATGTGGTGATACAAGCATTGGTGCATTCACAGTCCCAGGGATTGGAACCTGAGCACCCACGGTCTGCAAGGAACCCACGAGACGGAGGGACCCACCCCCAGCACCACGGTGGGCCCACAGCACCAGGCAGGCGCTAGGGGGAGTGAGCGGAAGAGACTCCCCAGGCAGCAGGACCCTGCAGTGCGAGCCAAGAACGGACCACCCCAACATCAGCTACACTACGTAGACATGCACACACTCATATACACTCATATATATATGCACACACAGACATCCACACACTCATATACACTCATATATATATGCACACACAGACATGCACACACCCATATACACTCATATATATATGCACACACAGACATGCACACACCCATATACACTCATATATATATGCACACACAGACATGCACACACCCATATACACTCATATATATATGCACACACAGACATGCACACACCCATATACACTCATATATATATGCACACACAGACATGCACACACCCATATACACTCATATATATATGCACACACAGACATGCACACACCCATATACACTCATATATATATGCACACACAGACATGCACACACCCATATACACGCTTATATATATTCACACACGCTCCCACAGACACCTACCCTCCCATACGTGAACCGTTACACACTCACACCAACGTTTTCTGACCTGGGACCCGTGTGGCCCAAGGCAGGGGCCGCAGAATAGGGAGACTGGCCTCCAGTACCTTGCCAGCCAGCTTGGCTGTGGGAGTGTGGGACTATGCATTAAAAGTGGGGGAGGTGTGTCTCCCAGGGAGTGTCCTCTGTCCCTAAGTGTCTGCTTTGCAGTTAGAACAGAGTGATCATCATTATCGGGGCCGTCGAGAGAGGCCTCAACTGGCCCCCTCTTCCGGACCCCAGTAAGACCATCAGGCCCTGAATGTGTGTGCGCTGAAGAATAGAGGACACTGACATTGGAAGACCACCAGTCTCCAAAGCCTTGGTCTTTTAAAACTGAGGGGAAGGACGGCGGCTGAGCTCCAGTCCCCCCATAGGGAGGCTAAGTGAAAATGTAGCTGGGGAATGAGGCACCAAGGCCAGCATCTCACTGCCCCTCCCCCCAGACAGGGACGGCGAATCTAGACCCGAGGGCCATGGGAGCGCCGCCCTGGGCATCACAGCCAGCGCTGTCAGGACCTCCCCACCTCCTCTCCCTCACACATGCTCATGCTCACTCCCCTGTGGTCACGCAAGCACTACCACAACACACACACCGACGTATACGCACATATAGACATACACAGACACACACAGACAGCCCAGGAGCCACAGAGAACCGGAACCCGGACAAACCCAAACACCAACCCCACCGTGCCCCTGCAGCCTCCAAAAGGAGCCCGTCCCAGCAAGGACACAGTCCCGGGGCAGGAGCGGCCCTCCAGGCACCCCCTGGGGGACCCCACAGACACAGACTCAGGCCCACCCCCTTGGTGTTTGTCTCTGAAGGCAGAAGGCTTGTTCTGCCATTAAGTCGTGAGGGGGGCGTGGTCTAGAGGCGAGTCAGCTCTGTCCTTGACCTTGTAGGTGTGCGTCTCTTAAAACCTGCTTGGGTTAGAGAGTGAGAGCGGATAGAAAAACACTCAAGCGGTGACTCACACTGCATACACAATTTTGCATAAAGTGTCTCTGGCCCTAAAAGGCTGGTCTGGTCTGGTGTTTGGCACTTTGTCACAGAAAGAAGGTCCTGGTTTGACTGCCAGGTCACCCAGGTCTGGGGGGAGTTCTTCACGCGTCTACATGGGTTTTCCTCCAGTTTCCTCCTGTGGCCTGAAAACACGCAGTTAGTTTGACTGGAGAGTCTAAACTGTGCGTATGCGTGAGAGCGAGTGGTTGTGGAGCGAGTATCTGCTACTTGTCTTTTTTCCTGCTCTCAGCAGCCTCTCAAACATTTCCCTTCAGTTATAAATGAGGTAAACTACTATTGACCTGTTGTTACAGTACATGTAGTAGCGTATAGTGTTTCTGCAATTATGCTTTTCCCTAATTTCAAAATCCACCTTTTAGTCATTTCTATACGTTTCTGTAATGAAATATTATATATTATATATTTTCCTTATATTTCTCCTCTTTGTGATGTTATGAAGGTTCCTCACGGCCTGTGTCCACCACAGCCTTGTTGACAGTCCATAGACAGACACCGTGTACCGTCCGTATAATGTTGCACCATCGTGGGTCCTGTCTGCAGAAGTTATGAAAATGAGATGAGCCAGTAAAGCCAGGATTTGAAAGTATAAACAATGATACAATCTCATATGTATGAATTTGATTTGCTAATTTTTTAAGTAAAAAAGTTCAACACTTACTTGGTGTATAACATACAGAGCGAATATAAAGTACATGCCCACGTCCAGATGCAAACAGCCTTCGGGATCCCTCTCCCAGTGGGATGGTGCGTTCAGGGTGCGTTTGGAGCAGTTTGTGAACAAACTTTTTAAAATGAAATCATCAATGTATTCCTTTCAGAATCCCATCCTGCAAAACACCACATACAAAATTATGCAAATCTTCTCATAAAACGTCCACAAGCTTGTCGTAAGACTTGTTTTTCGCTTTGTGTCCGGCTGCATTATTCTCCATGTTGATCAGACGCTGCTAGTTTTTAAGCGTTATTTGTCCGTTCTCGTCAGCTCTGACTGTGAGCCAGTTCACCACAGGGCCATATGTGAAGCTGCTGTCATGCTCATCAAAGCTGTTTACCGGTCATGTCATTTAACGCCAGAGTCTGAAGCCTTATTGTTCTTGTTTTTATTCTATTGTCGCCGTTTTGGTTCTGCTCCAAACTGGCGTTGACCTTTGTAAAGGGATAATCCACTGAATCGCTCAACTGGCCTTAAAGAGCTTTTTATTTACCACAAACTGTCTCCTGGCATTTCAGACTCACTCCCTCTGTCTCCAAGTCTCCCATGATCCTCTCTCTCTCTCTCTCACCGTCTTCGTTTCCTTAGCTGTTTGTTTCTGTTTGAGCTCTCTCACTCAACAGTCCCTCGCTGGGGAGGGGTCAGAAGTCGCACCCATTCCACATACAGAGCATGTGTGTGAGCTTTGTGAAGCTTTTCTCTGTTTTATTTGTGCTGCACAGACACACGCATGCAGAAAACCAAGAAAAAGGCTTTTTATGCTCTTAGTTTCTGTTTTATATAAATGCTTGTGAAGTTTCCTTTTCTTACTGTAGAGGGTTACCACCATTTTAGTTTCTCTTTCTAACCTGGTGTGTGTGTGTGTGTGTGTCTGTGTATGTATGTGTTTGACTAATTTTGTGAGATTTAATTATCAATCCTCCAGATGAGGGACTTGGCACATGCAGTCAAATTATCACAGACTTCATAAATTAACAGCTTAGAAAATTACACACACACACCACAGACTGAGATGTGCTAACATTCAGTATACACATAAACACTGACATGTGTGAAAGCGAGAGCCAGAGACAGGACATATAGTACAACAGTAATCAAATCTGAAAGTAGATCTGTTTATTAAATAACGATATTGTGTTTTCCATCCAGCCAATTTGCTACATTTACACATTGGGGCATATGGAGGATGCACAGTTTTAATATAATAATCTAAACGGACACAGAATAACCAGAGACAATGTAAATACATCTACCTGCTGACAGATGGCAGGAGCCTCAGGAGTGTTTCAGCCTTGCATTGTAGACATATGGGATTTTAACGACTTACCACAGATTATTGAACCAGCTGCACTGACTGCGACGTCTCTAGGATTTGTCCTAGAGTCCGTGCACATAATATTATTTGTGTCACAGGGTCTGTTAGTTCTGTTGCTTTTGACAAACGGACGCACAACGAAACAGCGGGAAAACATTTCAAAATACTTTACATTACTGGAAGAATTGCTTGTGATTTATTCAATTTATTAGTAGTTAACTTATTAGTCTCAAATTAAAAATCACTTGCTTCAAAGAAGATTCATTTTTAGACATTTTTTAACTATGTTTCCTTAATACTGAGACTCGTTCTCAGTATCCAAAAAATGTTAACCGTGTGTGTGGATTTATGACTCATTCAATCTGTCTTTATTAAAAAATATATTCTGCGTCAGGATCACTTCAAGGTCTAATATTTCACTGCCTCTTTTACCAAATAAAATTCATAGCAAAGTGCCTGAAAAGCAAGGACATGAATCATTAATATTCAAAGATACTTTAGATTAAAGACGTCACCTCATTAATGCAGTTTCCTTTGCCATAAAGCGGAAGAAAAATACTCACAAGAAGAAAAGTGATCGCTCTATCTCTGGCATCACCCTCACATTCTCATTTTTATTCATATTCATTTATGTGATTTTCTACATTTCTCATATTTCAATGCCTCCTCATTCCTGACTTTGTTGTTGTTCACACAACATGTGAGTTAAAAATAACTCCAACAAATGGCAAATACTGCTCAACCTTAGCTCCTCCTCCAGTGTCGGATTGACAGTTTTAGCCTCAGTTTGGCAAGAAGTAACTTTTGTGAAGTGTTGAGTACAGCTTGACTATCGCTGCATTGAGATAATAAATAATAAAACAAGAGGGATACAGACTGTGAAGGTTCTCATTCATCCAGGTCAAGTTGTCTGAAGGTTGAGTCATGGCAACTGGACTTCTTCTAGTTAGTAGAAACGTTTCACCACCTATCCAGGTGGCTTCTTCAGTCTGTGGGAAGTTGGTGGAGACCACTAATTTATCCTCCAGTTGGGTTTCACTTAACACCTGTGAAGAATGGGCTCGTTATGCGAACAGAGGGGGGTGTGAGGGTAGTGAGTAGGTGTGAATCCTCAACTACCGTGACTCCTCCTACAACCATTACAGGGTCGTTAAGTGTCTCCTTTGTGGGGGACGTGTGAAGTGGCCTTGATCTTCCTGGGCATAGTTGAAAGGGCAGCATGGTAAATGGGAGACAAATTGTGTCTGAGGCCCCCACCTCTGTTGAGAGAGGGGCTGTTCACCTGGACATGTATGGCTTCTCTGACGCCTCGTTCAAACCACCTGTCTTCTCTGTCCAGAATGTGAACGTTGTTGTCATCAAATGAGTGGCCTTTGTCATTTAAGTGGAGATACATCTCCACTTGTATCTTCCCATTCTTCACAGGTGTTAAGTGAAACCCAACTGGAGGATAAATTAGTGGTCTCCACCAACTTCCCACAGACTGAAGAAGCCACCTGGATAGGTGGTGAAACGTTTCTACTAACTAGAAGAAGTCCAGTTGCCATGACTCAACCTTCAGACAAGAGGGATACAGAGCAGGCGGGTGGTCAGGCAGTGATGCTCGGCGAATGTCAGCATATATTTTGTGTGATATACATTTAGTGACTTGATAAACAAGATGCTGCCGACTGAGACCCACCGTGTAAGAAAGGAATGGAAAAGCTCAGGGTGAGTTCAGACTTTCAGATTCAGCTGTCGCCGAGCATAAAAGAAAAGAGAGGAGAGAGAGAAATGGCTTGAGAATAGTGAAGGTTGAACAAGAAAGAAGAGGATTACCTTGAAATAAGAATGCGTTTGAAAGCAAGGTGGAGAAAGGCGAACCCAAGACACAGAGGCAGGAGAGGGACAGCGAGCGAGAGAGAAGAGAGACACGGGAGAGGACACGAGCAGGGAAAGAATAGACTTAAGGGAGAAAAGGAGGGATGAGTGTGTCGGGAAAAAACGGCTTGAAAGCAATTCAAAGCAAAGGTTAGAGAGGGAAAAAGAGAGCGAGGTAGACAGAGGAATCCTGTTAACCACTGTAGAGTGAGAAATGGGATTTTGTGTCACATTGCTCCAGCAAATTGCTGCATGGTACTGGCTCACAGGCGATAGCTACCGCTTCGTCTTGACATATGGAGCTTTTCAAAGACCGGCGAACTACCCAAAGTCGCTCAAATAGGTGTCGGAATCATTCAAGATAAGTCGGCTCCTGAGGTCATTGTATGTAATGTCGATGCTGATAAAGTCTTGGCCAGTTGTGACCTGGTCAGAATAAAAACATCTAAAACACGTCCATACGGTGGATTAACATGCAGCCTCTGGTGCACAGCTTAACACGACTTACTGAGATCATGAAAGGCTACGTTTACATGTTTCCTTCTTATTATAATATTAGAGCATTTTTTGTTTCTTCTTTCTGTTGCTCGTGTAGAGTTTTGAGAAAAACATGATTATGTATCAATGTAAAACTTGCAGCATCAAAGCTCGACCACTAAAGAAGTCGCTGATTCCTGCAGCTTTGTTTTTACTGGAAAACTATATACTGTAGATGATTATCATAGATGAGGCCTAGGTTCAGTTTTCTCTTTGCTGTATCTTAACTGGTTCTGTGCTGATCAGTTAATTATAGCATATTTAACTATGAAGCTCTCTTTTATTGTTTTATAAAGTCTCTCGTTCTGGTTCTTTATGTGCCTCAGTAAAACTCTCTGAATGGCCTCTTTGTTTAAAATGTGCCATAGCTTGTTTCCTTGCCTTGAGAGTTTATTAATTACTTAAATGAATTAGCAAATGTCTTTACAAATAATACATTTGTCACATGTGCTTATTCCTTCTTTTCTGGGTATAAACATGATGTAGAATCCTTGCTTATTAAATGACTGTTGTAGTTTCATTCCTCATATTTAGTCCCTGGTTTGTTTTAACAGCTGTTCTAAAGTGAATGTTAATCATTTCTACCCCTCATACTTACACACACACACACACACACACACACACACACACACACAGGTGGAAACGTGTATATTTCTAATGTCAAGTTTTTGACACAAGTTAATAGATTTTTTGGTCATGACACAACACACAGTGAAGACTGAGCCTGGAACTCGTCTGTAGGAGGTTGTCTTCATCTCATCTGAGAGGAGAGGAATGTTAACCATGGACGATGAGCTGTGCCATATCCTGGAGCTTTGACAACAACTGCTGCTTTGAACTGTTCCTGAGACAGCCAATAAAAAACCACAGGCCTTCGTGTGATAAAGCCGGAGAGACGTGATCAAAGAGTCGAGACTGACATTCAAGCATTAATGGGTCTGTCAGTTCTGCCTGCTGTTTACCAATATAGAAATGACTGCACCTTTAATTTAGAGCTCGCAGAGGTTGGAGCGTTTTGTGCCACCAAGAAACTCCACATATAATGTAGTACGGCCTCAGAAACAATATTTCTATTTAGTTTCAAAGTGCTCAGTGATGAAAGTCAAGATGTTTCCTTTCTCGAGGCGCCGAGGTGCCTTTCTGTGCAGAGTTTGGAGTTTCTCTCTGTGAGTACTGCGCCTGCCTCTCACAGTTTAACAGTCTGTCCTGTAACTGAAGACTGAGTCTGAAACAATACAATTAATGCATTAACATTATTAGGACTATATACACTGCAGTTGTGTGTGTGTGTGTGTGTGTGTGAAATTGATTGGAAATGACTTTGTCATTTGAATACAGAGTTGTAATACTGTTGTAACTGTTAACAATAAGGATTGTGTGTCTACAGGTTGTCCACCATTTAGCTCTTTATTGGGAGAATAATATGCAAACCGGTCTGTTTGTGTTTCCAGATAAGCGCATGAATAGGGCTGTGCCCAAGAGATACCAGTTGTGTTTCAGTGTGTGTGTGTCTCTGTGTGTGTTTGAGACACTCCATTTTTGACATTTCCATATGAATCATATTTTATTTATGGCACCTTTGTGACACCCGAACAAATCTGGGGAAAATTACCTTCTAGCTGACTCTCACACAGACGAGTTTAAATGTAATGGTCTAGGGTTTTACAGGCAGAGACTCAGACCAGGGGAGGACGTCTGCAATTGTGTTGCCAGACTAAGGCATTAAGAGAAGGTACAATTGGATGCAACTATGATTTTAGCACTAATTAGGATTAGCTAACCAGAAGACGAAATACACCTTTAACCTTTAACTCCACCTTGCCACCAGTTGCGTCTCTCTGGCCACACCCCTGTCTGAGACTACAAACATGTTTAACACCTGAGTCTAAATCAAACTGCAGCTGGAAAATGACATTGGCTGTTAAAGGTTTGTATGTTTCCAGCAGTCCAACAAAAACAATAAGAAGTTAATTACTTTGCTCAAGGGCACAATGCAAAAAAATAATCATCCAGTCTTCAGGAACAGACAATGCGATAAAACATTGGGAACGCAGTTTAGAATCGATTAGGATGATCGAGTATTTAATAACGTCATTATCGCAGGTGCAGTGGCTGAGCGCTGAGAACGAGCAGCCTCCCAGATGTGCCTCTCTCCATTGATCAAGGCATTAGCAATACATCACAGAGTAATGAATTGGGAAATCAAAGCAAGCTTCCTGTGCTCTCACCACCATTTGACATTTTAAACAAGCGACAAGCAGCTATTGGCTTACAAGGCAACCTGACCTTGATGTTCCTGCAGCAACACTGTCACGTGCATCTTTTTACACCGGTGCAGAGATTTTTATGTGAAATGATTTTCCAGGAAAGATTATTGGAATATAATAAGAGCAGGGCAACAAGCACAACCCTGTCCTCTGTAGGGCTTTGTCATGTAAGTGAACACAGTGTCACCTGAGGCCAGTCTGTTAATTGGATGTAAAAGCAGAATATTCTCTGTTCCTGCTCAGGATCTAAATCTTTCACATCTATATAAAGCAAACCCAACAAAACACCTATTCATTCAGTTTCCTACTGTAAAAAATGATCCAGTGTTAAATGTGTGTGTGTGACGAATTTATGCAACCCTGCAATAACCTTAACCCCAAGTCACGTTTGTTAATTATTTTATCACTGGAAGCTACGGCTTCTCAGTGATGGATGCATGAAGCGCCTGCGTCAGGTCGCTCCACAGCATCTGATTAACCTCAGGGCTTTTCAAAGAACGACATTTCTTCTTCTAGGCAGAACAATGCGTGTTATCCGCTTCCTGTTGAGGTTCAACTCACATATGCATATTGACATTTTTCTGTCAAATGGATGCGAAGCTGCTTAAGCTTGTATCCATGTGTTTGAAACATCCTAAAATTAGGGAAGGAAGCTCTAATTAGTTACTTATGTCCTTTTAGTTCAGAGTAAAGAAGGATGTAATTGTGTTGAAAATTAGTGACCACATTTAACGCGGGAAAGAAATTAATTGAATCCACTTTAATTGTATTATTCTGCTTTCCTATCATAATGTCTTTTCACATGTGCGGTTCAGAACACATTCAGTGCTCTAATGAGAGATGGCGGCATTTTTTATACATTCTATAACGTGTCATGTGTCTTATGATAATTCATTGTGTCTGAAGTGGGGATTTATTCGGCAAATGGATTTATTCTTTGTATGAGTTCTGCAATTATTAGAACACGGACACTTCAAATACAACAGCACCATGCAAAGCACTGATAAGCCAGAGACAGTGTGTTAATAGCTTCCTATTGTGCATCTAAAGTATATAGTTTAAGAGACAGAGCTTTTCTGATCATCAGCGGATTCTGTTCACTTTAGGTGGAAGGTTCGATCCACTTTATACACGTTAATTAGCAATTTATTCATTTAAACTAACAATATCAACAGTAATGAATATCATCATCAGCATCACCAGGTTTTAGCTTGTTCCTTCAAGTGATCCAACAGTTTTACACTTGGCCTGTTATTTTGCTGACGTAATACATTCACAGCTGACTGTAAAAGTCTCTTCTGCAGAGGTTTCATTGTATTCTTTGCTACATTGCTTGCTCTAATGATTCTTTTAGACGCTGAGCAGAAATCATTTGATTGGCGCTGATGCTACTTTATTTGATTAGCTGTCTGCACATCATGCTACTCGAAGTTGAATTATTTTCGTATTGAATAAACTCCATGGAGCTCTCTCCATCCTAGACATTGATTTATAACTCACAGGAAGCAGTGTTGTGCTCTTCTGTCCCTTAAATGATCATTTCTCTCATCACCCATTAGTTGACTGAGGCGACAACTAATGGGCAGCGATCTCTTGTTGTGATATTGAAGGCTGGAAGACTTTCCACATGACTGACAAACAAAGACAGAGTGACAACATGCTGAGAAACCCATTCAAATCACACAGAGGAAACATCCTTCAGAGCAAAGCATCCATCTCAAATCAGCTGGTTATTTTGGCAGTAACCACTGTGCAGCTCGCGGTCCCCACATTTCTGAGCTGTCAAACCAAACTGACCTCAGCTCGACGGGCTATTACAGCACTGGCTGGACACAGTCGGCTGCAAGTGCATAGAAAATGTGACGTTTCCCTGGTAATGCTTGAGCAGCACCTTCATTACTGTGGCTGTGGCAAACGCCGGATTCAGACGTTATTGACACACGACATTCGTTATGTTGTGGCAAAACTGTATGTTAACTTTTGGAAACATTCACTCGTCGTAAAACCAAGGCCTCTAAAGTCTAGTTCCATTTAGCCCTGACCAACTTCTGTTCAGAGTAATGAAACTCTTCTTTGCTTCCAGTAAAAGGTTAAATAAATATTCTTCAAACTAAGTTGAAGGCAGCAAGAAGCAGTTTTCTTCCAGCTTTGCTTTGCTATTATTACAGTTATGTGTGACTCTTGGTATTGTTAATATTATAATTTTTATTGTTATGGTCTGGAACTGTTGGTATGCACAAATAAACTATAATGGTAAGAGTACACACATTAATTACACCTGTAACTTCAGGTGTGTCCATGTAGCTCCCGCCTTGCTGTAACTAGCTCGTTAGGTTTAACGTAATCCTTATCATTTTGCAGCACAGGTACACATGAAACCGCTGGTAGCTGCATGTGAAAAAGGGTTAAATATGACAAACCCTGTCTCCTGGGAATCACGGTTTTTAGAACCATTTAGCTTTTCAGGGAACGTAACCACGGCCTGACGTCTTTGTGTCACTCAATATTTAAAGGTGATAACGGATCAAAGTTGACACGACAGCTTCTTACTCTCAAAGTAAGGTCCAGACTTCTTCTCTCATTTCATTAACACATCAGATTTAAAGACAGCGGAAAATATATTTTCTAATATGGAATCATTTTGAATGCTGCAGAACATCACAGAGGAACGTAGACAGAGTTAACATGGAAGATGCATATTAAACCCACAGAGACCATTAACAAAATACAGTTGGTTATTTCTGTTGCCAGGCAGTGAATCAATTAGAAGGCGAAACTCAGGAAAAAGGAGAGTACGTGTCCTACTAGAACAGTATGTTATTGAAAGGTCCTCCCATGTATTCAATTTAATTTAATTTAATCCATTTAATCTAATTTATTAAGACAAACAGGCACAAATGGGAAAACAATTGATCGCATAGACACAAAACAGGTGCGGACGAACAGTGTAACTATACTGTGCTGAGTTGATCAAAGATCAAAAGCGTGACTATAACTAGAAACAGAAAATCACAGCACCTAGGCTGGAAGAACACATTATCAAAATGCTAAGAAGAGAAAAGGCTGCACATGCAGGAACTAAGCATCACTAAGAACTAGACTAAGACTTACTTTACGAAACCAAAGCTCGAGGTCAGAGACGTGGAGCGAGACAGACGGACGTGGAGGGACTCACTGCCAATGATGGCTAGTGAGCACGGAACTTAAATACAAACGGCATAACAAGACACAGGTCTAACAAATCAGGACAAGAACAAAAACCAACAAAGAAGACGGTTGGAAGGCTCGTGAGCGCCGCCTGGCGGTGGGCGGACTGGTTACTGTGACCAGTTGAGCTGTGCTTGAAGCTGTTGTCCTGTGAGTCGTCTGTCACACAAGCTGTTGACTCCCGGAGACTTGTCCTGTGATTGTTCTGTGGCTTCAGGTCTGTCAGACCTTTGCTGGCAAATAATGATCAGAAGGGTTTGGTACCACAAAGTGCTTCAACACCACTTTTATGCAGACCGAGGGGGGTTTGAGAAGGTAGGAGCTGGTCGCACCAGCTTTCAAGGCTTGGTCAACAGTCAGTTCGAAGGTGTTCACCAATTACTTCCACACGAAAACTGACTTGTTGTGTAATTCTGAAATGTAAAGTATTTCTCAGTTTGACCTTTCTACCATTATTTATTGGACTTAAGTTAAAAAAAAAGTACAACCTGGAAATATCGGGGCGTTTGACGAGGATTGTCTCTATATATAACGGTTATATTCACAGCCACAGTCTAACTTCACTGTCTGCCACAGTCCACTGGCTTCAGTAGACGCTGACTCCCACAACATGGCCACTAAACAAGCACAGAAGGAGCAGTTTTATTGGTGAGCTGACAAACCAGCACATTAGTTTTTGTGTGCATGCATTTATTTCTATATAGCCACAGTACATGCGTGTGAGATAAACAGACCAGGAAGTGAGCAGGCGTCTCCCAATCGATGATGGTCCAAGTCATGGACACCTCACGCTGTAACAGTCAAAGGGTTTGGACTAATCAATACACACACACCCCATAGGCTGTTTTGCAACCAGCTGTAATCAGTCTGGCAGCCAGCGATGGCACATTGATTCTCTCTCTTCGTTGTCAGACTCTGTGTTTACCCTTTTTCCTTCAGTCTCTGCCTGGCTGACATGTTCGTTCTCTCTGTCGCTCCATTATTTCTAGTTTCTCTCCCGGTGCTCTTTTCTTACTCTGCCCTAACCTTTGCCTGTCATTTCCTTTCTCACACTTAGTTTTTGAGTTTGCGTTCATCTGGGCACCAGTGTGGCAACAGGTTCTCTCTGCACAGTTAAATGAAGTGTTTGTTCCACGCGTCGTAAGGTGCCTGTTGTTCAAATGTTTTGCAGTCCCTTCGCTTGTGCGGTAATTGATTTGAATCACATAATGGCTATGCTGAATCAAAGTAATGCTTTGATTGCAGGTCTGCTCAGACGCGGAGACGAAAATATAAACACAAGCAAAACAATGTAAAAAATCAAAGAGCTGTGAATTTAGAAGGAGACCTTACACACACGTTGTAGACCGGAGGCATTAAAACACACACTGTATGAACAGCAGCACGAACAGAAACGTGTTTAGGGATTTCACACGCTTCCAGTAGAGGGTCCCTGCTTCACATCCAGGTGGGCACTGGGTTCACACTTACAGATACGAGAAGACAGAGTGGCTTGTGTCAATCACCCTGGCTACAAGGCAAAACTGGCTGAGAGGAGCTGTGACATACAAAAGCTCTGTTGTGTATCTGTCAGTGTGGGACCCTTGCAGGTGCTCTAACCTTTGTGCCCATGGCTCCGTTATTTATTTCTCTCTTTAGTTTTTATTTTACAGCCGCTAAACCACCACAGGGCAGGATTAAACGTTTCCACGCTAAACTACTTAGTTGGTATCTACGTGTAGCAGGTGCCTCTGCTCAACGTATTCTGACTTAAATATGCACATTTAGTTTGGGAGCACAGACACAATAATCTTGACTTGTTTAAGACAGAATTTAGTTTGGATAACTTGCTTTACGTGATGTTTAGTTTCCATTTGCTTTTGTCACATTTATCCTAAGTAGAAGTGCTGTTGTACTCCATGAAGACTAATTTTGCCACAGCGAGCCACTGATAATGTGGCTGCCTGCTGCATGTGTACCAGTGAAATGCCAACCATCCATCAACTACAAGACAACTGTCATACGCATCCATCATCTTTCAGCGCTGCAGAGGAACAGAGCGCGGACACACCCAAACCAACAACACACACACACGCAAACAAGTAAGTCAGATGGAAATGTATCCTTCATCTGCGGCTCGGTACAGTCGCGCTCAAAGAAGAAACACACAGCACATAGAAAGAGACAGGCGCGCGCACATGGGAGTCATTCAGTCCGACAGCTGTATCCATCATTCAGCGGAGTACAGTCACAGCAGCTGGCACGTTCTGCTGCCTGGATTTTACATCAGCGCTGACTAATAGGCCGCGAGCTCTTTGTGCGGAGCTAAGAGAAGATATCCGTTAGTACATGAGCTGATTATTTTCCCACCGCGCTCCACACAGGCCTGGAAGGCAAAATGTGCACAGGTAGAGCCGCACAATTGCATTGTGCGAAATGTTTATATTGTCATTAGTCGTGACCAAGCTGAGATTTGGGATCTCATCCTACTTCTCTGTGTTTACGGCCCATTCAGCAGACTTTGACTGAGATCTGGTGGCTTTACCTGTTTTCCAAAGTCCTGCTCTCTGATCAGCGTCACTGTGGTTGAATTCAATGGAATTCAACTAAATGTGTTGGCATCAGTCTAAATCCTGATTTGGTTAGTAGTCTGGTCTAGAAAGTGGTTGATCAGCTGGTTCAAAATGAAGAGGCAACAATCACTCAACACACAATCACAACATCAGGTCTGTTTTAAACTTTCATTGTCTCTGTTGCTTCAGATCCAACAGGTGAGTTCAAAATGCTCTGGCTCAGAAACTCACTTGTTAGATCTGTCAGCCCCTGTACCAACATGATGTATGACTGAATAACTGAATTCGTTGACAACACCCTACGATGGGGGGACGCCCGTCAAACGTCGCTCTGCTCCTCCTCACCAGTACCCAGTGAAGAGGAGAAGCCACCGGGGGTCAGGTAGCACAGGGCTTTAAATGCAGTCATTTAATTAGTTAGCACATCTGGGCAATATGTGATAAAGCTTGGAGGCTTTTTATTCATGTGCATTTACGTGTTCGAGTCCTCCAGCTGTCTGACACACTTTGTATGGGTCCACAGACGTGTAAAGACAAGTCGGCCAGTCAGTTAGTTAGTTGGCCAGGCAGTCATTCAGACAGCTCTATCCATCACAGCTTAGTGAGGGGCCGCCTTCGGTGTCAAGGAGATTTGGTTGGAGTTCAGGATAGAGCAGAGAGGAAGTGAAAACGCTGCGATGCAAGGCAGCAGGCCAACACTTTCATCATTCAGGGCCCGTTTTTGAGCATCACACCTAATTTTTCACTCCCCATTAGAAAAGCAGAGTCAAAGACAGCTGTTTGTCATTGCTCTCACAAAGGTGACCTATAAACCCATGAGAATATGAAAAGAATAAAAAAACAGACTTCTACTGCAGTATAATCTGCCAAGTCTCATCAGCCATATATGGTTTAGATTCTTTTGATCATCTTTTACTCTCATCGTTTGAACGTTAGTCTTCTAACAGGAATTCAGTCAACAACAAATATCTTGTGCTACAGGCTCCAAACTAATCTCTGTGGTGCACAGACAAAGTGTAACATGATTACTATCGCTTCCAGGTGATGCAATCTCAGATGTGTTCACTCAGTCGATGTTGTCTTTATCTGTCTGGCCTTCATTGCTTTCCCTACTTTACTTTGTGGGCTTTCAATCTTCTAACAGGAAACTTCCAAAACACTACACTGTGAACAGTATTGAACAAAATGAACAAACCCATGTCTGGCATTTATATAAAAGGGAGTTTGGCCATTTATTTTAAAGATTATCATAAAAGCCAGACGCAGATAGGAAACATACGTAGACACCGATGGCTTAGAGTTTAACCATGAGCCCTTCTGACCACCACAAACATTGTTTATGTTTTTAGACATTCCTGAGGTTAAATTGTAATGTAATAATATAAATAATATTGATAATGAATGACTACTACTGTACATTCTGTAATGACTACCTGCCATCACGTAAAGTGTCAAAGATATGTTTCTGAGTACAAATACACACAAATTCAATTAAATAAGACCATATTCAATCTCTGCAAAAGCCTTTTTCAAGATGCACATGTGGAAAAAATCTGGAGGAGTCGGACCATTTTCATGTGTCAAAGGAATCGAGTTTTTAAGAAGAATGTTTGTTGCAGAGACGGGAGGGAAGCTCCCACTTTCCCAACTCTCTTTGTGATGGAAAAAGCAGAGGAAGGGTCATATGTGTGTCTGCTGCAGCCTTTCTTCTTGTCTTTAATTACCTGGTTGACTTCATCGCCTCTGTAGGACAAAACCAAGGACACATCTCCAGTTGTTGCTAGGTTGTGTCTAACGTTGGAGTGAACATTCAGCCATATTTCTAACCACTGCTGCCCCGTTGAAAACACATTTTGTGCTGCCGTGGTGTCAAACTATGTGCTGTCAAGGCCTGAGTACGCAGGGTTTTCATCTGGACCCAGTGGCATGTGACAGGAAAAAGAATGAAATGGTACAAAGCTCTTCCATGACGTTGGAGCTTACTCTATTCATTGTGTGAGCTGAATCCACCTCAAAACCTTTAAGTCACCTTTTAAATTGTCTCGTAGTAAGAAGTAGATGTAAAAGCATTATAATAACTATAGGTAGAGATCAGGGTGTGTACGATCATATATTGAATGAAAAGAGACCCCCTTCATAAAATGATGAGTGATATTATGAACATTCTGATGTCTAGATGCCGACTGGACGTGTCAAACGACTCCACTGTAAACTAGGAGGCGCCAAAGCTCAAAAACACACCAGGGTTGGATCAACAGCCTTCGGGGGTGATACATCCAAGCAATGAACACGTGTGGGTCTATGATGAACAAGTTCATCCAACCGTTCATCCAGATGAAGCGTGTTGTGATTTATCTGTCTGCAGCTGTTTTATCCAACCCTTGTCTGGTTTCTGAGCTTAGTGCGCCCCCTAGTTTTCATTTTGACCCCTCGAAGGCTGCACCAGGGTTAAACATTGTAAACTGTTTTTTCTTCCAATTGCAAACTTGGAAGAGGAAATAAAAACATGGTGAGCTTGGCCTAACCAGCAGCCTCGTTGGTAATTAGACATCTAAGTAGTTGCTGTTTAATCCAGCTTGGTCTTTGTCTGCAGTTTTCCATAATTTGCAGGAGTCCTTTAAATGCACATATTGGATTTTATAGGGTGATAAAAACAGAAATGCACTGGGAAATGACTCACTGCTGACCAACACAAGTACTTTTTACGAATTACGATTGTGAACATATGCTGCGAACCCTGCTGGCAGCCGTCTGCACAAACCAATCCCTAAGATGCGCGTTGCATTTAGCGCTGCGCTGATGGGACGGCTGAGCTCTGCGCTTGGAGAGTGTTTACCCCATAATCATACAGAAAGAATCGTCTGTTTAGGTTTAAAATCACAGCGTTCTTCAGCGTCCAGTCGTTTGAAGCCCACACGGCCCAGGGGTGCACTCTGCAACAGCCATGAAAGTCTGAGGTAGAAAAGACTCTTAGAAAACAGCCACTGAGTAAATTCCAAGCTGGCATCTCCACAAGCTTCTGCTACATGATGGAGCAGCTGAAGTCGTCTCTTTAGGTTGTCACCTGCAGTCTGAGCAGGCGGGACTTGTGTAGCCCTGCATCTCTAGCCTGACGTTTTCCTCTGGGTCTCTGTGACGGTGCTGTTGGTCTGAGGAGCATCACTCGTCCTGTTAACAGGACTCTTAGATTTGGCCCCACAACTCTTACTGAAATAAATCCAGACAACTCTCCAGGTGTTGCACACATGGTGCACTGTGCTGCCACGGCCTAACAACACATTTAGCCTTGCTGGCCATTCTCCAGATTTCTCCTAGAGGAGCGACAGACTACACTACAATGACAACACAAGTGCAGAAAGCTCAGGATTCAGTATTTCCTGCTGATATTTCTCTGGAAAACGGATTTTGTTGAAAGCAGCAGACTCAGTTCCTGGCACTCAACCCAAGCTCTCTGCATATGGATTACGTTGTTTTTAAAAGGTGGATGATGCAGCTATACTGGTTGGCACAGTCTCTAGGCTGCTGTTGGGTGTCTGTACCTTGATGCTCATCACTGTGCTGCACATATATGGGAAAACGCATGCTGTGTGTTTGATGGCCTGCAATGAAGATTTTCAGGCACGTGTCTACTCAAACAGATGACACGCTAATGACATAATGCACATATTTCGTTCTACGACTCAGCGACATACTGTAAAAAGCAAATCATCACTGTTCTCACTACAGTTATTAGGGCTTAACAGGTTTGTGTGTAACAAACCAGTGATCACGTCACTGGTTTGTTGCTTCTTCCACATTTGCCTCAGACACAAACGTGACTGTGGCTCAGATTCCTGCTGTGGTTGCCGCATCTCAACTAGTTGGCAAAAGTGATTTTTTAATGAGGTGACAGTAAGACAGGTGGTAGAAGCACCAAAACTTAAACCGACAAAGCCGTTCTCTGTTTCCTGCCTCCTTGTTTACTCCATATTCATTTCATATTCTATCTGGGCAGCACATCGTCCCCATCACGCTCTGTCATAGTCATGCGACAAGTGTGATGATGTTGGGCCTCTTCTTTCCCTGACCTTCAACTCCAAAGTACACACACACACAGATATACACACACAGCGCACAACAGTGGTGCTAATGTCTTTTACCTCTGCAGACTGTAAATGGAGCGCTAGTCTTTATACTGCACAAATCAAACAACTGACACTATGTGGATACACAATATTCACAATTAATGCCAATAAAGCCAAGAAAGAAATGGTTATAGCCCCAGAAGGATGGTGGGTAGAGAACACATTATTGCACAGTATATAGAAAATAATGCATATGACACAGTTCTAGGCATCACTAACCAAAGCACAAGACTGTAAAATGTTATTATATTACCACAGTGGTTATTATGTGAGTCACTACGCCTGCGCCTACAGGACGTCCCAGTGAGAAGAAACATGAAAAATCCAAAGTTCTAGCTGCGGGTGTCATTTTGCAGAGGAGTGGGCTAAAAAGCAAAATGTGATTGTTTTAGGTATTCATTCAAATTCATGATTGGGTGAATTTTTACTCCACTAAGATTACACATTTCATTTATTTACCAAGAAGTCTCTAATGATGAAATGCACAACTGGTCTTCTTGTAGTTGGCCACAAGGTTTGCTCACATCTCAGGGGATTGTGGTCCACATCCTCTTTGCAGATCTTCTCCAAGTCGTTAACGTTTCGTGGCTGATGTTTGGCAACTCGAACCTTCAGCTTCCTCCACAGATTTTCTATGGGATTAAGGTCTGGAGACTGACTAGGCCACTCCATGACCTTAATATGATTCTTCTTGAGCCAATGCTTTGTTGCCTTGGTTGTGTGTTTTGGATCATTGTCATGCTGGACCCAACCATGACCCATTTCAATGCCCTGACTGACGGAAGGAGGTTCTCACCCAACACTTGACAGTCCATGGCCTCATCCATCCTCCCTTTGATGAGGTGCAATTGTCCTGTCCCCTTGGCAGAAAAACACCCCAAAGCATAATGTTTCCTCTATAGTTGACGCTGGGGACGGTGTTTTGGAGGAAATTTCCTCCTCCTGAGGGACCAGGGGCACAGCAGGATTTCAGTCCTTCATGGCGTAGTTTTACCAACTGTTTTTTTGGTGACTATGGTTCCAGCTGCCTTGAGATCACTGACTAGTTCTCATCACCACTGAATGGTTCTGATGGTTCTCCACACCGAGGGAGACTGGCAGTTAATTTATCTTTCTTCCAACTGTTGTCACCTTCTCACTCAGCTGCTTGGCCATGGTCTTGTAGTCATTCCAGCCTTGAGTAGGTCCACAATCGTGTCCCTGACATCCTTGGAAAGCTCTGTGGTCTTGGCCGTGGTGAACAGTTTGGAATCTGGACTGATTGACTGATTCTGTGGACAGGTGTCTTTTATACAGGTAACGAGCTGAGAGGCTCCAACGTCAGCTAGTGGCCTGTAAAGGTAAACCTGGGAGCCAGAGATCTCACTGACTGACAGGGGATCAAACACTTATTTCATTCATGAAAATGCAAATTCATTTATAATTTATGTTGAAATGCATTTTTCTGGATTTTTGTGTTATTGTTGTTTCTCACTGTTCATATAAACTTAGCATTGACATTATAGATGGATCATTTCCTTGTTAGTGGGCAAACTTACAAAGTCAGCTGGGGTTTAAATACATTCTTGCCTGACTGTACAGTACTGAGGCCTATTTTCTTCGATGTAGAAGCAGCGTAATATTCCCTTTTCTCCTAGTTTACATTACCATCTTCTTATAAAACACATAGTAAAGGAGTGATGTACAAGCAGTACAAGGAGCAGTGCTTGTGTCTCCTAGGACTGTGTCTTGTCTGAACCCTTTGCCGTGTCTGTCCTCCCTTCTCCTCCTCCTATCTTCGCCTCGTCTCCTCCGTTACCCTCCCTCGCTCTGTCTTCTTTCATTTTTAAGTGTCTCTTATTCTTGTGAGACACAGAGGTGCTTACTGCCGAATACAAATATTTTTGCAGGGGGAATAAATCCACCGCTTGTAAGCAATGCAGGCATAGCTGGATTTTGTTAACACCCAAATAATAAACAAGACTGTTTTTTTTTTTTTTGCTCTTTGCCGCTAAGTCTTTCATCAATGCCTTCTTTTGATTCCTCTCTCTACTTTATCCCCACCTCCTGTCCACGTCTCCTGCTTTTCTTGCTTCTCTCTCTCTTTAATGACAGTATTATCCTCACTTAGGCATCTGAGTCTCTCTCTGCCTTGGGGCTGCAGGAAAGAGAGAGAATTAGATGGACGAGAGGTCTGGCTGTGAGCTCCTTTGGGGCTACAGGGAATAGGACTGCTCAAAGTATTATACTCCTGCAGATGCTGAAACACTGAAGCTATTTTCATACAGACCAAGATACGCCTATAGTGACTTAAGCACTTGAGCATAAAGCTGGATGTAGGATGTGTCATGCTGTATTGCTGTATACATGACCCAAGGCAATCTCTGACATTTCTGTCATCTTGTTTTGAAATAATTATGTAGGTTTTGTTGTGACCAGAGGAGAGATGATATCCACGTGACACGATTCTCTCCTATATGCGTTTAGCCATTGGTAGCTACTAAAGCAGCCTCAGACATTATTTAGTTTAATTTTATTTAGCCCCAGAGTATTGTAGCATATAACCGTACGTTGCCAATCGAAAAGACTGTAGATAAAGACGAAGCCAATGAATCCAAATATCTCTCTCCTCATAAATTCCTTGTTGTGGTGTCAGTAGAGGACTTGAACGTTAACTCATTCATAATGTTAGAATGTTAAGCAGAAACTCGTCAATGGCCTGTACGACGGCGTTGGCGTGAGTCAGGCACCTAGATGCACAAACATTCCGACTGCAGTGTTTCATTTGTTCACTGCTCCATAGATGTGAATATAATTTCTGAACACTGATCAGACTGAACTGAATGAATGAAGTGAGTGAACGTTTAGTGAAAATCAATAAACTAATTAATTCAATTCAATTCATTTTATTAATAAAGTGCCAATTCATAACAAAAGACACTTTATAAACTAATGTTTAAGACCCTACAGGATAAATCCCACTTGAGCAAGCTTTTTAATTCATAAATCAATAAATACATTTTAATTGCATTTCTTTATTACAATTAAATCTTAATAGCAACAGTGTTGAGGAAAAACTACTTCTAACCACAGAAACCTCCTGCAGAACCAGGCTCAATGTGGGCGACCATCTGCCTCGACAGTGAAGGTCAGAGAAGAGACAAAAGAACACGGTTAACATACACACGGTTCCATTAGAAGTAAACATCGTAATGAAACTAATATTCTCCCGTAGAGTAGGTGTGCACACCACAGTCCTTAGGCGATGTACACGCCTTCCTGCGTAAAGAGCTCGTAGCCTGAAACGCAGTCTGGAGCTATGGCGCGTCTCCCAGCGTCACATCAGCCCATAGAACAACGAAGCCATTCTGCAAAGCGAAAGCTGCTCTCAGCCCGACAGACAGCGGGAAGTGGGAGTCAGCGCCCACCGAAGCCAGTGAGCGAAGTTAGAGCCTCATCATCTCTCTCACTTCACGCGTGTCAACACACAACCTATGCTCATGTAGCACAACCAAAAGTCCGTCTGGCATAACATGGTCACGTGAACTCTAAGCAGTAAAATAAACCATTAACATTACTCCAGTTAAAGGGGGTTGTGACAAATTCAACCTGACAAATGTAGTAGTTCTGCAAAGTGAGTTAATTTTATATTTAGAGATGGATCGAGTTAGACTTCTTTACATCTCGGGTTATAAATTATTTAACGATTCAAGTTTAATCTTTTAAGGTAAACTCAGAGCCTTGAAAAGCTGCAGAGAGAGACTTTGGTGCATGTGGCTTTTTCCTATTTGAGAGACATGTGGGTGGGTTTTCATTGAAATGAGAGTTTGAGTGTGATTTCAGCTTTTGTAACTATATATGTATATATATAGGGCATGTACGCTGAATATAACTTATGTTAAATACAAGTGGTTGAAGAGGGAGAGGAGACAGGCTGTAAGTGTAGGTGTGCACATGCATGCAGACAGCATTTCATTCAGGGCTACAAATATCTCAGCAGAAGCAAAGCAACAAGGAGGTGGGTGGAGGCAGAGAGGAAGACAGAAGAAGACTGAACGAGAACTTAGAAAGTAAAGTGAATCAGTGCGTCCTGCTGTTGTACAAATTTAAATAAGCTCCTTTAGAGCAAGACTCCCCCATGAGAAGAAAGCGGAGGGGAGGAAAAACTGAAAACGAGCACAAACCTTCCTGTCAGAACGGAATTTAAATCATCTAGAACAAAAACTCCGACTGCCACAGCCAGTCAAAGGAAACGATTTCTTCCTTTAGTTGTCAATCCTGCACTTAAACCATTAACTTCAGATAGGAACACTACACCACAGCAAAAGGCACAGATTGAAAACTGGAGAAGTAATGATGAACAGAGCAGAAGTATGAGTCTCCAGCTGCATTTATGTAACTACGTTCACAGTATTTATACGCGATGCACAAAGCAGTTAACTAAAAGCAGAAACGGTTTTAGCATTATTATTATTAATAATAATATTAATATTACTACAGCTCTAGTTCACTCTTTCACTCATAATGCTCCTCAGATGGTTTTTAATTACAGCAGGGAAAGCTTCAACACAGCAGAGTTTGCTATCATTTCTAATAATAGTAATAATTACCATCGCCAGCGCTGAAATTGTGCTGGGTCCCACAGGGTCCCGCGTGTCATCAGGGTGAGCCAAGCTCAGAAGCTAAATATTACATTCATTAAACACGTTTTTTAATTGTTAAAGCTGATGTTTTTTCAGGTAAGAAGGAAGGAAACATAGTAAAAGGTTTGGCAGATCCATGTAGTTTAGCCTAACAGCATATATTTCTATTATTATACTCCTGGTTAGTTAACGTGTAAATTCATCTAGTATCTAATAACGACAGTATGATTTTAAAATAGAAAAAAATAAAGTGCACAATGTTTGTTGAAATGTATAAGGCAACAGAAAATGGTGTAGCTTCATTTCAGGCACTTAATTAAACTCGCTTATGTAGGTACTGAGTTCCACCACTGTTTGCTCTGAGTCCAGCTGGGAAAGCAGACTTTACCCAGAGAATCTAACTTTTTCAGCAGCTCTCAGTCTCTCCATTCTGTTGCTAAGTTGTTGTGGGTTGTTGTGTTGTTCGCCTCTGTATGTCTGGAGCCGTTGTAAGTTGTATGTGCTGCAAACTAACCTTTCAGTTTATTCATTAATGAGCTCTTGTTATATTTACAGCCCCAGCTTTTTATGTTAAATAATGAAGAGTCTGATCTATAATATAGACTTTGCTCGGTCAAGTAAATTCAGGATTTTGTTGTTGATATTGTGCATTGGGAGCAGATTTAAAATAACAGCAACCAAACCTCAGACCGTGACCCACTGGGGACTGAAACAACAGCGCAGACGTCAGGGAATTTTACATACGCATAACCATGTGATTAACTTACTGAGAAAATGTCATCGCCTTCTAGTATATATAACTTTGACAGGAGCACTGAAGAAGATTCTTCTCTGCTCTGCATAATTCACTTGGCAGACAACACTGGTTGCGTAAGCCTGCCTTGACAAACCTAATTTGATGTAAGTGTGAGTTCAACGTGGTAAAAAGTTAACTTTTAACAAGGCTGATGTCAAAGTAAACGACTCCTGGACAGAGGAACAGTCTCATGTTCCTCCACCTCTTCACTTACAGAATCTACTATTTACCTTATTTTTTGCTTCCTAACATTTTTCCTGAGCCGTGGACGTATTTACATCTATTGGCTTTGAGACAAATCTGTTACAAATTCAGATTAGACTCCGTGTCCGTCCTTGATATGCAAATAAACACGTCCGTCGTTGCCACAACGCATGCAGCAGGCGGAGTATCTTCCTCATAGGCTGCTTAAAGCCCCGTCCTGTGTCTGAAACCGCTCCGTGACTGTATTAGATACACATAGTTATATACTGTAGTACCGATAACCTGTTGGTCCACATCTTGAGAGACTCAGCAGGGATTCATGGAAATAAACGGAAAAGCATTTTATGTGATGAATACTGCACTGGAGCCATTCATCTACCAAAATGAGCAAAACACATGTGTCCGGCTGCCAGAATCAAACATTTTACAGGTGGAGTCGAGTTTAACAGGATTTAAACTGGATCAAAACAGTTAAAGCTGTGAACAACATCTCTGCAAGTTAATGGAATGACAGGCAGCTGCTCAGCACTTTACTGGAGCTGTCAAAATGTGGATTTCAGGTTAGCCCACTCAGCGACAGAGACTGAACCAGTACTACAGTGCTTTGAGCTAAATGCTAACGCCATTGTGCTAATGCGGTTACAAGGACAATGCATCCCACAGGAGCCAAAGTCCTTTTTACTGAATATCATAGCAATCAATCTGTTTTGTCTGTAGAGTAAATAACAGTCCACCTGCGGGCAGCACTATACATTGATGGATTGATGTAATTAGGATTCATCCGAGGGGGACAATGAACTCAAGAGAAAATTGTAGTTCATGGGGCTCCACAGTACAGTAAATGACTGACTGACCAACACCCGCCATCCCTGTGAGCGTGATTCATTGTACCAGTCTATTCAGTTGTGTTACATTTACCGTCATATCGTCTGCGTAAAATATCACATTTTATTTTCAGTTTTTAATTCACTCTTTTAAGTTTTATGACTTAAATGATAATAAAAGTATAATGTACTGAGGTGTTATTGTTATTTAATTATCCTGTCGGCTGTAAATTCGACACTGAACGGTGTCTGTGTTACTGAGCTCTGTGCAGGTCAAACTCGACATATTGACACAAACGTAGAAGCTTCACTGTCGCTGTACACACGTACAGTGTTTCCTTTGTGCTGAAAGAAACACAAAGAGGTTATAAAAACCCGAACAAACCCCACTAGATAAACAAGCAAATTCATGGAGACCAAACTAAAAACATGGTTGTTTCTTTTCTTCTTAAAAAGTTTAAGCTTTGGGGATTTAAAAAAAAAAAAAAAACAAGCATTCCCTGCTTCCCCCGTCTCCTCTGGTGTCAATCCGACTGTCTTGTGTTATCCTTGTGTCTTTGTTATGTCTTTGTAAAGTTTGTTTGTGTGTGTGACTCGCTGGAGGTTTCGCAGTAATTGTGTCACAGAAGATTCAGTGTGACACAGTTAGAGAGAATTGGCTGCAACACACACCACTACTGTAGACAGATAATCTGGTTAGACACGAGCACCACAGAGAGACGTTAGCACAGCGGGTGACTGATGGCATTGTGTTGTTAGCGTTGCCTAGTAGAGCACACATGCTTAATGGTCACATGGATACAGGAGCTGCATCAGTGCATTTAAATCAACAAATGAAATCACAATCACGAGATCAGAAGTTAGATTCTGCTACACATGCTCTGTTGTTTGTTGGTTTGTTTTCTCTTGTTCGTTGTGTTGTTGTTGGGTTTTGTGCAATCCATGCTGGCATAGCACATAAGCTGAAGCCAAATCTCTGCTAGATGTACAGTAAATCTTACTAAATAAATCACACTGCGTACAGAAGCATGCAAACGCCTTTTATTTACTGCTTGTTAGTGCTGAAGCTACAGTGGCAAAACCAGCAAACAATGAGCAACATATGTGGAATGAAGCGATAATGGGCAAAACAAAAGCCTTGACGTGTATTTACTATGGTACATGTACAGTACGTAAACACAAACACCCCCTTCCCTAGATTAGCCAGGGCCAGGTCACAAGACCAGCTGAAGAGCATGGTCCCCTGATCGAATTACTGCTGCTGATACACCAATCTGTCTGTCGTTGTCACTCTCCATCCTTCCCAAGACCCAAGATACTTGAAGTCCTCCACTGGAGGCAGGAACTCTCCTCCAGCCGCTTTTCATGGCCTCAGTCTTGGATGATGATTCAGCGTGTTGGCAAAACGTTCAAGATTTCAGCAGTTTGAAATGAAATAAAAAGAACTAGTGTAATAATTTGTCAGAATTCAACCAAAGACACTTATGTCTTTGTTCTTCTCTTGCCCTTCTCATACACTTTCTATCTCTCTGTATCTCCCGTCCTTCAGATGATTTTGTCCTTTCATTTGAAATGCCAATTGCCCTTTGACCTCAAATTGATTTTCATTGGCCTGCAGCCCAGCCCCTACGCCAGCGGCTAATGTAATCACCGCTGGTGGTGCTAAACGTACCTGACAACAAAGAAACTGCTTTTCTATGTCGTGGGTACCCACACAAACCTGGTCAACCGAGCAAAACCTCTCTGAGCCACGTAAGTGCTGAGTCTCATCAGGGCCGTAGTGTGTGCATATGCAGTGTACAGTGCCCAATGCGACACCGAGCAGCGTTACCACGGGGATGCGTGTGGGCATTTTCTTAGGTGTGAGTGTGTGCATGGTCGCACCTCCACCTCGCTCCCTGCTTATTCAGCATTAGTGACTGTCAGGCGCCTGAAGGGAGGTCCAACACCTGCTTCTGTGGCTTTTAGCAGCTTCTCTCTGGTGCAAGGCTCCAATATGCAGCAAATGATACATTCCAGTATTAATGTGGACCAGTTGGAACTTTTACCTTCCATGCGTTAAATGTGGTTGGCATTCCTCCAAATACAAACCAAACCAGTGGCTACATTTAAAGGAACGAGGACTGGGGGTCGATAGCTGCACTGATTAACCATAAACCCTGTGACGCCAACGCTGCATCGTCTGTTAATCAAGCATCTGTCATCATCGGTTTTTTTCTGCCCCTCGATCCCTGTTTACCTGAGTTGTCTTCATGATGCCAAGTGTTGCAGCCTGTCTTTAAGGCCCACAGAGAGACGTTTGTTCCAGAAGCAAAACATCAACATTTGTTTCTATTGACACATGTTACACAACTCATTTCATTTCATCAACAGATCTTCAATACACAAGCTTGATCACGTCATGTTTCAGGACTTTAGGCTGTAGGTGGATCTTTGAGTGTGTGCAAAAACGTCCAACACAAAGTTCAGCGCTTTTTACAGGTACTGTAGGAAAATGTGAGAGTTAAACTACATCTGCAGCAGAGTTCATGCATCCCGTCAAGCACAGCTCTCATGTTCAGTTGCTATGGTAACAGCTTAGCTCAGATAGTTTTGGCATGCGCTTATTGTTGGGTTGAGGGTGTGAGGCGCTATAGTTTTTGTCCATTTACTCTGAATGGCTGTGTTCCTCATTGGGTCTAGTGTTAATGAGTAGCACAGTAGGTCCACAGCTGACGTTGCCCCATGAAATATGCAGCCGCATACAAATCAAGGACTGTGTTCAGTGACAGGTTCGGTCGACTTCTCATTGTGATACGTGAATAAGCTGTGAATGCACTAATCACTGTCCCCCACAGTTGTTGTTCCTTCTCCTTCTCTACATGATTTAACATGACTTGGATTTTTGTTTCGCACAATGCTGAGAACCTAATTTAGCTCATACCGTGAATGTTTACGTTATGTTCAATAAAGACATGATAACATGTTGTTTGTGCTGTATTAGTTAAAGCAGACTGTGTTTTTCTATTGTTGTGACTTGTTGTGATCAGAACATATGTTATGACCAACTTGTACAGAAAATCCATGTGATCCCAAAGGCTTCACAGGCTTTTTTCTTGCAGTTGAATATGATGGTGTATGAATAAAACCTGTATCCGAACATTCAGTTAACATCCCGCACTGTCATCTTACAAACCACCACACAAAGAGGAAAGATCAGATCAGCGTTAGAGTACGATAAGAGCAGAGAAGTGTTTACAGAGCAAAAACCTCAAAAAGCTAAACTTCCACTGAGAATATTTGCTTTGACCAGGTCAGTTTATTAGAGTCAGATTGAAGAGTATTACTGTAGACATCATGGCTGGAAAATAATACTTACTACGCTGAGAATCAAGTGTTTACTATCAATATTAACTAGTATAGAATAAATATTTGTATATATGAGACAAGCATGTGCCCCTGGGAGGAATCAAGCAAGCAGGCTCCAGGCTCCGTGTGTCACTCTGGACTGGGTGAAAGTGGTGACACCCCCATCCCTTGGGGTAAAAATCGAGATATTTTAATATTTTTAATGAAGTTCTGTTATTTGACGTTGTTGCTAGTTACTGTAGTTTATTTTATCTTTTAATTAAATTCTCTTTAAACCTAAAAAGACAGGAATTCCAACATTTTGTATGTTGCACTGTGAAGTCCACTGCATGTCCAAGTCAAATGGCATCATTGTCACCTGTTCCAGAGAAACCACGCTGACAGACTGAACAATAGAAGGAATTACTCAATACTGTTTTGTTTCCTCTTCATAAACCTGATGAAGATCGAAACAACACGAATGTTACCGTATACAATCTAGACACTGACGAAATAAACAGCAGGACCAATTAGTTATTAACCACCATCCACCAAACGATTAAACATGAAACATCCAGCAGCTCACTCTGACACAATGCAGGGATTTTACCTCACAGCTTATTGCTGTAATTGCAGTGTCATTATCTGTTTTTGATGTGCAAAATACAGTATGCGTATCAAAGTACTGCAGTCTCCTACATTACTAGTCCTTTCATCACGTTTTCACTCCCCGCTTTTATCTGCTTCTTTTTTTTCTTTAATATTGTTCAGGATTTTTTTCAGTCGAAGGAAGAAATTGCATAGTTCCTGTAGCTCTGTTTTCCAGGGCTACTGCACATTCTAGACAAAGGCTTTTATTAACACAGGCCTAAAGACGGATCATGTGGTAAAAGAAAGCAAAGTGAGTGGTGCTTGAGGGCGAGACTCATTCCAGATTAGGAGCTGATTGTGAATGTGATTTGAATGAAGTGTCTGTGCATCTGTGGGAGCTGTCAGTGCAGATATGCGTATGTACTGTTTTAATGCGAGAGATCGCAGCGTATGTGATTGTCCTCCCGCGGACGTAGGCTGCGCATGTGTTCACGTCGGCGCGTGCATATGTTTGCATGCGGGTGCGCTTGTCGGTGCGTATAAATATCTTGCACCACCTCAGGTGTGTGTTCGCGAGAAATCATCTGAATCCTTGCTGACATCACAACGCCTGGAGCACTAATCAGCGCCGGGCTCACACAAATGCAACCGGGCAGAGAGACGGCCACTATGTGGGCTTCAATCACTGCTGCTGACGTCTCACTCTTAACAGGTACCTGGGCTTTTGAGATAAAAGATAAGAAGATGGAGGAGGACAAAGAAACAAAGAAACACTGAGCAGTTTACAGTAAGACACTGTACGCTACACATACGCTACAGTACGTTTGGGTAACTCCAGTCTGATACTGGGCTGCCAGCGGGACATTGTCCAGCAACACAGCTTAAGTATTGTGGAATCATATTTGTATTAAGGAAAGTGACCTTGTATCACACACACAATACCCACAGGTTTTTCAATTTATCTGAGGCTTAATGCAGGTTATTCACATAATCTCAAACGTAAGCTGCAGGAGGCCCAGCTCCAGCATGAGTGACGAGCTCTTCAGTTAAAGTTTAATACATCTCTGAAATGTTGACTCTGTACAAATATAACATTTGCCCAAGTGAAAGACGCTGAAGTTTCAAATCTTATAATGTCTGATTTGCTCCAGTTTAATAACGTTAGATTTAATTTCACAGTTAACCAGTTGTGCAGCAGACTGACATGAGGATATAAGACTGGTACAAAATGACACGGGAATGGAGAAATTTCAGCTTTACGTAGGTGAGACAAAGTACAGCCTCAGGGCGTGTTCACCCAGAGTTCATCAAGTTCAGGTACATAGGAGTCGCACGCCCCAAATCTGCAAAGATCATTTCTGCATAAAGTCATAAGCTACGTAACTGTATCCTGTCTCCCTCACGCTCCGTTCATTAAACGATGGCAAAGAGGAGAAAGGCTCCTGTTACTGTGCCAGTGTGACAACCACGCGACTGAAGAAGATATGAAAGGTTCCAGACTTACAGCCACACAACGAACAGATGTTGATATGGGTTTGGTTATCTTGTCTAAACTAAAGCCTAACATTAGAGCCATGTCCCTCACAGGCTTTTCAGACGTATTGAAAGGTGTGGCTACAATAGTCCCAGTCATAAAAAGCCACCCACACAAAGCTTTACTGGCAAAGCTTTACTCCCTGTCATCCTATGAGTTGTAAAGATGGAAATACTAGTATCATTTAATTGTAGACACAGACAAATTACATTGTGCTGTTAATAATAGACACGTAAAATATTGTGACAGGTGCAAAGCCTCAGTGTGGTTATGTGAAATGTTTCACTTGCCCTCGTATTCGTTCCTCTTACATGTAATGGAAAAGGGACCACGCTCATCTGTGAACCGTAACAGGGCCTGGATTAGTAACTCGCATGTCTTAGTCTTGGTTGGATGGGCTCAGCCTGACTGAGGGCTTGGGTGGCCAGTTCATGTCTGTAAGTGTATTTCATTTCCACAATGAACAAAATGTTTTTCGTGTAATCTGGGGGAATTTACTGCACTGGCTGAGTTACTCTACCTTCCTTAGGTTTAGTAAAGACCTCATCCAGAAATCTATTAACTGCAATTCTTAATAATTGATCGTTTCCTTACTGATCCACTGCCCTCTCTTTGAAATTAAACGCATTCAGAGACAGAAAGGAAAGAGAGGTCACGCAGGCAGAGGGGAGATGATGAATTTGTATGTATAGATGAAATCAGCATCAATGAAGGCATTCATTCCTCAGACCATGTGAAGATTAAATCATCTCCGTATGCCTGTCCCTCTTCATGTCTTGTCTGCTCTGTGGCACAGAGGCTTTAACACAAACAAAAATCATCAAAACAAAACTAATCAAAAGATTTTGTGACAACAAATTGCATCCTATCTCATGTGCGAACCTCCCTCAAGGCACCAAACCCCCCCCCCCCCTTCCCATTAAACAGCCCATCTCTTACTCAGACAGATCGATTGTTCCCGTTGAAAAACAGTCATATTAAACCATAGGTCGATCCCTGTTGGCCGGTGAACAATGCGTCACATCTTCTCCTAATGCATTACTTTTATTTGTCTTCCTTCCTGCTTCTGTCTCACCTCAGAGCAGGTAATAACTCTGAATGACCACCGGTCGGATCCACAGACTCCAATGACGCCTGCAGCGCATTTCAAAAGAGCTGAGACAGCGGAATTTTCTAACTCTCTAACTCTACTGCTGCAGTAATTGTCGAAGCTTCTCGTGTGATGTTCTCACACATTTTAGCTTGATGTACAACTTGCTCCACAGTCGAGGAGGCAGATCTGGACTTTCGACTGAACAGTCTAGTACCTGCCTGGCTGTGGTAACAGAGTGTGGCGTTGTCTTGCTGAAATAATATATATATAAATAGACAAACTGTTGGTGATGTATGTCTTTCTGGCTTTCAGGTTCTGGTTGCACTAGATGTGACACTGAACTGTGAGCCCACACGGTAACGTACAGTGACTGGGTTTAGTACGGTGCTGCCTGAGGAGCTGAAGGCCAAGGCCTGTGTGCTGGTGTTTGGCCTTTCTCCGGATTCACTCCCCTTCTCTACATGATATTACTTCAATGATAACACTACACGAAGTCCTTGCAGCTGTTGAGGAAAGTTCTTAAGTGTTGTGGTGAACAGTGTCCCATCCTTAAATGTGACTGAGTGAACCTTTCAGGGATGCTCACCGCGTCCCCTAACCCCAAGCCTTGATCACCTGCTTCCTCAGACTGTGGAGTAGCTCCACTACTTGTATTCTCTAGTCTACAATCTCTAAGCTGGTCTTAAGTTGGGAATCTGGAAATGAAACCAGTTGGATGCCAACAACTAGTTATCTTTGATCTTTAAGGTGACTTCACTACGCTATAGTATTGTGTTTGTGGCTTTTGTTCACAACTGCAAGCATTCACTCAAGCTGTCTCTCTCTCTCTGTCTCTGTCTCTCTCTGTCTCTGTCTCTCTCTCTCCAAATCGGTGGCCTCAGTTCACTTCGTCTCCATCTGTTTGGTTGTTATTATGTGTGTGTGTGTGTATTAGTCAATGGGCCCACATGTAATGTGCCATACAAACAAGTCTCTCCCTCACTTTCTCTCCCAGTTGCTTTCTGTTTTATTCCCTTGCTCGGTCTGCTGGTCTCTCTTCCTCCGTTTCATCTCTCCCGCTCCACGTTTCGTCACACCAGGTCTGCCTGTCTACAAAGGCATTCGGCGTCTACCGACTGTTTACTTTGATCGCTCTGTGTGTGTGTGTGTGTGTCTGTGTGTGCGTGTTTTCTCATACGCCGAAAACACATTCAACAGTCATTTAAGGTAAAACTAGGATCTGGTTGGGTGTTATTGTTATGCAAGCATAACCTATAACATTTAAATAAGCAATAACGTTGTGGCATTTTAAAATATTGAAAATGTTGAAAGATGCACATGAGTCCTTTAATAATTCTGTTCTAAAATTAACTCACTACATCACATTTCTTTATAACATGTGTTGCACAGACAGGAGCTTTACCTTTAACCTTATGACCTGTGTTTCTGACTTTTAATCAAACATGACACTCAACAAACCTCTTGCTAGACACATTTAACTGAATTCACAAATAGTCCGTCATCCATCGCTGCCCTCAAGGAACAAAATCAAATGAATCCACTGTCTGTGTTTCATATTACTTATAGACTTAAGCAGGTGTTGCTCTCGCTCAGTTTATCATGTTCACCTGCCGTTACCATTCAGGAGGAGCTTGTCTGTGCTTAGTTGACCCCTTTTGTCTAATTCTCCGTGGAGTAAATACTTAATTTAATCTTTACAGGAACATAAACAACTCTAACAAGCTGTTATGGTCAGTGGAGGATAGAGTTTTGTTATTCAGAGCCATCGTCATAATTGTCCTCTTTCTGAGCTGGGATACGCCCTGGGATCAACCACGACGCTGAAATTCACTGACAGCTGACGTCACTAACGTTGATTTGTTGCTCTAGTGGCATCTGTCAAGGGCTGGAGAACATTAGGAAGTGAACAGTCGGTTCAGATCTGAGAGACTTTGACAGCGGCTAAAGTGTGATGGCTCCACTCTAGTTTCAGAGCATCTCCACCACCTTTTTACATGCGTTACGTCCTCTCTGATGCTTGAACCCTTTTCAAGACAAGCATCAGCAAATAAACTGAATACCCCAAAGACTTAGGCAGAAACTGACTGACATGTCAATTATAATATGGGCTTTTACACCTGGACATAAAACTGAATGCTAACAATGGGAGAGTGACAAACTGCAGTGATGAGTTTATGAGGTAAGATTGGAGACACGGTGACATGATCATAAATCTCTGCTGCTGCTCAGCGTGATGGATGGACCAATGGGGTGCGAGGTGGTTGGAGACTCCGGAAGCCGCGGCTGCTGTGTGAATAATGCATGAGCATGATTACGGGGCTTGTTATCATGTGTTGGCTGTTTGTTGTTGTCATGCCCCCTGTTTGTTCCCACGGGCTTTATGTGACGGAACATCAGCGACAGGAAAAGGTTGCCAAGCACAACACAACCATCCTTCATTCACCACAGCCAAGTAAATGAGATTTCCTTATTGCCCCATAGCAGTGCTTTATTGTGATGACTTTGTGCTGACAGAAGATGCTTTTACACGAGTACAACTCTTTATCTTGTGCCGTTGATAATCTGGATCTAAATCCTTTTCAATGACGCCACCAGATAAAAATGTTTCAAATGCAAATGAAACGACCAGAAGACTGGTGTGAGCGTGTTTCCTCTGTTTACCATCTGATGGTGAAATAGGAGATAATTATGTTGTCATGCGATGACTGGTTGTCGTACTGCTACACGGCTGGTGCTGCAGTAACACGAATGGAATAAATGTCATTGTCTGTAGAGATGTGGTCATAATATGAGGCGCATCAAAGTACAAATCACAGCCGTATTTAGGAATAATCATTTTTTAGTTAGTCCAGACTATAATATCTATAATATAATCTAATTCTCTCTCTCTCCTCTATGAACCACGAACCGTCGGGTTTTGGTTTGTTTGTTTGTTGTCACATCTTTGGGATAAACTAGTGACAGTTCCACACATACAGTCCATGAAAGCTCAGTTATCACGAGCTACGTTCAAACAGTTAGTTGGTTATTTACTGAATAAACGGCATCATTAAAATGTTGAAAAGGCTAGAAACATGTGGCCAATATCATCAAAGTGGAAATTCAGTTTACACAGAGAATAACCAGTGAAAACCAGAGTCTTCAGACTGACATGCCAGCATATAGCAAACACTATGTTCCCTGATGAAGTGTGTGTGTGTGTGTGTGTACATATTAGGAGCGTGGGCTGGATTTGTCGATACCTTAGGACACAGGCTGTGGTAAAACACATTAAAGGTGACGGGTTGATGTATCAGGCCGTTTTACTGCTTTGAGGGTATAATGATGGCTTTGAGCTGCTTAATGTAATACTGGGATACGTCACAGCACGGTAGGAGCAAACACTCATTCCTAGCAACAACATTAAAAGTGAGATGATTAGTGAAATCTAATGTTAGCTTAATTCTTAGATTAGAAAGAAGAGGCTGAAAGCAGCAGCAACAGATGCAACCTTTCGTTGTTTAGGAGAAATATTTCAGTCCCAGGCAAAAAGAAAAGTCTAATAAAAAATTTGTCGTTGTAAAATTACAGACTAAAGATTATATAGTTTAAGATTGGATTATTTTTATAAACAAACAAAATATGTAGGTCTCAGGTCTGCAGACATGATATTTATATAATTTCACATAGCAGATAACATCACCTTTAAATGACCTTTTCTAATTCGATTCACTGTAATTATATCAAAGATATATTGAATATTTGCATAACATTTATTATGCATGCAGCAAATGCCTTTTGAAGCCTCTTGACCCAAGCTGACTCTCATCCAGCTGATGTTCTCGTGTGTGAGCAGGCTTATTGTGGGTGTAAATGAAATGCGCTCTGAAAGCATTTACTCAAACTCAAACGTCTCAATTGTGCTGTTTGTGATTTCAAACGTGTTTGTCTTTCAGTGCATATGTTTACAACGCGGAGCAGTTCATCTGACTCCGTGTGCAGCTGTATGTTAACATATGGCGTTTGTTTGTAACTCCACGCTTGTAATATCAAGCATATGGTCCTTGCAGATCATACAGGGAGTAACTACTGTGTGTTGCAATGTAGACTAATATTAGTTCTCTGCTAAACAATAAAAACATCCACAATTACCATTAGTATCACTCTGTCCCTTAACACTTCATAAGATCCCTGCTGTGTCTTTTGAACATGGAAATCACAGACATGCCTGATTGAACAGACTGTGACAGACAGACAGGCTGCGGTTTACATATTATTCTAACTCGTTCGTCGTCTACTAGAATAGAGTGGAATGAAGTCACACTTACCCTGAAATCAGATCAGTTCATGTCAACATGCCTTCCTTACCTTAAAGCCTGCAGCCTGCCGCCACGGACAGGCCAGAGCCAAAGAGAGACAGATGAATATTACTACTTCAAGTGATGTTTACTTCGACAAGTAAGCTCTTTAGCGGTGCTCCGTCCACGTGGATGGCGATTAACCAACAACGCTATATTGTTCCCAGGACGCATTATTCCACACACGACCTCTGTTCCCAACAAAGGCCATAAGTTGGACCTTCTACCTTATACCAGCACAGATCGGTAGCATTGTGTGTGTTTTCTCCGTCTGCATGAGCTCGTTGGAGGCACAATCAGTTCATGTAAATCGTGGGTCATCAGTCTTGGGGCCCGTTGTGGTTACAACCGGCTCCCAGATGACACAAAAGATGTCCTGAAGGCACGCAGCCCACACACACAGACACACACCCGGCGCGCAAGCCTTACCTACACTGCAATACTTGGCTCACACACTAATTAAAGGCTGCGCTACAGTCACGGTAGTATTACGTTAACACACTCACAGACACACACATAAACACGGTGGTGACAACCTTAGTCATGATCAGCATCATTTTTTTTGTTCTTAGCTTGGGGCTGTGAAATTATCCATGCCTGAAACACACACACACACACACGCACACACACACACACACACACACACACACACGCACACACACACACACACACACACCCCCCCACACACACACACACACACACACACAGTGTTTGTGTGTAGGCTGTTATTTGACATCCACAGTTTGTTTGCAGCATTGATGCTCTATGTTCAGCCAGAGTGGGTTCATTTGTTAGTACGTGTGTAAGAGCATCTTCAAGGTTTTTAGTAAAACAGGTGTGTTGTTGTGTTTTTATATTAAATCGGATTTTAAAAAACTGAACGATGACAATAAAGACACAAGCTGGGCCCAGTTTGCCTTGTCTTACCATTAGTATGCTCTAGCTGCACATGCTCATAAATAATAAATAAATAAATATATATACGAAGGAATAATATTCAGAGGCTCAGCTGCGATGTCCTAGTGAAAACACCGAACCGGCCTAACAGGTGTCAGGTTCCTCTAAATACAGACACCAGCTGCAGACAGAGATTTAACCAACATCTCACTTACAGAATATAATGTTCATCTTTTCGGGTGAATCATAATTTGACATTCTTTATGGAAGCCATGGCCACCACCAGCGAGGAGAAGGACCTTCCACCGAATGATGAGTGCTCAGTTCAAAAGGAAAAATGAGCAGCTCGCACCATCAAGGCTGAAAGACATATATAAGTATATCGATGTTGCCAACTGCAGATGAGAAATAGGGAACCCTCCACTCTGCTGGTCTCCCAGTGTGCGGAGTCTGTCGCTCGTGTCAAGTTCAGCAGACGGCGTCTCTCAAAGCAGCTGTGTTTGCTTTACCTGCTTTACCTGCAGTATGGCTCTCACTTTCCCGACCACATCCATATTCTGGACTGTGTTCAAAACGTGTCCACATGCGAGTCTATAGGGTCAAAGTCGGGTCAGCGAGGGCATTCGTACGTTTGGGCGTTCGTATGCCCATGGAGGGGGTTTGACCAAGTACGAGGGATCCACGTTACCGCGGGTCTGAAATCAATAGATTCACAGATGTCTTTCACTGTCATCATGTAAAGTGCGTACCTGGATACTGGAGCAACACAACTACTGTAAACACAAGTCACATGTATAACAATGATAATCTAGTGCAACCATCACAAATGTTGGCGTTTATATTACTGTACAATATCAATGCTTATGTTACTCATGTTTCCGTGGCTTGTTAACACACTGCATCGCCCTCAACAGAAAACAGAAAGGTAACGTTTCAGCTTCCGTTCATCCGAGCACTTTCAGAGCCTCTGAGTGTGAGAGGAGCGCCACCTATAGGAACACAAGCCAAGCTTAGTGCAGCTCAGGCTGTTTTTAAGTCTTAAAATCTTGCATCTTGTTCATTTACCGGAACATACAGAAGTTGATGCCACTGCTTGATAGGAATCAATGACATTAATTGTCACCAGAGGAAGAATTTCACTGATTTTATGCTGTTGAGTGAAATGTCTTATTTCAGCCAGAGACATGACTGAGTGACCATCGAAGCACATGGTGAACAGTTCAATGAGGCAGACAGGGCTCTACTGGTTAAATCAGCGCCTCTGACACTACACGCAGCCTCGATATCACATTAACATTTTTATCTGTCTAATGTGTCTGAATACTTGCAATTGCAACATTCCCATTAGCTTGTACCTTGACTTTAATGCTATTCAATAATCAATGAAGTAAACGTAGTAAACGTACCCACTTAACAACCGCGTGCTAGTATTTACAGTGCAGCTGCTTAAAGTGCTTAAAGCTACTATCTGCAACTCCAGCAACATTTTCTTGCTGAATTTTCTGATTGATTCAAAGAGTGAACCTCACTGAAAAAGATTTAGAAGCAATTATCTCTGCTCTGCTGGCAGCGCCGTTTAATGAGGAGCTCTGACAGCACGTCTCCAACATTAAGATTTACACTTAGACGCGTCTCACCAGTACGACGGTGCGGTTTTCTACAGCATCACACGTCTGCTCCAAGAGACGCAGACACGGCGTTTTATGATAAACCTGTCCACGTGCTGCTGTTCACCCCAGAGGACTGTGTGCAAAGCCTTGGATTCTGTTTTGAGTAAAGTGAAGACGAGCGGTTCAAATGATTCACTTCCTATTAAAGACGTCATCTGCTGTGAGTAGCAGCCATGTTGCAGTGGATAACCGTGACCCGCAGTGTTACTGCTTTGTGTTTTTGTAGTCCTCTTTGTGGTGCGAGTGCTCTATTTGCATTTACAGCCGTTTTTATTTCCACTGAGCCTCTCTGCTGCAGGCTATGCATCAGTAAAACTGGAGGGTCTGTAGTTCACTGTGGGACTGAATCTGGGAGCGTTCCTGCCCTGGAGCTTTTGCTTTTCACTGGGAAGAAAAATACATAGATGTGTTTCTGCTCCGATGTCAAACTTTGTAAGTGGTGTAATTCAATTTAGTTATAATCTAAGTGTTGTTCTCAGTCATTGACTTACTGTATAAAACTACTGTGAGTAGACACAGATCTCTCAGCGGATCTTTATTCATACATCACACAACAGTCTCCTCCTTCTGTGTGTAAATTAACGAGATGAGACAAAAGTGTGGCTGAACTAGATCAAAATGAATCCAAACCTGTCATTCGTCTCAGTCTGCTGATCTGTAGCATCACATGTTCCCAGTTAGTGTCATTCCAGCGTTTTTTGTTTCTTTCAAATATAAACCTCCGATGATATAAACCCGCCCCTGTGTGGCTACTTAGCATCTTTTTCCATAGTGTAGAGCTATTTGGCAACATTTTCTGCTGAGTCATCACAGCCATAGGCCTCCTGGAAATCTGAAATATTTATGATGCCTGATTTTCATTTCATTTTCAGATTCACTTGACGCCTGTGGCTGTGGTGAACCTGTCCAGGCCCATGAAGCGAGTGAACGGTGCTGCTGTCTCGTGGGCTCTTTCAGCATATGGGTTGTGCACATATTGTTGTGCAGATGCACAATGTCAGTCAAGTGCGGATCCAAGATTTCTAAGGGAGTTTGTGGAAATCTTTGTTCTGACAGGGAACGTGCACAAGCATCCTAAGTCGGAATGTCTCCCAAACCGTAAACATGGATATCTGTCACTTTGTGCTTAGCTAGATCTGCTCAAAAAACAGATCAGACACAGTTATGAACATGTGCTGCGTCTGAGACTAAACAGTAAGTTCAGACACACGACCTCTCTCCAGCCTGCTCCACGATGACCCAACATGTTTTGAATTGAATGACTTCTAACGTGTCGTATGCTGCAGCAAACTTCTGACTTCACAACCATCTCCAGTGTTTCTAAGACAGTAGGAAAGGTTTCCACGCAGGAGCTAGACTACAAATGATCTCCGGCTATTTTTAGTGCTCTGTATCCCAGAACACATGACTGCACACACACGCTGTAGCGCCGCAGAGACGCACGCCTGCCCTAACAATGAGAAATGGCTACGAGGTCTGTGTGTGAGAAATGAAGGCTTGAACAATAAGACTGAGAACTTATATGAGACAAAACGTGCAACCGGAAACGTCACGTGCTGTGGAGTCGCCAGTGACAGTATTTCAACTCCATTTTGTTCTACTGTTACTGGAAGGAGGATGAAAACTGCAAATGTAGCAGAATAATGAAGCGCTGTGCATCAGCTCTGACCTTGGAGTCACATCCTACCTTATTTAATACGTTTAGTCAGTTTGCAGATGCTGTTATTTAAACAAATCTGACACAAGCCGCATAGAACTATTTTAGTTTACGTAGACATGGATCCAGCTGAGAAAGAAGAAGAACAGACTGTTAACATGTCTTATTTAGGAAACGCAAACAGGTCTGCAGAGGACGTGATGCGGCTTGTTCTGCCGCTGACATGCAGAGCTTTGCATGGGATCATCTGCTGTCGGGACCAGCAGGCATCGTTTGTTCCAGCAGAGAACATTGTGTACATGGAGCAGACTCGCAGTTTGTAGCTTTGCTGTGTTATTCTGTCCGCTTCTAAATGCCCCTGTGTGAAACTCACAAAACATTGAGGGTAGCTGCTTTGAAAATCACCTGGAAGAACTATCGTTAAAATATCTTCCTTTCTGTTTCTAGACTCTTTGAGGTTTTAAGCATCCTGGCCTCCATGAATCTATGTGATATATAAGGTACATTTATGTCTGTGGGATCTTCGGGATCTCTCTGTAGGTTTCTGCTTTGTAAAAGCACTGAAACGTCATCTTTCCACCAGAGGACAGTAATTGCTTAAGGTCTCTGAACCATGACCTTTCAGCTCCAGCTTGAGAAAAGTGCTTTCTAGACCTCAGAATTGTACTGAACCAAACATATATAAAAATGATTTCCCCGTCTTTTATTATCGAGCAGAACTACCACAGATGACACTGATGTGTATAATATTAACAACAGTGTTAATGCAAAACAGATTTTACATCTGGGTTGTTCCAGTTGACTTGTTGCTCACATTAGTCACTTTGATAAATGGCTGATGGCTGAGTAATAAAAGAAGCCAGAGCTTGTTTAGTTCCCACAGTTTCTTGTTTCTGTATTCATAGTATCAAGCAGCTAAAAGATCCGAGGGAGAACAACCACGCAATAATATATAATATAAGACATTATTATGCTTAAGCCTTTTCATGTTATTTCAAATAAAAAGAAACTGGATACTGGATAAAAACCAGCAATCATGACGCACGTGCAACCTAACGTATCACTGCCCTTAGAGGGGAACGTGGAAATTTAGTCCATCAGAATAAAAACATCAAAACATTGTGTAGAGTTAAAAGCACATTTAACAATAAATAATAAATGTTGCAGTAGAATTTAGTTTCTATTGACAAGGTTGCAACTGGGCACAAGCACAACAGTGTTCACATCTAGTTACAGTATAACCATATTCAGACACTGACATGAAATGTTTTGATGTTGTACATGTCAGCGGTCAGTCTGTGACTCGTCCTCCACACTCTGCCTTCGCTGAGTCTCTGATCCGTCATCGCCGTCCCTCCGGACTACATCTCCCAGAGTTCCTCCTGCACGCTTCACTTCCTGACGTTCCTGGTGCAAAACCTGGTGAGTCAACTCCAGTGTTGCAGTCATGCTGTGTTTTTCTCTTACAGCCATGGAGCCTGAAACACTGACTCACGCCGTCATCCACTAATAACTCCAGCAGGCTTTCCAACGTATAGACGCTGCCTGCTTCTCTAAAGAGCTCTTTCATTTGACTGACATCACTTTGCTGTCACACTAGTGAACGTCAAGCCTGGGAACTCTTCTATAAATACTCTTTGTTGTGCTGACGCTACCTGTCTACCTGTGTTATTGGCAGAGGTTTTATATGACAGATAAGCCCAGTAGCTTCGGCAGCAAGACGAAAGGAAATGAAGAGGAAATATCACAGTGCTCTCAGGAGATCCGCTGTCCTCCCAAAGCGTGTCGAAAGTGATGAAATTTAGAGTGAAAGAGCTGGAAGAGAGGGCAGTACATACACCTGCTATAGTTTAATGGGAAAGTAGATGATGAAAATGAGGAGGAGGGAGAAGGAGGACAAGGAAAGGAAGCAGACGAGCGCAGAGAGATGCATGTTGAGGACACTATGTTACGTGCTTGAGCACTAAAAGCTAAAAATAGCACGGAGGCTGTTGGTGACTTGAAGATCTCCGGGGATTTCGACAGCGCTCCTCAAGTATTAAAACAATGCTGCTGCTGCCAGCGGTGGCACGGATATAGATTCATAGCGGTGTTGTTTACCAGATGCTAAGAAAAAGAGCAAACATTAAAATTCATAGCAATATCACAAGGTAGAGGTGATGTGTTTGAGTGGGATTGTGTTTACAGAGCCACCATGCAAAGCATAACCTAAACTCCCACTGCAGCCCTGGATTTACATTAAAGAAAAGAGTCCGACCAATTTTTAGATACAGGAAAATGCTAAAAGCCAAGTTAGAGTAACCAACGCAAGGAGCAAACCAGTAGCAGCGTACTGCTTCATCAGACAGGTGGTTAACGAGGGGAAACAGTCGGCATGTGGTGGAGTTTAGGCCGGAGGAACGCTGTTGTCATGGAGACAATAATAAACAGTCTATTGATCAAATTGTCCTAAAATAAATCATGTCTGTGCTTGGCTTAAAATGGACAAGCTGCAATCTCCCATGTCAAAGTCCTGTGTTTTGTTAAATCCACAAATAAACTCCGATAATTCTGCAAAACCTGATCTGGATCTGAGATGAATCACAAACAACCCAGTTAGACTGAAAGAGTCCAAACGATGTTAGAGGAACGAGGCAGAGCGTGTCTCCGTCGGTTCACCTGTAGCCACAGTCGACAAGAAGAGCAGCAAAATAATGTCCTCATGAGCAGTTCTTCACGTGGCGTCTCCCAGCTGGTGGATGACGTCATCGCAGACATTCAGCACTGTACGTGGCTACTGTGTCCTCCGGCCGCTCGCTAGCAGCTGATTTGCTGGGGACCATCTGGAGACTGGAGACTCCATGTAATCACATTTCTGTAATCCCTTGACATGCAGTTCCCAAATCTGAGCATCATATTAAAGTCATGATCCATCTTCAAATCTTTACATCCACGCAGCTCTTCGGCTAATATTTATTTAATTTCAACTCGCGTATCAGTCAGCAGGATACTCGCTCTGTCCCCTAATCCACCCAATCCTTGTGTTTGCCTTTTATTTATTCATCCAGCCGGTAATCCAGCCATCCTCTCATCCTCTACGCAAGCCCACCCTGTCCACAGATCATCTTACATGAATACATCACCACACTGTTTATGCTTTGGCACAGAAGAAGAGTAGGAGGAGCGAGCATTTAGGCGCCATGGAGCTGCGTGAGTCTCATTTCCTGTTCTTCTCCCACCACTAGCTCCCCTTGCTCGTGCTCGAATGTTTTCATGCGTGTTTCAGAGAGAGGTACTGGATGTACTGGACGCGTAGGTGGCGCAGAGACGAAGGATAATAAAGAGGAACGAACAAGTCAAACAAATAAGGAGACGTTATTTGTAGGAAAAGCAACTGAACAGCTGCTCCAGTTAAAAGCTACCAAACAAAGCTCATATGTGACGATGCACAAGTAAATGCAGTATGTGCTGCTTCAAGTTATTCTGTATTTATCTGTATTAACACGTCAGACATATTAATAATCTGAGCCATCGCCTCTGCAGCACTGGGAACTAAAAAAGGTCAACAACACTACGACCTTTAACCTTTAACCTCTTGTGACATTTCAAACCCATTGCGCTGCCGTAATGACAACAACTAATGATGATATTTCACTTTTACCTCCTTGACAGTGATGTGAACCATGACTAAACCTCCTCTAACAGAAAACGAATTATTAGTAGGCGAATGGTTTTATATGCGAACGGTGATTTAATACTATACACAGCGTAGGTTCAAGCTATAAAAGTTCTCTTAATGCAATCTTAGCCTTGAACATCTGCAGCCGTGGGGTCTAAGCCGAGCCGAACCGGGTCACAGCATGAGGTGACCCCATCTGATTTATAAGAATTGTGTTCCTTTGCTTGTGACCTGGTTATTTGTCGTTGAGCTTAAATTCATGGTAGCATTCACAATACAACGCAGTGGGATTTCAGAGTCCCGCCCCCTTTTCATGTGAAAGTAAACATTGTCAACCTGCTGTCGAGCTGCTTACTTAAACGCAGTCTCCCTTTCTGCTCGTGCCGCTCAGCCTGCTCAGCGCGGTGGGGCGTGCATGCGTGTTCAGGTCTCTCAAGCAGAAGATTAGAAAATACAAATACAGCTTCTTCATTCAGGCCTGCGTGAAGAGACACACAGCTCCTGTCCATGTGACGGAGCATTTTCCTGGAGTCTTAGCTCTCGCAACGCTCATGCAAAATTAATACAACTATTATAACATTGTTCTTTCTTTGGCTTCGTGACTGATTTGAGCGCAGCAGCATAAATAAGAAACTACTCCATTACACATGTATGAATGAGGGAGGTCTGCTGAGATCACGTTAGATTTCTGCCTCATGAACACGCAAATAACATAAAGTTTCTGCGAAAAGAACTTTCCCCGCATCCCTTTGTGAGTTCACACGGTTCTGACACGCGTCTGGTGAGTGAGTGCTGTCGATCCACCGTCACTTGTGCACAGATGTGCGTGTGTGTCTGCGTGTGCTCTGGTTCCAGTGAACCTCCTGTATGCAAACGCTCACATGAAAGTAAAAGTGCAGCGTTTATGTAAGAGTTTCTAAAGGGCTGCAGCGAGTTGTTGTGTTCGTGAGACACGGCACAATTTAGCATCTGGCATTTCCCTGGGCTTCACATGCTGATTGTGTTTTGCTGGTTGTGTCCCCAAAACACCCGAATTAATTAGATCTTTTTTGTCACGTGCTTTCATAAAACTGGGACCAAGCCAGGCCTGCGATGTTAAACTGAATCATTTGCAGTGATGTTTTAAAAAATTCAGAGGCAGCGATTAAAAACACGCACACACGCGCATGTGCCTGCAGACACACGTGAAGAGCTCGCTGTAGCTCGGTGCATTTGGCAAAACACTTTTTTCTGCCTGGCTGTGTTGGCTTTAAAGTGTTTATGTTTTATTTCACGAAGCTGATGAATGTGAGTAAGTTACACAAATGCATTTGGAAAAAACAAAAAGTTAAATTGTTGTAGTTTGTGTAAGTTAAAAAAAAACAACGAATACACGGCACAATTCCCACAGTGGCACAGTAAAGCAAAAATACAGTACGGAGAGACGAGCTTTGTGCTCGATCAACATAAAAGCAGGAATATTAAACCTTTACCCAGTGGTGGGCTTTTAGCGCTGCTTCTGCTGTGAGTGTTCAAACAGCGCACGGCGTGTGTTTGTTTTGTCTTGGGAGGCTCCACGTATGTAGGGGTAACGCTAATGCTTAGAGCAAACGTCAGACGGAAGAATAACGCAGCAGCTGCCTAGAAATAGAAAATAATAAATAAAGTCACAATGGTGCCGCTAGAGGCTGCTTAATAAGTGTAAGTCCTCTTGGGGGTAAACGCTCGTCTTCGATGCACCAGCTGAGAGGCTGGTGAACACAAGGCCGCAGTGGAAGCATGTCTGTTGATTTATTGGATTTCTGTCCATGACAGTATAATTATATGAGAATATCTGCACTGTTGCATTAGCTTATTTTTGCAGTCGTATCAGTCCATCTAAACAACTGGAACCTGGTATTTAGAGATGTCCTGAGTCCTATTTGCTTGGACGTGTTAGATGTTAGTATAAAACGGCGCTTTTATAACAAGCGATGAACACAGAGAGCTGTGATGTCTGATAAGACTTCCAGGAAGGTTCGGTCTCTGGTGTCCTCGTTCCCGTCTCCTCCAGGCAGCCTCCTCGCTTCTGTGACCAGAAATAAGGGAATTAAGACGTCCTTCATGATGACACGCTGAAACGATTTCCAGGTCAGCCGAGGAGCGAGGAGATGTAAAATACGTTAATGAGAAGCGCCCACTGTGTACCGCAGCTCTGATAAAACGCTCCAGGAGCTTCTTGGATGTGAGACACAGTTGCTGCTTCTGCTGCTCCTTTTTCAAATTCTTCTACTTGTTTCTCCTTTGGGAACTGAACTTAAAACCGGCGTAACAAGCAGTTCACAAAAACTACGGAAAGTTGCCCCAAAGACAGGACTTGCTGTTTATTTTGAGCTAGATAATCAATCACTGATTAATATTGAAAAACTATACAGTATGTCATTAAAACCTTGAATTTGCTGTTTCAGGGACTTTACATGAAAGAACCCGAGTGAGGAGTGATGAATGAATCCTGGACCTGTTTGGACAACAGTTCACATGTGAAGCGTGCCTACAACAGAAAGCAGGGCAAGCTGTGCTGACGTGACTGCACATATCGCCTCCAGCTGCTCTGCTGGTCAATCTGCACCGCAGCTCCCCTCCAGGTTTAATAAAACACGAGGGGTTTCATCCCCAAACGCGACATGCACCAGAAGAAACCACCCAAAGCCCCACCCGCAGCGTCCTCCTCCTACTGGACATCTCTGTAATCTCTGTAGCAATGTTTACTTCTGCTACTCATCACCTGACTTGGTTTAATTACAATTATTAAAAAAGCTGCACTTCTGTGTACCAATTCCACAATAACATGCTCCAGTGAGATCATTAGCAATGATTTCGCTCTCCCGGCTGCTCACATCGACCTACCGGAGAGTAACTGGTTTAATTCTGTTGTGTGCGTGTGTGTGTGTGTGTGTTTTCTACTACTTCTGTGTGTTTAAATAGAGTCACTCATGATTGGTAGTATTAGCCTAACCATGCATCAAACACCAGCAGCCGATGAGCTGAATAAACACTGAATCAATACAGATGGACCAGAGCGTTTAATAAACGCTCCAGCAATTATCAAAAAAAAGATCTGATATTGCTTCATATTATCTTTCAATGTCACCTTGATCGATTTATTGAATTTAACATTCTGCCAAATTAGCTAAGTTTTGAATATATAGTGAGGCAGCTGCAAGATAAGATAAAGTTATATTTAAATTGATCCAGGAGTAGTAGGACTGGAATAATGTGTTGGTTCAGGTAAAGTATGTTGGTTTTGTTTTTGAACACCAGCACATAAATATCAACTATCTAATATTCGAAAGCATCAGCACAATTAGTTCACAAAATCTAAAGTGCACCGATCTTAAATTCCCCCTTTCAATAGCACGATGGATCTGAACGTATTGGAGATGTGTCAGTCGCTCTAATTACTAGAGTTGAAGCTTTGTCCTTAAAACACAGATGCTGTACGTAGTATCTAAGTAAAATAAAAACGCATCCGTTTGTGCAACGTCATGAAACGACCGGAGGGGACTCGTTGTTTCCTCCGGGCCTCCTCCCTCAGACGCTGCAGTCAGAACCTGTCCATCGGTGTGAGTGAGGGAGTGAGCGATGGTCTGCCTCCGCATGCGGCCCTGTGATGGACTGGAGACCTGTGACCTGTTTAGCACGGTCACCACCTCTGCTGACCTCTTTGACCTGTTCCTCCATGTTTGCCAGTATTTTAACAAGGCAAACAAACGTCTGACCCACCGTGATTTACAGTAATTACTCTGCTCTGGCTTCCAGCGATGGACCAGTTGCTTCCAGTTGATGGATGTTCTGGTTTCCTCTTCACACTTTTGTTTTTATTCCCGTATCTACTATAACGAGTGAGGGAAGACGCCACATTTGAGGTGTTTTGTTTTCAAGTGTGTGAATAGCTTTAATCTCTGAATGTGATGTCTTGATAGAAACACAAGACACAATCTTTAGCTGCGTAGAGCTGCTCCTGACGCCTTCCCTCCCTGAAGGAAATGTTTTTATCTAGACACATCCTACTGGGATCATCTGCGTCTTTGTTCGCAGATTAAAAGACAAAACGCTTCGTCTAGCTCGCTACTCAAAGCTGACTCTGAGTGCGATTCCCGCCCTTCGTGAGGCTGGGTCAGCTGCGAGCTGCGGCCCCTGTGTGAGCTGATCCTCAGTGTTGTTGGAGTGTGTTTGATTTTGCTTTGCTCTGACAGTTCCTGCCTGTTCTGATGTCTAATAATCCTCCAGGGGTGACCTTTAAATTCACTTACAATAACTCTGTTCTTTGTTTTCTTTCAACCTTCCACACAAACACTCATATGCACAATCTCCAGAGGCCATTCTGTCTTTTGCTTTCTGTCATTGTGAATAAAGGATGTCTCTTCTTCATAACTACTTTGTTAATTGGAGGCCAAATTAAAAGTTCAAGTAAATAGAAATTAGGTTTTAGCTGCTGAGCTGCTGTCTTGGTTTATTCGTCAGCGAATGATCACCGACGTCTGCTGTCTACAAAAAAGGATTCATGAATGAATGACAGAATTATGGTAATGAGCATCGCTGCCTTGATTTTTGGATCAGACCTTCAAAATGAAACCGCTTCTGAGCTCGGTTTGCATCCCAGCTGGCAGACACCTGTCTGGGAGGATGAAAGGAAACACGCTTACCCTTTTCACTTGGAGGTGCACACATCCCATAATCACTTACGTGCTAACGTGTCTATGACAAATGTAGAAGCTATCAGCGTAGAAAACGCTAACTGGGCCACTGAACTCCTCTATCGTAACACACGTCAGAAAGCCGAGCACAAGGTGCCGGTTGAACTCCAGCGGAGGTAACAGTGCACCTTCATGTTCTACTGCTCGGCTCTAATCTGCTCTGCATCCACGCGTAGTTGTTGATCATCATGATGTGGTGTTAATACGAAGGAAAAGATTCGATTAAAATTTTCTGCATTTTCTATCAATTAATGGAGCAGCTGAAAGCGACGAAGGTGGACAGGTGGCTAATTCACATTAACATCTTTAATGAACGTCCTTGGGGACATTCCTGTCAGGCTGCTGCGTGTGAGATGCTGAAGGTCTGGAGTTCAGTATCTCGTCGACGTGCGTGTTCATCATCTGCCAACTGAGCCACTATCTGTCTCAGCGGAACACATTTACACTCCCACCGCGCGCAGACCTGGAATCAGCACCTCGCTGCCAAGCGACGATGAATGGTCTCAGTACTGCACAGATAAAACTGTAATTACTGTACATGTGAACGTTAATGGTGCTGCCAGGTGGAAACCTCGCCCCCAGCGAGTTACCGGGGGCCAAGTCACTGAAGGCGGCTGTGATTCATCCAACAGCCTAACCCCTGGAAAACAATGACTTTTACAGTGTCTCAGTCTGTGGCCAAAGAAATTCTAAAATACTTTTTTCAATATTTGAATATGTGTGGGTTGGTTTGTGTTTGCATTCAGTGACATATTTGATTGTTATGCAGCTGTTCACCATAACAACAGAAAAGGCAGCAGACTCAGGAGTTATGTGACAAACAATAAAGCCTGTTTGTCTCCTGGGTCCCAGAAGTTTGAAGGACTTTATTCCAGCCATTTCATTACTGAGTCAGCACTTGATTACAGTCACCATGGAAACCTCTTCTTTAATGTAAAATAACTAATCGTTACCTACATGGTTTAAAGGCAAACGAGTCAGTTTAAGCGGTTCTTCAGGGCTACAGCTCAGCACGTTTGTGCAGATGTTTTTAAGTCATCAAACCCAGAGACCAAAATCTAAAGGCTTTGAGCTTATCTTAGGTGTGAGGGTTGTCAAAGGTAAGACAGAGAGTAAATCAGTCTGATTCCCCGTCTTCCACACACAAAGCTTGACCTGCAGCTGCGTGAAAGACACTAACGCGTCTCATTTCCTTCTCGCTTGTGTCTCTCTATTATCACTGTTTCTGTGCAGACGCCTGTGAAATGTCTCCTTCTCGCTCTCGCCGCCTTTCTTCTCTTGTTAACTTTGTTTTTCTCCTCCTCGTCCTCTCCTCATCTCCTAATGCATCCTCCTCTCTCCTCCTCATCCTCCTGATTCTGTATCACCCCTCCCATCCGTCTGCCCGGCTCTTCCTCTCTTCTTCTCGTCTTCCTCCTCCTCCAAAGACTTGTGGTCCTGCTTAATAATTGATTCTGGCTGTCACAGTGTGCTGACAAAGACAACAGCGGGGCCATTAAAAGTTCCTCGCCTGTTCTTTCTTCCTGTTTTTATTCTTCCCTGGCTTCACGCACACACACTGTCTCTCCTCTCTCTCCCTCTGTTTTCTCAGCCCCCCCGCTCGTCCTCCTCTCCGCCTCCTTGCCGTCGATCCTTCTGCTCGTTCAAAACAAGCAAAGCTGACTTCTCCTGCTCTTTTTTTACCCTTTCCCTCGCTGACCCCTTATTATCCTTCCATCACTCATCCCCCTCCTTCTCATTACATCCTTTGTTGCCTTCGCTCATTTTATTCTCATCTAAGTGACATTTTACTTGGTGTGCACTTTGATTCATTACAAGCAGATGATACTCTGATCTGATCTGCCGCAGCACAGTTAAACTGCTGCACACATTAGTCACGCAGAGAATTACACTTATGTCATTATTCATGCTTTTCCTCTACAATTTTCGTGACACATTCAAGTACAGAACAGCTCGAGTGCCGCTTGTCACAGATTCTGCATTTCTGAGAACATAGCTGCTCAAGTGACTGTAGAACCGGTGGCATAAACGCCATCTACCTTTGTTCCTCTAAATGAATATGAGTTTATATAAAGCCCTGTTGATATTATAGTCAAAACCATTTGATAAGAAGTTCGACTGTCATGGTCCTTGTTTCAGATGCTGCTGATAAATCTGTGTTTTTTACATTTACACATTACAGCTTTGTCTTTGTTTTCTCACCTTCTTTGTGTTGTGCTTTGCATTATTTATGTGTCAGTTGCGCCTAATGAGCTGCTCCAAACATATTTTCCCTACTGTGATTTAAAATAAAGCTTGAATTCTACTGGACTATTCAGACGACAAAAACGGTTTGATTAGGGTTTAGTAAATGCAAATTAATGAAACATTCATTAACCTAAAATACATCTGCTTGTATTCTGAGCTAAGTTCAGTCTGTACCTAAATATAGATCTGTTGAATCTTATTATGCATAGATTGCTATGTGTGGATTTTGTAGTCCAGAGGTGGATGCTGTCTGAAAACCTAATGAGATACACTGTCAGTGAACATTTTAAATGAGCTTTTTTGACTTTGGAAACACATGCATACAATTAGTTTGCTCATTATGAAACATAATCGTAATGAGGCATAATAGAAAACATAATCCAGGCAGCAATACAGCAGCAGAACAGATTAGCCCAAGTGAACAAAGGCATGTTTTAGTTGTGTTTTCTCCCAACTACAAAGACCAGTGTGCTTCCACTGTGGTAAATGGACCCAGCGGCTGGCAGTCGTCCAAACACCCAAGGAGCCACCTCACACTTAAAAGCAGACCAGCAATTTAGCCTCGTGTGTCAATAACACTACACAGACACGTGTTTAATCTCCAATGCATCATAACATCATCTGGATTGTCTTGGTATAATAATAAAGCTATTGAACTAGAAAGAAGAAAAGCCACTAAAACACGTTGAAAAGCTTGGTTTTGACACACAGTCCATCCACCTGCTTCATTCTGTCTCTGTTTTCAAATTAGCACCAGTGGACCAGCGCAAAAAGGAATAAATACTAAATGCTGCATTTCCATTCGCTGCGTTCTGCACCTTGTCTCCGTTCCTCACACACACAAAAGCTGCCATTCGTACACACTCACACCACAGTTCAGGGAGAGGCGTAACAGCACTAATCTGTCACGCTCTGCCTCTCCCATTCATTACCGCCACTATAATCCAGCACACCTCTGATGTGATCAGCCTCCAATTAGAAATCCATCAAGCCCAAGGTGCGTTTAATTGCCTTGTCGAAGACGCACTTCCCAAACAGCCACCTTGCTGCCTCCCAACTCTTTGCTTCACCTCACTCAGAGGTGTAGTCCTCCTCTGCAGCAGGATGTAATATCATACTGACAGTGGTGTTTATCCATCAAATGTTTGTACTAACAGATTCAATACTGGGTTCCCAGCAAATGAGCTCATTGATTGAGGTGGCAGGAGCATAATTCATTCTGTGGCTGACCGACGGCACGTTGAGGAGCCTACTGTCTGCTAAGTGCAACTTTTTTTGCTCTGGATAATACGCTGACCTTTGACCTACTGAAATGACTCGTTGCTGTAGATCCGACAGATAATTTATCTTGTCTCAGACACGTTAAAAGATCCTTTTAAAAGATCCTTTTAAAAGATCCTTTTAACTTGTCTGTTGAAGATGCAAGAAATACAAAACTGAAGAAGACGGAATGTCAGTTATGGCTAAATCAGAGTTTGTGTCATAGAGCAAAGCCAGTTTAATCACTTTATGGCTAGCTGGCACACAAAATAATCAAATCAAATCAAAAGCGTTTATTGTCATACGTGCATTAGAAAAGCAACTTTCCCTGTACAATGAATTTACTTTGTTGTCCACAGTGAATGCCAAAAAAATAGATAAATAACAGGTTAATAAGTATGTCTAAGCCCAATACTAGTAGAGTTTCACTCATGGATGCTGTTATGAATGGACATGGAGGCCAAGGGCTCCCAGGCAAAGGCCTCCGTAATATGTCTTTGCACTTAGAGGCCTTTTAAGTTTAGACAGAGAGTCGGGAGCCAGATTTTGTTTATCAAACAATTATTTCAAAAACATAAAAGTCAATCCCACTCATCATGTTGTTTTCAGGGACAAGAGCCCGTTGACACAATGTTAAACTGTTCTCTGATATTTTGAACTATTTGATCATACCCTGTTTTACTCTCACGATAAAGTGAGCATTTCATATCATAAACATAAAAATATAGGCGCATCTGCCAAAAGTTGAGGCCCACCCATCTGTCCACTGTCACAGAAATTCCTCTTAAGCATCCGAAACACTGTGTGGAACGGCTTTCAGTTTTCATCTTGTTATGAAATGACACAGTTCAATCAATTTTACCTAAAAGCTAGGAAATGCTTTGATGTGCTTTATCACCAAACATCACCTTTCTGCTCCACTGACATTGTAGGAGGCTGAATTTATAGACTCGTAAACTGTTTACACGAGGCTTTCACGCCCGAAGGAGCTTTAGATCACAAGAACGCTAATAGTTATGGTCCAGAGAATGTGCCCATCTCCCTGGAAACTCCAGTGTCCACACATGTGCAGCTCTAAAAAGTATTTCTGGATTATGTTGTATAACCGAGTGTCAAGTCCTGGTTTCTTTTCTCTAACAGGGAAAAGTTTCATAACAAAGCATTAAATTATCCAATGACAGCAGTGTTTTGTATAAATATATACATATATATACACATGTATAAATACATCTACAGCATAACAAAGTGTGATGAGGGTGAACTGAGCCTTTCTGTTATTGCTGCCAAGCTTCTATCAATCAGCTTTTAGAAAATTCGAATCTGAGTTAAGACGGAAAACAGGTCATTGATGAAAACAAAATTCTCAAACCCAAAGGTGATGTTTGCATGGACCATCTGGAAGCACAGTGACAGTAGATTCTTGACCAGAGGTCAGCAAATACTCAGGCTGTATAGTTGATAAAAGTACAGCACAGAGGTCATCACTATTTAAAGAAACTGAGAAAAGGAAAAGTGCTGCTGTCAGTCTGTGCAGAGAGCAGCAGGGGTGAAGTGGCCCCGAGGGAAACACCTACTTGGCTCAAGTACTTCCTGCTAATCCTGCTAATAAAACATTTTTGGCAGATTGTATCCAGCCTGGAAGCTGAGTCATTTCTTACTGCCGGAGCCTGGCTTTTTATTCCGACCTGTCTCAAACTGCAATAAATATAGTTCTGTTAAAAGTAATATATAAGATAAGTGACAAGAGCAAGTGCAAAGTTCTGCTAAATCCATTACTGGTGATGTAATAGCTACTGGTCAAGTCTTAGTCAATCCTGTAAGGGCTCCCTTAAGACGCGATAAGCTCATTATCACTTAAAGCCTTCGTAATCTTGACACATATACTGGTTTTTACCTGAGGCTCAAGACAGTGTACACATTTTCTCTGTGTGTACCAGAAAGCAGCCAGAATAAAGTAAAGCTCCTTTTCTGCAATGACTACCTCAGTAGTTTCTGGGTGTTTGGAAGACAATGATTTAGTCACATAAAAGTGTTAATGGTAAGACATAAACATTTACACGGCTGGAGAAATAATGAGACCTTTTCTCCTTTAACGCCAGTATTTCTTTCATATTGCAGATCTGACAACATATAAATATTAAAAGCCTTAAATTCTATGGTTCCAGTCTTTTCCACAGTGATTTCTGATTTCAGCCTCTGCCGTTTATCCTGCTTCCAGCCGGTTCAATCACCTGAACCTTCCCCTCCTCCACTAATCTCAGCATCTCGTTCAGCAATCAGCTGCCGTCGTACTGTATTCCCAGACTCGGCTCCATCGGCACATGGTCTATTGTGCATCTGTGGCTTTGGAGCCTTCGTGACTTGATGTCTAGAATTCCTTCACGCTGACCTCACATTTTTGCGTTTATTTAAATTGAAACCTAGTTATTTAGTTAATGTAAAGTGGCCGATAAGCCTTAAAACATTCAAAGTGCTCGATTTTCTCAGAAATGTCACACTCCATGCTTTTCATAAAGCTTAGTGGCTTATGAATAAGTAATTTAACTGCACAATAAAATTTGTATCTGTGTATTTCTTTGACAAAAGAAACTGAAGCTGTCTGAATTATTCCCGCAACCTTTGTTTGTAAAAGCTTTACACAAGTGATCGACGCAAATAGATTTAATTTGTCATTGTTTTAAATGCATGTTTTTGAGTATATTCAGGGGGCGGGTGGCAGTCCTGCGATGGATTACTGTATTTTTTATGTGATCTCTGTATGAGATCGATGTTTGTCGCGTCCACCTCTGCTGAGCGACATTGAGTCTTCCTGCGATTTCAAGATTGCAATTTCTGTTGTTGTGTCGATCTTCTGGGTCGACCAGATCGTAAGAAGCCCCTGGAAGACTGCTCCTGCTTGTGCTGCATCATGGTCAGCGTCTCCATCGTTCGCGAGGATGCTGCCAAGAAATGTAAATTTGTCCACCTATTCCAGTTGATGTTGTCCCACCATCACCGGGGCATTTGGGCATTATGTTCAATAAAAACATGAAACCATAGCATGTTTGTGCAGCGTTAGTTTAAGCAGACTGTGTTTTTCTATTGTTGTGACTTAGATGAAGATCAGAACATTTATGACCAATTTATGCAGAAACCCATGTAATGCCAAAGGATTCACATATGGTTTCTTAGAACTGTATATATTTAGTTCAGGCTAAACATCTCTGACAACGACAGGATCAACCAATAAAATGTCAATATAATTAATAATTACATCAAGTATATTGTGAGGAGTCAATTCCACAAAGAGGGAAACGCTTTCATTTCTTAATAAGCTGCTGTACAAGCATGTGAAAAGACAATGTAAGCATGTGAGGATGCTATTATGTGCTAGGAGGAGGTACTGTGAGGGGTCCAGCATGTTTGTGTTAGCAAAGACTACAATCTGTGGAGCAAGCGACATCCCTGCAGGTGAAAACATCTTATCAATCAAAGAGGTCAGACGAGAATTTGCACTTGTTCGAGCTAATGGCAATGCAGCGCTTGAGTAACAGCTCCGTGGGGGGTCCCACGCACAGCAGCGTGACCGAGTCGGTTTAAATAGGGTAAGACGCCACAGGCTCTAATCCTCCGCCAAGTACTGGACCTTTTCTCCCCAGACTTTTGTTGCCTGTCTATCGGTTTGTGCAGTTTGGCCAGAAAGTTAAGTTTACCTGAATTCTGTATGCGTTTGTCTTAGTAACATGTAATCCCTGCCTACTAATGCTGTCTCTGTGGGGTTGTGGTCAATATTGGCTCAATAGTATTATGTAGTGTGATGTTTTATTGATGTATTTGTGCTGAGGTCCTTTTACATCCCTAAGGAATGTTATAGACAGATAATGGGAGAGAATCACTCAATATTTTTCTGAATGAATTCCACATGAAAATCTGCCGTTTTGAGGGAACCATACTGACACAAGAAGCTGAAACACACCTTGGGATGTGTCCACAGTCTGCATAACTCTGAACAGGGTCAACCAGACATGAACTTTTACTTTTAAAAAGCTGGAGGAATTGAACAAGTCATTCTTTATTATAGTTTCAAGTAACGCAGTTCTAGCATTGGCTTACTCTGTCTGCACAGGTCCTGAAGCTTGAACACATGTTCTACCGGGAACATAATTCAAACATCCCCATTTGTGATGTGTTTTGTTATTTTCATTCGACACTTAGGTCATGTTTTCATACCCAGGTGTCAACAGCTGTGTCCATGTAAAAAGACGAACCTAAGCAAGTCTAAATTCCTTTATTCCTTCTTTTTGCTGAGATTTAATATTAGAGGAAAAGTGAATGAGCGGGTGAAAGTAGGCAGTGCAGGCGTCTTGAGGATGTAACTTTCCAGACAGCCCTCCATCCGTTATTCTAACGAGTTCTCCTGAAGCCGATCCCAGCTGGCAGCTGGCAAGAGGCCGGGCTCTCCCTCTACAGTACAGGCTGCCAATCCATCGCACGGCTGACGTATAGGGACAGAAAAGCATTAACACTGATGGACCGGTTAACCTGACTGCACGTCTTTGGGCCGAGTTCCTGAAGAAAACCCATGTACTGTAGACATACACTCAACCTCCACACAGGCAGACGCCTGGATGGTGCAGCTGTGAAGTCATAGAGCACTTTCACTGTCACAGGTCAGGTTTCACACCTCAGCCAACATGGATGGAAACTAGGAGGACACAAATAAAGGAAACACAAGGGAAAAGGCCAGAAAAAGCAAACTGATGTTGTCACTGCTCCCTGTGCCGTGTGCATGGGCCTAGTTGTGACATTAGTCTTGTATCTTTGAGGAGGAGCACTTTTAAAGTGTTATTCACCTCAGTAATTACAGTAAATAACCCTCAGGCCATTAACATTGATATTCTTATTACATCTATTACCAGCTGGGGTGGATGGTGATAGCGGAAGCTTTATTGCCCACACTGAGCCGTTAGTCTAGTCTTAAAGGCAGAAAAGGAGCAGCTCACTGTGCCAAAGCAAAAGGTTCAGAATTATAGCAAGGAGAGATTTTAGGCTCCCATGGAACCTCTGGTCCTAAACGTACAGATGTTTATGTTTACGTCTATGCACCAAAGGAAATATCATATATGTATATGTCTTTCCGCCAAGCGTGACGAGTTTGAAGCACCAACGTTGACTACAAGCACCCCATACTTTTTGTGTTCCTGCTGCAGACACGTCTGACCAGTCTGCGACAGACGCATCGTTCTTGTATGGTTTAAAGTGACACATTGTGATACACATGAATTTTTCTCTAACTTGGTTTTTATTTAAAACAAGAGAAGCTTTTTTTTCATTGCTATGATGTTTGGTCTAATTCGGTCTAATTGTTGTCATGCCATTAGCGAGTTCGGTGCTAGAGAACACTGCGCCCGCTGCTTGCTGTAGAGGAAATCATTCCTCTCACATGAAGGCAAAGCGATCAAAGAGCTGATTTGCTTATACGTTGGTGCACTCCCTGCAGTCTGCATTTCAAAGTTTCATCTCTGTGCTGTTTCACAGTTGGGTTGAGTGAAACAGAACAGAAGCTAATTGACTTGTAGTTGTGTCGAAGCTCTCGGTGTGGAAAAGGCTGCGCACAAGCAGGCGCACGCACACACAGAGATGCTGTACAGACAATTACACATGCTTAGAGGATCATGGGGTTTTAATTGACTAGGCTGTGTGTGTGTGTGTGTGTGTGTGTGTGTGAAAGAGCGGGAGACAGAAACATGGCTTCCTCTCTTCTTGCTGCAGGATCGCTGTGTGCCAACACTCACACCTGTTTCCATGGACGTACGTACAGCACCCAGAGCCGTTCTGATCAGCAGCCCAAACACAGATTAAAGCGTGTTGACATGCTGCAGATGCATGCACATGTTTATTTGTGTCCCTAGTGGGGACGCGACATCCATTTACATTTTTCATTTAATGGAGGTTTACACAAACTGTGTTGATGATCCTTTCCCTCCTGTTCCTTCTCACACCCCTGCTGTTCTGCTCTATAGATACAGTATTTACACAAATGCCACATCAGACAAATGTGTCTGCTGGGCAGATAATTACATCATATTAGTGTCACAACGTACACAAATCCGCTACGATTAAAGGACTTTTTAAATGAAATCATGTGTGATATTTATACTAACTTCCTCTGCCAGTAAATCTAGTGAGTTATAAAACTATGAAATGTTTTGAATGAAGTCTTGCCAACACAGTAGCTTGAGTTGATGGACCGAAACTCAAACCATGACGGAGACTTAAAGAACTAAGTAGAAGACATTCACTACAGCGGTGTATAGATCAGGACATGAGTCAGTGTGTGTGTGTTTGATATTAGTCTTACAGGAATAGTTCAGCATTGATGAAACAAGCACATATCTGGGAGGTACAGTACATGAAGCCTGGAAGCAATTAGCCCGACTGACCGAAAGCACAAGGCAGGTTCAGGACTTGACTCCAGCGTCTCATTCAGATGGGATTAACATTACGGTGGAGGTGGAGGATGAAATATTGCACATGCACCTTGTTAATTAACTCATCTTTCCAGGCGGCATCTTAACCATCAGGGAAATTACAGTGGTGGTCAGCATCAGGAAAAGCCAGAGGAGAGAGCTGAGAAACAGAAGAATTTCTCCTCATAAATCAAACTTTGTCTCGTCGGCAACACATTTTACCACAAAGGTATGAACACTCACATTATTACAACATAAGCTTCTGCTGTAAACAGCAATTACACCCATTACGTCACATGTCCCAGATGAATACACGTCCATAAATCAGTGTAATAGCAGAGAAATGAGAAGCTCCAGAACCTGTTTCAGCTCTTACTGCTTATAAAGCCAAGATAATTATGAAAAATCCACATTTGTCGTCTCCGTCCACACCCTGTTCCTGGTTTTGACCCATCATCCAACCTCACCTGTGCCTTCCCTTCAGCATTTAGTACATGTCCTCCACCTCGTTCTCCATCAATAACACTGCTTAAGGATGAACGGTTGGATGAACTTGTTCGTCATAGACCCACACGTGTTCATTGCTTGGATGTAACACCCACCAAGGCTGTTTGATCCAACCCTGGTGTGTGTTTCTGAGCTTTGGTGCCTCCTAGTTATCAGTGGGGTCGTTTGACCCTCGAATGCTGCACCAGCGTTAACCTGTAAACACTTTTGCTGTACATTACACGAACATATTTAAAGCTCAACATGAAAATGTGGTCACGTGTACGTCTGTATGTGTGAGTCAGTAGAGCTGTTTATTCTGCTGCAGCCCAGTTTAAATGAGTGCAAACATTTGTGCAAAATTCTGCAGCCTGCAGCTTTTCTGTTGTTAAAAAGATTAAATACAGTCATGCTGCAATCAGATAAACAGCTTTTCTTCAAATGTGAATCTTATGACCTCAGAATATTTAAAAAAACAAGCTTTACCTACAGTAGTTAATTCACCACAGATTCTAAATAGAAATAGAAATGATTTCTTTTTGCGTAGCTTATGTTTTATTTACTTATTGTCTGCAGTGTGACTGGTTCTGTTCTGTGTGTATGTAGCCCTGCAGCCTGTCCAGGATAAATCCCACCTCTCACCCACTGCTGAGATAGGCTCCAGGTGACCTTCCCCCTTTTCTCTGGCTGCTCCAGAAGCTGGTCTCATGTTCTGTAACACAATAAGGACTAAGTGGCTGAGATTCACATCGTTCTTTTGTAAATCTTGAGATAAACATACATTGTGTCGAACACTTTAATATTTTTTATAAGACCCTCATTTGTGGTGTTGACCCTAACACTGCGTCATCACGGAGAACAAGCATGGCGTCCTACTTTCTAAGAAGATCTCTAACAATTCATAATGTTTGTGAAAAATGGTTTGTCATAACACTAAAAATCATGCCTGCGAATGTGAGACGAGCACTAATGGAAAGTGCAGTGTCCCTTAAAGAAAACAGGATGAATTGTTATTTGAGAGTGTTTTGTGTGTTCATTTTGAGAAGGAAGCATCAAAACTGCTGGGACTAAAACAGCCCCTTGAAACCCAGCAACACATTCACGGTTGTGTTTAACCAACAGGACACGTGAGGAATTCGCTTCTTCTTATTAGGCTCCATTCACCTGGCAGAGATGAAGGTGGTTTTAATTGGCAAAATCACAGATAATCTCACTGCTCCACATACAAATGCGTCAGACCAGTTTTAATTTGACTTAAGGGCCTGAGGGAATCATTTACAGGCACATTATTCAGCACATGTCACCTCTCGTGTATTTAAAATAACGAAGCTGATGATCTGAAACTAAACTCTTCCCTGTGCTGAGGTCGTGGACGGTCGCATGCAGGACGCTCGCTCACTTTACTTTGGGTACAGCGTAACACCCAGTGTCTAAACCCGTGTCTAAACATCGCTACATGTCCTGAGGCTAAAACGCGCTTGCCTACCTGACGACAATGCCAAAAACATACAGACAAGCTCCGAGCATCGCTTGTGTTTGCTACCTGTTATTCTACGTTCTCCACAGGGAGACTTCAGCGTCCCCACTGCAGTGTGAATGGCTTTCACAAGAGCTAATTGCTATGCGCGGTGCCACGTACGTTTAAGCTTATATAGTCCACCGGCTCATTGCTATGCACATACTATGCAGTGATGACTCTTGGGAGACTGCTACTCCCCAAACATATCACTTGGTGGATGCTTTCAGCTACGATAACGCTAACACGTGGTTCTGGGTGTGGGCAGTGAGATGGTTCTGTGGACTAGAACTGATTTCTGAAAGCTGAATGTTCAGTGCTGTTAAAGACACATACACCCTGTTTTGGTGAAAGGTCTCAACAACCTTGATGTTTACTAGAGTAAGAATTCGGGGAATCGTGGGCTTTTGATCAAAGTCAGACTCCTTTCTCATGCTTCTCCTTCAGTTTGGTTTTGTGCCTCTCTGTCCTGTTTCCTCTCACGTCGCTGTTTATTTTCCCACCTGCTTGGACTTACGGGCAAATGAAGCGTGTCATACAAGTAATACAAGCGTGAATAATCAAATGCAATAGTTTTTTCTCTCCAAGCTGACACCTGCAGCTTCTAATCTGCAGACAAACATGCAGATGCATATACATACGGCAAAACACACCCTGGAGCTAATACACACAATTATCAAGAGACAATGAAAACGAAGTCTTGAGCATATAAGGAGCTTTATTTGACAGGAACACGTATTTCTGTACATCTTCGCTTCTCCCCCACAACCTGTGACTCTCTCCTGCCCCAGATCCTTCTCTGAAACTGAGGCTTCGCTGACAAAAGGAGAGATCAGAGACCGAGGTATGGAAGAAGTTAAGCAGAGACCATAGGAGACGGAAGCTGAAGCCTTCTCTTTAATTTGAACTATTCTGCAAACCACTGCTAATGACAGATGCCGTACATTGTGCTGTAGAAGCCTGAACTACACTGTTTGACACATGCGAGAAACTGTCTTGTCTCAACACAAAGAAAGACAAAACCAACAGAAATAACAGAGAAACAGTTAGTTTGTACAATTAATTTGCTTTAACAGAGCTGTTATTTAAACTGACAACCTCTTGTTTTACAATAAAGGCAATGAAGACTCCACTGTCCAGCCATCAACACTGAGTTTGATCCTCTGTGAACCAGAAATTCCTCATTCAACTTCTGAACTGTGGCCTGACTTTCTGAAAGCACTGAAAGGCTCCAGCAAAAGGCACCAAGCGCAGAGTACGAACCTAGCTTTGAAATGTGCTCTGCAACCTTTCAAATGTTTGGCTTAAACTTCTGACACTTCCATCCTCTGCTAAGCAATTTTTAGCTTTAAAATGAGACAACCATACATTTGCTGTCTGAGTTAAAGACAATGACAGAGTTTCAACAAAAAGAAACCAGTTTGAAATCAATGCGTTGATTTTTTTTTTATCACTGTACACCACATATCTCAGCGTGTGAAATATTGTTCTGCTTCGGTGGGATTTGCAGTATAGTAATATGTAATATGAGAAAAAAGAAAGAGGAGCAACCTGTGCGCGCTGTTGTAGATTAGCCATTCAAGGTAATAGGTGTTATTTCTTTACAGATGCAGAGCACAAAATGATAGAGTACCTGGAGAAATAGAACCAGGAAAGATCTGGTCCTGGGTCCTTGAATCACACACACTGATACACCTCATCATTGGCCTTAATAATTCAGTGGTAATACTTTCAGCGGCCATTAACCATTACAAAAGTAGGACAGTCTTTCACAGGATGCTATTTTTGAAGCAGTTTCTAGAAATGCTTTGTCCCCCTCCAGACAATCGACAGTTGATATCGACAACCTCATTGCAATAAGGACACAAGGAAAGATGTGTAGTCCAGTAAGTCTTCCCACAAATAGAACGTTTTCTTTTTTCTTCAAACTCCTTCCTCAGCAAAGACAACAGTGGTGTCAATCTCAAATCCACTCCCGCTGTGGCTGTGGAGTTACAGCTCAGTGGAAGATGTAATGAACAGCAGCTGATGAAAAAAGACATTGTCGGGATAAAAGGGAAGAGCAGCAGTGCAGACGAGATGAAAGGAAGAGGAGGGGAAGAAATGGAGGGACTGAAAATCTGAATCAGAAGAAGGCGAAGAGATGGAGTGAGTGGTTTGAAACGTGCCCCATGCAGAGTCTGTGATGGTCTATTACAGCAGCATGCAGCCGCTGGACTGAATCAGAAAACTGACTTTAGCAGCACGTCGAGTTTTCATTCAACTCATGGGAACAGTGTCACATTACTTTTATTAGTAGTGGAAGTGGAGCCGAAGCCTGATTTTGTTAATCACTTGGTTGTTCCTGTGATTTCAGGCCTTCATTACCATAGCGACCTAGAGTATATGCCCAAATACATCATCTGGCCTTTCTATGTCATAAGATTTCCCCCATAGCATTTAACATGTGTCATAAATAGTGAAACACAGTCTGGACTGCATCTCTACTCACACATCGGTTAGTTGTCTCTACATCTATCCTCCCACATTTTTCAACGAAATCATAAAAAACTGTTCAAATATTAACTTCATCATTTCTTGTTTGGTTTTATTTTAATTGTGTTGACCTGTCCAGGGTCTCTCACCTACAGTAAATGACACCTGGGAGGCGTCCGCATGAGGCCAAAGCAGGTCGCATGTTTTCAAGCGGCTCCGCTGAACGTTTTTGTAAAATGATCATTTTTGTACTTTGTCTGAAAAAAAAAATATGCCAACTGATACAAGCAGGGGCCACGATGAATGAACGGAGCAACAGGCTGACCGCTTGTGGTTTGCTACACACTTAGCTACAAAAGTCAATAAAGTGTTGGTGTTTCTCATGATGATGTTGATGACTACGTTGAAAACTCTAATTACCCATCCAGCTGACTACAGAATGTCCATATTAGCCACACTCATGTTATTGCTTCTCCAATTCAGCTTGACTTATGACTTATATTGCTCGACAGTAGCGATGTTGTCTCTGCTGTCATGTGCGTAACAGTAATTTTTTTATAAAAGTTCTCGGGATATAGGATCATCCAAATGTGCGGGGGCTGCTGGCTCTGACCGCGCTTCCCGTGGCCTGTTGCCGCATCTTGCAGGAGTTTATTAGCAGTCGTTTATTCGAGCTGTAGATGTGATTGATGCTAATTGTACCACTAAATCCATTTACTGTCAGAAAGAGAGAGAGCGCCAGGGCGAGAAAATAGAGCCGAGCAGGAGAAAGGCTCCAGTGTCTAGACAACGCAGCATCATTTCTTGGCCTTCATACAATTTTGAGACTTAAAAATGTATCTTTTTGAACTAAATAAACGGAAAGAAGCAATATTCAAAAAAAAACACTTAGATGCTTATGTGCTTCCAGTGCCAGTATTTCTGTACAAGCTGTGCCCTTTAAAACCTTTTTATATTCAACCTTTACCAACAGAACCAAAGAACTGAAGCCAGAAGAGACTTTGTGAGTCACTAAGTGAAATTACTTGTCCCGAACATCTCACAGGAGAGAGTTTCTTAAACAGGAACAAATCTGTTGACGTGACTGGACATTTGCAGCGTTGTCGCAGTCCTTGAAATGAAAATGAACAGCATGAATAAACCTAAGACGGATGCAGAGACGTGCATCAGACGTGCATTCCCTGTGATGCTAACAGAGTCATCATGTCCATGAACAACAGTCACTGAAGCCTAATGTAAAGTAGTGGTCACCTGTGTTGTGTGGATCCAAGCTGCTAATCCCATCTTCCCACCTGTAAAGTCTTGCTACACAGACGTGCTCAGTATTTTTATAGAAACGGTCATAAAAATAGAATCTTAGAAAACCTTTCACAAACTAAATGCATATACAATCTGTCTGCCAGTCTGCCTTTTACTGGCCGTTACAGCTCTGCGCCGTTAGTTTTGTTTTATCATTTACCTGCTTATGTGCCCTTGATGTAATGCAGCAGAGCAATTTCAGAGCAATTTGAACTGTATACACCATCTCCAGCAACTATGGAGCACGGGGCAGACATCTGTGTGTGCAGACGCAGCAAATCATCAAAATACTTGAGGCAAGAGATTCCATGAAGATAAATGCTTCTTATAACCTCTCAAAGTCACGTCTCTCAGTTTAAGATTCGCTCCTAAAGCCAAGTCTGTGAGCTGAGAGCCCATCCTTCTCTGACACGAAGAGGCCCTAGTGGGCTTTAGACTGTAAGTGTGCATAAGTGTGGGCAGAGATACCGCGTGACGTGCACAGAGCTGCTCGGGAACACATGACAGTCACTCCGGGTTTACGCCGACCTCCAGAACGTGTGCTGTGCTGGTTTGACTTTTTCTGTCAAGCGCATCCTTTTATCATTTTCCGGCCAGATGCTGTGGTTTTATCGTCTTCTCGTTATCAGTGTGAGTGTCCTTGCCTAAACATTCTGTCATGTGCTGAACAGTGATGTGGCTGCTTTCCAGTGAGCTCACCCAGTTCTCAAGGCAGACACAACTCAAGTGGGGCCATTCATCTTGCTACTAGAGCCTTATTTGTCAATTTGGCTTTGTTACATGATCATTCATAGACTATTTACAACACTCTGAAAAGCTTATTAATTAAGACAAATCGTATGAAAAAGGAGAAAAAAATATGCAACCACTGAAGTTAATGATTTAAACAATAATGGTGAAATAAATACTATGATGCCTCGTGTGCACAGCGCAGCCCAGTTCTGGAGCCTCTACACATCTACGATCATCTGTCATCACATGATTAGCTAAACCGCTGCTACTAACGCTGCCAAATGATGAATTCTGCAGAAAGACTACATCCGGTCTCAAGGTCAATCGGAAGAAGAAGAAAGCTTTTGTTTTTGTCTAACAATGGCACAAAGAAGCAGGTGTTCAGTAGGATCGAAAATGTCTGTCCATCTGTGCCAAAGTCTTTTTTCCCCAAACTGTCTGGGCTGGTGTGCTCTGGTCAGGAATATGAGGCAGACTAATGACAAGTGACAGCTGCTTTAAAATTCAAAAGAAGAAGCGAATGGTGGAAAACCTGGTTTATGTTGTTGGGAATGATGCGTCCAGGCATCTCTCCAGCAAAGACTGGAAACAAAATGACTATCCAGTGTCCACTAGACACAACAGTCTGCTGAAACTAAACCGACAGAGCAGCTGTAGATCATTTTCTGTATCTGCAACCACTGACGTTTAGTGGAGAGGTGGGAGTGTAGTAGTTACTGTATCAGCTCAGGAAAGAATATTTGTACATGGAGGCGCGGGTCAGTTATTAACGCTTTCTGTGAAGCGTTTGAGTCTGACACCTTGTCAGGCCAAGCCTTTCTTTCACTGTGCAAACTTACAAAGCTTTTTAGGCCGCAGTGACAATAACAATGTCACTTTACCGTACTGTAGCAAAGCACAGTCCCGCAGTGCAAAAGAGTATCACCGACAGGCAACCCAGGCAGTCAGTCAATCAGTCAGCCAGCTTCTCGACACAGCGCTGGCCCGTCCATGCTGAGTGATCACGTCTCAAACGGAGTGAGCTAAGACAGAGATAGAAGAGGCCCAGGGAGGGAGATACCGCTGAAAAGGTGGGCAGCGAGGAGACAAGGAGAAAAGTTCTGCCGGTTTAATTTACTATCTCCCTTATCCTGCGACGACCTCGCTGACTCTCTCAGCTCCTGAGTATGGGCCACGTTTTAATCACTGCCTTATGTACAGTATTAAGCAGCAGATAATGTTCATCTGCTCAGCGTGCTGATAACAGTAGCAGGGCAGGAGCTCGCACTAAAAGCTTCCGCAGCAAGACACTGACTTTAAAATGTGTTGTTAATCTCCTCAGAATGGAAGGTTGGAATCTTTCTTAAGTGTTGTGTGTGTTTATGAATAAACACACACGACACAGACGCCTCTTGCCTTATTTACATTCATCCATTAGTCAGCCTTCCCTGAGGTGGACAGGACATGGACAGTTGGGGTTCACTCTGTGGTTCTGCCACTTGCCAACTTTCTGAATCCTGTCCACCACAGCAATAGAACCACCTGGAGCTGCCCGGAGTCACAGCCGATCGCTTTCCGCTTGTTGTTACGTGTCGTTTGTTTATGCTGTGGTAGTGGTAATAAAAATCGGGTCAAGGACTCGACATTTTGACATGAGCGAGGTCATCATTTTTCAGTCTGGGAGGCTACGCTGGCACACACTGCTCTGATTTCCCACCAGGCTTTTTGGGCCAAGTATAACTAAAATGAGGCTGACCTTTGTCACCAGTGGGATTCTGGAACGGAGAGGATGAAAAAATGTATAATAATAATAAAAACATGAACAATTAAAGACAATTAAGCGTCTTTTAGTTCTTTAAGTTCTATGTAGCAGAGGACAGAGAGGATGAAAGAAGCTTATTACGTGTTACTACGTGTTGTCGTCCATACAGTGGCCTCTTTTTTTTCACTTCTTCATAGGATTTTGCGCTGCCCTTCATCTTGCGTGTCACGTTATTATGTCATTCTTCTCATGTACTTTTTGAGGATGGGGTATAGTTTAGCTCTTGGACTACAATCCAACATGTCTGTTCAAGGTATCAGAGAAAAGACTTGTAAAGCACATCACACAGCAGCAGCAGACACTGCACTGCAAATTATTGTACCGTTTCACACAAAACGCAATTTATATGTCAGGAATCTCCAGAGAACAGTAGAGAGATTCTTTTGTAGGACCTGTCTGCACTATCAGTAGCAGCATTTCAGGCACCTGGTTGTGTGATGTGGCTGGAGCAGCCTGGTGTAAGTCAGCACCTTCACTGTATCACACAGACTGAGATGTATGCGTTTTCTGAACACAGGTCGAATGTCAAGCAGAAGCCGTCATTTGCAATAATACGATATAATAAAATACAATATGATACTTTTCATAGGGAAATAAAGAACAAACTCAAAAATCCCAGCTGCTGCAGTGACGAGCGAGTGGTGAACAATAAAGTTATGAGTCAAAATGTCAAAACAACCTTTTTGTGAGTCAGGCAGCCACTTTAAACGGAATACATTACCAGAGTAAGTGGTAGTTCAGAAAGAGGCAGATGGGGATAAGATGACAAGTAGAAGGAGGCCACGAGAAAGACACATTGATATTCAGCACTTCATTACTTTGTACTTACAGTATAGCATGTCTTGTTTACAGAGACATGTCTTGAATGGTGCTAAATTGAAATGAAGCTGACTCAGGAGAGAGAAACATGATGTTGTCTATTTTAGAAGTGCAGTGAGTTCATCTTATTGTCAAAGTGCACCTGCAGGTGTTACCGTAGAAATTCTGAGAGTCAGATTTAACATTAGTGCCACTGGCGCTGATCCAGGTAGAACATTTACTATATGTGCTCTGAGCTGAACTTGGTAACTACTGGGTCGGTTGTCATGAACGTCATTGATGGTCCCCAGGGGATGAAGTCTATTGACTCTGCTGAGCCAATGATTTTTTTTCTCTGGGACCATAATGAGCCTGAAAATGATGCGAGACTGAAGTTGACAATTTGATAGAATGACATTCTATTCAGGGTCCCCAGAGGATGAATCTTAATGACTGCCATGATGACTACAGTGGACTGTTTAGCACCACAACCATGTCTATGTTGTCACATATTCCCAAAATGATATTTACATGCACGGCATAGACCTTTGAATAGTTCCCTGGAGGTTATTATATCTGGATGACCTTTAATGCAGGGGTCAGAGAGGTGCAGAGGAGAGTTCAACGGAAACTCAAGTACAAGATCAGGCAGGCGAAGAACAGCTACAGGAGGAAGCTGAAGGAGCAGTTGCAGCAGAACAACATCAGAGATGTGTGGAGAGGCCTGAAGACCATCTCTGGCCACGGACAGAGCAGAGGAGCAGGGACGGCTGGTGAGGACCAGAACCTGACCAACGAGTTAAACCTGGTCTTCAACAGATTTGACTCCAGCCCTCCTGTGTGGTTCCGGTTCCTAAGACTTCCTCTTCACCCTCTACACATCGGACGTCACACACAACACCAGCAGTTGTCACCTCCAGAAGTTCTCTGACGACTCGGCCATTGTTGGCTGTGAGTCTGAGGGGAACGAGCTGGATACAGGTCAGTTATCATGGACTTTGTGGACTGGTGTGAGAGCAACAACCTGTGGTTAAACACCAGGAAGACGAAGGAGATGGTGACTGACCACCACATGACACAACGGTGAGCATCCAGGGCTCAGACATGGAGATAGTGGACAGTTTTAAATACCTCAACAGTAAACTGGACTGGACTCACAACAGTGATGCTCTGTACTAGAAGGACCAAAGTGGCTCCACCCTGCAGTGAGCAGCCTCTGTGAGGACACTCTGTGACTCTGTGGCCTCTGCTCTCACTACGCTGTGGTCACAAAGAGTCAGACACAAAGAGACTCAACCAGCTGATCAGGAGGTTCTGTCCTGGCTCCACTGGACTCTGGAGGAGGATATATTATATTATTATATTTTGTAAAACTTTGCACTCTGTTTGTAAATATATTATCATTTTTGCACATTGCATCCTTTTGCACCACCCATCGTTTGTGATCCTTTGCAGCTGTTGTAATGTTGAATTTCCCAACGTGGGATCGATAAAGGATTATCTTATCTTATCTTATGACTAAACCCAAACATCTAAGATCTCACAAAGCTGAGCGCATCCCAATAAATTAAATAACAGAAAGAACCAAACCAGAGAGAAAACCAGAACCATTTGCATTCATTCTAGTCAGACCGCCTGTGTATAGAATAGAAACGTCTTCATGACTTGGTCCATTGTGTTGTTGCTGCATAGGTTTTGCTTGACAACAGTCCACCACCTCAGACTGAAGCACAGTGAGCTGACTCACTCATCCTGTTCTTTTTCTCCCACTCACTGCCTCCACTATATCTTCGACTTCCTTCTTCTGTGGTGTCTAGTGAAGACATAGATTCCTGCTTTCTGTAGAATCGTGATCACCATACACGCTTGCTACATTTCTGTTCGGAGGTTGTTTTTGTTCTATACTCACTGATGAAGCATAACCTGGTGGACAAGGGTCACCTTGCAATGCCGGTGACGACTGACAGGTGTCAGTCATCCCACGCTCAGCATCAGCCCCTGCTTTGCCAATCAGAGTAGTAATGTTTAAATATTAATCCTATCTAGTGCTGAACAGAAGCAATTATTAACACGAGGCGGTGCATCACGAAACAGAGCTTTTGCTGGATCACACTGAGCAGCATCTGTTAGTAAAAGCCTCTCAAACGTGGAAGAACCATGTGACTGCTGAGCTCTAAAGCAGGCATCACTTCAAAGTCTTTAATTTATCAGCATGTATAACCAACATCAACCATGTGATCGTTCATCAACAATGTAGACTTTTGTGCTGTTTAATGTGCAGGTGTATATTATTATTACATGCTTTATGTGAATGTAGCTACATATGCTACTTTGTTCACAACGCACCCACAAGGGGACACAGTCCAGTGTCATTTTGTGCTTCCATATCGGTCGCGGCCCGGGTTAACGCGGACCTGTTAGTCTACAGGGTACTGGTGGAAACTGGGCCGCTGTTGGTGGAAGAAGGAGGGGACGAAGGCGAAAGAGGACCTGAGAGCGAGGAGGAGGCAGAGGGCAGGGTTAAAGGGAGGAAGGTGATTCGCTGTGGTGACCCCTGAAAGGGAAAAGCCAAAAGGAAAAGAAGAAGCTACTTTGTTCATCATTAGATCGTTGCATTTGGGATAATGTTCTTCACATCATGCATCGAAGCATTAGGCCATTGTTTATAATGCACAGCCGTCGTGACGGTGAAGGTGAATTCATTCTATAGCGAGAACCAGGTCTTCACTGGCTCCTCTCATCTCCAGCCTCATCTTGGCAAAGTCTGAGTGTGACTCATTTTGACGCTGTGCACAAAATGGCTCTGACTAAGAATTTGATAATCAAAGGCCCAAATGAAACTCAAGGCTGCCGTGAGGACATATTTTGACACACCTGTTACTGTGTGTAGCTATTGACAGAAAAGTGATGGTATTAATAAGAACTCTAAATAACTGCGTCTTTTTCTTCCGCCTTATCTCCCTCGCCCTTGTTTGGGCTGTTGTGGGGCTTACGGTGCCGCTGCCTTGCCCGTGTGAGCCTCTTTGAGAAACTCCAAATTCGTTGCTCATATCAGAGCGTAGACGCTGAGTTTATTAGTAATGCCAGCCTTGTTGTTCCGCGCTGAACGAATAAGAGGTTTGCAGGGGAGGCTTATCTAGCAGGGTGCACGCACACAAGAGCACACACAGCCCAGCACAAAGACACACAGTCGGTACAAAAGAGCAAATATGTCTGCGCGCAGACAAAGCCCATGTGAGCACGCATGTAAACACTGATACGCACATTAACGAAAGCGCAGTCGTACACATGCATGCACACGTGGAACATGTATGACCTCTGTAGTCATGCTGGACACAGCCTTTTTTGATGCTGCGTAATAAGAGGCTTGCAGTGAAGGCTTATCCGTTGCCAGTACACACACACACACATGTGCACACATCTGTACACTTTTGGAAGTCTTATCTAAGTCACAGCAGATAACATTGCAAAGCAGAGACTAAGAAGCAGATCTCACCATGAGCGGAACAAGTACCTGGCTTAGAAAATTTATTCACATGCACAGTTCCCTAGGTTACGGAGCAGGTGCTATGACCTGGAGCACGGTTATCCGGCAGGCAAACATGACTAACAACCCTGTTAGCTTGCTAATGTGAATGCTCTGAGAGCGGCACAGGGCAGCGCTCAGCGGCAGCAGGATGCTTAAGAGCAAACGCCGGAGTCTCGTACGATAGCGATCTATCGCAAAACAAAACAGGAAGCAATTAAAGCTGATGTCAGCTGCAATGGGTTACGTTAGGATGTTATCGGCTGTTGGTCATTTGATCAAGGAACTAAAATGAAATAAATTAATTTAAATATAACATCAATTTGGTACATTTATAGCTTATTGCTTCTGAGAAAATCTTTCTGTGTCGAAATGTGAGCCGTTAAGGAAGTTTAACTCTAAACAGTAGTTTTTGTCTTGTGGAGAGTGATGTTAAGAGGAAAGGCTGTCTGATCCCACTGAGTTCTTACTCTGCACATGCCTTCTGATGACTATGACTCATAACATCTATACATAACATCTACAAACAAGTCAGTCGTCTCGCATGTTTTTTTTTATTTCACTCTTGATCTCATTCGACTTTTTAAATTCAGCTATTTAGTACAAAACTCGAGCTTCTCCCTGGTAGTTTTCTACATCATTTTTACTTTTAACGTACAAGTGAAAACTGATCTTGTGTTTTGTTCCACCCAGAGAGAGAAGAGTTACTGGGTCATATTACCCATGTTATTTTGCAGTGTTCCTTTAGATCCATAGTTTTCAATTCACAAAAGCAATAATCACATTACAAATCACTTTACACTTTTTGATAACATTAGGTTAATTGGCAACGTGTACCTGTAGGAAACACGGCTGGGTGTGTTGAATGAAACACGGGTTGATGACGTTTGAAACTCACTGTATTCTGTTTGAATTTGTGTTTCACACATTGCTGCAGCTGTTTTGGATTTAGGGTTGTAAATAAGCGAAGTGGGTCTGAGACTCGCTGTGTGTCGTTTTTCTCCCTGTGTAGACGCGTTTTGTTTCATGTAATGAATTAGCATTTAGGTTCTTTGCAGATGAAGGTATGTTTTTTGTTAGATACTGTAATACTTTAATTATCAGTACTTTAATACTAATACTATTATTAGTTGCATTATTGTATTTTATCACAATGCCTGTTTAACTTTAAATGGGCCCACAGTGGGATGAATAAAAGTTCATCTTATCTCTCTAAAAGCAGGATTGTGCCTCTCTTTGTTATAGCAGGTTTCAAATCTCCATTTCCAGCACCTTAGAGACATTATGTGCTAGTCATAAAGCAGTCACGCCTAATCAATAGAATCAGTATTCAGAATGCTTATATCACTTTCAATTATTCATCATTTGGTTTCAGGCCTCTGACTGTGGCATCTTTTTGTGGAGTAATGTCTAGATTTATGGATGAAGCTTATAACTTGTCAATAGGCCTTATTTTCATGTATATATAACCTATATACAATGATGTCATTTGTTAGAAATGTAAAACATAGCTGAAGCTTAGACTCTAGGTCGCGTTTCATGTGGAGATTTTTAATTTTGTGCTTGTATAGTGAGTGATATTATTGCAAATATTTGAAATGACCCATCACTGTAATTGCAGATGAATTCTCTTCATATGAAAGTTTTATATTCACATTTTGTTTGAAGACGTAAAACTATGTCCCTGTCAGGGCTGTCAGTCTGTTCAAGATGCTTAAATCATCTCTACTTTTAGCTTCTGTGCTGAATTTAATGAGGGTGAATCCTCATTAAGCCGAGTTTTCACAGCAGAATCAAATAAGGTCGATGTGGGATTAGGAATTAGTCAGGTCTTCATGTTATGATTGTGCACCTTTCCCTAAAATGTCAAAATGGATTCCTTTCCTTCCTGCCTGTTGTCAGTTATGCGAATATTTAATCCCGTCGTAAATTATATATATTGTGCTCCTAACAGTGTTCAACAGTTCAGTTCAAGAGCCACGAAAGTGTCATGAATCCCTATTAAATAAATGGACGAGAATCAAAATTCTATATAAAATGTCTGAACTTCAAAGCTTCATTGCTTCTTATTTTGATTTTATTCGTAGGTCAATTTCAGTAAACAGCATTAATGGTAACGATTAAATCAAATACAAAGCCGAGCATACACCACAAAGACAAGATGGTTAAAGTTCAAACTAACACATTTTGTTGTTTTTTGCAAATACTCAGTTTGAATATGATGCTTGTAACGTGAATTTCTTTTATGATTTCTGTAAGCATTTATGAACTGAAGACAATGCAGCTTTGTAGATGGAATTCTGTGTTTTCATATTTTGGGTTTCATTATGCACACATCAATGCCTTGCAAATGTACACTGAGAAAGGTTGTTTTCAACTACTTGCGCATGCAGTTGTGGTGGTGAACTGTGGCCCATCCTTGCCCATCAATCGCAGAGTCTTTCAGGGCTGATCCTTGTGTGCCGCAAGAAGGTCCAGGGTTCGATTCCAGGGTCGCCCGGTTGCCTCTCTGTGCTCCACTAACATTAGCCGTTGCACCTTGCTAAGTGAATGTATAGGAAATAAACACATTTCCTGGATTTAGGATTTAGGCCATTGCTGAGCATGTACTTTCCTGACCACTCATCTGTGTGCAAAGAGATTTCAGACAATATAACCTGCTGCACTTTGCAATAGTCATAACAGGTAATCAATAGCTTGATCCATAATGACAGAAGACCAAAGCTGCAGCAGCTTATGCTGATACCGGCAGCGTCTTTGTGTGTGCTCCCTTCGACAGGGTTTCCCTCAGTGGAGAGACTGCGACACAAACACTTCTGATCTGAAAGCGTTAGTGGGGGTTGACATGTGCTATAGGAGAAACATATTCTGCAGAAATTAGCTAAGTTGTAGCAGAATCTATTACAACAGGTTAAGGAAGTTAAAAAACACATTACATTATTGCAGGCGTCCACTTGAATTGGTCACCAGACCTTGGGGATCACTGATCCAGGTCTCTTTGAGGGGATTTTCTATCTAGCCATCCAATTATTTCAGTGTTGCTGGAGTTTCCAGCAGGGTCCCCAGATGATCAGAAATTCAATGCCCTGATCAACACCACTGGAAGCCAACAATTTGAGCAGCTTAGGATGTCAGGGGCATTGGTCAGTGACTCAGTCTGCGCTTGTTACTCTGTAAGTAAACCCTTTGTTATATTGTTAATGAACAGTAGATGCAAATGACGTTAGTGTTGGCACATTTGTGACCTACTCTAGAGTAACCATGGTGCCAAGACACCAAATGACTTCAAAAGAAGAAAAACAGGCTGGAAAGCGTGTGCAGAGAGTTGGGTTTAGGTTAAGCCATTCCATGGATTCAGCCCCATAAATCCTGCTGTAACACACATGGAACTACATGGACCCGCACTGGGATGCCAGAAAAAAAGGAACCTGTGTCTAAACAGAAGTAGATTTTCAATTACTTTATTTCTAACACATTTATTAGACTTTCCAGCTGAACACCAAGGAAGAAAAGCCCAGAAGGGTCAACTAAATAACTTGAAAATGACCAAAACCAAAAGCAGAGGAGAAAGAAAATGGCCCCCAAACGTGTTGAAGACTATAGGCTCATCTCCAGGCAGCATGACTACAACTGTACACAGGACTGTAGCCAACCTTCCAGGAAAATGAATGACAACCCAGAACCCTAACCCAGAACAACTATGAAAGTGCATACTGAGCTTATTAACCTTCATTTAACCTACACAAGTCTACGATTTGAGCATATGGCAGAGATGGGACGTGAAACACAGTTTGAGGCGGTTGCAGTGTACCACCACATGTGAAACACCTGTGCACACAGAGTAATCACTTCTCATTGATGATTAGGATCAACGGTTTTATCTAACTCCTGCAGATGTGGTTCAATGTAAGCATTTCATGCATTCAGTAAAAACAGTAAAGCATACTTTTACAGCTGCCATAAACCTCTATTTAACCGCAACAAAGGCGTATTCAGCGCTGATATACGACAGAGAGACTAGATAAAGCTGATTAGGCTTTAAATGGTTATCAACCTTCCATCTCCCGCATTTATGAGCGCTCAGCGAACACATGAATAGCGAGTTCAGCGGGGAGCTATCCCATCAGCCACCTGACAATGTCTCAATGACTTCAACAGTCATTAAGAGCTAATCAATACATTGACTGGCAGCAGCAGTAGCCTGAAGGTTAGATTACACCAGCTGATTGCTGTGAGCAGTCCTTCCATGGTGCTGAGGTAGAGCTGGTTGAACTGCTGCAGGTTTCCCAGTGTGTAGAGAACAGTAAGGAAATAAAATACTGTATATTTCTGTTTTCCTTAATAGTGTACAACCCCTCCTGCACCAACAGTGCTTCAGTTTAATACTGTGTGTATCAACTTGATTCTCTGTCACTAAACAACACTGTTAAAACGAGTCAAAACCGAGCAAGCTGACCCAGCAGCCTTCTAATGATTTGTACCTAATCCCACATCTGGATCATAGCAGGTCAATGCTCCATTTGCAGACACTGACTGATTTTACAGTTATTGACCAGTGATGACCAGACCTCAGAGGTTAATGGTAACAAAATGGGATAATTAACTGGAGAGTGATTTGCTGCAGTTGATAATAACAAAAGGTTGACGATTGTAAAAAAAAAAAAAAAAGCTGCAAACTAAAATTTTAAAAACGCTGACACACATTTATAGGATCCTGTCTTTGATGTTGTCTTCTGACCCAGAGACTTGAGCTGTGGACCTGCTAGTTTGTGTTTCAGCAGACCACCATCTGGCTTATCAGTGTCCTGCAGAAACCCCACATCTGCAGTTTTATCTTTTGCAGAACTGTGCAATGACATGGTCGAACAGCTGATAGCAGAGGCATCGGCTCAATAAACGCCTCCTGCGCCGGCTCAGTTGCTGCAGAAACTTGATAAATTCACTTTGCTGCTGGTGCTGTGCCAAAGCATTGGTTTCCTTTAATCCCAGCATTTCAATATCACAGAAAAACTATAAGATCTCAACGAGGGTCACCCCTTGCTGTTCAGATTTGGATTCACACAGATATGTTCTTTAATTTCAAAAAATGTCATAAGTACAGATGGAAAATCAAGTCTACTTCCAAACTGTTGTTCAGCCCATTGAGGGACAGTTTGGATTTTGTCGACTCGCCCTCCTGTCCCCTCTAACAGGTCGCAACAGGAATAAAGAGAAACACAGGAATAGGAAATCACTCCCTGACTATTCTAGAGGTATATGAATGTCTTTTAGAGACGAGGCCACGGGGTAGAGTGGACTGAGGAAATGTAATGTGAGAGATGATATGTGCCTGGCGTTACCACACTGTGAAGTTAAAATGTTGCAGAGTGAAGGGAGTCCCACTTTTGCATCAACTTAAAATTATTAAAATGTGTATATGTATATAATATGAGGAATAAGACGTTTTCAACGATTTGCTTTACAGAGTATTAAGTGAAACAGGGTTATCAAGGCGCAATCCGGAAATAGGAACACTTGCACTTCAAAGTAGAAGTACTAAAGAGTTAAGAACTTCAAACTGTTTAATAAATGAGATTTTAGACATGTAAGAGGTCGCATTAACATGTTCTTTCTAAAGTCATTACACTTTCTTACAACATCACGTTGTCTAAAAATAATTTGTTTACTTACCACTTGAAGTCAGCAACAGCAGCATTATTTGGAACATATAAATTTAGTCTTCATATTCAATGTACTGTATGTATGTACGTCATATATGACGTATTATTATGACTTACATTCCTCAGTAGCACCAGCACTAATCAACACTAATGACTTTTTAAGTAACAGTGTGGCGCCACAATGTAAACTGGAATAACTAAAGCTGAATTGCCATAGTAATATATTTGCCTAGTTCAGTTTTATATGATATTTTGACAATAACATATCAACGCGCGTTGGGGCGGCGGCGTCGACCCACCTCACCTCCGTCCGCCTGGTGTTTTATTTTGAAAGCGGAAGCAGGAAATCGTGGGTGCTTGCTCAGTTACGCTTGACGCTGTCTGGATTAACGGCGCTGGAGAAGCGACCGGTGAGGAGGACGAGGATCGGGACCGAGCGGCGCGTCGACGTGAGTGGCCGGGCGACCGCTGCGCTGGGACGCTACCTTGTCCTCGTTTCATAAACTTCTGTTTCATCTCTGTTCACTTTTTCCTATATGTGAAGGCAGACTGGGAGACACAGAGAGCGACAGACGGAGGCAGAGCTCGGAGCTCGGGTCTGTAAAGTAAGAATCCAAAAATCTGTTACTGGCGGTTTGTCGGTTTACTAAAGGACAAGGAACGTTGCGGCCGTGGATTCCCACATATCCAGTCACCAGCAAAGTCACCGGACGTGTTAGTGTTAGACTTCACCGGCTGTCGCTTGGGATATTTTTCTCCTGTGGTGGAATTTTCTCCCCCTGTTTCACCTGCGCGAGGACAGCGACCGGCGGGAAACCGGGAAAGAGAAGAGAAGGGGGAGAGAGGGAGAGACAGAGAGAGGGAGGACGCGCTGCCGACCGGAGACGAGAAGAGGAGGAAAATAAAGGAAGGTTTGCAAAAACAGCGGTCAAAGCGGGGCGAGGAGGCGGGGGGTCGGCTGGCTTCCTCTCGGATGGGAGTCCTCTCTGTGCCTGCGGATGGAGGGATGAATCTGGGAGAAAACGACGGGGTGAGAGAGAACGAGAGCGGAGGGAGAAGAGGAGGATGTAGTCGTCGGGCGCTGTGAGAATGCAGAACGGACGCACCCCTCCCGAAGCTAGGATCGAACTATAAACCCGTGCGGATCTTACGGCCACAAGGGATGTTACACCTTTACCTCAGTACATGAATACATGGGGCTTCGTCTCTTACCTGGAACCTATTTGGCTGGAGTTACAAGTATATTCCCGCTACTGTTCTAATGGTGGGGTTTGGAGCCGTAGCGGAGCCCTGACACTCAGCGGAGGAACTGTGCCCGCAACGAGGTAAAGTTGAAACTCTTGTGTTTTTCTTCTAAACGTGTCAGATGGCGGCTTGGCGTTCGCCTCCCCTCGTCTCTCTCCGTGTCTCCGGTGCGGCCGCGGGGCAGGGGAACGGTGGCTGCTGGCGGGCACAGCGAGAGAGGCAGGGGTGCATTGTGATTTCTCCATTTCCGTGAATAGATGTTGGCTGTAGATGCTGGAACGGGGCGGGTGGACGGCGGAGAGGACGTTTAGGTGGCGGGGCGGGCGGCGGGGTGTGATGGAGAGAAGGTGACGCTGAATACTGAAAGAGCAGCAGCGGGAACACTGCAAGGTCGAAACAGAGCAAGTTATGGACGCTCAGGGTCCGTGCGCGTGTGTTAGTGGCCGGTTGGCTCTAATTCCCGCGGACTCTTTGCCCAGTTGTCTGTGCGCGCGTGAGAGTCGTCAGATAGAACGAAGACTACCGCCTGTGTATGCGTGCGCGCGCGCGCAGCCACCGTAAGTGCTCATATGTCGTATGGGACCGCCTTTAAAGCACGCGCGCACGTATCGCGAGGCGCCCCGACCCCCCCTTTTATTTGTGCGCCACACAGCGCACCTGTACGTCAAAAAGGGGGTGGGCGGCGTCCGCGTGCGTGTTCCTGGATGGACTTTCCTCGCGCTACAGTGAGCGACAAACTTGAAACAGCAGAAACATGTTTTTGCGCGCGGTGTGGCTACGCGTGTAACCCAGCACCGCGCTGCACTTTGTGTCCGTGTGTGTTGAACGCTCGTGTTCACAATATAAATATGACAGGGAACATTGAGCCAGTACTTAAAGATGCCTCAACTATTATTCTCTGTACTGCGCCACTTTGTTTACGTTATTAGAATCACCTTCTGTGTCTGTTATATTTCTTTAATTTAAATGTATTTGGCTGGATGTTACAGTGTGGAGAATACAGAAAAGCACACAACCAGACACACAGGGTTTAGTGTAACTGTTTATTATTATATGGTGCTTGAATCAAAAACAGCCCTTTCCATTCAGATTTTATTATGAAGTTCAAACAACCCCTTGGTCCCATGAGTGGACACCAATCTGGGTTCTACTGACAAAGCTTAGCGAGTCTTTAGCAAATTAGAACTTATTTACTCACATTATTACATGCAGTAAATCTGTAGAAATGACAGCAAATGACCATTCTGTCTTAACATTTGCCAGTGATGGTGTGTGCGATTTAATGTTCCTAATTTGAGGACTAGCGAGGCCAGTTTTTCTTTTCTAATGTTCTTTCCTGTGACTCTCCTAGAGTCACAGGAAAGCTAGAATGGAGTGTCATCTGTTTGTACCGGTATAGTAGCTTGCATTGATTGATCAAGCTGGCAATAAATTTATGCACACGAGCCACTCATGCTAGTGTTAATGGCCCGTGGATATGGAGGCATTATGCAAATGCTTTCCTGGCTAGAAAAAGAGTGTGGGTGAATGAGCGGTGGAGAGAAAACTGTTGATTTTTAGTCCATTTTAGTTGTGTTTAGCCTCCTATTTATGTCTAAAAGGACGGGTTCGCTGTGCCATTAGGCTCACGATTAATAGCAGTGAATTTATGCCACAAATTATGTTTTATGTAAAACTGAAAGAAAGAGATTGTGATTTTAAATCAACTCCTGACTTTCAATCAGTTGTTTTTCATTTAATTAGCTTTACTTGTGAATGAATAGCATGTAGTGCACGAATTAAAGATAACATCTGCTCCACTTGAATGGCTTGCTAGTGTTGTGCATGTGTGTTTTTAAGAAGTATAGTAAGGTTGTATAGTAAGAAGACATTTATTAATATTCCGTAATGTAATGCATACTGGGGTGAAGGAGAATCAACATCTCTCGTATCACACTGTTGTGCACAGCAGGAAAAAGGTTGTAAGATATGTTCTTTATGCTTTTTAGGGCAGTGAGAATTTTTATTATGTCCATCTTTTATATTGGCCTGTGTTTATCTTCCTGCAACCCTGTCTCCTTTTTCCTCTCTCTGTTTAGCTATCTGACAGAGGGCTGCAGGATCTTGCAGAGTGGGTGGTGGAGCTCTAATTCAATTTATTCTACTGCTCAGAGACAGAGGAGAGAGAGGCGCTGAGAAGAAAGAGTGAGATAGGAAGAGGGATGGAGACCACAGATGTTAGGTAACATTTCCCATTACCAGTGAAGAGACAGAGCTTATACGAAGCTGGCCTGGTGCCATGACATCTGGATTGATTCTTTGGGTGACTGAAATTACAAAAGTGTAAGTGTGTGAGTCATTATTAACCCAAACAATATGTCAGTAAAATGCCATCATCTGGTCTGAAAGGAGGGGAGAGGACAACCAACCCACTCAGAGGACCTGACTTTACCGACTGGTTGCTCTGACAGTTTTAACAGTTTTCATTTAGAGGAAAAATTACTAAACACAATTAAAGAGTGTTTTATAATGTTCTACCTATGATGGGTAGTGTAAACATTTTATTTCAAACATTTTTACTTTTTTTACCTTGTCCAAGTAGAGACCTCTACATATTTTTTCACATCTTTACAAATCAGTTATGGTGTGTTTCAGGGTTGGATCTCCAGTCTTTTGCACTAAATATCTTCACAAGACCAAAATAATTATTAATAAACATACAATACTCAGGTTTAGAAGATCTTTGACCCAGTTGATTGATCCACGCTAAGGCTGTGGCTGGGCTGTGGGATTGTTTTACTTATAGTTATCGTCACACCCTTTTTGCTATAGCACTGGTTCACTCCAGTTTAGGAACCACTGGTATGACATAATCAAATTCAAGTAGCTCATCTCCATGTAAGAGCTGGTCTCACCAGTCTGTTGTAGCTCACTAGTGTACAACAATCATCTGGTCATCCGTTGCATTGTAAAGAAAGAAATAGAAATGAAATTGATGTTTATATGTTACATTTACATCTATGTAGCAATGAATAAATATAAACATGCACAAACCACTGCGAAAGAGTGCATTCTGGAAGTGTGCACACCCATAGGTTCACTTCTGCAGCAACGTGTACGTATAAATCAAATAATCAGCCCAGGTTCATATATGTCATTCGCTTTATGCCCTCTTCTGACACCAAAACCAAGTCGTTTAAGGATATTTGGATTCGTTCACTTAGGCTGAAAACACTCATGGAACGAGAAACACCTTCAGCATATGCACAAGATTTATTTAAATATGTGGAAAATGGGTATAATATGGCCACTTTAACTTATGTAATGCAACGCTTAGTAACATGACTGAATTCAGAACTTATGTAAAACAGTGTGTACCGTACTGATAGCATTGTTTTCTTAGCACACATTTCTGGCCTTAAACCATTACCTTCTAAACTGTGCATAAATCTGTGATTTTCTGCCAAATACTACAATGTTTACGTATTATATTGTGCAATATCTGTAAAATGTTGCCTTTCTGACACCAGAAAGTAGTGCTGTTCCCTGTTGGCACTGTGAAAAACAAGTAACTCTAAATAAATAGTGTGTCAGTGCCAAAGCAGGATTAGTCTCCGGCTGGCTGGTAGCACGACTTACTTGCTGCTTAAAATCCATTACAATGTCTCTAATTACATTAGAATGAATCTGTACGTTATTATTAACTTGTGGCATTTTATTGGAAATTCACTGTATTTGTAGCTGCTGGACATTGTGTGCGTCTTTTATTTGTCCTGTCTGTGTTCTGTTAAATTTGTGTCCCGTCACATGAACTCACTAACTCCCTGCTCTTTACACAACTGCTGCTTTATAATCACTAAAATGGGTCTGACACTAGATTCAGTTTTTGGGGAGTGTTTGTGTGTAAGTGAGTGTCTGTGTGTGGGTATGACAGTTTTGTGACTATGAGGAGTGGATGACGTGACAGATGTGAGACACACTGGGCGATAATGAGCTGTGTTCAGGATAGATAACTGTGGGTGAACGTGACACTGTGCAGACAGACTCCTGGCACAGTGCCTACCATCCCACTCCTCTGCATACTTGCCTATGCTTCCATTATGTTAATCTACTAGCAGGAATAATACACACACATGGCTGAAAAACTAGACATTCATATCAGCCTCATTTCATAAACTAAAGAATATGTGGACGAGCACGTGTTTCTATTCTAAGTCAGTGCCTTTTGCTCTTTTGGCCTCTAAACACAAAATGAAAATACAGTAAGTGTGCTTGAAAAGAGTCCTCACTGGTCGATGGATATTTCTGCATGTAACGGCAAGAGAAGAGAAATACAGTTGGAATATTTTTTGAAGCTATTATTTTAAGTCCTTGTTTTAGGTTCATAGTCCAGGACCATAGTCAGCAGGTTACGTGCACACAGATTCTGCAATATTCCATATTTTCTGTCTGGGTAAAGAGACTGATGGTTAAGTAGCGTGTTTACTCATTTGATTGCTTCAGCCCTGTTGTCACCAGTACAGCTGCAGCATCCTCTGTGATCTGCGTTATAAAATCTTTTCACCGATGTGAGAAGTTTTTAGTTGTGATGAATGCTTTTTGGCCTATACAGAAACAGTTTTGGCTGTCTTAAAACTAATTATAAATATTGCAACTCACACTTCATAAAACACTTTTTCAAATTACAAAATCCAGCAGAACAATCTAACACTTCTGAAAAATCCCAAGGGTGAATTGTGTGAGACATCAGTGGAATATAAAGCTTTTCAAAAATATAGATGTGCTTTGCAGTGTTTCCACTTAAGTTTAGAAATTTCCATTTAGTCATCCATGGACAACCACAGATAGGTCAGATTAAGGTAAAACATTTGAATTAAGTGACCTAACATTGTGTGAACTACCACACACTGAATGTGAATGCACTGATATATTAATGTGCATTTTAAATCTTCCTTGTGGGATTTATTATAGTTTTTTCCACCTATGGAACGGCTCACTGACGTGCTGAGTTTGTGGAACACTAGATGCCTGTGAGTCCCCAGGCTCTGATGGTGAAGCATGCTGACAAGTCTGTGTGTTCCATGTTTCCTACAACTCTCCACTGTGCTACATGCCAAAACACACAACATGCCTTGTCCATTTTACATGATGCACCTCTTATTGCTGGATATGACACAAAAGAGATCCTCTTAGCTTTCGTGTGTTGTACTGTAGGATCACTGGTTGTGTTTTCAAGCATGCCATAAACTTTAATTACATGATCCAGGGTTTATTTATTATTCACAAAGCATAAGTGCAATATACTGTATGTCATCAAAAGGAAACAGCTGAAGACTATAGAACATTCATGCATTGGGTTGAAGAGTAACTTAGACCCATGGACACCTAAAGTACAGGATGTAGGAGCAGCTTGAAGCTGACATTTCAGGAACATGGACAGCACAGTTGAAGTAGACATTTCAGGACAATAGACAGCTCAGTATGCGGCATCAGCCTAAGTTGACATTTCAGGACCATGGACAGTTCAGTATGCGGCTACAGCTGGGAGTATGTATTTCAGCACCATGGACAGCTCAGTGCACAGTTTCTTGGTGTCTGGGTTCAGCAGACAGATCACAAACAACACAAATCTAATTTGGTAGATACTAGCAGACTAGCAGTAGAAATTGTGATACAAAATAAGTTTGTCTTTGCACAGTAAAATATGCACACTTGCCTTTAGTTTTCCCTATTTGAAACTAAATAGACTTTGCAGACAATTGAAGCTTTCATCCTGCCAGTCAATTTGCCAGCTCAGGATTTAACAGTGTTGCACATTGTATTGATTATTTAATTTAAGGCTATTGATTCAATACACAAGCTCAGTCAACATGTACTTTGTGTTCCAATAAATGTAGCTAACCAAACTTAAATTATATACAGGTATTATGTCCGTGTTCAATTAGTGATTTAATTAGTGATACATAGTATCAACAAGTAGTAATAAAGAAAACAGTCCCAATTTACAAAATATAGCACATTTTCAAAATTATATATATGTTTTTATATAACACCTGCCTATGAACTACAGAGTTATCATGCTACTGTCATTTGCCTCCGTATTCTGATGCTGTAATCAGTGACAAGAAGGTCATCAGTGATGAACAGCGCTGTTTTTTTGGAGCAGCACTGGAACTGAAAACTGAGTAGATTAAATGGTGCATTTAATTAAGAAGCTTGGGATCAGGAAGTCAGAGATCAGTCTTGGTCCGTGCCAACAGTAGCTACATTTAGCCTAGCTTGTTAGCGCATGCCATCTGTTCACACACAGATTAACACTACACAGCAGGTGTTAGCTATGGGTACATTTTCTGGTTCAGCACTGTATATGCTGCTATTCAGTAAACCTCATTCCTTTAACAACTCACTCAGTACAATGATCTAGACTGACACAGTCACTCAGAGTGTTTTTCTTCATAATTTGGGAAACAGATTTATACCACAATGCAGGATGTAAGTTAGAGTGGTTTCTTTTTTATGTTACCTTCGTCTGCACTGCTTCTTCTGTGCACTTTGTATATAAGGTACAGTGTGTCTCATTAAACTTACCATATGTTCAATCTAAATTAACTGTCAATCACATTAGCAGTTAGGACTGTATCTGCTATAACAGAAACCTGTTCAAGAAGGGAGTTTTTTGTTACAACAGTCTCAGCTTTTCTGAAATGAAACAAACTGCTGATAAAGCAGAAGCATTAATCATCCTGTATGTTGGAGGTGACCTCAGATCATGGACATTCAGTCTTGTTTTTGTTTTCTTTCTTTTCTGCGTGTTGGTGATGGACCACTTTCAACACCAGTGATTTAAAGTGCAACTGAACTGGCTAGTTAAGGTTAGTTGGTTAGGGCCATCTGCTTTTTAAGTGAGATGACTCCACATGACTACAGACGACGTACAGCTAGCTGTTACACCAAATACTATAAATAGTAGCTAGCTAATCCTCATGGTTGGCTGTTTTTCGGTGTATTTTAAATTCCTTCTTTCTTGGCAGTGGTAGGAGCTCAGCAAGCCACAACACACCAACAAACACTTCAAAATGCAATGGCCTGATGTACAATATTTGGCTGAAGGGTTTAGATATGGTTTGTGGCAGTTGCCAGCAAATTTAGGACAATTTGAGGATGCGCTTGTCATGCTGGGCAACCCACTTAATTATTTTAAATATAAACAAGCCACTGCTGTGAGGTACATGATAGCCAGTAATGGTCAGCATTAAGTAATTGAATTTGTTTTAGTATGCATGAGATCTGAAGTAAGAATTTCAACAACTACTTAAAGACAAGAGTTGTGATGTCAGCATAAAAGAATGAGGGAAGGTTCAGCAATGGGTATCTTTCATCCAGTACTTAAAACAACTCTGCAATGATTCTGTGAAAACTGTTATATTTGAAATGCTATTTTTGTGGCACCTTTTTTGCTTTACATGCCACTGAGTGCACATTCTGATAAGGTTGCCTTTTTAGTAGTGGCCTTACAAGTAAACACATTTTGAGTAAAGCATTTAACTCAGGAAATGTTAACAGATTCACTGTATCACACATCACAGCCACTGCTGCAGGGCTCCCTGACTCTGTGGCCCCTGAGTTTACTTGGTCTTTGGGCCTCTGTGGCCAGATAGCAACATATTATGGTTAGGGTTAAAGACAAAGATATGCTAGCGGAGGTTTTGTAAAGATAAACTGCAAGTTAAACTGCCTGATATATGCAGTAGGTTGTTCATATGCTCTATGATATACGTTCCCGTCAGTGTCTCTGAGCTGGCCCAAGCTAATACTGTTGGATTGCATTTGATGGCAGAATATAAAACTCAGGGAATTCCATAGTAAAGTTCAGGTGAGAAAGGCACGTGGCTCTATTGAGCCGAGATGCAATTTATGAAATTACACAGCATGGTTTGTAAATTGTACAGGCATAAAATTGACAGTCTGACCCGTTATGATGTTATGACTTACACTTTCAGCAGTGTGTGTAGTGCATGAAAGGATGAATGCACCATTATTAAGGAAAACAATAACAGGAGAAGTACAGTAGAGTGTGGACACATACTGATATTGTGAGAGTCGCGCAGATACAGTACAGTACCACACACACAAATCATCTGCTTATGTTGGCAAGTATATACACACACACACACACACATGCACACAAAGTCAGCCGCTAAAAGAAAATACAACATCACTGCAGCTGCCCCCTGGGAGCTGAAGTCAAAGCATGACTCAATGATTTTCCAGCACCATATGATGAATCAGCACATTTATAACCAAACACGCCATGATACTGTACTTACAATACCCGTGGACACAATACATCATCAGCCACATTGCCTTAGGGTTTATGATTTTATTTTTATCTTTTTATTTCTTCTTTATTTTCACTTCATTTCATGGATTTATTGTTGATATTATTGCTATTGTGATACAGTACCAGGATCTGTTGCCGGCTTTTAATACAAAAGGATATTCAGGCATGTTCTAGGGCTAAAACATGCTTTGGTGCATTGAGCTGTATTACACAAATGAGTTTGGTCAGAACAGCTTTTGTTTACAATACTAAACACAATGGAACTTCTTACTTGTTAATGCAGCACCAGCTGGTTCAGGCATTTACTCATTGCTTGGGTGAGGGAAGAAATCAGATTAACATGTCAGGTCTGGTACTTTAGAGTTAAGGAATGGATCAGCTACGATGGGGCCCAGATCATTTATGGAGATGCTCAAATTGCAATTGAGTCAGCAGCTTCCTTACTGGCATCACCAGCTCAGTTCGGCTTTGCTCTAATGGTAGCTACGTGTCGATTGTAATCTGTGCTGCAAAGTATATTAACAATAATGATATGAATATGCCATCTACAGTGACAAACAAACTGAACAACAGCTATCGGTTGTTATTTCCAAGTACAATATTTAAACACATACATAAGCTATTATTAATGTGGTAGTTTGTATATATGTAGGTTCAGTGGTGGGAAACTGTAGGAACTTAAAATGGCATCAAGCGACAGTAATGTTTGGTGTGTCTGTCCGTTGTTCGCCACTGTTGCTAAGTAACGCAAAATGTCTGATGGGACATTTTACACTGCAAAGTCTTCTGCCAGTGCATTCTCGATAAAATGGAGCAAGAACACTAGCGAGTACTTGGCCTTTGGCTGATGATGTTTCATGAGCCTGCCAGAAGCACTGAAAAGTGCACACATTGACAAGCGTCACTATACTGTAGACACAACCATTCACTGACTGCCCTTCTTTGGATCATAGGAAGAATCTATATATATATACACACACATATAATTATATAATGTACGTAACTCTAAATGTCACCTGCAGGACAGATCAACAAGCCTCTGAGTGACTCAGTGACTTATTTATTTCATTTCATATTCTGGGCTATCACAAATATGTTGTGCAGAAACCACCAAACCTTTCTCAATCTTGAGTAATATCGAGCAAATGTCTGTATTTCTAGCATCAAGAGGCAATAATGAATGGTTAAGCAAGCAAGTAAGTAAGTAGTAGTACTAAGTCAGTGAGAGCTCTTGCTGATGCCTCCACTCTGGTGCTACAGTAAGTTGGGCTTTGACTGAGTCCAGGTATAATGCAACATGCAGTGAGTCACAGCCTGTGACCCAGTTGAGCTTTGTTGCTCAGCATGACCTCCTTCTGACTGTTACAGTAAAACTAATCTGACACTACTGCAGCACTTTTCATGAAGCACGGTACAGCGTGGCAAAACTTTTTAAGCAATTCAGGTAATTTCTGCTTGATGTGAAGTGGGTCACTGTGGCCAACAATAAAAGCAAAGTCACTGCATTCAAGGCTCTTTTCAGTGTGTATAATGCATTCAGTCATTTGAGTTACTCAATTAGCTGGCTTTTTACATCACTATATAATAACTGGGGCATTGATTCCTGTATACTGACAGTGACAAAGTATGTGTGTGTTGGGTGTTTACATGTGTGTGATCTCAGGTGATGCCAAGCTTAAAGACAACAGGCTAGTTGGCCTTAATCCTGCTTTAGAAACAAGTACAGCTCTTTGCGTACATGCGTGTGCGTACCGTAGCTGTATTAGATGTGTCATATGTGGCATGTTAACTAGCTCTCACAAGACCAGACCCCCACATACACACACACTACACTGTGAGATAAGCTGGTTAGAAAGGCTTTGTGTCAAAGGAAGTATCTGATTGTACTGGCTGAATCCAGGCCGGGTCTATTGTCTGTGAGAGTGAAGTGGGACGAAACCTCAGGACAACTCAATACAATAATGTTAAAGATCTGATTGGAGGTAACATTAAGGACACTTCAAACTAAATTAATTGACATGGTAAATATTCCTGCTGAATGCTACTTAGGTTTGTTAAGATGAAATGGCCTATCTTTACAGAGCCAATACCTTAGCTGTGGTGTGCTGTTTAGCTTTAAGCATTCTTAAAGCATTCTATCTGGAAAGGTAGCACTTGTAGCGCCTGAAACTCCAGTGGGTTAATTACTACAACCCACTTGATGTGACTTCTGTCCACCTGCCTAAAGCTGATCGTCTCTGGCTAGTAGAGCTGTCCCAAATACAAAAATCTGGGCTCCGGAGCTTCTAATATTTGTAGAATATCAAGCTCTTTGGTGCTGTGGTTTCCTTTCACTTTACTAAACTCAGATTACAGATAGCTTGGTCTTGAGAAACTCTAGGTTTTATTTAGTGCGCAACTTAACCTATGAGTGTTCGTTCACGTTACCACAGAGCTATCTGCTCAGACAGCACCCGGTCAGACATGCACACCTGGACTTTTCTCTCATCCTGTTGCATTAGCTAGTTTAGCAAATCGGATTTTGAAATGTTTGCAGCTTGTGATTGTAGTTAACGTCAATATCATCACTCAAAATCTTCATGGTTAACGGAATTCTGCTCTTCTTTCTTTTCTATGTGTGTCTCTTCATTCTGCAGTTTGTTCTTATTTTGTAAGACATGTCGAAAGAAGAAAGATATTAAAGTTTGTGTATTTACTTGCTCCTTCAGGACTGTATTGTGCATGTGTGTGTGTGATCATCATGTCGTGATCTGAAGCCATCTGGGTTTGCTGCCTGATTACCATATCTGGTGCTAACTATTATACATATTCATGACCAGGGTCTAAAATTGTATGAATATTCATGTTTGCCTCCAGGCCGTAGACGGGTGGAGTGGCTGTGATTCCAATCAGAAGAACTGAAATTAAGTCAACCTTTTGTGTGGTGGCCGAGAACACTTCATGATTACCCTGGGACCATTACTATGCCAAGCAAATTCCATATGTATGTAAAATATTGCATTTTCTTTAGTCACGTGCAAGCGACGCTTCACGCACGCTGATGGACAGTTGGAAGCAGAAACAAACTCAACATGTTTTGAGACAAAAGAAACAGCCCTCAGGAAGCATCAGGGTAAACTTTCCACCAGGTGATACGCAATGATGGCATTGGCCAGAGGGTTAGCTAACATGAAGTCTTCAAACCACAAGTCTTTTATAGTGGATTTAATTGCATCTCGCAGTTTTCATTTGAGCTTTCAGAAGTGCCACTGTATCTGCCTACCACTGAATAAATCAACCTAATTTATGTACTTGTTTAACAAGGACAGCATTAACTCAGACATACACGTTTGATGTTAGGGTACATGAACAATCATGCTCTATCAAAGCACGATGTGTGTTTCTGTTCCGTGTTGGTTGACTTTGTCCAGTGTCACTGTCGTTCTGCCGTTGATATGGTGACTGTGTTCTCACACGACCTTGGATCTGCACGTGCGTTTGCCTTTGTTGGAGTAGGAAGTGACACATGCGGCAATGATGATAAATGTGTGAAAGTGACAAGGAGTACTGGCTGGGTTGTATGTAAGTGTTATTAATTAGCAGAAAACTGGTGTTAGTCCATGGGAACATAAATCTGCAGTCCTCAGTACAGTTCTCCCAGTGGATTTTAACGATGTTTAATAACACTTGCCGTGAAATTATACAAAATCTAACCTGTTGTAACCTGACATGGTTCAAGCATGATAACACGGTTAAGTGTGTTAGTCAGTCCTGTATAATCACTGCAAACGTGTACAGAGGGATGTTCAGTACCACTAACTAAAAGCAAAGTAGCGCACTTATTGTGGTTAGCTAGTAAATTCATTTTCTTTAAACAGTGCAGCTAAAATTGCCTTGATTAATGTTTTAATATTATTATTTTCATTCTCACGTGAAGCCTCTCGTCTAAAGTCTCTGTAAACACACATGGCTGCAGACTGATCCTTGGTCTCTCTCTTGGATTCTGGTTGTTCTGATGTTACGATTAATGAAAGCCAAAAAATCAAGAAAATCAATTTAGGTCACCACCAGTGTATTGATAAGACCCTGCAGGTGAAAATATTGAAACCCAGACACCCCGCTTGTGTGTCTGTCTGTTTTCATGTGTGAATTTGTAAAAGTAGAGGAATATGGGATGTGTTCAACTTCATTCAGTCACACAAATACTGCACTCATATACACACTATCCCAAGTACTTTAAAAGAAAACACTTGGGGGAGAACAAAGAAGCTCCTTGAAGGTTCAACATGAATTATTCAATCCATCAGAGTGAACAGAGAGAGACTGAGAGTGAGACATGGTGGAGAAATAGAGAAAGAGAAGTGGGTAGAGTGTGGGTGATACAAAGAGACGGACAGATGGATTGACATGGACAGCAGGGTATTATATTGTATTAGCAGTAACAACGACAGGGACATTGAGAAGGTCATGAAGAGATTTTTGATAAATCTTTTGACAGCTTTTTTTCTAACTTGAGGGCTTCTTTTGCTGCCTGAGCGTGTTTATCCACTATAAATCCACAACCACAGTGTCTGAATCCAACTGTTCAGTAAATAGCTGGAAGACTATGAACAGCGATATCCCTGGATTGAGGCCATTCTTCTTTGTATCTGTTTCCTGTTTGTCACTTGTCACCCCTCATTTGTCTGTAACACAGCTATAAAACGCTGTTTTATGTAGGTTATAGTTTTAGCAAAGAGGAAATAAAAGCACGGTATGAAAACAGTGAAACACGATTGCGAAGCCACGTTGAATTTCATTATTTATTCACTAGTTCAGGAGAAAGAGGAAGCAAGACAGGGCGGTAAAGTGAGAGTAGGACGTAAGAGGCTTCATAAGGCCCTATAAGAAGTTTAACATCAGGTTTCCTAATCGTATTTCTTCATTTCACCCCTCAGTGATCAGCTTCACAGCTGGAAGTCAGTCAGTGCTACACTGAGGCCATTTTCATTTACCTAAGGATGTGTATTCCTGTGTGCATTAAGGCTTACTCTTACTAGGGGGGCACCAAATTGTCAAACAGACCTTGTTGCATCAAGCATCGACTGTAACAACACATGCATTTTTATTGCAGTACGCTTGTCGCCAGCTAAGTTTTTAATTCTTGCCAAAACAAAATCTGGATGCAAGTCCATAAGAAGCAAATCATAAAAAGGCTTTATTGGCACATACAGGACAATGACAGCTGAATTCTGTTTTCCGTATGAAGCCTTCTCCATAATAAATAATACATCACTGCTGTGTAGATGTCGTGTGTGAGCGAATGGATCTAAAGAGCTCATTAAGGTTAGATACTGTGTGAATGAGTCCGTGTCACATTGCTCCCTCGCTGACGCATTCATATATTAATGTGTATGTTCTCACCTTGGCTGTTCAGTTAACAATCAGACCAACAAACACCAAACCTCGTCTCTAATCTACAGCAGTTTCTTCATTAGTTATTCGTGACTATTATTGTAACCAGCACAAATCACTGTCAGTCAGATAAAAGTGATCTACCTGTAGTATAGTAGTAATATTTTGGGGCTTGAAGTTATTGACTTGGATTTCTACATTAACATCTGATACAAAAAATTATTAAATAAATACAATTAGAAAATCGGACCTAGATTTAACATACTGTAATATTCACAGTTAATCACGGTATTCCCAATCCTGACCACATGACCTCTGGTAGAGCTTGACAAAAATAAGTGTTACCTCTGTAACAGAAAGATTTTTTTAAGCAGGCCTATCAAAAAAAGGTTGACAAATTGGGAATGTCACAAGAGGAGTGATTTCTTAAAGTGCACAAAGTTTTATGCTTTTTAGAAAGAGGCGCTTGTACAAGATGGTAATTTTCGCCAGTGTGTGGCCATTTGTTGAATTTGGAGCCCGAGGAGACAGATAAAAGGTCTAAACTGAATAATATGACTCTGTTCCTAATTTGTCTCCAACGCTGCGGGGCAGCTAGCTACTTGTTATCTGTTAGCAGCTGTTCTGTTCCAAATGACAAGAACTCAGTACAACACAAACTAGACACCTGGTCACCTACACACAGACACACACTTGGCCAGGCAGCCAGATGCTGCCCAGACGGGATAATTGAGAGGAGGGACGCAGGGACTAAAAGAGAGTGAACGACAAGGGGAAATGAGAGAGAAGAAAGTGTGAAAGAAAGCAAAAGATGTGTGTTAAGTCTCATGGGAGATGACGGAGGCGTGAATGTGAAGACGAGAGAAAACAGGAAACACAAGAAAGTCACTGGAAAAGTGTGAAAGCATTGAAAAAAGGATAGAATGGCATAGAAGGGGAAGTGGTGGTGAAGTCACATGGGACAGGGGGTCGGATGGAGAGATGGATTGCTCAGCAGAGGTCAAATTAGCAACTGTGCACCATACTGTGTCATCCAGGAAGAGGACGAAGGGACAAACGAGTACAGGAAGAACAGAAAAGAGGAAGAAGAAAAACACAGGGGAAAAATGTAGAGAGTTAATCTGTAACAAATAAATGACACCTACAGTAATAAAGTCATTTTTCAAATTTGGACAAAAACAACAACTTACCTACCAGAGCAGGCAAAGTACAATGGTTGTAGTGAAGTTAGGGAGCGTTCAGGGTTTTACCCCAATAACCAATTCAAGTTTGTTAATTTGCACATTTTCTCTGTCCATTGACTAACATCATAGCTGTACTGGTGTCATCCATTCTCCTCCACAACACAACATTAAACTACACCTCAGTATCTTAGACCGTCATGGCCGTTACGGTTACCGCAATTTGTGATTCACAATGAAACATTTTCATGTCCTACCTTTAGTGGCCTTTCTTGGCATCTGGCAACTGTTCTGCTGGAACTTGTTAAAAAATGTTAGCTCCTTAACACGCTGTTTGATTGCTTCATTTATCTTAAACCCCAGCGTCTTCTCTCTCCTCGCCCTTCATCATTCCTGATTTTTGTGTCTTCATTCATTTCCTCTGTCTTTTTATCTTCTTCTCCCCCAACCTTGTGGTCTCTCAGAATATCTCTGTACCCAATGTCATATTTGACTCAGTTCAAAAGAGTGCCCCCCCCCACCCCACACACTGGCCAGCTCAGTTCAGTTAACCCTTGTGCAGCGTTCGAGGAGTCGAAACGACCCCACTGTAAACTAGGGGCCGCCACAGCTCAGAAACCACACAAGGGTTGGATGAAACAGATGCAGACAGACGATGAATCACAACACACTTCATCTAGATGAACGGTTGGACGAACTTGTTCATCACAGACTCACACGTGTTCATTGCGAAGGCTTTGTCCAACCCTTGTGTGGTGTGTGTGTGGCGACCCCTATTTTCATTTTGACCCCTCGAAGGCTGCACGAGGGTTAACAGCGTTGCGCAGGCTCACAGCCAAATCTCCAAATACCCGTGTGTTGTGTATGTGTGTGTGTTTGGTGTGTGTACAGCTGTTTGCTGAAGGAACTATGGAAAATTATGGAGTTAATTTTGCTAGGAAGCCTATTTGTTACAATTCCATTACACTATAATTACGTCAGAGGTGACAGCTACACTGAATTACTAGCATTGTACTTTTCATGATACTGTAGACGTTTCACTCAGGTGAGAGTAGCATCACATCCAACACAATTCATTATCTGCCAAAAAACGATGTTAGGGTCAACAAAGCTGGATATACTGATTGACTGGTGTTGTCTTAAAATTTTAACCAAAAGAGCAGCATAAAGAAACTGTATTTCATCAGCGACAACCAGGGCACTGTCATAAAACCATTATGTAGCCAAAAACGTATTTTGACTGATCTAGGTCTTTACAGATAAGCATGAACAAGTAGGGAAAGAGGAGAATGATAACATGTTGAGTATTTAAAGTTGACAGCTGTTAGAGTTACAGGGCCATTAACACCATAATCACCCAGTAATGACACACAGAGAAATGGAAACAAAACACTCCCTTCTGTCTGGTTTGCCCTTCTTCTCTCCCCACCTGTCGTCACCCCTCAGTTTGACCTTGCAGCAATTAACCAGTGTGCAGCCCATTCTTCACTGATTGCAAACTGTGAGAGCACGACCGCCTTTGTGTGAAGTAAGATTAGCTGGAAACACTGTGATTTCTGACTGTGTGAGCGACTCCTTGAAAGCGCGTGTCAAGCCGGTGTATGATGAGTCAAGAGGAAAGTGGTTGTGACACGCAGCATGCTTGGTGGGCAGCAACGTGGCAGGGAATCAGTACACACACACACAGACACACACCTAACAACCTGTCACCATTGCATTTTGCATTAGAAGCTTTTAGCACATCTTAGCAGAGCAGTCTGCCGTGAGACTAAGAAAACATACAGCACAAAACACCCTTAAACTCACACACACAAACGCACGCCGTCAGTAGTTGGAAAACATGTTTACGATTGGATCAAAAGGTGTGTGATTTGGGACCTGGACTGTATTCGGACACAGAGCGACAGAAGTCTTTCATCCAATTAAAAAGGCTCTTGTGGTTTGTCAGCTATTTTGCTGCACAGACGACTCATATGGTACAAACTATTTGTTCAGATCCTCATTTTACGGAATCCAGTGGAGGCACACAGGGATTGGATTTAAAAACTTTTTGCCAGATCTACGTTCCAGAGTAGAACCTCAAACTGTTGGTGGTGGTGGGTGGAGCCTACCATCATTATAAAAGCTACAGTATTTTTTGGTTTGACTGTATTTTCCTCTACCTGGACAGACATGTTGCTGTGCACATAGATCTATCATCCATCCCATGAACTTTTGTCATTGTGGAGCTAAGTTACAGAATTAAATCAATGGTTCTAATGGGGTAACAGATTCAATGTAGACTGTGTTGACTGCGTCAGTGGCGTTTACAGATTTTCACTGTAGACACATACAACGTCTCGCCTGATTTCGTGCTATGGACCAGTCACAAGACAGGGCACAGCATTGGCCTGTGTGATGCCCTGTGTTTAGATACCTGTCAGTCCCAGCCATCATTCCACGATGCAGCACATGGAGACTCTATACTGTAGCATACTTATATCTAGATCCACAGGTCTACAGACATGCAGGTCCCTGTTGTATGTATGTTCATATTCAGTGCTGCAACGATATAAGTAACACAGTGAAGACTTGCAGTATGAGGATTTACTAAATTCATATGCGTATGGTGTGTTGAAGCTGGATAAACTGTGAACAAGCAAACTGCAAGCAATTACACACATAAACCAAATTGGCCGAGGAAAGCAGAAGTGCAGGTCTGAAAGATGACTGAGTCACTGCTTAAGTCAAGAAAGCAGCCTTTAAACACAGTGGGTCAGACTCAAGCACACAGACAAATGCCAGCTGTTCTCAATGTGTGTAAGCGTCAAGGAGCAAAATCAAGATTGTGTGGGTGTTTGCATAAATGTTTCTCCATGTGGGAAAATGTCTTTTTGCATTTATAAAACAAGAGGGCAAGACTGAGGAGCCCAGTGTGTCTGTCAGCGCTCACTTGCTCAGTGGAAGCTGCCCTCCAGGGTGAAAGCACAAAGACACTGCATCGGTTTTGGCACTAAGTCAATGATAAGTTAAGAATCTGTGGACTGACTTTGTTGTCATTCTCAGACAATATTAGAGGATTGGGGCGATACACGCTTGTGTGTATTTCTACAACCTTATGTTTTGAATGGTCATGGATTTCTGTAGAACACAACTGCTGTAATGAATGTTCAGCAATTAATGGTTTGCAATTATGCTGCAATACTTGAATACAAACTGTATTAAAGAGGCAATGATAACAAAAACACTGAAATGCACTTTCGCTAATCCTAACGATCAAAAACCTGCTGCTTTGAAGAACATTGCAGTGCTTTTAAGCTTTGAATGTTAAATGTGAGATAATCCTGTTGAGAGTATTGTCTGTCTTTTACATTTCCATCACTTAATATATTCAAACTGAAAAAGCACAACACATCACAAAGCATAGAGTTTAATACATTCTGGTCTGTATAGAATGCAAATGCTGTCTAAACATCTACAAGTCTAAGCACTACAGTTAATTTGATCATTAAAGCTTTCGTAATTAATATTTTCATTTTTGCTATGGCTGAAACAATTACATGTTATCTGAAAGGACATATTGGAACAATTAGCAAGTAGAGAAGTGGAACCCAATGCAGAGCTAAACCTGAATACATATCAAACTTACTGTCAACTTGGGTGGGTAGTAAAATGATCCTATAACAGCAACGCACAGTTTCTACCTGTAGTTTTCCCAGTCTATCCTATTAGCTAAGACATTCTGGGGGACAGGATCCAACTTCATCATCCCCTTTAAGAACGAAATGACAAAGAAAATGGATGTGTGAAAAACTACCAAATACGTAATCATGGACATATAATAACATCACCACTTTTAACACATATTACTGTTGTGTATTCCTAATAAACTGGCAATATGATATGTATCCATATACAGGGCTAACAATTTCATATATGACATATATTAACCACAGCGATATATTGTGTCATTTTAAAAAACAAATTAGATAGCTTCATTCTGTTTGAAGGGCAAGCGTTAATGTAGAGAAAGTGGCTGATGATAGATTACAACACTGCCATGTTTGGATAATAATAAGGAGCAAAAACAGTATCCCACAACATCACACAACTCCAGTGTATCAATATTTCTCACATCCCTAGTTGGCATTTTGAAATATAAGTGGTCCAAATCTTGACAGGGAGGGACTTTTATTAGGAAAATAAAGAGAAAGTTTAAGGGAATGTTTGTAACACAGAGAGATGAAAAAACAAACTGACAGCAGTGGCCAAAGGTGGAAGCACATTTAATGTCAGAGAGACAAGGAGATACACAGATCGAGAGGACAGCAGTAAAAGTTACAAGTCGAATGCCTTTTAAACAGAGGCACAGTCACTGTCACCCTCACAAGCCTTCAGTGTCTGCCTCAATGACAGAGCGAGACTGAGAGAACTGGAGTGAGCAAGGTAGAGCAAGTGTAATGTCATCTCTAGAAGTGAGGGAGGTAAAGGCTACGACCTGCATATATCTCACCGTACCTGACACAATGACTGTTAACAGTGTAATTACTTTACTGTCTGGCAGGCGGCCAGTCCTGCCTAAACTAGGCTCCTGGCAAGAAAAAGTGCAGACGTGCATTTAATGTGACCATAGCATCACCAAAATTACAGTAACGAACACATATATGTAATTACACATAAGCTAGAGACATTAACACCATCACCAACAACAACTAATTCAAAGAAAGACTTACACTCAGTGAAAGAGGTGTTAGGAGACATACTGTAGCTGTGCTGTGGTGATGCCCTGTTTAGAAGAAGTTCCCTTCACATGTTCAACATTACTGTCTTCTGTATTATCAGAATAAACATCTGTAATCACATTATTTGAGAATAGCAGCATGGTACTGTGAGTGATCACCATGCGTTGAGGAAATGTTCATTTCACATCCCATGAGTGGATCATTTTATGGTTTAGTGGCACTTGTAAACATAAAAGTTGTGTTTGCATTGCGTTGTGTTGCAATCAGATGGAGGGTGTTTCCATCGGGATCTTATGTAACCCATTATGGCATCATTATGCAACGTTCCTACATGGATTTAACAGCAGTCTCCACAATAATGTGTCATACTGAGGTCTGTGATATGAAGCTATAGGCAGCATAAACAAACATCAGATCAGTGGGGCGCTGTTGACTGGCGCCTATGCACACAATCTGTATTTGCAGCAGAGATAAGGGATATGCTGACTGCAGTGTGAGTTGCAGTTCAGACTCAGAGGAAACAGATCTTTGAGCTTCAAACGAACATATAATGCTACATGTTATTTATTTCAACCTGAGTGTGTTGATGCAGCTGTTCTCATCTGCGTATCGTAAGGGATGATGGTCACACATTTATTTTCTACAGTAACTTAATCACTGCATTGCAATGTGCTATAAAGATGTGTGTATTTGTGTGAATGTGGTCTTCTTAATGTATTGATCGTATTGATAGATGTATTTTATGCAGCCTAATGCTGTGTTCAGGGCAGTTCAGTTAGTATTTATATGCACATATATGATTTCTCACTATACAGAACTTCAAAGTAAAAGTAATTCTAATCATGACACTTTCAACATTATCTTCAGTTGTAAATATAAACCAATTGTTCTCCTCCTTACACAAATCAAATTTTACAGAGATTAAAATGACCAGTTAAACTAATTCTGGGGCAGATTATTCTCTCATCTTCTATTATGTATGATTCTGGCGGATTATCTGGCAAGATGCTAATGTGTGTGTGGAAAAGATGAAAACTTCATTTGCTAATGAGACTAGCGAGATACTGACTTAGGCCCTGCAGTTAAACACTTTTCATTTTCTCACTGATGCCCTGTAACTCACAGATCTGGATGATTGCTTGAGAGTTGCTGAACTGAGTTGCAATGGAAGCAATGAGTCAATATGTGACTGCTGGAAAGCACACAGTGTAGAAAGCTGTTATAGACAGGTTGCCTGATTGTTTCTTGCTTTGCTTTTTCATACATATCTCAATTATGTATCGCATCTAGAATGAAATCACAGTGTTTGATCCTTTCACTTTTAAAGTCTTTCAGGAATATTATCCACTTCACTGTGTCGTTCTCTTTCCTTTAGTTGTCTTCGCAGAGCTGACAGACCTTCATTTTCTGACTGAATGTTTCACCACACCATCCAATTTCCACACTTTTCATCTTCCTCTATGCCCTCTGTCTATTTCTGATTTGGTACAGGAAGACGCAGCAAACTCTAATTCTTGCAGGATTCCATTGATTTCCAGCCAACGTGTCTGCTGGTATAATTACAGCCCCATGTGTATTCTCTGTATTCAACTGTAGAGTATGTGCTACTTTCTGACTGTCACAGACTAAAAATAAGTGAAGAGAAAATCTTCGTCTTGATTTGTAGTTTGTTCATCGAATATCAAACATTGAGTTAATAAACGTTTTATGAACTTCATTCTTCAATGCTACCCTGGGATCGTGTTTCTACACAGTGTATGTGCTGCGCTTGCAGTCCATCAACTCTCCAACCCCAAAAACTTTTCTTACTCTTTGGTCTAGCTTCTCAACTTGGCTCCAATACAGAAACTATTTCTGCTCCTGATCCTCACACAGCAAAACACGTTACTGCAGAATATATTCTGGCCTATTTCTCAGAATAATGGGAAATGCAGTGTGTGCCTGTGTACTTGTCTGATGTCTTTTGAAGTCCACTGACATTTTGTGGAGAGATACATAATTATGTACACACAGATATGCACTGTGTGTAGGCTGGCCAGTTTCAAGGGGCTGCAGATCAAAGGCATTTGGGTCTCTGTGTTGGACTCTTTTCTCCTCTTTTCTACTCCAACACTTACCAATTTTTTAAGGTTTGCAGAAATTATTTGGTTGAATGCAGACAATGAATTGTCCAGCGTTGCCCAAGCAAGGACCAGAAATATTAGCTCGACTACAATCAAAAAACTGATTTATTTAATTGTTTCCACCAAAGTCCCTCTGCTTTTTTACAGTTAAAAGACTCTAACTGATATAGTCATGTTTTTGGACACTTATTATTGTACTGTAGCAGCAATGTGCCTCTCGTCTCATTTGTAGATGCTTGTGCATCAGATAAGTCATGAACATAACGTTTCATCTATCTTGGACAGATTTTTGCACTTCTCATCCAACATTTTTCTCTTATTATAAAACACAGCTTTGGGTGGACAACATCTGCAGAATAGCTGAAAAAAATGCTGTACACTGTCATTCAGCTTTTTTCTATTCTCATCTTTTTTTTTCGTGGACAACCATCTGCTTGTCCAGCCTGTGAAGAGGTATTCTGTCTAACATATCGCCACAATACAGCTCAATGGACTTAACAGTCTGGAACAAATAACAGTATTATTGTGAGTGGATTACGCTTTCCTGGACCAGCTGTTTCATGAAATCAAAATGGCATAAATCCCAAATAAAATAAATAAGTTAGAGTTAAATAAATAAATAAAAACACGGGAGATTAAGCCTGTGTTGACTTAGCAAGTGAACTGATGGAAAATACTAAACAGCTGTCTTGCTTGCTGGCAGGTTGTCTGAAATCACTGTTTCAAAGAAGGATATGTTCCTGTCTGGATAGCATCCCTGGAGACTGGGTTGCCAGCACATTTCCAGACCACCTGGTAAAAGAATGTGGTTGTATAACCAGGCCAAAAAATTGCTGGCTACAATTACTGCTTTGATTCATGGTTAAGTGGAGTTTTCAGCAATTTGAAGACCGGTGACGAGAAAGAAATATAAGAGGCCATTTGCTGCTTTATAGGATTTTTATTTTAAATTATCCTGTAAGATTATTTTAACTGCTTTTGTTTCACTGGGCTGAGCTATTTCTATGTAATCGCCAAAATTAGCTAGAAGTATTGATTTCCTTGACATGTGGCAGTTTTGTTGATTCACTAGTTATAGTCTAAATAAGTCACCCTGCACTCTGCTGGTTAATCAGAATACCCATGTTTAACTGGCTTAATAAAAAATCATAAAATCATAATAAACGAAAGAAAAGCCAAAGTGACTGTTGTGTTACGTTTGGTGTGTGTTATTATAATTATACACGGATTTTGCTGAGGACAAACCTACAGCATAGTTCCAATACTGTGAGCATGTTATGGAGAAGGAATAACCAGATGTCCAGATGCCCAAGAAATCGGTGAAGGTTGAATCGCTGGTATTGATGATCCAGCCTATGCAGTACAATATTTTATTTGAATGTGGTGTTCATGTCTTTTAGTTAAAGCTTATACATCATGAGACAGTTTGTTTTGCCCATCTAAGATATACCATCTATTTGAAAATGCATCATTACATGTTTTACTTTGTAATGAGCCATTACAGGTCTATACAATATGGAATATATGCTTTAACTACAGTGCCTCCATGATGGAATGATGATATAAGGAAGTTGCCTGGTAGCTATTTACCACTTTCTTAGCTGAGATGTGTAATTAATTTGGAGCCACGAGATATTAAAGGCTGAACTGATGGTAATTTAAAGTAATGTGTGTATGTTGGCATCTAAGTATGTGTGTGTGTGCGTGTAAGCTGATTCGTCCTAACAATTTGCATCTTAATAACGTTTTAAAACACCACTGACTTATTAAACACAATCTGTGTGGAGAATATTGACAGACCTTAATCTTTGTACACATTGAAGTGAAATGAGACAAATCAGCTGAATGAACGTTTACCTTAGACCCTTTATGCCTTTGTGTCACAAATCCCCCTCACAGCAGAGGCACAGACACAGTATGTCCACTTCGGAGGTATCGACTTTAAAAGCTATACTTCAAATCAAATGCTTTTCAGCCATTAGCTGTAGCGGCGTCATGTTGTGTTTGGTGTTTTCCGTTTTTCCAGGAGACACTGTAAATGGTTTGAAAACCAGCAACTTGGCCCTTTGTTGTGTGTGTCTTCTGTTGCCATTTGCTGCCTGTGATAGTGAAAGAGCTTAAGTCATTAGCGGTGGGATTTTAGAGGAAGTCATGCCTGCACTCAGTGAAACTTTACTGTGTGTGTGTGTGTGTGTGTGTGGTGCTGAATGTGCAGCTCTGTAGGGCTGATGCAGAGGCTTTAAAGACTTTGGTCCCCACTTTCTTTGCCCAGCTTCTGCCCTGTCATTCTTATAAACCCCCTGTGTTTGTTGTTTTAAGGAGCCAATATTTGAACGTAAAGTAGTTTGCTCACAGCTGTTTCAAAATACCCTCTGTTGTCGTGCAGTTAGCGTGAAGAGTTTGTGTAGAACATTAGTTTGGTGCTGCTGCAGAAAATCTAGAGAGCATTGCTGGGCAAATACTTGCTGGTTCCCGCGTCATTGCATGTACACGTAGCTAGCGTTAATTGGAGCATCATTCCTGCATGTCGTTAGTAATTAATTAATTACCTAATTAATTGATTGCCCCAGTGGACCAGTGTTTGGCTTGTGTTTGTGTTGTTCAAGGAAAATATTTTATACACAAACCACGGGCTTGGAAATATTTGAATAGTTACACTGACAGCATTGCTGTTTTCTGTACTTGGGAACTGGTGAGCTCCTAACTTAACACTGCTTTTCACTGTATTTCCCATTTAACATAAACTGTGTGATGATGTTGTTTGGCTCACTGAGGTAAGATAATAGATAAGATGACTGATAGTTGACTGACTGTCCTTACATTCGATACATTTGACACATATCTATTTGTTCCAATCAAAACAAGCATAAGTTTGAATGTGTATTTTTTCACCACATTTGAATGAAACTTGAAATTCAAATTAAAGTGACAATGTGAGAAACCTTCCTTATCACCCTTTGTTACCACCATTTGCCCGTCTGTCTACCTCGTTATCTTGTTCTGATGCTATAATGTTTCATGTGTACGAGGAATTTAAAACAGAATACAAAGAGCAATTTTAACATGCTTTGTCTGAGGCAGTCTGTGCTTCTGCCGTATAGTATCAGTGCAGCTAAAGAAGCAAATTGAGCCAGATGCACTGAAGGATGATGGGAATCAGGGAGCTGGGTAGGCAGAGATGGATGGATACGTGGATCGGCAGAAGAAGGCAGGGAAGAGGGATGGGGCACCATCACAGAGGTGTAAGATGAGGTGGTGGAGAATGACAGATGCAGAGATGAAAGATGGTCCAGCTGGAGAGACCTCCACCCACCACTCACATGCATACCGCAGCATCTGGTGTTTACATTTTTATACTGAGTTATGTGAAATAAAATAAAAGCATGATGCGAGGACGGAACAAATGAAAAAATATTTCCAGATTCCAGCCATGTCTCTTAATTTACGAGCTCATAGTGTAAAAAATAAGACTTCTTCTAATATTTTGTAATGTTAGAAGAAGTCAACAAACTTTTGTAATTGTCCTCCCCGGTTCCAGGTAGTGAACACATCTTTCTAGTAAAATGAGCATTTAAGATTCCTCAGTTTTTACTATTCTACCTGGAGGCATATGAAGAAAACCCTGATTTATCATTATCATTGCTCAAATTAATTTGTAACATTTAGTCATTTTGTTTCTGGTTGAAACATCTGAATGGAGCCTGATTGTGGTAATCCTGGTTATTCAGCTACTGAGGTGCTGCCAGCAGGTTTACCAGCATCTACAGCACCACATGAACTCACACAAATCGTAGTACAAGCACATAAAAAATGACCAGTTTTTAAAATTATTATAAAATACAGTTAAAATTAAATCTGAAATTGCATAAGCTCTTGCCAAGCCCAAACAGTTTTCTGTAATCTGTTTTCAAAATGCACTGCACACACAAGTAGTCTGACGGGTAAACCAGCACGTGGACTAGAATACCTTGAGCTGCATTTAAACGTAGTCGCAGCTGGTGTTTGTTTTGCCTCATACTCTAACATCATTGTTTTATGTGTTTGTGTGTGGTTCAGTAAGCTTGTGGTGAATCCAGTTTCACAGCTGCTGGAAGATGTTGCACGACAAGTGAGCCATGTTGCACTCTGTACTGTACCTGTCATGCCCCTCAGCCATTGACCAGCGAAAGACTGCAGCAGCTGAATATCACCAAATGGTCCTGGCTCAAAGATGCTTATGCACTAATTAGACTTACACATCACTGTATGGACTCGTCCTGATCTGCAAAGATAGGACTGATTTCACCAGTAACATTAGATGACTCACTGTGTCTCTGATGGTGTTGAGGGATAATGTTGATGCCACGATAACAAGTGTAAAATTGGGAAAAGAGAAACGGGAACGCTGAAATACAGTAATGCAAACAAATGGGTTGATAAACTATACGTCTTCATGTCTTTACACAACAAAGATGCACCATCATACTGTAGTTATTCAATGTCTGGCTCACAAGCTTAACCCTCGTGGGGCCTTCGAGGGGTCAAAACGACCCCACTGTAAACCAGGGGGCTCAAAGCTCAAAAACACACACCAGAGTTGGATCAACCAGCCTTCATGGGTGTTACATCCAAGAAATGAACACGTGTGGGTCTATGATGAACAAGTTCATCCAACCGTTCATCTAGATGAAGCGTGTTGTGATTTATCGTCTGCGTGCGGCTGTTTTACCCAACCCTTGTGTGGTTTTTGAGCTTTGAGCCCCCTAGTTTTCATTGTGACCCGTTGAAGGCTGCACGAGGGTTAAATGTGTTTGAACAGCTTTGATCATCAAGGGAGGCCTTTTTTTTGTTCAGGCACTGAAAAGTCCAGTAACTGGTTTCATATGTTCCATAGTGTATTGAATATCACAGCATTGCAGATCAGTAGCCCTGTCTACCATCTTTATATTTATCTCATCTTGGAACACTGGCTACCCTTGGTATTTATTCTTCTGAAGTATATGTACAAGCTGCTGTTCAGTTAAAGGGAAAAATGCACAGAACGCCTCAGGGAGAGAAAGAATACAGAGTAAGAGGGAGATAAGAATGGAGTCAGGATATAAACTTGCTCTTAAGCTTCTTGCAAACTGTACTGAAAGGTTTTTGAACATATAACCATGTTTATTACAGGCATTCAAAAGTCCTGGGTTCACCTATTCCACCAGCGTGAATGTTTTGTATTCGTAGAGAATTAACCTGACACTGTAAATGAAAGGTGCAGCAGCTCATTTCCTCTGTGCAGTCATGTACTGCATAGAGCAAAAAGCTGGAAATTTGTGTGGCGGTGCTGTGGAAAATACAGACAGACATACAACACATTTACCGACAGTGTTCCTCTTCTGCTTACTGACCTGTTTCAATAATTCACAAGAAGCTGGCAATGGGCTCCATCCGTGAACTCTGTCAACCGTTGCACACAGTCAATCACACACAAACACAGACTCATAGAAAAATTGTGTACGTACAATATGCAGCTACTGTCTACACCCAAAAAAGCTTCACAGATTCCACAAGGACACAACTATTAGCGTACCCAGACCCCTCAACCTCTACTGTATGTAATGATATTAATTAAGCTAAAGGAAACCTTGCTATGAGATCAGCTATAAGCCAAGTCGCAACCTAAAGACAGATGTGTGTAGATTAAAAATAAATGGCTCTTTGAGTTGTAAGAAAAGTTCAAGGCTGCACAGTCTTTGAATTTAGTTAATTAATCTAATTTAATGAATGAATTTACTTACCTTTGGTAAAATTCCTAAAACTGCAGATTCTGCTGTACTGAGTTATTTCTCAGTTCATCTGTGTATAAATCCATTAGCTAGTGAGTAAGTAAGTCAAATGTATAGGTTGTATAATAACCTAATCTATAATAAATAATGAAAACCTTAATTCTCATCTGTGATGGTGCTAGAAGTGTTACGAGCTGGGACAGAGAATGCTGGAGCTGGACCGACTGAGACCTGGACTAAGACTCGACAGAGGACCCACACGCACGACCCAGGCAGACAGACTTGACTAGAATATAAAGTTAAATGTTTTACACTGAACCAACACGCACACACCTGTCACAAGTTCAACAGCGACTTGTGACAGTTTGGCCCCCAACCACTAGGGGGCACTCTTGTTGTCCTCTCTTCTTTGTTGGTTTCTGTTCGTCCACTTCCTGTTCGTGTTCATCATTGTTTTCACCTGTTGCTCATTTCCTGTTAGTCTGTATTTAAGTTCCCCTTTGTCCCGCCATTAGTGGCTGGCTGGTTATTAGTGTTACGGTGTTTGTACGTGTTACGGTGTTTGTACTTGATGTTCCTTGGATTTGGTTTGTATCTGTTATTTGGTATCCTGTCATGTTCAAGTTTTTGGTTTAGCGTTAAAGTTTTATAGCCTCAAGTTCATGTTTGGTCATTGTTAAAGTTTCATAGCATCTTGTTCAGTTTTGTGTCTGTTTAGGTTTCTGTTTTAGTCCTGGTTCTCGTTGTTTGTAGTCACCCGTGTTTTTGTTCTGTCCATGTGTGTTGTTTGTCCCGTAGATTAAAATATTTGTTTATCGTTCACCTGTTCCTGTCTTTGTGGTCGTGCAATTGGGTCCTTCCTCGTCAGTTTGTCATAGTGGGGACAGGCTCTACGTCGAGCAGCCCTTTTGTATTCGAGTCTTGAATGAATGAATGGGGAATTAGGCTCTAGGTTGAGCTCCCCCCATCTTGTTAGTTTGGCGCCATCTAGTGGGGCTCAGGCGCTCCTACCCCTGGTACTCTAGTTAGTATAGTTCTAGTGAGTAACACGACTCACTGCACATGCAGGTGAGGGCTTCAGCAACATGACAGGACTAGGATCAGAACTGGAGCATTCAACAAGAAAATATATTGTTGGATCTTGTTTATTCAGACAGCGACTACTTTCTAGTCTTTGATCTGTAACACATGTAAATATTGGACCAGTGGACGTTGCTGTCCACAACAGAGATCAAAGACAGCATTGCTGCCAAGTAAGTGCATATTTCATCAAAACATATACATGGCTCCAAAAAAACTAGACCTGACCTGATGTCAGTGTAAAATAAAAACACATTTCGCTGACGTGTAACATTTTCGCTGCATAGAAAAGTTCTCATTGCTGTGTCTGTGTCACACTCTGATCAACCCAGACAAGCGATTAACTCCAGCGGTATTTCAGCTACTTCCAGACTTTAGAGGATTTCCACGTACATTTACTTCATGACTTGTGATGTAGCTGCTTGTTAAATTTGTTGTTGAATTGGTACATTCTACAAATGTGTTAGATGAATATAACAAATGTGAGCAACTGCTGGACGTCACTTCAAGTCAAGAACATTAAAGATTTTTTTATACTAGTATAGTATATGTAGTATAATAGTATTAGTAGTAGTAATAGTGTCCTTCTGTTCATGTAACCCACTCAAACATTGGTACCAAGACCTTGTAACACTGTGAGTGACATACAATCCATCTTCACTGTTGCTGCTGTACATGACATATCAACATAATGCATGCAGTCGCTCTACTAGAATAAATAAGCTGTAATTCAGACTCCCTACAGCTGTGCAGCCTAGTTAATGCCTTTTCTTAGCTCCGGGTTACATAAGATATTGAATAATTGAGAGTTATTATTTTTAGGATAACTTTTTCTGTGGACAGAATAGCTGTTCTTTCCGTAGAGGGATTTTTAAAAGCTTTTATCATCATCGCAAAACCATGTAGAGTAAAGTCACTGTGGCATGTCACCCCAGGTACCCAGTCTCAATAAAGGATACATGAACTGTCACAAAGTCCAGACCAAAACGGAGTAAATGCAGACCCGCCCTGGGGATGCAGGCTCATTAGACTGCAAATGTTGTCTGTTCACACTGGGGATCTGCGAGAAGCTAACCACTGACCAACCGTTTACATAAGGCTGTCGCCTGGTGCAACTTTAATGCTTTGTGCTGTAATGGATTTCATCAAAGATTAATGCTGCTGCTTCTGCTGCAGTTCTCTGAAAAACAGATTTGATGGTGAACGACACAAGAGGTAACACATACCTCGTTACCTCATTTTAGTCCATGTTTCAAGCATATGCAGCTACAGTAAACAGTCACAAGAATGTTTACTGTGGTGTTAGAAAGCCTTGGCCTAGATTTTGCTTCTGTTGTACTTCCTACTGTACTTTGTAGTATTTTGTAGTCGTAGTGCAGTTTTATTTTCATTTCCAGGTTGGGACAGCTTTTAAAGTTTCATAAATGATCAAATGTTGAAAAGACTGTGATTGCTTTAGAAAATGTGTCATTCAGTGCCACATAGGCGCCGTTAGCTTGCTGATGGTGCAGTACAGCACAATATACGCCGTGTGCCAACACATGCGTGTCTTTTCTCGCCAGTGCTCATGTCCTTGCTTACAGGACATATCCTGCATATTAACACCTTTTCTGCTTTGGCAGATTTGCTGACGATGAAACTTTGTTTAACCTGCAAAAAATGTAGTTTTAGCTTTTCTGCTTAAGGTCATATTGAAAATGAAGATCTAATTAACTAACTCAACTTTCGTCCTTTTTCATTTACTCTGTGTCATTTGTCACAGCATGTCTGTCACTGCCCGGTAGTTTGTCTGACACTGTTTTTAATTTAATTTAATGAATACAGATAATAAATTAGGAAACTCTCTGGTGAGTCCTACCTGTGATTGCAATCCAACTGCACATTTAGGACAGGTAGAGATTCTCCCTGTGATAAAGTGGAGTGTGTTTGTGCTGCTTTAGGCAGGTTTTATTATTGCTAACTGTAACACTTTGTGTGTGCATGTGTGTGTGAGAGATCCTGCTGATACCGGACTCACCACACTATTGATGTGACAGCAATTTCTAGCTCTCCTTTCCATCTATGTTGATCTCCTTCTGCTTTTCTCTTCTTCACTTTCACATTCATGCACCTTTTTGGGTTTCTTTCTTCTCCCTTCATCAGGTTTTCTACTTTGTCTCTTACCATAGCTCCTTCGCATTCACTCTCTCTTCCACCTTACTCTTTGCCCTCATTGTTTTCCTCCTTGCCTCGTTGCGATCCCTTCCTCTCTTCCACCCTCCCTCCGTCCTGCTGCCTCAGTTGATACAGAAGCAGCCTTTGTTTCAGTGGTGTCCTCTATGCTTTGAAGGAGGAAAGCTGGAAAGTGAGATGGAGAGAGGGAAAGAGGGAATAAGTGAAACATGGACAACACAGGAGAGATGAGGAAAAGGGCATAAAACCAAGAGACTGCTGAGAGCATGAAAAGAAGCGGGTGTGGTGTGAGGTTAGTTGTGAGTGTTAAGGGAAGGGAGGAAGGAAGGAAGAGAGATATGTTTGGATCAATGCTCACGTTTGTTCAAGTCATTGATATCCAGTAGCAGCAGCATGTGAGGGCAGATTTCCTGTGTGGATGGGTTCAATCTATAAGATGATCTTCAGTGTAGCACACTTTCACTTGTTTCCACGGTGCACAGTTACAGCTCCCTAGGTTGTTGGATGAAAGCCAAGCAAGCAGTTTATTGATAATTAGGCTGTTTTTAAACACAGTCAATGCAGGAGACACTTGTACTGTGGTGTAGGACAGGTAAATAAAAATGCCAATTCAGAAATATAACAAGCTTAGATATAGTATACTGTACCGAGTATGCAAGTTTATATACACCGTCTATATTTATATTTAAGTAAAATATAATTGCTGTCACATTTTGTTACTGATTTGTGACAGCAGTATTTAACATTATGATTTTTTTCTTTCTCTTCTATTCTCCAGTGAGTGAAAACAGAAGACCTTGGACATCCACCATCCTCCATGATGTTATAGCTGTGGTAACATGTGATTCCTGAAGCAGAGAGTTGTTCGCTGTTATATCTCAGAAGGTAACACTTGGTTATTCGAATCTATATTCATCTTCCTGTTGAGTTAGATCAGGACACTCCTCCTTAACTCTACACACTATACATAACCCACAGGCATTTGGCGTAGCTCACCATATAAATAGGATCCAAGAATTTCCTTAGCAGCCTGATTTGTCCAAAAGTGAAAAAAGCTCACTAGTTATAGTTTAATGAACAAAGGAGTATAAATGAAACCAAAAACTGTCAAACTGTCATCCATCACTCCCCTCTCGTACACCCAACTTTATGATTATAGTCAGAACATTTGGAATAAAAGGTTCTGCTCATGCCTAAAAGCTTAATGATATAAGTTGCTACTGTAGAGTAGATTCACGTAGAAAATATGTTCTCATACAACATTGGAAGGCAACTAGAGTCTAGAGTCACAAGTGTCTACATTGTCTATGGCCTTAAAGTGGGTTAGATAGTTAGTTTTTTTGTTTTCTAGGCGGTTGCCATGGAAACCCCTGTTTTGCTCTCGTTTTCCTGTGGTTGTGTTGTAATTGTTTTTATGTTCGTTCAAAAGAGCAAATTGTTTGTCATTGTCTCTTACCTGAACACTGTTGTTCTCCAGCTGAAATATGCTACCTTCTCATTCTCATATCTGCTTTGTATGTGAGAAATCTGCTTTTATCGTCCTTAACCTGCAAGAGGTGCTGCTGATTCCTTCTCCCCTGTGCCCCTCTCTTTGCTGCTCCTTCTCTGTTGTGCTCTCTCCTTTGCCTTATCATCTCCTCAGCTGGCTGTTAGATCTACACTTCTACCCTCGATATGTCCCTCTGGGATGTGTCTGACTGCTGAACTCAGCTAGAATCAGGGAGAAAGGGGAGAAGGAAAAAGTACAAAGAGGGGAAAGAGAGTAAAGTAGAGGATGGGAACAGAGTCAATGTGAAAACGCTCTAATTATGGCCACATCTGTAATCTTAACATTTGTAACAATGCCTCAGGCAATGTTAAATCTAATCTGACCATGCAGGGTGTTTGCTGTGATATAATCATAGAAGTGGAAGATTCACATATTGTTTAGTGCTCTCACACTGGCTAAATTCATACATGTTGTCATATCTCCCACAGTATCTTCATCATAAGCAACATTCTCAAAATTTTGCATTGTAAAAATGTATGCTCACAGCTCTTGTTAATATAACGGGATGTATTCCTCCCTGCTGTGTGGATAACAGGATTCTGTTCAGTAAAAGGGAGCAATCCATGCTAATCCATTCACACACGTCCACAAACCTCACTATTAGCGTTTAAACTGTCCAGTGTACCTGGGTGAAATATTTTCTCCATAGCCAGTGAAATATCTAGAAAATGAAAAAACGACAAATTAAATTAGTATAAACATTTTTTTAGTAAATAAAATCATAACTTTCCATAAAAAATGTAAAATGTAGGCCCTATCTTATGCATCATCCTCTTGGTTAGTTGAGTAATGCTTATTTCTACAGTGGGGCGAGCTCTACATTTCTTAACTCTTAAATTTCCAATCATGCAACTACATGTTTAATTAGCTTTTGATCTTTAACTGAAACAGATTTCTGCATAGGTAAAGCAATAAAAAAAAAACCTATTCAATGCTGATTAATCATAATCATCATCAATCATAATTCCAATCAATTCCAATCAATTCCCCAGTTTTTCATGGCCATTTAGTATGAACGGAATATATTAACAACAATAATAATAATATTAAAAGGATTCATCTATTAATCAACCCCTCATCAGCAGATTATTTAATTATCTACAGAAGAACTCAGATGAAAAAGATTTGCTCATTTATTTTTAGCACCTGTCAATCATCCTCTCACCTGATTTTACAGACATACTGAAGGTTAAACACATAGAGACAAAGCTTGTTTTCTTTCACCCTCTTTTTTTTTTACTTCTCTCTTTGCTTAAGGGAGCGAGATGCTGAGACAGACAGGAAGGGAGATGGGAGATCAAACAGCAGCCTGTGTTTGTTTTATCTTCTTAATGAACAAAGTGCCACACATTTTAATGCGTTGGAGTTCACGCAGAGGTCTGTACTCCAGTGGGGGAATTCAACCTGCAACTCTGCACTAGAGCTCTCCTTAGAGCTAAATCACGTGTGTATGTTTGTGCGTGTGTCAGCGTGCATGTGTGTGTGTGTGCCCCTCAACTGTGCAGCAAAACACATCAAAGTCAAAGTCAAGTCTTGCTGTGTCCCCTGCTCACTTTGATGAATGGATGCTTGGATGGATGAATAGATAGATGGAGAGAGGGGTGAATGAATGGCTGAAAGTAAAAGCAGTTGAAGAATGGGTCGGCGGATGAGGGGGTTGGGAGAATGCGTGAGGTGGAAGTAGATGGATGAAAGGGTGCTTGAATGGCTTTGACCTTTCCGTCACCTTCAGACCTTCCGTCACCTCCTTTCTACCTTTTAAGTATTTTTTCAACATTTTCCCTCCCTGCACAGGTTCTTTCTTCCTTTTAGTCCCCACATTTGTCTATTTCTCCTTGTCCTTCCTAAACAGGATCATTTCCTTCCCCTTTGTAATTTTCCCCTTTCTCCTCCTCTCTGCACTCCTCCCACCTCCTTCGTTCCTCCCATTAACATTCCTTTACCTTCTCTGGCAGCTTGTGAGTTCAAACGTGTGTGTGATAATCTCACCAAGTCATCTGTGTGTTTGTGCATTTGTGTGCTAGAGAGCCTGTGTGTGTCTCTCCCACTGAGTTGAAAGACCTCTTGGATCCCTAGGGGGAGTTTGGCAACAGGCTCCCACAGAGGAGCCAGCCAGGCCTGGGTCACCCAGCTCACCTTTTCTGCTCACTTTGTCTGTGGCCCCTGTGGGATAATAGGTGTTAGCATGGGTGAGTTTGGAATAGAGGGACAGCGGAGGAGAAAAAAGCAGCTGCAGTAGGATGATCATACTTGAGAGGATATGCAAACAAACAACATACACACCCTTAGGTGCAGTATTTATTCATGCTTAAAAGTCTTGCTTTCCTTCCCTTTGCTTTTTGTGTGCATGTGTTAGTCATACTGAACTCTTTCAAAGCTGTCTTGTTTCCCTCAATCCACACTTGAAGTAGCAGTGTGTCAGTGCCAAAGTGTGTTTTTCTCTTTGCACCAACGTATAAAATACACTGCAGTAATATTTTATATAGGCCTTAGTGGGAGTGGACCTCTACATGAGGTTTGGACACGAGTGACAGATGTGTAGAAAACAACCTAAATGTTGAACCCAGGCTAAATACAGTTCATTGTGAGTGTGACCATGTACAGTAGTAATGCTTGACAGTATTACCAAATCTTATCCTACATGTTTTTTTACTCACTCAACCTTTTGTACTTTCCCATAGAATATATTCAATAGATATTTCACATATATTCAGAGCTTAATATTCATGGTAGTCCACATGGTTCTTCCATTAGCACTTAATTTCTAATACTTCCAGTGAAATATAAAATATTTTTCTCACAGAGAATGTGCCTCAGAAAGGTTATTTAATGTTATTTTTTGTAAGGGAAGTGGATTCTTTCACTAAATCACCGTCTCATCACACTGCACACAGCAGACACATTATTTCTGACTTCCTCTCATTTTTGGCAATTCTCTCTATATCTCTGTTGTTCTCTTACCTTAGGCAGCAGCAGGAAATGGAGTGTGTGAAACAGGGCGTGAGGGTATCCATGCTTGTTTATTTTACTCAGTCCCCTCAGCCTGGCTGGAAAGCAATGATAGATGATAAAAATCATCGACGACACGCTTTTCACCTCTTGTTTCCGTGTCTGTGATGGCATTCCAAATTACAACAGGTTAAAGGAAGCGCAAGGATATTCAGACATTAAGTGACACCAAAGCAAGCAGTGGTGCATCATAGCTATTAGCCTTAGGTATAGTGCTTAAACGCCGTGTGGAAACTACATTAGACTACTGTATGAATCTCATCATTTTCAATTAGTCATCAAACTTTGTCTCTTGACATATTGTTGAAAAGTATCACTTCCACCCCTTCCTCCCAGGGGACCCCAAGGTGTCCCCAGACTAGATAAGGTCTAGGTCATCAGTAATCTGCCCAGCGTGTTCTGGATCTGCTGCATCTCCTAATAATGTTCAGACTGTTTATGAATGGGTTGACTAAACTGGCTTTTTAACACAATTAACTTGTCTTAGTGAGATGTTTCCCACTCACTTGCTGTACTGAGGTGTAGAGATATTCCATGCTGCCGTCTTTACTGTTGCCATCCAGCATTTAATAAGGCAAGGTTTGCCTGCTTGACTCTTCATTCTCGTACTGCTTTCAGTAAATGTGTTTAATGGGTTGTGTTTAAATGTGTTAATGATATTCTCTAATGTTTTAGCTCTTGAAACACTGTATGTTCTCCTCACATGCACTTGTTTACCTTTCAAACCTGATGTGTTCCGTCAGAGAGTTTTCTGATGCTGTTTTTCCTTCCCCAAAGCTAAAAGTGCCTCTACCAACATGTCTGGCGCTTTTTCAAGTTCTCTTTTTTCCCTCTTCTCAGATTTCCCCTCATCTTCTTCCTGCTAGGCAGATCTACTCTTTTCTTCTTTCCTTCACATTGTGGTCAGTTTCTATTCTTTGTCAGCTTTCTGTCTTTCTTTCTGCCTCATTTCTTATTGAGTAGTTTACTTCAGCATTGCAAGGTTCGCATTCTCTTCATTCTTTTATTTAGTTTTTTTTAAGCTTGCTTGTCAATATGAGTCAGTATACAGTCCCCCACCCACACCCTATTTCCTTTGTGTATACCTTCACCTCCCTGTCTTTTCAGAGGTAAAAATAGAAGCTAGAGCAACTGAATTTCTAACAAAAAGCAAGTCCTGAAGTCATATCATTAGCGGAGTGGAGGTTGTTGTGGTTGTGAGGATAAACTTAAGATACATTTTTTGGACATTTACATACATGTAAATGAATAATATTTTCTCAATTCATTATCATTTTACAGTTACATTTCTTAACAAAATGCGTTGTCTTGGTTACTGCTGGTAACTGCTCATGCTCATGGAACATTGAGACATGAAGTTTAATGTGGTTTGTCTAGATTTGGACCTCGATGCCTGTGGTCATTGGAGAAATGTCCCTAAACAGAGAATGTGCTGCCTACGGTTGAATAATGAGCTCTGTGTATTGACTGTGTGTGTGTTCATTTTACAGGCTGTCAGCACAGTCTATTCTTCAGTGCAGAGGATTCAGAACAAAGCAACATGTTAAACGCACAGCATGATGAACAGGAGCTATCCGCACATGCTGTACAGTATATTCCATGAAACTACTGTACCCCGACTGTAATGTAAACTGTGGTGTAAGGTTTCAGGTTAAGGAACATAAGCATACTCAGTATATGTAATGCCTGTGTAATTCAAAAATCTTCTCAACTCATCCTCTCTGTGTAGCATCCGGTAGACAAGTAAAACTGGTGTAGTGGGTTGTGAGAAACCAGTGTCAGGTTTTACTTGTAATTACAGTTCATTCCTCACCATTTTGTTTCAAAACTGCATGGCTCCATATGGTGCTCATGAATAATGATGAGAGACAGAAGTCCACAAGCATCACTTAGCAGGTGTCCTTTCTTCATTCACTTTACTTGGGTGTGTCAGCGACTATTCTTAATGTGTTAACATGTTGTGCAGTGTCCATCACTTCAAACACATGATTGGACTAAAGGTTTGAAAAGGTCAGAACAGCAGCACAGTACTGCGGGATAGAGCAGGACGGTGATACAATGAGGTACTGCAGGGTAAGTCATTACCAGTCAGTGCACTGATTCCCACCCTGTCAGGGAGTGATCCGCCAACTGGAGCTGCATCACTGGCTCCACTGCTTGTTCCCTGCCAATTGTTTCTTTTCTCGTTCACGTCTCTCGCTCCAGCACAGGGCCAACCCTAAACGCTTGAAGGCAGCTACCTCGGCCTGTAGGGGACTCCCCTAAAGCTAATTCCCAGATCCCAGAGGCATGTTTACAGTTCCAAACTAACAATACCATGAGGTATTGGACACAGAGAAATGTTCCTTCTCTCTGTCAGCCAAAACAACTTACTGTGCTCTGCTGCAGGTATCTGCCAGTACGTGCAGGTCCTACAGCTTCTGAAACGTCTTCGGTCCTGTCTTGGAGCAATGGGTATGTGGAGTGTTAGAGTAGTTCGGGTAATTTAGAATCCTCTGTTGCATTTATTACATTCAAGCATTCTGCAGCATTTTGTGTTGGACGTTTAAGGTGGCTTAATATATACCCTTTATATCAAAGTTATTATTACAGTATGATTACATTTGATAGTTTTCTTTCTGATAACTGACTTTTTATATGTAGTTACAGTATTGCTCATTACAGCTACACAGAATTAAAATGTTGATCATGAGTAAATAATAAAAAAATGTATTGAAATACATGTACATTCAGCACCAGGGAGAGCTCTTCTTCCGTTTGTGTGTTAGCAGCCTGTTCACCTTCAGTTCAGTCATGTGCTGCTTGAGCAACAGGGCCGTAGATTTAAAATAACCTTTTTAAACAGCATGGTGACTTCAATGCAATAGCAGTTACCTTCAAATACTGTAGCTGGATATACCTTTGCTCTAATGTCAAATCTAAGGTACTTGCACATAATATCTTGATAAATGTGATATCTGACTGCGTTTTAGACTGTGTCTAGACTGTACTTTGTCTAGCACTGAAACAACCGCCTCATGTTGGAACAGTCAAAATAGTATAATTCAATTGTATAATAATATATTTGTTTGGAACCAAAACTACAGCTAAAGAAGTTCGATTTAAATCTTTAATAAGAAGATCCACACACACACACGCATGTTTAGTTATTCTATGACTGTGGACTGACCAATAGCTTTTGATGGACAATTTTAGATTAGCTACACTTCCCTGGTGTAACCAAGTGATTAGACGCACACGCGCTCAAACACACACATACCCCATGCAGGTATTTTTTTTGAAGGCTATTTCTCTTTCACACATACACATACATCCCATACAAGCTGCGTTTAGCCTACTTATTGCATGGCTATTTATGCTTGTTTATATGTGTATACATGCAAATTAGCGTGCACCCACACATACACAAGCACATACACTGCGGTGATCTGTACTTAACCTAGATACTAGTGATTAGCCAGTGGCTACACGTCCACACCGGCTAGCCAACACACACACAGACTGAGGATGACATAAGAGGACTTCAAAGATGTTTGTAAATAACCTGGGATATCTGTGGAATTCTGTCTTAAATTGCATGCAATTAATAGCAGTGATTCATTTGTCTTGCTCATAATGATGCAAAACATCTCACACTGAACACAACTAGACACAAAGAGAAACAGACATGCAGTAAGATAAAGAAACTCTACTGAATAGAGCGTAAGGAGAAATTAAGGACAAAAGTGCCAACAGTAGATAGATACAGTAGCAAATAAAGACATTCTTTCATTTTTTACCGGTTTTTGAAATGTATCAAGTTGTGTCTTTTGTTGGGGAACAAAATATCCAATTTATATGTAAAACCTCAAGCTAAAGCTTATGTTCCCCAAATCATTTAGTCTCAATTTAACAGTATGAGGCGTTAACTTTAACTCTCTTTTGATGAAAGCACAGATGAGAATCCTTCTTTCACAGTTTTTCAAATGAACCATTTGTATTCATTAAAACCAATGGGCTAGGTTTATAACCAATGGGCATGACCTGCAGGGAATTATGACTTTTACTTCTCAAAATGATGACAATATACACTATTTGTATATTTTTTTTATCCTGTACTATTGCTGTGAAAGTTGTAAAACTAGGACACATCAGAACCCTCATTCTGTCTCTAAAATCCACAGTAGATCATACATCACCACATTGATATTATGTTGTAGTGTCCAGAGTCTAGTGCAAGCAAATCACAGCCTACATTTTCAAATGGAATCGGCTGTAGGCTGATGAAGTGCTATATACATGAATGTATTTATACTGCAGCAGTGCTCCGCTTCACATTCGCATATTCCAGCATACGCAGCAGCTGGGAGCTGCCTAGTCCAGCCTCACTCTGCTGCTTTTGCCACCAAGCTGCTTCAGTGGAGCAGTCAGGGAAGCTTGAGAGGCTTGCTCAAGGGCACTTTGAGTCTAGGTTAGCTCAGAGTACATTATCTTGGATGCTCAGTATTTGCAGATACATTCTTAAATTTGATCTAAATGCTGTTGCCTGAGTCCATCGTTATCTACTATTCTAAAGGTGTGGATGCAGGGGACACTGGGGAGCCAGGTAAACACAGGGGATGAGGCTCATGCAAGTTTAATATTTTCTTTCCATTCTGCATATAGAGCTGTTCACTGTTACTAGCTACGTATTTAGCTGTAATTCACTTACACATTAACTTTGGCATTTTAGTGTCTGTGTGTAAATAATAAAAGAGCAAGCTCATGTTTGGATCAGTGTAAATTATTTAACGAAGCCCACTCTCCCTCTCACACACAAATACCCTATCCTCTGAGACACGCTGCCTGCACGCCACAGTTGTACCTGTCTCTTCTGTCCCTCTCCTCTCCTCTCTCCATATTCGCATTTTGAAAAGAAAAGTTAAAAATAACAAGGTCAACAGACTTTTATTCCAGGAAGAAAACATCCCGGTAGCTACCAGAACCTGTTTAGACTTGAAAGTACATTCTCCAGCTGGACTTAAGGGATAGAAATATGCATTAGAGGCCAGATGCAAGTTCATGGTTTGTTCAGGCACAGTGAGTTTGCACTTGCATTGTTATTGTATGCGTGTAGATGGTAACTAAGTTTTTCTTTCAACCTGGCATGTGACAGATTTCCCCCGAAGTCAATTGGAATCCGATCAAAATTACTGTGTATGGGATAATGATGATGACATGAACACTTCGCTGTATATGTTAAACAATATGTGCAATAAATAAATGTCGCACTGTCACCAATCTGCACCATCTATCACAACATACATACAGAGCCCAAACCTCACAAGTTGATGTAATAATGAGCAAGGATTCTATTGTACAGTAGGTGTTGTGTGCTGAAGGTAAACAATAAGTCCCCAGTTCACTGGCATACAAGCAACTCATTCAACAAAAAGATTTGTACATGAGGAGAGTGGAGAGACTAGAGTTGTTAGTGATGCATGGACAACTATACAGTGCAGTATATTCTTCCTAAAGCTCAACACATACAACATGCTTTCAGTTTATGAATGCGTGATGCAGCAATTATCTGTCAGTTCTGGTTGTTGACCAGAGTCTTCTTCTAGTAAAATATGTGCTTCAAAAATATCCTGTAATTACACATCAGCTAAAGACGCATGATCAGAAAATAGCTGACCTGTATGAAGCAAGGCTAAAGTTGGCTTCTAGGGTTTGTGTGTTAACAACAGGAAAGCCAGGGCAGCTGCGCTTGTGTAGCACAATACTGAGTACTTCACAAGGCACTTCATACGTCTGGCTGTATATCTGGGGGTCATTGTCATGCCTCACTGTGAATTCAGGATCAGGCAAACCCTGTGGTTGTAAATGTATAATATACAAAAGCCAAAGACGGAAGTTTCTTATATGTGACATTGTGAGGTTAGATGCAACACAAAGCAAGCAAGCAGGTTTTATGAATTGACTTCAGTTAGTAATGAAGCCTCTGAAAAACAAAGCAGCTCGATCTTAGTGCAGCATTGTGAGCAACTTAGTATTCCCACATGAACCAGGTTAGAAAGAGTTGGATTCATCTTCTTTTAAGTTGGAATATGCTTAAGCAGAACTAAATCATGATAAAATTCAGAAATGCTGGGTCTTCTGAGCATTGTCCTCTGTTTATGCTGTTTGATTAGCTGTAAACCAACAGAAAAAGTCAATAGTTCAGCTGTGAGGGGCAAGGCAGTGGGCTAAGATATATCAGCTCCTGCTGTGGGAAATATCCCTTCAGTGAAGTTTTCCAGACTCTGGTTTAGATGTTTTATTATGGCTGATGGCTAGTTATAATTTTGACTGCTATCACACCCTTGCTCAGACACTTCCCACTGCCTGTGCTTTCAAGTGTGCTGTCCAGTAGTAGAGAAACAGGAGATGGATGGGTGCAGAGATGAGAGAGGCAGAGATTTATGCGTTCACATTCCCCGTAGCTCTCGCGCACTGGCTATTTTCAAACGCCACACACAAGAACACACACAAAACCAACAATGTGCCAGATGAAGCTAAAGCCGTCTGCCGTGCCCTCCCACAATACAGTCCCAGTGCTCTGCAGGCCAACCGCGTTAAGGATCTGCATGTAGTCAAAATCAGGTCTTCGTCTGTGTGTGGAGATGCAGACAGTATGTGTGCGTGCGTGTGTGCTTATGTAAGCATGCGCTTCGTCTTGCCTTGAGGATGATGGTGGAAAGTGTTTGTCATCCTCCCACCTCTCTCCAGCTCACTCTTTCACTCTTCGCTTTCTTCATCCATTCAAATCAAATATGATTTATCAGCCTAACAGAGACATTCCCAGGGTAGCGTACAGTAGATGCCCTGACATACACAAATGGATAATTAATTATGAATTTCAAATGCATATCAGCTGTGTTATATGCCATGGGTTTGATATCAGTGTCACACAATGTCAAATGTTTAGCTCCCCACACAGTTGTGCAGCCTTGAAAGCGGAGGCGAGTGAATGATCCCATAAGCCGTCAGTAGAGCGTGCACTGCTTCTACGCGGCCACTAGGAGAGGAGAAGGCTGACGGTGAGGTGATGGATGAACGGTTGAATGTTTTACCTCTTAGTCATCATGTCGACTGACCACTGACAGGGGAAGGCAACACTACTGATTATCGGTTCATCATGGCTCCTGTGTGAACATTTTGTCCTCCATTTTGGCGAGTTTGACAGGGGTGCAGCTGTCATACGTGTAGCTGCACGACTGGGTCAGAACATTTCAACACTCACAGCGTCTGTGGGGTGATTCCAGTCCACAGTGGTCAGTATCTAACAAAAGAGGTTGACAGAAGGAACAGCGCAGACAGAACCAAAAGCAGCTTATTTCAACTTTTTTTTCGAGCACACAAGCTATTTTTGTACATATTTTAGCAAACAGTGCTTTGTTCAGTTTTATAGATTGCAAATTAAAAGCAAAATTACATCTCTGCAAATTAAATTGCAGTGCATGATAATAAATTCATGGGAACCAATTACAGCATACAAGGTTGAAATTGGAACCAAACAACAGAATTATGTGTGGTGTCTAAGTTGCTGTGGGGGTGAATGTGTGCGTACAGTGCATGTGAGTGCCAGCCTGTGTGAGTGAAGTGTGTTTGGTACAGTATGCATGGGCTCATTGTGCTTATCTGCATGTGTGAGTAGCCCGTAAACACCATGTCTGCTTACTCTCTCTGGGGTAAATACTGAAGGTATAGTAAAGTGGATTTGTAATGACAGGGTAGATTAATGGGATTAGGTTTTGTTCAAACGTGAAACATATCTCATCGTCTTTACGCTGCTGGCAGTAAAACGCATGGATGCACTGTGGCAGACTGGATGACAGAGTGAAATAAATGGTGTCATTTTATGAACATCAAACACTGAGAGGATGAAAACAAAGAAAAAACAACACTTACACTATGAATCCAATGCCTTTTGTGTTACGTCTTTTTTCAGCGCTCTGGCAGTTTTACTGTAACACCAAACACCACTTAAGGAGTTTTTGCACCTTTCTGGTTTTCTGCAGGGATTTGTCTGGGTGCAGAGATCAGCCTGAACAGACCGAGAACTTTCTGAGAGGCGTTTGTTGGTCATTACAGCAAACCATGGGCTTGTCTTTGTTTTATAGGTTACATAAGTTACTGCTTAGGCAATGACTCTCCCACCTGATTTTGTTACGACACTAACTATTTCACATTTCTTGAGTGTGTGTGATCGCTTTTTAAAAACGCTTCCAATTCCTGCTTCTTTTTCTTCTCTTTTCTTTCTCATAACTTGACACAATACAGGATTTACTACCGTAGATGTTTTTCCAATTCAAGCAGACCTCCACAGCCCAGTACATGAAAAGCGGGAATATAAAGTGAAGAGATGAAATTGGACTGGACCCGTCTTTGCTACAGTACACATCTTTCTGTTGACCTTTTATGCATTCGCACCAACTATATACTTTGCCTTTCATCACCATGCAGCTAGCATTCAGAAATTGCACTGTACTGTATGTCTATGTTTCCGAGTAACTTGAATGATTGGAACCAGATGGAATGTGTTGTTGTTTTCAAAGTCCCAGCCGATCATCAGCCCGTCAAATCCCGTCTTTATTCAACATCAGAGGACAAGGCCTGCGCTTAGAGGATAAACTAGCAACAGGTGACACAGTCAATATGCATTAAACCCTAAATTGTGACATCAATATAGAAGATATAGACGGAAATTGCATTTTTGGTATGTTCCACACTTGTCCATTTGTGTGTTCTGCTAATTGAAAGTACCAGACCAGGTACTGCCCCCCACTCTGTCAGTACAGGGTCATGAGTAGCTCACAGTTTGTGCTCTCAATTTTATTCCAGGCCCATAATATATGAGCAGTTTCTCATCTTAAAAGATTTGCTGTGCAGTTAATTGGCATCACTGGGCTTAGATTCCGTGTAGAACATTGATCTGAGGAACCATTTTATGTCAACTCATCCTCAGCAGCCCTGATGCACACGCTCAAATGCATTTTGAGGGATAGTGATAGTAATGTTATGGCATGGAAAATGGTGAACATGATATCATTCGCTGGCTAGTGATGGATGCACTCTGGCTTGTTTTGAAAAATTGTGCTGTCAAGTAATGGTGCAGAGATAGTGTTGTAGACCAGATATTACACAACACAGCCATGAATCAGCCACTTAAACTATTACCATTAGTCTCTTAACTGCCAAGATCTCCTATTACATGTCCTTTGCTTTCTTTTTCCTCCACTCTTTCTCCTTCTTTCCCACGCAAGCACATCGTGTGCAGGAGTGTGTTTCTAACGAGCTCTATAGTCAGTACATATACGTATGTTAAGCTTGTGTGTTAATTCGTTTGTTTGTTGCCTCATTCCACTGCAATGAGCCCGACCTTGGTGGTGATCTTGCACACAGCTCATGAACTACAATAAATCACCCAGCTGACTGTATCTGCCTTTGATTAGTTTGATTTCATCGATTTAATCCAATTTCATTATGGAGAGGACACAGCGACGGAGGGAGGAAGCAGTGTAATGAATAAGTCTAGATGGAGCCTTCTGTTTCAAGCTTTCTCAAACCTGAACGCACAGAAGCAAAACTGATTTTCGAACGATACGGATTCTCTGTACTAGATACTAGTAGAAAGGAAGAAGAAGAGCCATCTGTCGTTTTATATACTGTAGATATATTTTTTAAGTGACAATAGGTAGCGTAAATATAAATATGTGTTATTAAACTATATTATTATATACATATTGGGACTAATAATAATATGAAATAAGAATGTCGTATTACAGGTACATGTACTCTATGCATGTTTATGATAATAGAAAATTAGTTTAGCCTTTGCGTGACTGAGGTTATTATTGGGATCTACCAGTGTGTGCATGTAGGTTGCTCATGCGTCTACATCGGTGCCTGACTGCCCATGTATAAAGTGTTTTAAGAACTTGCTTGTGTGTGTGTTTTGTTTGGCTTTGCTTAGTGCAGCCGTATCAAAGTGCACTAATTGAATACAGAGTAATTGTGATGTATTTAGGCAGCTGCTGACCCCTGTTGTTTGAGTGGCTAAATCCATTAACTTAAGCACAACGTTTACTGCAGTGGACACAGAAAAACGAAGCAGAAACGTGGAGGCAGCAAAACTACAAGGCAATGGGTTAGTTAAGTGGATTGGGTCTTGGTGCTTTTTTGTTATGCATCAGATGCTGGTACAAACAACTAACACACACTTGAAGGCACAGGACCAAGTAAAGCATTAATTCACTTGAGGAAATGAAAAACAGAAAGTAAAAGTTTTTCACCCGCAACAGCAAGTAGTCTCCTGTAAAGCCTCCCATGCTTGTGTGCTGAATGCATGGGCACATTAGGAAAAAGCTTTGTCTTGACTGGTTTTTCATATATTATTCTTAAAGCTCCTGCCAATACTGAGGTGCATGAGTTTAGCAGGGGCATTGTAATGTTTTGCTTCGCCTTTATAATATTAGGGTAAAAAGCTCAGATTTTGCCATTAACTGTATAGTTAGGCAGTTTTCTAAATTGTTGACTTACAGTCATCAGTAAATTTTTGTAAACTTATTTTCAGTCCATAAAGTGGAAGAGGCAACTGTCACTGCCTTCAGTCGTTGTGAACACGTACAGAATGTTACTCTAGCGTTTCAAGTTTATATATTATCCTAATGTGTGAGTATTCATTTAGTCGGCTGTATGATGGAGCAAATTGTCATCTGACATATGCATTATAATTATCTCATACACTAACATGCTGCCAGGAAACCAGTGTCTGTCAGATGAAGTGGACGTTTCTATATGTGCTCCCTCATCCTAATATCTGCACAGACATGTAAAAAGAACTGCTGGTAGAGGCTGTTATGAAGTCTAGTGTCTGCAGTTAACTAATATCATATTGTACTTAAATCTCTTGAGTTGTAGTTTTGTGTGTGTGATGTTTTTGTGTTAGTAGTAAACAAAACAACTCCGCTGTCCTTAGAAAGAGCTGGGCACTCTGAACACTTTAACGTATAAGTGTTTTCCTGACATGACTAATCTATTTTAACAACACAAGTACCATAGTAAACTACCTGACACACTTCAGCAAAGAGCACTGCAAGCCAGTGGATGACACTTTAGGATGATGGAGCACTTTCCTATTTCTAATGCCCCAACTGCGCCATGTGCTAAAGATGGTGGCTAGAAGCACCCGACTTAAAAACACAGCTGCCTGTCTTTGGCCGTTCCTCTAGTTACCATCTGTTAAAAAAAACATACTTGTCCTCCACACTTCTTGTTTTGCTGTGGCAGATGCAGGTGCCTCTTTAGATTAATTCTAAATGGTTGGAAGAGGCACCTGCATCTGCCACAAACTATATTGTCCCATCCAAGGAAGGAGAAATGCTATATAATAATCACGTTATGTACGGGTGGAAATAAACAGCGTTGCTTTCAACTTTATATTTTTCTAGTTCCTTAAGAGTGAATGAAGGGATTCATTTCATTCCTAGGGAATGTTTTATTATACACAGCGTATAGCATTTGCAGTAGAAAATTAATTGAAACTACGTATTATAGAACACTTGGCCTTGCAGTGATAACCGTCTCTTTGACATTTGCTGTCAAGATTTCAAATGCATTATGTGATATTTAAAAACAGTCCTAGGAAACCTGGTGATCTTTGAATTGTTTCAGTTGTGACCCTGAAGTATAAGATGAATTAAGTACAACTAGAAATTGCTGCAGATGTAGATCTAATTACGCAGCAGTTTGACATTTACCATATTAATGCATCTTTGTAAACTTGAACTTTAACCAACAATGTGATTTATGTTTCCCCTCTGAGCAAAGCAACTGGCTCCAGAAAAAACACAGATGCAGTTTTAACCACAGCAATGGGGTTTAAGAGATTATGTGATTTTGTTCTAGACAATATTGGTTTAAACCCAGACTTAAGCCCTAAACCGCTAAGCTAGCTAAGCTAATGACTCCAGCCTCCCTTAGAATTACCTCAGCTTTAAATATGGTAAATGTATGGACACAGGAAGATACAATGAATAGGAAAATCCTGCTGTTTCATTTTTGGCTTTTAATACTGAAATATTGAATTTAGTATAAAACACATGACCTCAAATGTTTGTCATGTGCTGGTTAACTGTCCTTTTGAAAAAAGCTGATTAGGAGCAACAAAAGCACGGCTTCAATCACGGCTCCTTGGCAGCTTCTTAAGAGTTTGAATGTGTAAATAGTTCCAGGCCGTCGCTTCTAACTGCCAAGCTGTTCTGCTGGTTATGCTCCTGTGAGATTTGAATGCAGCCTAAGATCAGTTTCAGTGTACGGAGCGTGTGGAGAATCCATTTCAAGTGTCCGGGAAGCCAGTTGTTCATCAGTGAGCAATCCGGGGGTGAAACTGGCTTTGTGGAAGGCCTTCAGGCGAGCTGGGGTGTCAGTGGAAGGCGTTCAAAGAAGTGGATAAAGCAGGCTGCACACATGTGTGAAACACAATCGTATTTTACACACCACTACAAACAGAGCTTAATTTGTCTTCCTTGCCCATAATCCGTTTGTTTAATTCACCATTCCATTTGATCCCAGTGGTCTTACATGTCACCTCAGGCTACGCTGAGTCTGTCTGCAGTGTGGAGAGAGGTTTGTGTGAAACTGAGCTCTTTTCCGGCGTCATCTGAATTTCTCGGTGTGTGACGTCTATTCGTCCTTTACTATAGCTGGACAGCACAATGCCGCCATCATCTATCCTACCTCGTCTCCTCTCCCTAAATGAAATTCATCCCTGTCCCCCTTTCCTTTCACACCTCAGCACTCATTTTAATTAGCTCGTTCTCTGATCTCTTTTTTTTTCTCCTGCTCTGATAATGCTACCTCGTTTCCTTTCTATTTCTCTCTCTCACTCATTCGCTCTCATTACAGTCATTTCTCAGAGTAATTAATGAGCTGATATCTGCTTTTGTGTCACAAGGGTCATGAGCGCTCGCTCGCTCGCTCTCTCTCTCTCTCTCCTCATCTGTGTAGCATGAGTGCATATGAGTCATCCAGCGTTCTGTTTAGCTGCCGTCTTCTTTCGCCTCTGTCTCTGCACTCAGATAGACAGAGAGAAAACAGGGATTGTATGACCTCTGACAGCAGATTTCAGCCCAGTAATTACACAGAGGAATGCAAGAGCTACTTTATATAGAAAGAGGACCACACAACAAGACCAGACATGGGAGAATGGCTTTATCATAGGCATTCAATGAAATATGAATATCCAGCCCTTATCTCAGTCTGTAGTACTGAAACAAACTCTCTGCCATGGTTATTGTATACATCCATGGTCAACTGACACCTCTCGTAACATGAAACTATGACAGCTTGGGAATTTGTTTAGCACAGGTTTGCTGGTGAGAATCTCTCGAAATGTTTCATATTCATAAATGACTCAATCTGTTTGGTCTCCAGTGTTTTCCAAACACTACTTCTTTTCTATATAAATACTGCATATACTGTGTGTTTCAGAGACATTTGTGACCCTCGTGACCATTTTGATAAGGGGGGTCATTGTGTAAGGAAATTTGGAGACGTTCGGATGCAGAAACTATTAAACAAGGAGCTCTGACGAATTTTAATAAGGTCTCATTTACACCGAAGCAAGAGTGAGGAGGAATTACAGTTTTGATTGTTTCTAGAAACTATTCATAAGTGTGACTTTTCATTTTGTGTGGTTACGCAAGTGAAGCACTTAATGACACGGACAACAGAAACACTTTAATAAAAGAACATGCTTTAATCAGTATCTTTGCTTGGAACACATTTTATTCAGCTCCATCACTTCTCATTTCTGTGGAAACATAAAGGTCAACTTTAGAAGGTGTTTGAAGGTTGAAGGTAGTGAGAAGTACTTTCTGAGTTGAATGTTTTAGCTCACTAACCCCATCTCATCAAAAACTTCTTTTTTAATAATTAAAACCTCAACTTTTGTTTCACTCTCATCAAGCTGCTGTGTGTTTGAGTCCGATCCTTTTAATCCTGACTCTTCCATGTCCTTCAAACCCAAATCAAGGTTGTCATTAATGAGCATTTTCTCACCCTGCTCTCTCTCTCTCTATAAACTTTCCTAATTAACTACAGGCACCGCTTCTTACTAATGATGACTGAATATGTGTGTGTATGCATTAATTTGCTCTAATAAACATCTCCGGTTTGATTAGTAATGTCTGAAAGTTGATGATGATCCAACTCAGAGGCCTTTGAGTCACTGTTGTCTGATGTGGTCGTTTAGATTTTAAACCAGAATTTGACTGGCTGCTGTCGCCAAGTGCAATGCTTGAGTGTTTTCCACTGCTTTAGTATGCACAGCTAAGCAAAAGTTACTCCATATGCATGGTACATCTGGACATACGTTGAGGACGGACTCCTCTGAAGTGCAAGTCATACAGTACTTATCCACGCTGCACTTCCATCCAGCCTATAATATTTCACACGCACTTAACTCCCAGTATAACTCTCTGCATACAGAGTGTCGTACAGTTTAGTTGATAGAAGTACGGTAAGTGCAGTGGGCGTCGTATTCTATTAACTCAGTGTACCATGAGAAAGTTTAAGTGATCACTGTACTGCTTTTCCCAGTATGGTGCACACAGGTTTTCTTTCAATTGGATGATATTAAACGACTGGCTAATAAGTTCTTACTTGTTATTGCTGTGCTTTTTGCGATATATGATCAGTTCCAGTACAACAACATTACTCTGAGACATCACTAATGGCCTCTTTTGTTTCTCTGTCACTTTTTCAGGTGTTGCGTTCAGGTGGGGTGGTAATCATGGAGAGGCTGTTGCTATGCGTGATGCTGGTAGTTGCCATGGCAGTGCGGGCTCAAATCTGCCCAAAGCGATGCGTATGTCAGATCCTGTCACCCAACCTGGCAACCCTCTGTGCCAAGAAAGGTCTACTGTTTGTGCCGCCAAACATTGACAGGCATACAGTGGAGCTACGGCTGGCTGACAACTTTGTCACGAGGTAAAGCATCAGCCAAACCAATAACTATGTTATGGAGACCGCATACACAAATAAGAATGAGTAAATGTTTCTTTATAATGTTAGTGCTACTCATCCTAAACTATAGCAAAATAATATCTGAGACTTTACATTACAAATTATCCTGAAAACTGGAAGCAGAGAAACAGATCTATGATGTCATCTGGTAACAAAGATTATTAGGGCGCTACATTTGGACAGATCAGCATCACCCAGGGTGCTTTTACGGGGCTGTGAGCACATTATCCTCTGGCACCAGAATGAAATGAAAAAAGCACATACTTTGAGGCGCAGAGTAAGTCATAGTCAGTTTACAGTCAATAGAGCAGCCCAAGGCTGTCTCTGATAGCATTTCATGATAGTTTCTCAATTTTCTAGATTCACAGTAGTTATTGAATAAGCTGCACAAGAGGGAGGAACTACACTTATAATAAAATAAAATAAAAGACCTTTTAATGAACATGTTTTTGCTTTTAATAATTCAAAACCTTCACACAGTAACAAAACACAGACACACATGCAACATCTTTTAAAGGAATGGTTAAAATGATTTACTCTGGCAGCTTCACTGTTTATCTTTGATTGAATCTGTGTTCTCATTTAATTAAAACATTTTGTTCTGTGTTCATAGTATTAAAAGGAAAGACTTTGCAAACATGACACGGCTGGTGGACTTAACGTTATCCAGAAACACCATCTCGTACATTACACCTCATGCCTTCGCTGATCTGGAAAACCTCAGAGCCCTACATCTCAACAGGTTTGAATATACAGCCTGAGTTCAGTGCATCGCTGTTGTACCGCTTCATTTCCACGGCTGCAGGATTTGAATGCTGAAAAAGATTTCTGTTTGTACAACCCCTCACAGCAACCGGCTGACAAGGATAGGCAATGATACGTTCAGTGGGATGTCAAAGCTTCACCACCTCATTCTGAACAACAACCAGCTGGTGATGATCCACCAGGGAGCATTCAATGACCTGCTGGCGCTGGAAGAATTGGACCTCAGTTACAATAACTTGGACTCCATTCCATGGGAGGCTATCCAGGTTAGGACCTGCAGCAGCATTTCAAATCTGTTTGGCTAGAGTCCCCTGAAAAGCGAGGCTTTTGCGAGGCTGTCTGTTAAGCAGCTTCTTACAAGCAAACCTGAATGTTGAAGTCACTTATTATACTTTTGTGTTGATGTGGGATGACTTTGTTGTTTTTCAAAATAAAATAGCTTCTAAAGCAATTTCGTACTTTATCAGTTCATTTATCTTAATGATAGAAAACAATAAAAAAAACAAGACAAAAACGATAATGAAGCTCTGTTTTTCTGTCATTCTTCCAGAAAATGATCAGCCTCCACACATTGAGTTTAGATCACAACATGCTCGACTTCATTCCAGAGGGAACCTTTTCTCTTCTACAGAAGCTAAACCGACTTGACGTCACATCCAATAAACTCCAAAAGCTACCACCGGATCCTCTTTTTCAGCGAGCACAGGTACGGTTTTGATGTCCCATGTTTTGTTGAGGATGTACAGTATCCATCCTGAACCAGCTCCCTCCAAGCACATAGAACAACGCTAGTATCTAAGACTCCTGTCAGTTAATTTACTAGAGGTCACATAATTACCCCACTCACCCTCTTCTTCAATTTTATGCTTATTTATATTACACTGTTGCAAATTCAACACGATTAATATTGATAGTACGACTATGCTAACATTTAGACTCATTTTTCAAATATATTTTGTGTATAGCTTTGAAGTTGGGGGAAAAAAATGACTTTTCATTTTCTTTTACTGTAAGAGGAATATGTGGAAAGGTCTTAAAACTGAAAGGACTGGGCGAATAGGTCAAGTTAAGCGTAAATTGAGTTTTTTCAATTTTAATGCAATGATTGTTTCACAGGTTCTGGCTACATCAGGGATCCTGACCTCTTCTACTTTTGCGCTGTCATTTGGTGGGAATCCTCTCCACTGTAACTGTGAGTTACTGTGGCTGCGAAGGCTGAACAGAGAGGACGACCTGGAGACGTGCGCCTCACCCCAACACCTCTCCGGGCGATACTTTTGGTCCATCCCTGAGGAAGAATTCTTGTGTGAACCGCCCCTCATCACCAGACACTCCCATGAGATGAGGGTGCTTGAGGGTCAGAGAGTTGCACTCAGGTATCACTTTCAGTTAAACAAAATAGTATAAAGACTTGCAAACAGTAAAAAGTCTCTCAGCACCCTGATTCACTGAACTTACAGAAAAACACTTTGAAATTATGTTTACAAGCCGCTCAAGAATACATGAAATGCCCAACTATTCAATGAAGCACAAAACAGGGACATCACACTAAAATTTTAAGCATAAAACTAAATCAAGACAACAACAGGTCTTAGAGATGATGATTACTTCATTTGCATATATATTGGTCACACACTTCAAAACATGATAGATGTTATGCTTTCAAACATGGAAATATGATGAGGATGAGAAAGAGGAAAGGGGAAGAGGAGGAAAGAAATCAATGAGCTGTTATTCTCCTTCTTTGTGTCTTGTCTTTAGCTCCCTGCAGCAGGTATAAATAGAAATCAGTACAGGGTCAAACCATTTAACATTTCTTGTCTTCTGCAACATTTTAGTGCATAGAAGTACTAATAAAATGTTTTAAAAAGATAATACTATGATATAATGGTAATATACAGTAGATAAGAGATAACAGTAGATAAGAGAATACATGACATTGCCTCTGACTGTTCACTCCTTATTCCTCATTACTTACAGTAAGTAAGTCACAGACAGGGTGCTGGATCCCAAAATTTAAACAAAAATCATTGTTTATTCAAGGCTTCGTAATGATACAGTTAATAAAATCATTTAAAAGACAAGACACTGTTCTCCCCCACTAACTTAAGTCCCAGAGGGAAGGTACGGGGTCTCCAGGGAACAACATCCAGCAGTGCTGTGCTTTTATTGTACAGGTGACCTCATTCTGTCTAGTTTTCTGTCTAGTAACATTTTCCTCTCTACTGGCTGTCACTTCTTAAAGGTGTAAGGCAAGAGGTGATCCAGAGCCAGCAATCCACTGGATCTCTCCTGAGGGCAAACTGGTATCTAACTCCTCCAGAACACTGGTCTACAACAACGGGACTTTAGACATTCTCATCAGTACCGTGAAAGACACCGGCTCCTTCACCTGCATCTCTTCCAACCCTGCTGGTGAGGCACACCAGATGGTAGACCTGGTTATTATAAAACTCCCCCACATTTCCAACAACACCAACAACATCCAGGAGCCAGACCCAGGATCGTCAGACATTTCTACTTCAACTCGGGGCGGTGCCAGCGGCAGCAATGTCACGGGTGACGTGAAAAGCGGAGTGGATAAGAGGGTGGTGACGGCCGAGGCGACATCGTCAACTGCACTGATCAAGTTCAACTTCCAGAGGAATATTCCTGGCATCAGGATGTTCCAGATACAGTACAACGGCAGCCAGGATGACTCGCTGGTGTACAGGTAAGCCCCACTCAATCAGCATGTCACCACTAGTCAGACAGTTTACACAATGGAAACTGAATCATGATATGACCAGTGTGGAGGTAGAGAGTTACCACAGCCCGAGCTGTAGCGTTTAGATTACAGTAGATTAAGTGCAACTTTAATGATGCTGTGGTCATAGAAACTAGAGAGAGGATGTATACACAAGTAAAGAATGCACGGTGCTTAGAGGGCACTATAACAACACTACAAGGGCTACGAGGGCATTTGAGGGCTCTATGAGCAAGAGAGGAGCGCACTGCACGCTGCTAGAGTGCTTCAGTGATACAGTTCTGTCTAATTGAATACATGCTGAACTATAACAACGCGCAAGATAGAAAAACAGTGGCCAACTATAAAATATTGTTAAAAAAAGTGGAAAACCTGATACGTACAAGATACGCTGCAAGAAAAGGGACGTGAAAGTTTGGGGGGACATGGATTTCTGCATAAATTAGATAAAATGATCACAACAATAGAAAAACACAGTCTGCTTAAACTAATGCTGCACAAACATTCTATGGTTTCATGTTTTCATTGAACCTAACATGTGAACATAAGGTTTATATAGAGTATGTGAACCTTTGGCCTTAATAACTGGTCGACCCTCCTTTGGCAGCAATAACCTCAACCAAACGTTTCCTGTAGCTGTGTGTTCTTTCCATCAACTCAGTTCTGGTTTCATCTGTCCACAGAATATTCTGCCAGTAGTTCTGTGGATCATCCAGCTGCTCTTTTGCAAACTTCAAACGTGCTGAAGTATTTTTTTTTTGGGCAGCAGTCTTCCTCCGTGGTTCCTCCCATATTCTCCATTCTTGTTTTAATGTTTTACTTATTGTAGATTGTCAAGTAAAATATTAGCACAAGCCAGAGGTTCCTGTGAGTCTTTACCTGCCGCTCTAGGATTCTTCTTCCCTCATTCTATGCTGTGTCTCAGTCATCTTTCCAAGACGACCAGGTCCAGGGAGAGTAGCTACAGAGCTGAGCTTCCTCCATTTGTAGTCAGTGTGTCTCAACGTGGACACGTGAACATCAAGGCTTTAACAGATACTGTTGTAACCTATTCCAGGTCTTCTCAGAGCTCTTTTGTGCGAGGCATGGTTCACATCAAAGCTTCTGGAGAACAGTAAACTCATAACTGGTGTGTTTTTATAGGGCAGGGCAGCTTTAACCAACACATCCAGTCTCCTCACATTGACTGGACTCCAGGTTGACTGGCTCCAATTAGCTCTTGGAGAGTCATTAGCCGAGGGGTTCACATACTTTCTCCACCCTGCACTGAGAATGTTTACATTATGTTCAATAAAAACATGAAACCATATAATGAACAGAACACGTTTTATGACCAATTTATGCAGGAATCCACTTAATCCCAAAGGGTTCACATAGTTTTTCTTGCAACTGTAGAAATGTTGTGTTATATGTTTGTCAAAATCATTATCTGACTATTTATACAGAATTTTTTATTGTTTATCACATTAGAGGGAGTTTTTCCTCCACTGCTATTAAAATGTTTGATTGGCTACAATTAAAAGCTGCTCTATGTGGGCTTTGTTGGGTTTAGTTGCACAAGGTCTTAAACCTTACTTGTAAAGTACCTTGAGATAACTGTTGTTGTGAATTGGTGCTATATAGATAAAATTGAACTGAATTGAATTAGAGCAAAGACATGTCAGTCCAACAACAGACCAAGCAGACAGACCAAATTCAGACGGTTTGCCAAAACAGCTGACAAACAGAGACATGAGAAAGTTCTCAATCCTTCTTCAAACCCGTCAAAACACTGCGGCTCTCTCCAGCCTGCTGAACCATTAGGAGGCCGTGGCAGGGAGGACTGTGTTAGTCTTTCTTGACTTTTGCCGTTTGCTCAGGATTGCACGTATTAGATGGATCTCACAGGGAATGATTGTTATTTGAGCTAAATATTTACTCCGGTGAATTGGGGTAAGGCACATTAGCAAACACAGAGCCCTGGCAGGGAAATCTTCCAGGTTTATCTGCCTTCCATATCACTGCTAATCCCCATACAGTAATACTTCGTCAGAAGCAGTGAGGCGGGGGAGCATCGGGACTGACGGTCAGGGTCACACTGACGACTGCCCCAGTTCATCTATTACCGCATTAATCTCTATGTGAATATACAAATATATAATTAACGGTATAGGAGCCGGCTGACATCATCTGGTGTACATATTATTGGTAAACTCTACATAATTCATAATGCACTTAACCTCATTCAGAGGAAACATCGTGGAGAGATGGCGCCGATGGGATTTACAGCTGTCTGTCTTGTAAAGCTAATGCCACGCTTTCCTCCCTGTCTGTCTCTCTCCCTCCGCTCAAATTCAAGCATTTGTTAGACTTTTATCCTAGAAAAGCTCGCTTTTATACGTTCAGCCTGAGACTTTAAAGTAAACATTGGAAAGCATTAAGTTTGAGAGCATGACAGCCGCAAAGCAAACAGCTTCCTGTGGGGGCACGGAGGAGGAGTGATTAGACAACTTTTCACTACCCACCCTAATCGTTCCTTTCTGTCTTGTCACTCAGACTATGTCTGTCTTTTCTTCCTTTTATCCTACGTTCTTTCTCTGACTCTCCCTTCCGCTTTTTTTCCAATTTTAAACGCTAAAGTCATTTGTGTTTCTCTTTCTCTTGTCTTTAGATAGCGGATTGATTTCCATTCAACACATCTGCAGGCAGAAAGCAGCCCATTGATTCCGCTTTTTCATTAGCCAAACACTGAGAGGAAAAAGAAGAGGGGTGTAGAAAAAAGTAGAGACTGTATAGAGGAAAGGTGGTGAGAGTAGGAGGGCAAAGAGAATGACAAGGGGAGACTTGTTCCATTAAAAACATTCCACTTATTTTTCATGTTCAGTGAGAACTTATTGATTTGTCTAACAGTGACATTTCTGCACTTTACTCCCCACCTGCTCAACATAATCCTGTATGTCACCTACAATGAATGAATTTTATCTTCACCAAGGGCTGGAAACATATGTGGTAGTTTAAAAGCCTTGGTTTCTCTCTCATGCACATGTTCTGCATGTTGTGCAGGATAATAGCTAAAATACTAGCTTCTTGTATTGATCCCTATAGGAAGGCCCCACCCACTGCTTCTTCCACCGGTAGGTCAGGGCCAGCTGCATAGCAGCACTCCTGGACTTGACAAGGATTCGGTGTCTTGCTCAAGGACACTTGAGACAGACAGTGTTTACTGATACAGTGCTGGTGTCTTTCCGCCAGATCTCCTGATTAAGTATTGTGTTTCTGCTTTGAGCCAGGATCGTTGCTCAGTCGGTCAAAGAGCAAACCGGCCTTCATTTATTTAGTTTATTTAGTTGAAATCTTAAATGATGAATTTCTTAATAATTACAGTACCGTGGCGAACTAACTTATGCTGAACCTTGGCAAGAAGGACATTTGCTGACGTGATGGAATATTCAAATGCATTCTGTCTTATTTGAGTTGTGACAGGTTCACTGAGGAGGCGGAGAAAAACAGAGATGTTTACAGCTGTGGATGCAGCAAAACTGACAACATGGTCAGATGGTCCACCTGTAACGCCAGCATCACTTAACCTGCAGCAGGTGCCAGACGTAGACCAGCCTGAGCTGAGCCATGAGGGAAAGAATTTAAAAATTTTAATCATGAAGCACAAAGTGAACAGCACAGACAGTCCTTTCAGTACCCTGTGTTTATTTCCATCCAAGGAATTAGACAATTAGATAAAGTGATTATTTTTTATAAATATTTTTTCAATACATTTCTTTTAGCAACTCTGTCAGTTTATAACCACATTACCGTCCATGTTTTAGCATAATAGAGTGAGATAAGTAGCAGCATTACAGATTGGTGGGTGTCCTTGTTGAAAGAGTGCGTGAGTGGTTGGTGTTTGGCCCATTGTGCTGCGCCTGTCTGGCAAACGTCCGGGCTCCTTCTATCTGGTGCCATTGACCTCTAATTGTGTCAATGTTGTGTCTGATTATCTAGTACTAGAGAGTCACTAGTGTCACTACTCACAGTAAATAGTTTTATATTTCTGACATGCTGTCAGTTTGGATGTGTATATTATATCCTTTCTTTGAAAAGACACACTTTAAGCCATTCTCATAGTCCTTATCAAAGCTTTAGCTGTTAAACTCTGATTCCAGGGTCAGAGCAGTGGAAAGCTGATGTCAGTGAAATAAAATGCTGACCTTTTACACGAGAGCTATTACGGCAGGTATGCAGCGTCACATGCAGGGTTTGGCCTTTACACCACACTGTTTTATTGAGCAAGTCTCAGCTGTGTGTGATCCTGGCAAAATCCACCAACTACAATGAAATGGCCACAAATTAGAGCATGCTCTTGTTCAGCACACTCAGGGTTAGGGGTGACACAATGATTATATAAATAATGAAATACAGAAAAAAGTTTTCAACACTAGACTCAACTGAGAATCATTGGCACAAATGTTAGTTAAATGGAAAAACGAAATATTTTATTTATTCTGAATTCCATTAACCCAAAAGTATTGAGATGCAGCCATTTTCAAAAATTAAGGAATCTACTTTACTAAAAATATGAAAAAAATATGAAAATACAAAAAAAAAAGCATTCAGTGAAATAATAGTTTATTTACTCTGGCCTGATTTTTCTGTATGCTGTATAAAATGTGAATGACCTGCACATGTGGCCACTGGCCCTGGTTAAAGTACGTACTGTAGTTTCTACCAGAGACTCTACCTTGACATTCACTAACAGAGGCCCCGTGCATGCACAGATCCCAGTCTGCGTGTTTCCAGTACACAGCCCCCATCTACTCTGCCTGTTGTTTTGTTTGATTTGAATCCCCCCCTTCCATATTCTTTCAGCAGTCATTTTCCACTCCAACAGATGCATCGAGCTACAGGGGCTGGTTGCCATTTACCAAAAAAACTACACATCAAGCAAATTGTGTGGCAAGCTTTTATGAGGCTACACAACAGGGAGTGGGGGATGAATCCTGGCTTTTAAAAAGGCCTACTCTCCTTTCCTCTTTCTCTCTCTCACTCACTTGCAGGAAGTAGTTTATCCTTGCCAGTGGTCCCAGAGGCACAGGTATAACACCTAGCTCAGCTGTGCTTAAGGCATAAAAAACATCCACCTTTATCTCACAATAATGTTCCAGTTCTGACTTTATAGCTCCATAAACACATTGCAGTTAGAACATAACAATATCATAGTTGTAAGTAGTCTATGGGGTTTTAAATGTGGACAAACAGGGAGCTGCTAACACATTAAGGATGGTGAAGGAAAGGAAGCAGCAAAGGAAAGAAGGAATGCTGGGAAGGGACAGAGAAGGAAGGAGGCAAGAAAGCATCGCAACAGCAGGAGAACAAGTTGAAAGCGACAAAAGTAAGAACGAGTTTCAGACAAAAGGCAGGAATGAAAAAGTGTGACAGGAATAATTACAGAGAAAAAGGCTAAATGCAATGTATGTGAGATGAAAAACAGCAAACTCAACAGCACATAAGAGATGTTACAGTATTAAAAGTGTACAGGGAGTGGAAAAAGCCAACCATAGCATAAAGCAGAGATGTAGATGACTCAGCTAAAGTGGAAGAATGGAGCTGAGCTGGCCAGATGGAGGTCTACACCCTGCTACAGAGACGTGCTGAAATGTCTTCCCCACATCTGGGACAGCTTTTGTTGCATCTACTCGGCTCCGCTTGTTCGCACCAAGCTCAGCAGTAATGAGCTGTTTCTCAGTGTGGAGCTTCCTTCATTTTGTTGTCAATTAGAAATTGGCAAAAGTCATCATGGGTTCATGCTGGTACAGAAGCTTTCATTCAAGAGAACACAACAGACTATAATGATTCACTGATTAATAGTGATGGGCACTAATTATATGCATAATGTGCCATGATGGCTGTTAAATATGATTTAAAAATATTCAAATCAATCAAATCTCCCACTTAGGTTGTTCTAAATTGTGTCAGGCCATACGTGATGTATCAGGTCCATGTAGTACGTATAGTGGGTCCAGCATTTACAGAAAATATGTCGTTTTTTTACATAAACACAAAGCAAACAACTGCTAAAGTAACCTACTCCCTACACGATGTTACTGGCTGCGGTATTTACTAGTCACGAAATGTTGCCGCTTTGAGAATAAAACTGCAGGTGACTGTTTTGATGAGTGACGCTGGTTTGCCAATAAACTGGAGGTAACACTCTTATTCTCTTATTTGTAACAGTCACATTTTCATGCCTGCATTTTCACAACACTAAAGTAGCTCCATAAAACAAAAAAGGCACTGAATGCTCAGTACAGATGAAGAGAATGGCAGAACTGGTCATCCTAACCACAAATATAAAAACAGACGTGACTTTTGTGTAACTAAATGATTGCAGCTCGGTGTAGACTTCCCTAAATGAAATTATTTATTCGTTTGGAGATCCTCCATTAGGTTTCTGATGTTTGCTTTTTTTGAGCGAGTGCAAGCTGTTTTCCTGCCGTTGGTTGATGAATAGAAATGGATGGGAAGGTGTTAGCAAAGCCCACCTGGCCTCGACTCAAAATCCCTGTTTCACCTCGCAGCACAAGCTGTGTGGGTGCCTGTTAAGCATTAGCTCTGGCATCTGAGGTATTTCGTATGGCAAAGATAAGAAGTTAGCTGCTGCAGTGTTCTCTGCCGTAGAGACTCAGGCCTATTAGCGTGGCACTGTGCCATCTGCTGTGTAAGCCACATTAGTTTGGGGGTCACCCATTAATCCCCTTCACTTTGTTCTTAGAAACCGGTTCTTCTTAACTGGTGTAGGTGTGCTGCCACGGACCATTTTATGTTAATTGGCTGGTGATTTTTGAGTAATTAACAAAAATGAACATCAAAAAGAATCATGAAAAAGGAATTTGCTGTTCAAAGTTGATATTATATAACGGACAAAGAATCACGTAAGAGTGCAAAGAAAAGTTTTTTAAAACCCATAACTGCTTTCGCACGCAGTTCTGTTGGCTTATCCACCGAAGTTTTGCACTGTTTAGGCTATTTAATTTAGACTAGCTTGCATTGCAGTAGCATGGGAGGCTTTAGCCAGGAGCACTGAACACCATTTTATGAATAATTGGACAACCTACTTTTAAATATATGTGACCCACATTCTTGTCTCTGTGCAATTTTACTTTTTTGTCCAGTCAGATATTTCAGTGATTGAGTATTTAATGCAACACTGTTAATATTAGAGATTAGGTGAATGATGTTATTATTGTTCTTGTTGAAAGCATGTGATGAGATGGGCTTTAACGCCACACACATACTGGTTTAAAGACTCGTTTTGAAAGCTCACTTGAACTCGGTAGCAGTTTGTGAAGGAATCATCCCAAAGTTACATTTGTAGCTTCCCTGGATTACGATTAAACATATATCAGCAGCACAGCAAAGCAAAGACATTTTTTACTTGTTTAATTATGCTCTGGTTGCAGCATGTAAACAAAACAGCAGTGTCAGCGATCAATTCATGCCGGGGCGTGTTGTGATATTGACAAAATGTTCTGCTGTTGCTTTCTTTTACTTCAAGCTAATACATTTATTATAAAGCTCTAAAATTAGAGCAGCATGGTGTACTTCCTGAATTCACACTGGTTATCTTAGCTGTGACAGGGAACATCACAAGTAATGCAGCAGTGACACAGCTGTTTGCATTACAACTTAATCATCATATCTTGTAATGTCACATATTTCAGGATGGGAGTGGAAACGTATACTGTAGTGTTTTCTGTCAGGTTAATTTAAGTGGACACTTGGGAAATAAAGTATTTTCTTAGCCAAAATAATCCAAACATGTGAAACCCTTTAAAGTGACCAACAGATCACAAACATGCTGGACCACTACACAACATCCTTACTCATCAATACTGCCCTGCAGTTAAACTGCTAATGAAACAACTCAGCCCTGGAAGTTGTTCATCCAGTGTGTCACACATGATTGGACCAGACTCTTCTACTGATCACAGCTCAGTTTTAAGCCCTGACCCCACATCACAAAGCTCTGTTCTTTTGAGTTGAATCACTGCAGATGATTTCCCCCCTCTTGGAATAAATGCATGTTTGTGGCCTGTAGGCTTTGTCCAGTATTTAATCGAGTGAAATAGCCTGAAATAGAACAATCTGGTATCATTGTTCAGTGTTCTTTGCATGGAGGCTGTCATTTGTCTTGAGACAAAAAGCTGGGAGGAACTAATGGACGTTACATTGGCCTCCTGGCTTTGTCCTGGCTGGACTGAGAAAAGCTAGAGTTGATGAGCACACACACACAAAACGCACACACGCTCCCGTCCATTTACACGCATACGCAGTAAGAGTTTGGTTGTGACCAGCATGTAGTGTTGTATCAGTGACAAAGTTGGAGGAAGGCCAGACACGATGACAGCCACTGGCAACAGGCGGCTGCTGTGGGAGGAGATCGCAGCAATGGAAGGCATTCTGCTGCAAACACACATAAGCATAAGTCCACAAATATATACTCATAGACTATGTTGTGTATGATGTGTAATGAAAATGTAATGAACCCAGAAACACACACACACACAGATGCCCTGGGCTGAGGGCTTGGCACAGCAGAGTAGATAGATTAGTGTAATAGTCTCAGCCAAGGCAATCATCTGCCCACTGTAGGGCTTCAGATACTGGCAGCAAGATCCGGCTCAGACACAAAGAAATTAGCCACAATGAATGAGTCAGTTTGGATGAGTTCACAATGCTAACGGCATAACAAAGTCAAGAAAGGAAACCCACTCAGTTGCATGAGAGTGTGTTGGAACAGGGCACGTCTGTTGTCAGTGTCTTCATTGTTCTGTGTCTGTGGCAGGTTGGTCACGGTTCCTCCTCCGTCATATGTACGTACTGTGGAACGTTAGATGGACTTAGTGTAGTTTGAGTCCAGGAGTGACTCCTGTAGTTGATGGGCTCTCAGAAGCAACATTTTTAGGTGAAAGAAACGTATTTATGTGGAGATGTGGCGAAGCAGCAAACACGGCCTGAAGCGCTGTAAATAATTGGTACCATTCATAGATTTTCTAGCAAAACCCATCTAGTGTCTCCTAAACTCAACACAGAAGCATCCTCCAAAACAAACGCTTTCACTATAAAAACAATAAATACTGTAAATATGTGGGTAATAGTAGGAGTTTATTTATGAGGCGTCTGTCCACAGTCACTGGTAACATATGTAGCATCTAATTTACATAAATACCAGGCAAATCACTGACGATGTAAGATAAAAATGAGTCAGGTTTAGAAGATCCCAACATGCTGTCACTGTTTGTAATAACAACAAGAGTAATTGCTCAACTTTTCTCTCCGTCTCTTTTCCATAGCGGTAGATCGTCTGCTGTGTCCTATACTGTTGGATGTACGATACATGTTCTGCGCTTGTATCGGTGAAACATCACAGGAAGCTCAATCTGTGCAGCTGCTGGGACTCTGCAGATAATGGAAACACATTTGCCGTGGTTTTCTAGTTTTGCTCTTTTTTCCCTCACAGGTGTTACTGCAGCACTGAAAGCTGGATAGAGAAAATGGAATATTTATAACACATCCACATTAGCTTCACCACACACACAAACCACAAATACACACAGCTGCGTGTCACCAGCTGGTGTGGCTGTAAAACTAGAGGCCTTGATGATATTTTAGTGGTGTAGGTTCAGATGATGCTACCAATTCCAACAGAATAGATTGGTTTACTTTTCTCCCATGCTGTGTGTAGGACTGTCCAGGTGCTTTAAAGGGCGACTCCACCAGAGTTTACATGCAATATACACGAACCTGCCGACCGAATGTGAATATTATGCTTTTGTGATTATTATCCATTCAGACTACAAACCGTCTAGGAAGCAATATGATGAATGTCGTCGTAGGTCTTCACCTTTGACCTTTGATTTTCAGCATCAACATTACTCATATCTAAAAGTGATGCGCCCACTTTTTGTCTTGATTTGTTTGATGAGTACGGTACTGTTTGCATGTACAAGTCTAGCTGCTTGTTTCTGAGCTTGTAGGCGCCAGTGACATTCACACCAACCATTAACTAGCTCTTGAATGTCAATCTATTCCTGTGTGTGTGTGTGTGTGTGTGTGTGTGTGTGTGTGTGTGTGTGTGTGTGTGTGTGTGTGTGTGTGTGTGTGTGTGTGTGCCAAGCTTCACCATCATAGCAAAAGAGAGAACACATGTGGTCAGCCAGCGTGGACGGTCCTATTAGTATTCATGGGGTCATATATGCTCTTTCTCTATCTCACACGCTTACAGTGAGGTGTTATTCCACTGAGGGCTCACTAATGACCTCGCGCTACAGTCGTTCCATCACTCCTAATACTAACCATTAAACCTTAACATTTCTCCTAACCTTCACTTAACTCCAACTTTAAACCAGATGCTTAACCTGGCCAAAATAGCCCTTTGCTCCCACACACGAGGCCGTGAGCCGTGAACTAGCTGCCCTCTTCGGTTTTAATGAGGAATTTCATTAGCATTTTAATGAGGAAATCCAGGAAAGCTGACAAGCCATTCTAAGGCAACTGAAGGACAAACGTGCAAATCCTGTCGTCAGTGTGACAAGTGTCCAGTGAGGACTAACCAGCTTGTGATTGACTTAAAAATATTTGCATTTCACATTTCATTGTGAAACACAAAGAGCTTGTTGTGCTGTAGTTGGAACACACAGTGATTTTATACGCAGTGGAGGTCAGGATGTTCATTCTCCGCCATCCGTTCTTCAGCGTTGTGGTATTTTCCATTCAGCTTATTTGTCCTGTTTCAATAATGTATTCTTTTCAGGTTTTATGTGTTTTTTAAAATGTTTTTCCTTTTCTGCGAATGCAGAGAAATAGTCAAGAAAGGAATTCTTCATCTTTATTAATCCTCCCTCTTTGCCTCCTCTGCTCGTCCTCAGAATGATCCCCCCATCAAGCAAGAACTTCCTGGTCAACAACCTGGCAGCAGGCACCCAGTACGACCTTTGCGTGCTGGCCATCTACGATGATGTCATCACCTCTCTGACAGCGACGCGTGTGGTCGGCTGTGTGCAGTTCACCACAGAGTCAGAGTACATGCGGTGTCATTTTATGCAGTCGCAGTTCCTCGGCGGGACGATGATCATCATCATTGGAGGGATAATAGTGGCCTCGGTGCTCGTTTTCATCATCATCCTGATGATACGGTACAAGGTGGGTCTCTCCGCTGCTGCTGCTCGTCATCCGCTCCGTCCAGACAGCGCACGGAATTAAAGACAGAGCTTTTCATTATGTGGGCAGATATTCACACGGCAGCCATATACTGATTAACTGACACACTCGTTATTTTTTAGTGTTGCGGTGCTGTCGGGGTGCAGCCTGCAACATAAGGAACCTTATTACTAAGAGCTGTGTGGCAAAACATTAACACTTGCATTTATCACTGGTAATTAACAATTTAACATTAACACATTATGTATGTATGTTTTTATGGTCATATACGGTGCAACATAAAAGATTATTATTATTATATAAATGAGCAGACAAAATAGGTGAGTTTGATGAATTGTCTAATTTTTTTATTAGCTTTTGGCGTCAACAACAAACAAATTAATACTATAGAGATATTCGAATTCTACTACTTCTCAACCCTCTAATGAACATTTTTCCATATTCTTGCGTGAACACAATGACGTTCTCCTGGCGATTAATAACATTTATTGACCTCATTAAAAAAAAGTGGATTGAAGGCAACTGTAATGAAAACACCAAAACAGCCATTTTAGCGTATTAAAAGAACAAATCCTTCCTCTTTGATTCTGTCTTTGCTCAGGTGTGTAACTCTGGTGAGGGCGGTAAAGGCGTTTCCCTGTCAATGACCAACGTTCACTCGCAGACCAATGGGCAGCAGTCGCAGGGCTGCTCTGTGACTCCCAGCGCCTCCAAACACGGCTCCGTCGGATTAGACGACCTCTCAGGGGGCACAAAGAAACGGAGTGGAGCAGCAGGAGGAGGAGGAGGTGCAGGCAAGGATACGATGACTCAGTCGTCCGAGTCATCCCTGCCTGACTGCTCCACGGCTACGTCGGTTCTCAGCCAGACATGGACCGGAAGAAGCCCAACAGCTGGAACCGAGGAACGTGAGAAAGCAAGTGAGGAACGGGCTCAGGCTGTTGTCTTGTCGCCCACCGCGTCCAAGCCGAAGAGGAAACCCGCTCCGGGTAAACCGGGCTCAGTCTGCTCCAACGCATCGGCTACCTACGAAAATCTTCCCTCCTCCTCCCCTCGCCCTCCTTCCTTGTCTTCCTCCACTGCTTCCTCTGCCCTTCTTCCCTCTTCCACTCCTTTGGAAAACCTCAACAGCAACCGTAACAACTCCACGTGTCTCAACCAAACGCCACCTCCGTTGGCCCCGTCCCCTTTCTCCAGCCCTCTGGCCACGCCGAGCCCTGTGCCCTCCATCCGATTTAGAGAAACGCCCATCCTGCGCCGGGCTCCTTGCACTGCATCCTCCTCCACCAAGTACCAGACTCTCCCTGTGGAGGAGGGAGGAAGGAGCAGGGCAAGGAGGAGGTACTCGCTGACTGAGGGAGGCTCTAAGACTCACGCGTCCCATCTGAGAGGAGGAGGAGCGCCAAAATTAGGGCGCATAATGCGGAACAAAAGGAGCCAATCAATGAGCGGGATGCTGCTCCATAAAGACAATGATGAAGACTCAGAACAAGGACGCTGTGATTCAGACTGGATCCTAGAAAGCACGGTTTGAACTAGAATGAGACTATGATGCTAAAGAAACTGGTTTATTCATTATTGTTTATCTTTTGTATGAGGCCACGTCTGAGACTGTGTATGTGTGTTAGGATGTGTGTTTTCAGTGTGTACGCGTGTTGATGTTAGTTGTGCATGGATTCTTGACTTGGAGTGTGTTCTGTCTGTCAGCCATTTTTATTCTTCATAACTTTTTCTCCACAACTCTTTGTATTCAGTTTACACAGTATCTGTTTTACAGTCGTTCATTCAGCGGGTGGAATAACTTGCCTTGTCTCGTAGCGTCCTCGAGTGGTGTCGTTGGTTCCACTTTATAGCACAAACGAAAACAAGACAGCCGGCTCGCCGCGTCATTTCCTGATTCACACTCACGAATCTGAAAAGGGAATTATTACAGGAAAAAAGAGGAACAATGATAAAAAACAATACAAAACTGAACAGTACCCCACTGTTATCAATCACACACCCACAGTAAATCTGTGTTCATAACCGTGGCAAGAGAATAGCAGTCTGTGCCTTCTTTTGCAGTAACAGACCTTCTGACAGATGATATTACCAGACTTTGGACTCCACTACAGCTCCGTGACTGAGAGAATGCGACGGAGGGGGCAAACTAACGAAGAGGGATTTCACACATAGCCTTTTACCTACTGAGGAGTGCAGATGTTTTGTTGACATGTAGACAGACACAGACTGGGACAAATGCAGCAAACAGATAAGGACCTCTTATGAAATTGATATTTTTTAATGGGAAGAATAAACAAAAAGATAAAAACCTTGTGAGCTTTTCACTGACATTGGTTTACTGCGGCCTGTGTTGGTCACAAGCTCCTGGATTCTGTACAGAAAAAGACAACATGTACTGTGTTGTTATGTTGTGTAAAATAAAAAAGGATGAAAACAAAAGCTGGAAACAGTTCCTCCTGCATCTTCAGAACGTCTCTTCAGACACGGCTGCGTCTGCTCTCTGTGTCGGAGCTAAAGAAACGCTGCGTTTCAGTGCTCACACTTCTTCCTCACGGCCTGTGAGGCTTTGACCACACTGGCCACTTTATTAGGTACAGCTGTAAAGGCCAGTTCAATCCGACACAGGAGCTCTGCCATGAATCCTACTTTTATTAGATTGTAATGACCTGAACAATAAACATTTAGTGGAATTTTTACCAAATTCTGACCTTGTAAATACAGAATTAAAGGAGTGTATTGAATTGAATTAGGCTCTACTGCTGTTGCTACTAAAGTGGACAGTACGCGTGTTTGTTAAGTGATGAGACATCCATAGAAGCTAAATTTACCATCTTGTGGGTGTTCGCCTTCACCATGTCAGCTTGGAGTTATACTCAGCAGGTTATCCACGAGTCCAAGTGGATGTTTGTGCCAGATGTAATTAAATTCCTACCAGATGTTCCTGACTAACAATCAGAAACACATAAAGCCTCTGGTGATTAGGCAGAAAACACAGAAAACCTGTTGAGTAACACAAACATGCAGGTGGATAAAAGCGTAGCAGCAGAGGGGGCAGGACGTTAGCTCTCTATAAGCTCTCATACGCTTACACAACTCGCTGTGTAACGTGAGCTGGTTCTCTCTCCACTTAACTCAAACATGGTGACTAACCGGTGTCTTCCTTCGGCCGGTTTGGATCAGCACCATTCAGGCGACATGGGCGGATGCGTCGGAGGCCGATGCTGCTCCTGGTATTGAAGACAGACTGAAAGTACCGTAGTCTGTTCGAATGCTTCGGCTTCACACCACAAACAAACCTCATCTGCATGTGATTGGATCACAGCCTCTTACTGCACAGGCGCCCACACAGTTTGTAATAATTGATATGTAAAATGTAATATTACTTTTATGTGAATACGTTATTTGATATATTTACACACACTTATCAGGGACATACCGTTTTGGGCTTCAGGTTATTTCTTTTTCTGTGAGTGATCACACTGTAATCCAGTGTCTACAGCTAATGTTGTGCTTAGTTCCACCTTCGTGATGTGTTCGTCAGGCTTCTGGTTGGATACGTGACCTTTCTTTGTTTCTTTATTTGACCTGACTCTTAAGCACAGATCTTTAATCTTTGACAGGTTTGAGGTCCTGAATCTGGTGAGGTTGTACCGAAAGCTTAACGTTTGCCTGCTTTATTTATTCCACAGCCAGCTCTGCTGTTTGGGGTCATCGGGGTTCAGAGTTTCACCTTTACATCCGAGCAGAGACATTAAAAGGTGTGTTTCTGCTTCACATAAACTGTTTATTAAGTCTCTCTCCTCTCACCTCTGCTGACAGTAAACCTCAAACAAGCTATAGTCTGCGTTCACAGACCAGCACCCACAGCGAGGGGGTGACCCGTGGGCCACAGGCAGTATGGGTAAAGTCACAATGTGTTAACATCAATGCAGGAAATTGATTTGCTTTGCAATTAAATTACTGAACATTCTTTGACGTGAAGCAGATCTGACAGGCGGTGGATGGACGTTCTCACTTCAATTACCAAACATTGCTGTTTTAATAGGGTAAATTGAATTGACTGAAGCAGTGATGAATCCTTACTGACCTTTCTGAGGATATGTGAGTGTTTGTTCTGTGTTGCTGGGCTCCTACGGGGCCTTTGGGTGCAGTTATTAGTAGTGAAGTCACATGTTTTACCCTGGCAAACTTGTTTAATTAAACAGAGTGAGATACAAATCCCAACTCCTGTGGGATTAAAGGCACATCCACCCCCTGCTACTGCGCTCCACTATCACATTCAGGTCCTCTGCTGGGGTTCACATTTCAATAGCTGATGACGGAAGCAGACATGAGGTGAATGTTTAAACAGACACCTGAGTCACTGCAGAGTAACACAAGAAGATGAGAGGGGAAACAATTTCCTCCCACCGTTCTCTTTGTGTCATTGGACTGAGACGTCCTGCACAGCTGCCCCATGCAGCCACAGCAGTGAGCGTCACAGACGTCCTGGTTTATGCCTCCTTCGCTGACCTTGTAATGTCTTTCTTAAGCTGGTACTAGTAAGAGGCTTTAATAGAGAAGATCCCCACTATGTCCTTCTTTCTCGTTTTCTTTCCCTTTCATTACCTCTCGCTTTCCTTCTCCCTCCTTCCACCTCGCTTTTAAATGTCTCCTTTATATCTTTGAGGATTTAGCAGCAGCTCTTGGACTGCACTGTGAGTGATGGTTTGTGCAACAGTGGAAGCTTAAAATGATAATCTGTGCCTATTACGCTGCATTTCTGAACGCATCCTGAAAAAGGTGCACAGCTAATGAATAAAGTTTTGTTGAAGACTCCAGAGGGACGTAATCTGTGACTGGGGAGGAGAACCTGGCAGAACATTCTAATAAGAGGCCATGTGCAAGCCTGTGAGTGACAAATACAGAGGACATAAACCCGCAGATGAAGCCTCACATTAACAATGTGTAGGGGAGTAGCTCTGCTGGGCCTTTACGATGTATTTTGTTGGTTTTAAGTAAAACGGTCCCTAAACAGATGAGGCTGTTAACACTGTGTTGATGGTGGTTTCATTATTTTAATGATCCTAATTCAGCTAATTGTTGGAAGCTGAACTGCTCATATTCCTCATAAGGGTCAATCAGGCGAGAGGCGGTGTGGTAGTAAGTATTTAGTTTAGATTTATCAGTAACTCTTTACTGCTGGGTGATGAACTACAGTATCTGGCACCACTGACTGAACCTCCATTCTGCTCACAAAAGAGTCTACACAACACAATTCAATGTAAAACGCTGTAATAGCCAGCGCACAGACCCACAGAAGGTAAAACCATTAAAAGCCCAGTGTGACGCAAGCCTGGAAGCCTGTCCAGCTCTAAGAGGTCACAGGGAAGTGTGTTAGTGCAACACTGTGTCGTTGTCGCCGATGCTAAAATTAACATTACATAAGCCTAATAAATTCATTATTAGGCTGACATATGTGGACCACAGACAGAATTCACATTTTCACACATGCATCTGACCTGTTGTGTTAATTGATACTTAACGCTAAATTACATAGTTCTTTCCTGGAAAGATTCCAGGAAGTGATTAGTAATTAATGGCCCCATGAAATAATGGGTTTTGTGTGTGTGTGCGTGTGTGTCTGTGTGTGTGAAGCGCACAAGAAATCCAGGTTGGGCTCCTCCACTACAGTATCAGAATCAGATCGTGTTCTCTGTATCAGCTTCCTCCTATGCCATTCATATGGTTATATGAGCATCAGAGCAGGTGGAGCTTGCATTGTGGTTTTGAGCGTGCACTCGCGCGCACACACACACACACACACACACACACACACACACACACACACACACACACACACACAGGCATATCTTGTGGCTTTGCAGTAGATTTCCCATTCAGAATAATCTGTGCCTTCAGGGACTGTGGTGTTGTATAATGAACTGAACACTAATTACTCTGCTCTGTGTGTGTCTGTGTGTGTGTGTCTACCGTTTCTCGTGAAGAGGTGCTAAATGAGGGTGTGTGTGCTGGCTGAACTTTGTTGATGTGTGCAGCAGGTACAGGAGGAGGTAGATCGGAGGTAGACGTGTGTGAAGGGAAGGTAACGTAGATTTTGTGATGGAACCCTGGTTTAAACAGTGAACTGTGTGATTTTGCATAAACGTCACTTTGGTACCAAGTAGAGGAACAAACACTGATGTGTTATATGAAAAGACTGACACGTTGCTATCACACAGGTTTCTGTCCTCCAGCGTTCAGACCATGGATGTCAACGTGAATAGATGCTTTAATTCCCAGTCAACTTCTACATGACCTGAATGGTGAGTTTGTTTACTGTGTTACATTATATTTTGCTACTGCAGTAGAACCAATACTGAACAGTGACATTTACATAAGCTCTTATAGACTCTCACCTCACAGGGGGAGACAATGAAAATGAGCTTATAGTTTTCTTCAAACATTTCCCATGACAGCACTGGGTTTAGTGAAATTACAGGCAGACTTACGCATACGTTTTAATTTGCATTTTCAATTTGCAAATGTTGCATAAATGTTCTCAGAAAAAGTCAAAATATCACAAATTGTTTTTCTGCTTGACTGGTGTAAAGTTCTATCAGGGAGCATCTGATTCAAATGTTCACTGAAGCCTTTTGCGCAGCAGATGAGATGAAAACATTTCCCACCAAATGAGACATAAAGTCTGTGTCGACTGATAAGAAGCTACAATCCTCCTCCAATTAACACATGTATCACAAGGTGGATGGAGAAATTGAAGAGATTGATGATAATTAGTAACTAAACTAACCCAGAATAAGAGCAGGGTGAAGCAATGGCAAACAGATCAGTGATAAAATTAAATATCAAAGTACAACAAAGTTTAAGAAACCTCAGACTCAGTTCTGACCCATGTTATTGTGGAATAGTAGGTTTCATGCAGAAAACAAGCTTAAATCAAAGCGTCTATTTTTAGATTTGATGTATTTTGCCGCCTGTAGCTCGAAGCCAGCTCATCCTCACATCTCCGTGAGTGTGACGACACATTGTAGCCGAGCACAGGACCATCCTGTTCTCTTAAAGCTGCTCTAATGTGTCCCTGGTAAAAACAAAGAACAACTAAATACACGCTGTTGCTCTGGGTTGCTGCTACTGCTGGAGCTTGACCTGCCAAGCAATTAGTCACTCAGCTCAAGCCTTAAACTGAGTGTGCGGTTTTAAAATAGGAGAACAAACCCCTTCCTGCAGGGCCATGCTCTGTGGAGGTTGTCTGGCTTGCTCATGCGCGACGAAATGTTGTAAATCAGAGATGGAGCCGTGCGCCAAATACACTTAAGAGGCTTTAAGGTGTGAGGGGAGCGACAGAGGGATGAAAGGACGGGGGAGGCGTTCGTACGACCCGTGAGACGCTCTTTCATCCACTTCTCCACCTTTCCCTACCACAGTACCTGATCCAACCACACCATGCTGCCTGACGTTTCATATATACCACTCCCTTCTCCGTGTCAGGGAGGAAGACACGAGAGAGACGAAGAGGAAGGAGAGAGGCTTGAGAAAGGAGGGATGGGAGAGAGGCAGGAGGTAATATGAGGTGAAGAAGCAAGGAGTATTCTATCAGTAGAGTAACTAGAGTATGATTCCCCACACACCTGCGATACAGTAACAGCCAATGCAACGCACGCACTGCGTATATGTGTTGGGTTGAAAAGCCTCCAAGGATCTTCTAAAACATCCCCATACAGTAAGTAATGGCTGAGTAGGAGTCAGGAGACTTCCTGTGTTTAATCATGTGAAAACAGACCTGACCCTTCACTGAAGCCACAGGATGCAGGTCAAAGTGAAAGAAACCAGTCCGACCTGCAAAGCGCTACAGCCGACTAGACCTGTTATTTGCTTCCCTCCACCTTTACCTGGGTCAAAAAGATGGAGGTACAGTGGGAAGTACTGTACGTCTGCAGGACACTGTGAGCTTCTGCTCTGGCTTCGACTGTCCCCTGGAGAAGCTGTGGGCCAGGCAGTCATTTACATTTCACGTGAACCGGCATGTCAGTATTTATATGATGTATGTACAAATTGAAAACCTTGTATCTGTCACAGCTTCACTGACAGCGTTTAACAACTCTTCACCTTGGTCTGACTATTCCACCCGGTGCTTAGGATCAGCTCTGCTGTATCGCAGTCGTCCTGTCTCTGTAGACTAGAACTCAGGAGTAAAACCTTCAGGGTCATTTGAGTCTCAAAGGGTCTCTGGTTGACTGGGAAGATCAGGCTTCCTGTGATGGCTGACTGCGGACGAAGAAGGTTTAATGTGCTGCAAAATTGAATTTGCTCATGGACTTTTTAGCCCTGCTGCTAAACTGTATGCTGCGTTGCTCAATTAGCTGCTGGCTGACACCATGCACATGCTTGTTTACTTTCCCAGCTGAGAAGGAGGTGAGCTCGAACACAGAGGCACGGCACAAAAATGCTAGAGCGAAGTAAAAACAACCGACGGGGGATGTACCACCACGTGGAGCGATCAGGCTCCAAAAAACCCCAAGAGTTTAAAGGCAGAGCAGTAGGTTTTACAACCTTTAGAGCAAAACCTCAAGGAGTATTCATGGAAGAGTTTGATAGACAAAGGAGGAGGAAGGAAGAGTGTAAACATACTGAACCGGGGGTTAAACGCGTTGTCAAAGAGGACGAGGAATCGATGGCGAGGTGGCGATGAAGGAATAAAATACGTGGCATGAGTAAACAGAGAGCGTCTCCTCCCAGCCCCTCGTCTCACGCGTCCCCTCCCTCCTCAGAGCACAGGCAGCTCTCACCAATTTACTCCACTCTGCACTGGGGCCGGTCATCAGTCCCCCTCCTGCCAACGGATGAATGGAATGAATGGTAAGTGGAAAATGTTTAAATAGAAAAAGGAGCCGAGTCGGATACACTGATAGACTGACAGCGAGAAGGAGAGGGGGCGTGAAAAAGATGCATGAATACATGTTTTTAAAGTAGAGTTGACTGTCGAGCAAAGACTGGTGGTTGTGATGTGAGAAGGAGAGGATGAAAGGAGCAAGACATGTTTTTTAACCTTGGTGAACACCCAGCAACCAGTCAGAGAGATGGGGATGGGGGGGGGGGGGGTATTCCTCAAGGACAGCACATGTGGCCAAAGCCCCAGTTTATCCATCTTTGGATGAACCAGCTCAACCTGAGGTTCATGTGTGATATGTTAGATGTGTTGCAGCCCCTTTATAAAAACAACACCCTACGCGGGTCTTGTTGAGGGGATTCTCACTAAGAGGAAAACCCTCACTAGGTAATCGGTGACACCTGGGACAGAGCCTCCAGTGGTTGGACGAGGTAGTGATGATTTTAAATGAGATTAAAGGAGATCTGCACCAGAGGGGTGGTGCCCTGCGTGACGTGAAACCAGGTGCTGCCGTGTGTGGGTTCGCTGCTGTGTGTGTGCGTAACCGGCAGGTCACCTGACGATCGGTTGGCGGATCGGGAGCAGTGTTCTCGATACCTTTTGTGCAGCCTTGTGCCATGTTTTTGTGTTACTGTCTGCCATATTCTTTGGGGTGTACCACGTCTTCTCCTGTTCATGGTTCTTGTTCGTTTTGTTTTCAGGTAGGTTCTTAGCTTGTGGGACTTCAGACACGGCTTTGTTTGTTAATTTGGCCTCGGCTCACCCTGAAAGTTGTTGTGTGTTTTTTTCTGTGTTTGTGTTTGTTTGCTTCATTTCGTTTTGGCTTTGTGCGTTTGCGCGAGTGAGGATGAGTTTGATCTAGATGAGTTTACGTGCCACGCGAAATTGAATCGTTTGCTCCAAGGCTGATTTGTTGTTGATTTTTTTGGGATATGATGGTTCCTTTGAATGTTAGGAAGGAAGAGTTTAACCCTTGTGCAGCCTTCGAGGGGTCAAAACGACCCCACTGTAAACTAGGAGGCTCCAAAGCTCAAAACACACACAAGGGTTGGATCAAACAGCCTTCGTTGGGTTGGGTGACGACAGGTGGATTTCATTTGCTATTATCACTTGCTAATTTACTTCACTATCATTTATCATTGTGTATTTATAATGATGTTTACATTAGGAGGCATTTTACTTACTAAGAACAATCAGTCACATCACCTACGTTGACAGCTCTCGTTCTTGTACAGTTCTGCGAGTCCTCCATCCCACCACCAATACTTAGCTCAGTTTTGCTTCCCTCACGCAGCAGTTCACACATCACCGTTCCACCCCTACAACCAAGGCTCCGTCTCTCGTTGGGAGACGTTATCAGTGTTGTTCCTCGCTCCCTGCTGTGCTGAGCCGAGTATGAATGCCGTGCATAACCTACATCGACGTAATCCAGTCGCCACTGGACGTCAATGTTTAGGTCAGCAAGGTCCACAATCAGGACCATAACAGCCTGATGTAGTCAGAATGAGACATTCACATCTTCCAGGAGTTGACGGGCGTCTCCAGCTGAATCCACTCACGCAGCTTCCATCATGGACACAGGCTCAGGTTCCCTCACGTTGTTTATGCTCAGTTTACACGGCCATCTTGCACTTTATAAATCACAGTCTCCATTGACTCATTGTATCCACAAGTAAGCACAAAGCAATCATCAACCCACCACCTACTCGTGCAAGGTGGAGATAATACAAAGAAACCCTCAAAGCAAAGCTGATGAATACAACCCAAACAAGTCCCACCAGCTGCAGCTGCAGAATATATTTCACCCACCAGTCACTGCGAAGTGTGAAGACACGGTGAGACACAAGTAAAAAGCTGCAAAACAGAGCAGGGCAGAAATGAGAGGATGCTTTCAATAGGACACTTCTGAAAGGCAGAAAGAGACAGTGTGCAGCAGGAACAAATGTGTGGAAGTATAGCGTCGACGAGAGCAAGAGAAGAAGAGAAGAAGAGACGGGTCTTTGACAGGAAATAGGGAAGAGGCTGCTTAGAGCAGTTGCTGGGATCAAAGTGTCTTGAGTCGACTATTTATTTTGTCAATCCAATATTTCCTGATGCAGGGCAAGCGAGTGAAGGAAGAGGATCAAAGTGCAGCGGTTTGCTTTGCCGTGCGTCTGTAATGTTAACTCTACAGGTCGTAATGGGGCGCAAGGAAAACATCTAATTACTAGTATTGGATTTCTGTTTGCGTGTGAGTAGCACAACATTGCAGCGAATACGTATCACACGTTAGAAAGTTGCTGTAGTGGTTTTCCTCCTTTTCTATATGTAGAACAATCTCTAAACAAATGCTTTTATACATGATAATGCAGACGATGTCACTTCCTACGTCCGGTTTCCTGTCTGATCTAATGAACTTTTGTCCTGCCTTGCAGTGATTTGGTTTTTGGTACATACTGGTTTGTTCATTCATTTAGTTATTTCCTTCCTAACGTAACTTTGTGTTTAAAGTTACTTTGATAGCTTGTTTGGTACCTTAGTTGCTGCCCTCCAGTGGTTTTCAGTTTTCGAGTTTCATTTGATTGCTTGTGCTTTTTTGATTCTGCTTCTTGATTCTGTTCGGGGCTGTGGAACCAGCACAACATTAAAAAGGTGATCAGTGAAGTTAAAAGTGACACGAATTAACATCTTCTATGTGTAACATGGTCTACATTTGTATTCCAGTTATGCCAACTAAGGCCCAGCAGAAAAGAAGAACCAGGACAAGTCGGGGACATTCAGAGCTGCAGCCTTGACAACATCATCCATCACTGTAAAACTGATAACTGTGGTTATTCTTCTTACTTGACATCTGAATGCCACATATTTCTATTCCACTAGAACTAAAAGTAAAAAAAAAAGCCACTGTACGAATTATCCAGTTTTACCCAGTTAAGAAATGTGCAACACAGAATCTACTAAACATTTAATGTGGCAGCAAAGTGCTGCAGTGTGTCTGAGACGTTTTCAGGCTTCTTGAAAATAATGGAAACCTATGACGCCTGTGCAGTAAGTTAATCCTGCAGCAGCAGACTGTAGGAGCTTGTGGTAAACAAAGCAGAGGCTTTGGGATCTTCACTGGCGTCATTAGCTGTATGAAACAAGAAAGGTACCAGTGTGGCGCTTTAAACCGGGTCATTGTTCTAATAGCTGTCTACACTTATTTGTGCGTTTGTGTTTTTTGAAAGTGTAGTGACAGTGATGTAAGTACTGCTGCTGGCAAAAGAACAGAGAGAGGCTGAGACAAGACAGACACACGGAACAGGAAGAAGAAAGCGAAACCACATCTTGGCTGAGACGTTGTCACTAATGCTCTGCTTGAAAACACACCTCCTTCAGTCTTCAGCTCCTACTGACCCACCACTGAACCCACAGAACGTAGAAATACTTCCTTGTCTTTGAAATAACATCCAACTCGGTGCAATGCAGAGCAAATGAAACACGGGGCCTGTGAAAGTATAAAAGTATGGTTTTGTTTGTAGTTTTAACTGCATGGATTGTTTCTTTGTGTCCACATTGTTCTATTTGTCGAGGTGTGTATATGCACGTCTCTTCAGATAATTGTTCTATTGCACGACCCAATGTTGACTGAGCTTTATATCATGTCATATTTATTCTCCTCTTTGAGTCGATGGCAGACTCAATGACGGCAACGTGCTCAGGTCAAATGCTGTGAAGGTGCTGGACACTGTGGCCATTTCAGTCTCACCTGCTCTGTTTTAAAAGCATTGTCGTACATTTTTTAACAACGCAATTAAACGTGGGAGCGAAATACTTGTCTTTGTTTTTGTTTGTTTTATCGGAGAGAAGAACAGACGTCAGTAGGTAACGATGCTGCTGGAGGCTGGTGATGTTCGTCTGCCTTCGCCAGCGTCGCCACGTCTGTCATGTCACACCAGTCCACCGTCAGAGCAGCCTCGTCGCTCGGCGTGTGGTGGTGCTTCGTTAGCGGACTGCTTAATAATGAATGACGGTCAGACTACGTATGTTCAGTACAAATCCCCACAATCAGACAGATTTCATCACGGTCCAGGATGGAATGAAGCAAAGGCTGAAAATCATTTAGCTGTGATGTGTTTGTATAATGTTTTCTAGAAATTAGCTCCATAATGTTTGTGTACAGTAAGTGAAGTGTCTACGTCCTGTGATGCAGACACATTGAAACCACAAAGATTTTCACACAGAAATCTTGTCAGCTGCATATTTAGTCTGTATATGTTTCCATTTTCTTTACACAATACAGTAAATTAGTTAAGTTGCGTTAATTACATGAAGGGTTAAATGGTTGCGTGCTCAACTTGTTTTCACAAATATGTGAACACACAATAATTCAAAGAACAAGTTGGAAGTACTAGAAATCAGCCTACGGGACTTTTCACGAGTTGTTCAGCTTCTCTTTGCTGCTGGCTGAAATGCAGCGCGGTGCTTGATGTTAGGGCCTTAGCCAGCAAGATTCTCCGTAATCCCATTACCAAATGTGAACCTCATCCTCCCCGCAGACGCTAAGAAAAGTGCAGAGGTGCAGCTGGTCGTCTCTTACACGCACCGTGGAGGGAGATCCTCAACTGGACCCGTTGCTGGAACGACACACTTTACTGGATCACTAACTGGTAGTTCATTAAATCATTATTTGTGTCAATCTTCTCAAAGGTGTCTGCTACTCACAACATTAAGGTGCCAGAGATAAACGCTGCACATTCTTTGTGTTTCATTTTACTATGTTGCTTGCTTCTTATTCTTATTGGTTGTCAACATAAAAGTATTAAGACACAAGAACATTACTGCAAATTAGTGATGCTTTTGTTTGTTTGTTCCTATTTTTCTCTAAACCAATCTTGTGAGTTTTCCTGAACATGAAGAAGTAGAAGTGTCTACTCAGCTGGGACTGTCAGGTTTACACAGTGCAACAGCATCCAGAGGCAGACACGCACACGCACACGCACACACACACGCACACACACACACACACACACACACACACACACACACACACACACACACGCACACACACACGCACACACACGGTTTTTGTGCTCAAAGCAGCCTCTAAAGTGGGTAAATGACTTTGCTACATTAGTGGCTTTCCTTGCACATGCACTAAGTCAGTGCAGGGTTTTGCCTCAGGCTCAGCTTTGGTGAATTTTGACAAGTTTGCAGTGTTGACTAACAGGAATCCACAGACACGGCTGATAATCCTGCATGAAGTGAGGGAAGCTCATCATAACTTAATCATAACGCTGCTGTTTCAGCGTGTAGTTTATATATATATATATATATATATATGTATTGATCTGCCTTTGAGCATTGAGCAGGTCTAGGAACTGAAAAGCAGAATTGTTGTCCAGTGCCCTGCAGCTCCAGCCTTCAGCCCCGCGACAACCTTCCCAACACAAACCTCACTTCCTTCCTTTCACTGAACCAGGATCCGAGCACTTGTTCCATTGAAAGACTCAATATTCGTAACACATCAGTCTTTTACCTCCTCTCTGTCTTCGGCCTTGACTGGTGTCGGCATAGCAACATTCCACTTCCTCTAAATTATTTCGAGGCAACCAATCAAATGCGAGCACTGACCCTGGAGAGGCAGCGATAACGGACGGGCATCGTGAGTGTCTGTCTCGGTGCTGGCATTGGTGACATGCAGGACGTGTTGTTGAGCAGAGACCTTTGACTGGATCTAACTTTCCTACTTTTTGAGGCCCAGCCTGCTTCCATTTTGCCTACTTCTACCTCCTGGTAACTCGACTTTCGTAGAGTCTCCCCTGTAGCTTCGGTCTGACGGTGCTGTACCTCTTCCTTTGAAGGTGGCAAAACAGACTCTATGAAAAACAGAAGAACGCCTCAGCTTTATCGAACACATACAGTAACAGGCTATAATGTAGGTAATACACGAGATACGGCCTGAACCACATTAGATAGTGAGTTAGTGGGTAATATTTAGTGGCTCCCACCTGGTTGATGGAAGAAGCCGTTGAGGTTTTAAACAGGAGGAGCCGTGGGTCAGGTAACTAAGCCTGCTGTGATTGTAATGTGATGTGACGTCATGTGAATCACAGTGACTTAACTCGTCCAATAAGGCGATGAGACGCTGACGCTCACCTGAGAGAGTGACTGCAATGGATTCTGCTGTAGATCCATTCATTTCAACGCAGCTTTTCATGCTTCTTAGTGTCGCTGTCTGACCTTCTGTCCTTAATTAAAACTAGCAACAGACATCAAGTCTGCATTTCTTTGGATGGAGCCGTTTTTAAATTCTGTCCTTGTACAGAATTACAATAACAGGACATCCTTGTTTGTCTGACAGCTGACGCTCTCTCTAGCATTAATAATAACGCGGCAGCTGAAAACGCTTCTCAAAGCACCGAGTCGTCTGCTCCCTGCATGTGTCTCTTTTCTGTTTGTCCTATTTTAGTCATTGTTGTGCTTCACTCAGTGCCATCTGCTCTACACTTAATCCCCTTATGGCCAACAACGGCTAACCTGCTGGGAATTGACAGCTCTCGCTTTCTCTCAGCACATTTTTATCTTGTCTGTGTGTGTAAAGGACATAAATACACGATTCTGTTTGCATCTGTAATGTGAAACGAAAGAGAGCCTCAAACAACAGGTTTAACATCAGTGCTGCTCTAAATCATGGCTATTAAGAGTGTGCTGGGAAAACGATGATGATGATGATTAAATGACTTTAAATGACTTTTCCCACTTTCAGTATAACACATTAATTGACTGGAACAATCACTTTCAGGCCAGTGATGGAGAAGAAGGAGCAGTTTTTACCAGATGTCTTGACTTTGATCTGATTGGTTGGACACCTCCAGGATCCTGATCCCTACACGTCTGTCAGCAGGTGGAAGAGCTGCTGCTGATTTGCTCCTAAAATACGTGGAATCACTCCCGGAGGGCGATGGTGGAACACGCACAGCAACGAGGAAGCGCTGGCAAACCTTTCCACACCCTTACGAGACTTTTACCTGAGTTTGGCTTCATCCTACAGGTTGCTCCAGTTCTGGTCTGTTTGTTGTGATCAACAGTCGCATTAATGATAAAACAACGGACAGAAAGCTAAGACCTTCTATTTTTTGCTCTAGTTTTTCATTTCTCCCACTCACAGACCAACATGGTACCAGAAGTGTCTCCTGTGACCTGGGTTGATGTAGGGCAAACACGCGCAGGGTAAACCCCTTCATCATCCTGTCAGCTGGTCCTTCGAGGTACGAGACGTAACCGTAAATGTTTTCTCTCAGCAGACTGAGAACGTTTTCAGTGACCGCGCCACAGTAAAACCTGCCTTAAAGCACAGCGGGCGTTTAAACCAAAACCCTTCTACAGCTGAACCCATCACATTTAAGCCAATGCTGTAGTTTCTGTAGAGACCTAGATGTTTATCTACTTCAAATAAGGTGTATGTCTTTATATCTTCCCAAAATATAAATGACTTCAAAACCTCCAACCGACCACAGGTCTGAACAGTCATTCACTGCATTTCCAGGTAATTATTTGGCTCTAATTAAGCTGTTGATTGAAATCAGTTTCTTTCACTGAATCAATTAGTTGCCATTTAATAGCCTCTGTCTAAAATAACGATAATTGGTTTCCTACAAATTAATAACCTGACACCCCTTGAGTTGTGCTGAACGGTGACCTCTGGAAAGAATTGAATTTCTCACACTACTTGTGTTCCTGCAAACTGGAGTTAGAAGCAGTTCGTAGCACAGAGAACCTCCCCAGTGTCTTCACGTGACAGAGCGTTTACTTCCTGCATGTGATGGTTGGAGACGCTGAATATGGCCACACATTTACCAATGTGTGGCCATAAGATGCTCGTTCCCTGCTCTCACATGCATTCATATACTAAAAGACCAGTGTTTAAGCAGAAAGGCCGCTTCCTTCAACCATCAGGGGACCAGCGGGGCCCAGAGGCCAGGCTGCGGTGGAGGACGTCACCGACGCTGGGCTGCAGTAAATAACTGCTCTTTGTTCTGTAACACTCACCCTCTGGCTGTAGCATAATGAATGAAATACTCCAGCAGAATGTAGTTCATACCCCACTGGTACTGTGCAACAGCGGGACACGTAGGTCAGTCCCAGCTGTAAGTTCTCCAGAAGGTGGGGAGGGCCTTGATAACGGGGTCAGTGAAGTGGTGGGGGAAGACCAAAGTGCTGTTGAGGGTAATGGTCACAGGAAGACCACAGCGGGGCCTGGGGCCCAGAGCATCCGATACAGACGACGCCACAGGTCTCCTCCACACTCGCTGACTCCTCTGAGGAGGATCCTTCTCAGTGCCTGCTCCAAGAACAAGAGCAACTCTGTAAATATTCCCCCCAGCGCGGAGAGAGAGGCGTCGTGCTGTATGTCACAGACACAGATAAATGAGAGGTTCCCACGATGCAAATGTTCTGAGCAGGACTGAGTAAGTCATTCCTCTGGACGCTCCGCTGCCGAGGACACGGGAGGAGAACGTCTCACGGTAAACTCAGTGGAGGGTCTGGACTGTGAGGACCTGAAGTTACAATCAAATATGGTCCTGGTGTATTTTTTACCTTTAACTATAATACGATTACTTCAACCTAGTCCTGCTGGAACGTAAAGTATTGGTCCCTGTGTTTATATCATGTGAAGTAATGTGTGAACGAGTGAAGGCTTCTGGCAGCTGATTGGTTGCAGCTGACAGCCTCAGGTTTCAGACTCCTCCCCTTCTCTTAGGACGGTCTTCTTCAGACACTCGTCAGTTCACTGTGATCTAGTTTGCTCTTCACTGCGCTTTTGTGGTGTCTGTGAAATTTTAGTTCACAAGCTGCCCTGTAAAAACAGGTGATGGTGGGATGAGGCAGGACAAGAGAGAACAAACAAAGAGGAGAAACAGCCCCAGTATTCCAGTCCACTGACCACAACTGAGTGTCCTCCATCAGTCGGGCGATACGCTGATCCAGCCCATCGTCCCGATCTCTGAAATGGCTTTTACATCAAGTGGGACGAGAAAGAGAGAAGTCCAAAGGCCTGTCATTAAAAGAGAAGGAATGAGATGGAGGAAAGATGAAGTTTTTATTTATTAGAGCCCAGACTCCTTCATGTATGACTCCTGGTGTTTATATGCATCTATGTAGGTAAGGAACAATTACAAGTCATTGCAATCTCACACCGCATACTGACATGCAGTACAAAGGGAATGTGATGCATTCTGGGAAATCCAACACAGCTGCATCTGCAGATTTTAGTTGGTACATGACAGTGTGTGTGTTGAAATTTGATCCGTTTGTATGCAAGCTGGTAAAATAGCTTCACGGCTCATGTTCCTGTAGTTATTTCATTTTAATTCAGTATCGGGACCTTCATGCATGATTCAATCACATACCTTACAACAGGAAGAGCCGATTACTGAACGTAACCTCAAAAATGGCTCTGTTTGCTATTTATGCAACCTTACATTGTCAAACAGATGCGCAAGTGTTTTTATTATGACCAAGGACGATCTGTGGCAACTGGGATTTCAGTGTCTGATCAGTCAGTGTGAAGGACGGGACACGTCTTCATACACAGGATACAAAAGCTTATTAAATATTGCTCATCATGTTGGGCATGAATACCAGCAGTTCAACATGTTCCTTGGTCAGTTTGAAGGGACACGGTAAACAGTATGAGCTGCTGATTGAAGAACCTCAAGTCTGGGAAGTTCACCTCCAGCTCTTTGTCTTTTTTTTACCATCACTGATTCAAGTGACATCACTTGAAGTCACTTTTCAGACTTCACACAGCTTCATGTACGCCTATAAACAAATGCTGGTGTACAAACTACAACAGGTTCTCACACAAAGCCATGTTTTAGCTGCCAGAAGCAAACCTTGACAAACATTCTGTGGCCCTTTGCTCTGTTAAGAAATGAAACCATATTTAGGCCTGCTCATCCAAATGCAGATCACATTTTAAAGCCAGGTTTAAAGTAAGTCCACCCTCTCTAATATCTTTTTCTCCCCGGTGACTAGATCGGTGGACTCCTCATCTAAAACTGTTATCGTACGTCTGTATTAGCGCAGGACAATTCAGACAAGTGATACTAAAAGGTCTTAGGTCATAACAGGAGGATAAAGCGAATCAACCCCAAACCACCAGATGAGATGAGATGATGGAGGACAGCGTCTCTTTCACGTCCACTATCTTATGCTGTTTCCAGTGGGATTTAAAGAGATTGATCGGAAAAGGTAGAAATCAGTGGTCATGTGATTTGGCACAGTAGCAGATAATGGAGGGTTCCTGACAAAGTAAATAGAATTAGTTCAAAGGCGTAGTGAACAAAATGGTTGGTGAATATACAGTAGCAGCGGATTTAACAGCTGTTAAAGATACAATTAAAATTAAATAAATAACTCCAGGAAACGTATGATGCTTATTGAGGTACTGAGAAAAAGGACAGAAGTTTCTAATAAAAGGAGGATGACAGAAGATAATACTTACCTACAGAGGACATCGACCTCCGTCTCGTCCCCCCTCAATCACATGTGACTCTCAGCTGGATTAGTGCCAAAGGGGATTGGCAGCTTTGCTAATCCACCTGGAGGCGTGGACAATTCTGGACTTAACAGTCGATAATTGGCCTATTAGCCCAAGCGTGAGCTGCCCCTTAAAGGGGGAAATACACAAGTGACGCGTGAAGTGTGTGCGCGGGCTGATGGCCTTCGGTCGACAGTGTTACGTGCCAGACACGAGGTGAGGTCGGACCCAGGTGCAAAAGAACCCAGTAGGTTGAATTTCCGCAAGACAAGAATTTATTAAATAAGGACAAACAGAAAATCACAGCAGAGCTGGAGAAAACTACAATTTGGCAAAAACAAAGAACTCAAAACAATAGTGGATCAAATTCAACACTATGCACTAATTATGAAAATCCTACAAAACCAAAATTCACCGCAAGCGGGATAATACAAAACTTATTCTAACGAACCTAACTGACTGTCTACAAAACAAAGTCACCGCAAGCGGGAAAACAAACAAAGTTAACACTACCAAACAAAACACTGCAAAGCAGGAACAAGAACAGGCTACGAACACTGACTGACTGACTTACGCAAGTTGAGTAGAGCTAGAGGTCGGGGAAGAGGGAGAACAAACGAACGAGGCAAACAGGAATGACACACCAGCGACAAATGACAGACTGAAGGGAGTATATGAAGACCAGGTGATGATAATGACAAACAGGTGTGTATGGGGGACCAGTATGGGAACAAACAAGGAACAAACTCAAAGTCCAAAATAGCTCCCCCTGGTGGGGAAGCGAGTCCATACTGTCACAGACAGTAGCTGATGGTGGGATGTGTTTCTTTTACGCCACTATATGAACTATACAGGTGCAGCCTCTCTCAGCTGTTACATCTCTGTCACTTAAGGACCATTAGGCAAAGGACAAAGTTTGTAGAAACACACAAGTAGGATTTGTAGGCGATAGTAATGTCACATCTGTCATTTTATTAGACCCGATCCAAAAGAATATTATGGAACATTTTAATTCATTTGAGAATCAAAACTGTAAGAACCAGATTCAAAACGTCCAACGATGTGGACAGTTACAGTTATTATTATATCATTTGTTTGACTTACTTACATATTGGCCTTTCTTTCATACAGTGACTTCCTGCAGCAGGAACCAGGTGAGTGGACACAGGACAAGAGAGACGGAGGAGAGGCCACAGAGGAGAATACAGCAGCCATTAAAGAGAAGGACAAAGCAGGGAACATGGAGGAGGAAATGGGACGGAGCTCGATGGATTAGAGAGGACAGGACAGAAAATGAGTTGGGAGGTGAAGGACAGAACATGTCTTCAAAGAGAGCACGGGCCGAGTCGTGGAGGAGGACGTCAGAGGAGTCAGAGGCCACAGAAGTGTCACACTGGGACAGTGCTGGGGTTAGAGCGGTGAGGCCTCTGTCAGCTGCTCCTGCTCATTTCCAAGGCAAATAAGAACAAAAAACACATTTAATACCACTACGACTGCTAGAAACTCCCGTAGCAATACTGTAGACACGTAAGTGTGGAAACATGACATAATTAAATGTCTAGAATCTTTGGCAGCACAACACAATGCGAAAAACATATCATACAGTAGATGATGAAAAAACGCTGTGCTCGTCTGCTGTTCCAGTATATTCTGACAGGCTGATATTCTGACAGGCTGTTCCAATTACCAGAGAGAGGTTTATACAGCAGGGCTTGAATAATGAACTCAGATAACCAGGAACCTGTCCAGCTCTGTCAACTGCAAAATGTATCCGCTTGGATTATGATAAAGTGAAGCGTGTTTTCACACAGAGGAAGCTGAGAAAGGAATCTGCAGGTCTGAAGTCGGCCACTCGGCCTTAAGGGTAATGATCCTCTGAGATTCCACTGCAACACTGCAGGAAGTCGTCACTAGTCTCAATGTTGTTGTGACGTTTCTCATCATAGCCAGTAAGCAAATAAGCGACTGATTAATACTGATCTCATGCTCTGTCCAAGAACAGAAGGGAAACTCATTCATTATCCTGCTCGAACCACTAAAATAATGAGGTTTAGGTAAAACTAATGTCAAATATGAAACACAAGAGTTTCAAATATAACAAATGAAAAAATATGTTTTTTTATCCTAGGTTTCCAGTTTATTTAAATCGGGGACCTGTGGTAGTGTCACATTAAACTTAGATTTGCTCTGATTAACACCAGGACAGTTTTTATTTGATGTATTTATTGTGCAGGTCTTGAAATGAAGACACATTTTTTATCATGTGCACACACTGAACTGTGCACTTGGTGCTGAATTCATAAAATAAAGCTGCAAAACTGTTTCAAATGAATAACTTAAGATTGTTTAAGATCAACCACTCACCATGTGAAGGTCACACACATCCTCAAGGACCTAAATTCTCATTGGAAAACAAAAATATTAAAATTACATATAAAATGGAGAAGAACAACTGGATTTAATGCACAGGGAGAAGCTGAGCGCAGCTTAAAGAAACAATAAGCTAAAAGGCAGGAAGCTCAGCTGTGGATTTCAGATTTGTGTGATTCTTGAGCCGCTCCGTTCAGGTCTAAGTAAAGCCCATTAGCTACGCACAGGTATATGTAGTGCAGAGCACCTCGGCCTCCACGATGGCTACTACAGACGCCAGCATCGTCCTCAAAACCTCTGACAAGAAACCTGCTGGAATTACAGCAGTGGCTGAGGTGTATTTCTCCTTGATTCACTCCACTGCTTTAGAAGTAAAACACTAACTTTCTATTTCACACTGTACGTCTCAGATCGATGTTGTTTTTTTCTCCATCAACATGAGGCAGCAGAAAAAAACAGCTTGCAGCGCTCGCACGTTATGGGTATTAGTGCTCCTGCCGGTCTGTGGGGTGTGGATGTGTCAAAGTAAGACGGAGGAAGTCAAAATAGGAACGACAGAACAGAGCCAGACAGGGAGTCAAGAAGCTAATATAAGTGACAGTATATTGCGCTGTCTCCAAACAGAATTGGACTTCAACCCCATGCAGTCTGTTCCCAGAGGAGGGAAATTAACAATCTGTCTGTTCATTTGGTGACTTCTCAGATCCTGACGCCTCCCAGCACCTGCTCAGAATTTTAACACGGACCAGACGCAGCAGTGAGAGACGGAAAAACGCTGCATTCAATCCATATAGAAAAAAGGTTCCTGAATGAAGTTCAGTAATAATCACATTCAGCCTATGTGACACTTTAAATTAAAACCGTGAGGCGTCAGGGATCCTTCACCAGCAGAATGTTTGTTGTTCAGATGATGAACAGTAACTTTCTCCTTTTGAACAACATTTATTTCAAGCATCTCTGTGCTTCTTCCAGTAATCCTGGTTTTCATAACTTTCTGATCATTTTGTTGAGATAACTAGAAAGTAGTTTATGTCAAATGAAAAGCTCAGATGAGTTGTGAGTGAAATGATGTATTTTTAATGCGGCGCCTGTCGGACCTGGCTGTGATAAACACAGATGAAGCCTGGCTTTAAACTCTGATGTACGATCTCGTTACACAAGGTTTGAGCTCATCAGAGTTACTGTATGTATTCATTTTGAAATTGTTTGTGTGTGTCCCAGTGTGTTTGAATTTATTTTGGTTGGGTCGTTTCTCTGGGGCAGGTTCATTGGTGGTTTACAGGCAGGCGAGGTTTAGTTAAATGAATATGTTTATCCTGTGCACAGAGTTCGGTTTTGTTTCATTCACAGGACGACCTGCTATGTTTTTGCATTTCAGTGTTTTATGCTTTGTCTGGTTTAGACCTGGACTAATAGACAGATCTAATTATAGTTCTTGTGTGATTGTTATTTAGCTCTCGCTGCCTGTCTCTCGCTCAGTCATCCTCCTGGACTGTGCCATATCACAGTTTCACAATACAACGTACTGCAGTAATACGTAAACAGCAACACAAGCTTCCAACAGACTGACTGGACACAGAGGGTTGATGGATCAGGACACAGAGGGTTGATGGATCAGGACACAGAGGGTTGATGGATCAGCCTTGTGAATCCAGCGTCTCTCATTCTCAGAGCAGTCAGTTACCTGGTGCTTTGGGGAGTCTTGGTCCATTTAGCCTTATGCTGATGGTAGAGTTAAGGGAGTTTTAGCTGATGCAGATGTTGTTGGGGCAGAACCAGGGGAGGGATCAGGTCACATTTCCCTTCCAAACTGGGCTCTGCTCCTACTGTAACACGCTTGGTGTGTGTCTGCACATCTCCAGAACAGAATTGAACTGGATTTTGGGACGTTTCTCTTCTGGCGATTGTACACGATCGCAAACCGAATGCAGCAACGTTGATGTTGATGTTTGTGGCAAACAGCAGTTAATGACGATTGTTCAAAGACTGAAGGAGTCTGTTTCTATCACCAGCCTTTAAAAGCTCAGTGAAAACGTGGTCGGTGCTCATTGACAGACTCAGCTTTAAGATCACAACCTACAGTAATCGCATACTTCAGTTCTTCGCCTTTAATTCATTATATTGGCTGCAACCTTTGACAGGACTGTTCAGTTCATGCTGTGTTTTACTCCATTGTGTGGCAGGAAAAACAGGCTGCAGTGAGCGTTTCTCCTTAGATTTAATCCTTCATGTCCCTTTGGACTTAATAACCACTCTCCCAGCTACACAGCAGATTCCTGTCAGTTCAGATTCTTTTAGCTTTAATACTAACACAGGAAAACTCGCCTTTCTTTCCACGTGTCTGTATGAGTAATGCGAGTGGAGGTGACTGGGGCCGAAGTTGTACTTTTATAACTGCCTCCAACGGGGATAAACGCGTGAAGGCTGCAGTACAATCTGTGCGTTTCCTCGAAACGTGCCACGCCAGACATTTCAGATTCTACATGCATTTATGTCATATTCCTGGCTGACACCAGCTCTGGGACTGTGGGATCGTACAGATAGGTTTACCTTCAACAACTTGGTCTCATGGCGAGAACCCGAGAAAAAACAATATGCAACAAAACACAACTAGAACGACATTTCTCCACAAAGCAAAAATATTCCCTCACTCAGGTCAGTTAATGGGAAACACGACCACGAATCCACTGCTACGCTGGGAGGAAACAGAGTCCTGCCAACAGGCTGCTCACGATGACACGGATTCATCCTGAACCGTGTTCATCAACTTATCAAAGAGTCGCAGGGTAGCTGCGCAGTTTCTTCAGCTCACACAGACCATTTAGAGGCAAAACAGTGAAGTGGAGAACTAACTTTACGTTTGTCAGAGAAATGAGCAAAGTGCTTTCCACGGCCAGGTGTCGAGCCATGGTTAATATGTTTTTAACGTTTAATTTATGGATTTCATGCTTAGGACACTAGAGTCCCACCTCAGTCTGTAACGTCCTGCAGTGAGGCTTAAATGCTCCTGCAGCATTTGTGTCGAAATCGCTGGCTGCGTCTCAAATGCTCAGTTACTAAACCTTTACATTTGACCTGATATCAGTGACTGACACATGTATCAAGACAAACAAGATACAACGTCTGTATCAACCAGAGAGCATCACTCCAGGGACTGTAGTTTCTTTAGTAGTGGCTGCATGTTGCGGTTGTCGTTTTCTAACCGCAGGATAATTAATAACTCTGTTTTTGCCTGCGTAGGCAGAACTGGACCCTTAGTTGTCCTTCCAACAGTTTTACCACGAACATTAGCCTGTAGCTGTCACCGTCCGGTCCTCTGTCCCTCCGTCTGTCTTCTCCTTGGTAGTAGCTTCACCTGCGTCTCATCTCCTGTTTAGTTCTACTGAAGTCTGCCCTTGTCGGTTTGCTGGAAGGCTGTTACCCATCACACGGTCCAGTGTATGTGAAGTCATGTTGTAGTGCTCTGTTTAGTCAAGTCTATAAGTCGTCAACTAACCTGTCGAGTTAAGTCAAGTTGTGTCATGTTAACGTCAAGTAACATGTCAAGTGTTGTTATGCTCTTGTTTTCTCTGTTGATGGATTATCCTGTTATAATTAAACGCACTGTTTCTAGTCCCATCTGTTCGGGTCATGCGGTTGGGTCCAGTTCTCAGTCAGCCTTAGTCTCTCTCCTGTCGCAGTACGCTCAGACTCAGGTCAAGTCAAGCCATAGTTTGTAACAGTGCAACCCAACCACCACGGACCCAGCATCACCTAGTTTAGTTTTGTGAGTCTTTGTTTGGTTCTGAGTCCACTCGGACTTCCACTCATCTCCTTCTGATCCTGATCCTGGCTTCACTGTGGTCTCCCCGTCTGCTCCGGAGCTTCAGGGGAGAAGCACTCACCTTCCTCAGCTCCTGTTCCAGGCTGCTGCTGCTTCTGTGTCTGTTCCCGCGGGGATTTACTCGCCTGGCCGTGCTGCAGCATCCTCGTCCGGTCCTGACCTCCGCGTTCCTGTGAGGTTCTGCTCCCCTCCAGCTTCCAGCGGTCCAGCGGAGACCGTCGCTTCCACGTCTGCGTTAACTATTGTGGATTATCCTGGTCTTGCTTCGTGTGCCCCGGTGTATGAACGGTTCCAGTCTGTCCCAGAGATTTGTCCAGCTCATATCCAGTCTGATCTACTGCTGGGTTGTTGGAAGAAGTCCAGCCAGTTTGTAACGTTAATTACAATCTCACAAAATGACACACTTAAACGTTTCACTCCTCTTTTTAATAAATTACAATGAGCTTCATTGTCTTTTCATTAAAGTCTAAATTTACTGGAAAATCTTCTATTGTGTCAGATTAGTTGGGAAAACTAAAGTGTTAGAACAAGGCAGGAATTTTAAGTCAGCACTTCTGAGATCATCTAAAAATACACATTTGCTCAAACATAAAAAGCAGAGTAGAACAGACCGTGAGATAAAAAATACCAGGCGGTGTAGAGGTAATTAGTTGTAGTTGCTCTTTCTGTCTATGTGGCATAAAATGACGGCCTCCATTAACCCCACCCTCTGTGCCGTTAGAGGGGACATTTGCATCGCAGACCACTGGGGAGTAAGAGCCATTGAAAAACCACTGACCCTCTGCAACCTGGGATGTGTCCCATCCTACCTACCGGCCCGTTTGTCACAAGCCCGTCAAAGACAGGACAAAGACAGGACAGCAAACCAATCCCAGACTAACCGTTTGACCTGATTCATAGCAATCGTAGCTTGTTCTCTACCAAAGAGGGAGACTATGAATGAATCCTTCAAAGCAGAGGAATTCACTGTAGCCGTGGTGTTTGAGGGGCACGTGGGAAAACAAACACACGCTGTGGTTTGCTTTGAGTAGCTGGATGGTTGATCAGTTGCCTGTGCCTGTTTAGTCCAGGATTCCTAAGGACTAAGTCTCAGTCCTGAGCTTAGATTCAATGTCTGTCTTCTTGTGTGTTTGTCTCTGAAACCAGCCCAAAGACCATTTGACAAGAAATTCTAAGTTTGTCAAGCTCTTAGGAATCAAATTAATAGTACTTGTTAACCCTAACCCTAACCTCAGGGTTCAGACCTGAATAACTGCATTAGTAGGATTTTCTACACTGAAGTGTAAAATCGCCATCACATACTTTGCAATTCGATGAGTAACACGGTGAGATTCTCACCATAGTTATCACTTAGAATAGGTCCTTTTTTTAATTGCTGTAATGTCCTGCACGTCCTTCTTTGTTATCAGTCTTGATCGATATTTTCCATGGCAGGTTGATAGAAATGCTGCTGAATTACTCATCTGGATTCAAATCACAGGAGGTTCGTATAAATCAAACCTCTCTTTTCTAGGACTTAACAAGCGTGAACTATGATCTGTAACTGTTACAGGAAACATAAGTTAATTCATGTCCTGGAGAAACGTGACCATGTACGGATGCTTGACTGGCAGCTTCATTTAATGAAAACTTACAACTTCCCCTTGTTCTATCTTTGTTTCACCTTTTATAAAAGTGTGTGTGAATTCAAAGATATCAGCGTAATAGTTTTCTCAACACAAAAAAAAAAAAAACCAAAACGCTGTCAGTGTGCGTTAAAAACCTGCTGTCAGATCTCATCTCTGCTTCCACGAATGCCTTACTAATCAGAGCTCTGCAGTGTGATAACCATTGTGGAGTTAAACTATCAGGTCTGAGCTGCGTATGTATGACCTGATCTATTTTTATTACACTGCATCAGCAGGTTACTGTGTAATAACAGTCGTTATTATCATGAGACTGAAAACTGAAATATGCCCTTTGGTAAATAATTGGCCAGTGGAACAAATTTAATCTATGTCCTCTTAGGTTATGCAGATACATTAAGCTGCCACTGCAGATTATTTGTCCTGTCATTGTTATCAATCAATGCCATTCATTAAACTGCAGTTTCCAATGGGGATTTTTGCAATTTGCATCAAGCAACTGAGCCCAAATGTGTGTCCAGCCTCCACTAGCAGCTGTTCCTCGCTGAATACATATTCAGCAGTAAAACCCTTTGGAGCGACAGCGCACACAGGTGCACGGTTGCTGACAGTCGTCCAGCTACTCTACCTGTACCTGGTGAGTTCTCTGTGCACGCACAACCAACGCGCGTCCGAACATTTCCATGCATAACGAGTCATGGTCATATCTTGATAATTTGGAGGAGGAAGTAGATTTGAGAATCGATTGTAACTTCTCCACTGAGCAAAATAACAACTTTCCCAAAACAAGACGCTTTAACGGATGGATGGATGAGCGTGTGAATCAACGTAGATTAATGCTGTGCTTCATGTTGCCTGCCTGTTTGTCTCTGTTAGCTCATCTTTCCTCATTTAGCTTTGCCTTTACCATTTCACATGCTTTACTTAGATAATGGAGACTTTCATATTGTTTTATGTGCATTTTTCATTTCTATGGCTCTTCCGCTTGAGAAAGTGTAACTCTGATTTAAATATAAGTGTATGGGAGCATACTAAAAACTAACATAGGCCTCATGTTTGCATCAAGCGCAGCCAGATGTTACTAATAAAGTCTAATACCGTAGCATGAATTGGCTCCGAGGCCCTTTGCAGTGTAGGCACAACGATAACCTTAAAAGATAAAATGTAAAGAGAGAAGCGTAGAACCTCCTTCACACTCAAGTTGTCTGTTACGTTGAATTATTACATGTGTTGCGTTGTGTTCTTTCAGTAGTAAGGGCCACTGAGAAGCCGTGAGAGTATTAGGGTCTTAATTAGCCTGTGGATCTGCTGTGGTTCCCAATACAGACCTGATATCTTTCAGAATGCTTTTCAGACCCAAGTGGTGGTGTTGACTGTTTGTTTGTGTTGCAGCTGTGCGTTCTTGCGTGTTCCATGTTATTAGTGTACGTTGCTGTAGTACTGCTAGTTCAGTGGAGTATTTCCATGAGAGTCTGAAGCAGAGTCTGCAGTTTCTATTTAATTGCCCGTTGTTAAGCTTGTTGACTGACAAGCTGCAGTCTTGTCTGTCAAGTGTTTGCTGGCCTGAAACCACAAGCTCTCCATTTTGTCAGTCAGAGTCATGCTGGAATCCAAATGAATGTCTTTCAAATCCCAAGTGTAGGTCAGTTCTGGTTTTGATGTGTCCGATCTAGAGCCTGCGACACAAGCAAGTAATAAGAAGAAGCATAGACTGTGAAACACAGGCCACCAGGCTGCTCCACTTACAAACATTCATTATAATTCACACGCACCCGTATCACTAGTCCTGCTCTCTGGCTTTGTACTGTGGCGACTAATTCATCCAAAATGGTTGAGATAAAAGCTTTGCAGGATGTGAATAAGGAGTCTGTGTGTGTGTGTGTGTGTGTGTGTGTGTGTGTGTGTTGGGGGGGCAGCCAGCATTAATATTCCTCTGTCATTACCACAAGCATCCCAGGAGCTAAGCAGCACTTGCCAATAACTGTGAACCACTGACACCCATCACGTGGGAAACACACATTTCCTTCTAAGGCTCCACATTTGAGCAGATGATCCGGTAACGCACTTATTTCTGCTCAACTAAACGAGGCTCTGAATGGAGCAGAAGAAAGTGGCGAGACTGAGTGAGGTGGAAACAAAGTCCCCGACCTGGGCCTTAACGCGCTATATGCCCAAGAACAACGTTTAAATAAAGAGCAGATGAGCAGTGTCAGGCTGGGGGCATAGTGGCCTGGACAGGGTCGTACATTATTCCTCTCAGTCGTGTGCTTCAAGCTGCCCTGATTTATTACAGATCTCCAGGTAAAAGCATCCAGAGATGGAAATATTCCTGCGTATGCCTCCTGCTAATTTACATTCTCACTGTCTCTCTCCATTGCGTGTGCATGTGGTTAATGATGGATGAATTAATGCTCATAGCTCCTCTCACTGTAGCGTGAAGACGTCTGCGGTCATAAGAGAGCAAATCATCGCTTGCTCTTCGGGATTTATTGTGCATGGGACAGAACAGAGACGGAACATCGTGGTATTGATCCCCATTTGCTGCTGTCGTTTCATCTCAGGCCTTTATTAGTATTTTTTAAGGTCCTTGCAGTTAAATCTTACCTGCGGTTGGACGTGGCGTAGACCAACCCATCATTTTTAAGAAGAATCGGAATCTCTCTGAAGAGTCAACTACATTGTTAAACGGTTTCCACTTTGCTGCGCCACAAATTCTGCTTTCAAAACACAAAAACGAACCAATCTAGGTGCTGATTTATTACACAAGATGAAAATGGTGAAAAAATTAAAGACCAAAACCATCCTTGACAGTTTGACTCACAGTAGCCAGAAGGTTGGCTCGTACACCGTACGTTAAAGCCTGGTTAAACCTTCTGATGTTATTGGTGTCTTCATTAATCGAAACGAAGCCATTAGAGCTACGAAATCAAGCTACTGTAAAATAAACAGATGAGCATCACACATGAAATACAGAACGATATGAAATGAAATCATAGAAATTACTGTAAGTTTGTGTTTCTGAATAAAAAGTAGCCCATAATCTAGAGTAATAACTGAAATAACATAAAAATATGTATTATTGTTCAATAAAGGGTTTCTATTCTATCCATATCTGAAAAAGACCTTTATCAATATTCTATAATGCACAGGCAGGAATCAAACTAGATTAAATTAGGCCTGTGGACCTGTTATAATATCACATGTAAGCAAATTAACCATGTGATCTGAGGTATCATTGGTGCGAGGCTGCCTCCTCTCAGTCACCTTCAGAGAGTAAAAGATAGCAGGCATGAAAAACAGACAGATGATTAACTGCTTTGAACTTTCGCTGAGACAAGCTGACCATGTGTGCTTAGCATATATAAACCGTCCCTCTGCTAATGAGGCTGATGTGCTGCTCTGTCCTCTTGACTCGTGTGCTTGTCTTCATTGCCATCGTTTCTGGGGTTTTTTTGTGCGTGTGTGTGAATCTGACTTGAAGAGGAAAAATGCTGTGTGAATGATAAACTAGGAGACTAGTGAATCATTCAAGGCCACTTCTGCTCAATAACTAACCTGGATTCGTGTTGTCTTCTGTTGTACACGTCTGAATCAGTTCAAGCACAATGCTTTGCCCCTGACGCTGAACAAAGGCTTCGTCTTCCTATTCAGTCCTGCGAAAGTGAAGGTAACATAAAAAGATTGTTTATTTCCAGTGGCACCAAAGAAATGGAAATTCTACTGGTGTCAGTTGAGTCTTTAGTAAGTGTCTTATTATTCGAGTTATCAACAGCGTCATGCAAGGCTGACATGTTAAAGTGGGCATCTCCTCTGCAGTCTTATTTTAGAATATCGCTTATTCCAAAATGTAAAATGCACAATAAAAATCTTCTCTCTTATGTGCCTCAGGTTTTCTGATTCTTAATGCGAACGTGGATAAATACATGATCAGTAAATTCCTCCATTCATACTTAAATTCATCGCAGGAGTTTATGGTAGGATTACAAATGACACACACACACACACACACACACTACCATGTGTCCAATTAGTGTCAGTGTCTGCTTGGGACTGACTTCAGTAACAGGCCTGTTGCTCTCGCTGAGTTAGACAGAATTCATCACTTCACGCTCCGCCATTAATTGTGGCTGCGTTCGCACACTGTGGCGTCTAATGTAGCGTAGAGGCTTTTATTGTTTTAAAGACCACCATGTTAAAAGCAAATAAACAAAGCAGCAGCATGGTAAAGGTGTTATGACAGGTTCTCTGCAGGGTTGTAATTGTGACTCTGCCACATTCTCCCCTTCTCCCCTTCTTTGGGGGAAACAATGAATGCGATGCAGCTTTAGAATCGGGAGGGAGGCGGAGCAGGTTCACGTTTCTCTTCTTATCAACCCTCCCCTGGCTCGTTCGTCTACATCCTGTATGTGTGCAGGCATTTAAATAAAACGCGAGATCAGTAATCAGGAGACTGATACAAACAAAGAATAACAAAAGCTGCAGCGCTAGCGTTGATGCTCCGTGTTGTTTTGTTCTCTTTCTGCTTAGTCGACTGTCAACTAATCTCATCTTTCCTTAACTAGTCAGAAATGTACTGTTTTTACTTTATGTGCAGAATGCAGCACAACTTTTAAAACTGGAGCCTAGTGATGCATTTAGAGTCTCTCTGTTATCATAGAGGGATTATGAGAAGGATGGGTCTCGCTTCTCCTACAGTATCTAAACCCGGATCCCTGTCTTCTCTAAAGCTTAACAGTAATGTTGTAGTGCTGTGTGTTGATGTTGTCTTTTTCTTTGAGATACAGTCTCATTTTAGCCGTATTAATATGTATAATGGATACAACGAAGTGCTTTGAGTCACTCGTTGGATGGTAGCAGACGCTTCACTTCCTGTGAGAACGTACATGGATGTGTTCTTTAGTGCAACCATGACAACCACCCAAACATACTCATTATTATTATGTGGACAGTAGCTGCTAAACGACTCAGAGTAACAGTAAGTGAAGCCACAAAGCAACACATTTTTGTTTAGAGTTAAGCTCAGAGACTGAATGATAGGTAAGTGGAGCCTTATGCTGCCTGTCTAACTGTCTGTTCAGTCATCCTTTAGGCCTTGACTGGCACAAGGCAGAGACTCTACAGTGGATGGACTCTGACAGAAGCAGACTGACGAAAGAGTGCGGTGACAGATGGCTAGAGCCGCTACTGATGGGTCCACGGTTGACAGACTCCTGGAGAATGATCGATAGATCGTAGGTGACCAGGCCACTGTTAAACTGAACCCTAACGGTCCTGAAGTTGTCAGGTAGCCGTAATGCTCTGTCTTTTTCTTGACAAAGCCGTGAACCCCTTGAATCTATCATTCATGTAGTCGTTCAGTTACTCCTGAATTACTAAGCTCCCACTTCGCACGTCGTGGTTAAATTAATTTGACAGCATAGTGGCTGTCAAAATGAGCACAGCATCTCTAAGACGACTCCATTCTCTGGTGTCTGTTTTCTTGAAGGTCCTCCTGGATGCACTTTTTAGCACAACGCTCAGCACTGAGTTGACAAGCAAAGGAGAAGCATCAGCTAAAGCACAAACAGTCAGGCTGCGATGCTCACGGCTACGTGTTCGGCATCAGCTGCTTCTCCAGCTCCAGTTACGACAGAGGTGGAACAGTGAGTACGACGTCATCAGTCACCCAGGGTGTTGGATAGTAGACCCTGCTCACGCCACGCACTTCATTCACACGTCTGCTGCTGCCCAACCAGGGGAAGACTCTGCAATGACTGTGAATTTCTACACGTAAAGGTTTGGGCCACGCGTCTTTTACCCACTGACAAGCCAAGAGACCTGCTCCAAAGGCTTCAGCTGGTGCTTCTTAAAAAAAATGTCAATTGGATTCTTTCAGCATTCAACACCCACAGAACCCTGCTGACCCCTGACGACATTCCTGTAGCGATCTGGGAGCAGAAGGTCACTGAGCATCGCTTCACTTAAAATCCACACAGCGAGTCATTACACGGACTTGGACCAATTTACTTCACCTGTACGCTCAGCTTAACTGTCCCTGTCATTTCTGAGACGTGAGCAGGTGCTGGGTCCTTTTGTTTTATGAAAACTCTTTGCCCTGTCATGTTATGGAATTAACAGCACGGCAGTTTCTATTTCTAGACTGTCCTACGTGACCTATAGTCAGCGCCACACACATCAGGCTCCTGTCTCCTACTCTGCACCATAATTATTTATGTCTCAGTGGGTGTGATGGTGCGCTGTCACTCAGCTATTAACACCGACAGAGTTTAGCTGCTCTGCCTAACTGGTCGTTAAAATCAGTAGCAGGTGTTTAAGTAGATTGAGAAAGAGGGAAAAGAAACGGGCTGATTAGTAACAGCAGCAAACACCAGCTTGTTTACTCCAGATGAGTTGCTGAAGGTTTTGCTTGCATGGAAAGACCAGTGGAACCAAAAAACAGCCACACATTAATAATTGCACCTAATTAGTTTTAATGTTGAAGAGATGGAGCAGGAAACTTTTAGCACACAGTTATTGTCTGCATGTGGTTTTTCATTACTAACCCAGACAAAAATGTACCTCAGGACACAATTTCTGCCATTTTTCTGCAGTTTTAATTAATAATAATTACTAAAAGGAACCAAACAATAAACAGAATACATTATTATGAATACAACCATAAAACAAACCCACAGAATAATAATAAAAAAATTAGAAATTTAAACATCCTTACAGCACAACTCCCTGGTGTTTACTGTGAATCAAGTCAAGAACAGTTCCAACTTAAACTAATAGGACGGTTTGGGTTCTCTGCACATTATGTCCTAGTCAAATGAAAATGATGATTATTTAACATAATGGACTTCACAGGCTCTTCCATACAACTATAAGAATCAGAAAAACATGAAGAAAAATCCATCTGGCCAGACAATGAACACAAAGGGAAACAACAACACAAATTATTATTCACAACAAACGGTGAAAACAGTGTGAACCACATTCTGAATGTGATGTGTCCTGCAGTGCTCAGTGTGAAGATCTATTGTGTTACACTGACCACTGCACCGGAAGCTCTGTGTTTGTTTGTCATGTTACAGCTGATGGACGATAGAGTTTTGCACATCTGAGAAAAGTAGCCTGAACCGGCTTTAGGCAGCAGACCTCCGGTGTTTCTAGGGGCTGGTTAGTCAGTGGATCAAGAGATGCCGAGCTGGACCCAGAGGTGGGAGGCTCCAGCTGTGTGTCGACAGGGAGGGATGCGCAGTCTCACCTGGCGTAGACGCCGGCTGGTTATGTGCTCACTGTTAATATGTGAAGCCTCGGACTGGGTTAAAGCTCGACAAGAGAAAAGAAACAGACTAACCCGTCATCACTGGGGAGGATGACAAACAGAAGAATGGATGAAATGATGCCATTAAAATAAATCAAAATGAGCAGAGAGGAGGAGAAGAGATAAGAGGAGTGAAAGATGTTATCCATCTCAGTTCCTGTCCAGCTGCTTAGGAGGGACTGCAGTGTCTAACACACACTCACACACACACACACACACACACACCAGACAGCCTATTCTGCCGATGGCTGACACAGATACTGCAATGCAGAGATGAAGGGAGGCAGCGAGGACGGGAGGGAGCCAGGGAACAATCAAGGAGGGGGGTCGGAGTTGATGGCACACAGGGAGAGGAGTGTGACAGGAAGGAAGGAGCGTGAAGAGAAAGAGAAGACGAGGAGGGCGACCGAGGGGGCGAAGAGAGGAAGCGTTTAGAAAAGATGGAGGGAGCGAGTGATATACGAGGAGAGAGGCAGGAAGCTGGACCCAGTGAGTTAGAGGCAGAGGGACGTCGGTGTCCTGTCAGTGTCTGGTCAACACAAGCAGATATTTTTGGAATGGAAACTGAAAAATTGATGCAGCACCAGACGACACATGATGCCGAAGGCAGCGATTAACGCCTGGAAACCCCACGAACCTCTGCTAATTGACGTCTTGTTCGCGTGACTCCACCGACCGGTGTTAAGTGTTGTTAATTACAGTAGTGGGGTCGGCAGAGGCCCTGGCAGGATTCTGTTGCACCGTTCTTTAGTTTTCCTGTTCGTGCTCATGCATGGATTGAACTTAATGAGCCGATCACGTCATAATGGGGAGACAGAGGTGGAGGGAGGGACGATTTTAACAGGATGGCTTCCTTCCCACGTTTGGAGACCTCCCCAACACGATGGGAGCAAAGTTATCTTAAAGGAAAGTCTCCTGTTGATGGATGGTTGGATACACACAGGCAGCAGATTTGATTCATGGAGCTGTATGTACTGTAACACAATTAAGAAAAACAGACACACAAACCACTGGTTGGATTTGTGTGTCGCTGGTGACAACCAGCTCATCCTGGAAACACTTCTCTCTGCTTTTCATCTGAAACTGCACCGTCTCCGTCTCTCTCTCTCTTCGCCTCCTCGACCCGCCTTCTCTCTTGTACTTCCTGTCACTCTCGCTTTCCCTCGCACAAACACGCACAGGACATAAGATGATTCACAGCTGATGCAATTCGTGCTGTTTTGTCAAATGTCCTTTCTATCACTGTGTCCATTCTGTTCCCTCTCGCTCCTATTTCTTTCTCGCCGTGTTCAGATAGTGCCATCAGCCCTCTGGCCTCTAGATGATGAACAATAATCTGATCATGGACCAGACTGCACTTTACACCACTGGTGTCATTCACACTTGGCCTGTGTTACGGGTGTTTTTGTGTATGTAGACTTTCTGGATGTGTGTGTACAATAGATTTCCAGCTTCATGTGAAGTGTTTTCACTTAAATCTATAACTCCTATTGAGAAAGCCAGCTATTACTGATGCTAGCGTGTGTTCTTGGGCGGCTTTGCCATTGTTGGGTGTGTGAGTGTGTGTATACAGTGTCTCATACAGATTTATGGCAATTCTCCTAGAGCAACACTAAAGGAAAAAAAATCTCCAAAACAAAGTTGGAAAGCTAAACATCTAGAGATGGAACTTTTTATCTGCTGCTACGCACACGTTTTGTCATTGCTTTTATTGTGGAGGGGAGAGGTTTGCTCGTAACAACAGGCACTTTCTCTGTGGAAGTAAATGTGCTGGATAAAACAGGCTGTTTGTGTTACGTGCTGTAGCACCTGTGCCATGACGTCTCGCATCCTCTGCTTGTTTTGTGTCGTAGCTGCTTTGCATCTCACTGAACCCATTTTGCGTCTCTGTTGTTGCGTTTAGGCACATTCCTGCCTTTTTTTTCTGCCTAATAATAGTAATAACTGAATGTCTCCAACGTGGGATCAATAAAGGATGATCTGATCTGATCTGATCTTATCTTATCATATCTCATCTTTGGTGAGTCTGTGTCACTGAATGGTCCAGACATCTTGGGCTTCTGCCCATTCAAGAATCCATAGATGAACGTGACTGTACTGATTCCCGACCTGTGTGCCGCGTCACAGCACTGTGCCATGGGAAATCGTCAGGTGTGCCGTGGAACATTATCCAGTTTCTCTAAGTGACACTGAAACGCTTCCACAGAGGACAGTTGAACGTCCCACCGCCGCCAGCCGGACGAACCGCTGAACACGGGTCATAGGACACAATCCTGCTTCTAGTGAACGCAAACAAGCTGAACAGTTAACTTGTCTCTGGACTGACTTTTACTGGGAACCAACCGAGCCAACTCCACTATGATGGCGTGAGGGAAATGTTGTCCAACACGGTTCCACATAAACTTAAACGCCGTCTCCAGACAAATCACCGAATTTTACAACAAGACGGTTATTGATTTGAAACGCGTGAACAGACGGAGAAACAGGCAGCGTAACTTAGAAGAACCACCAAGATGAGTGAGAACGTTCTGAACTAAGTTACTGGACTCATCTAAAGCCAAACAGCCTCACACTGAAAACTAAACTAACTAAAAACTATAAACAAGTCCCTCCATCAATTAAACGGAGACTAGATTTGCATTATTCATAGGTTTTGTGGCATTTTTGTTTTGTGGTGTGCTGTGTGATTTTTCTGATCTAAAATATGTGCCACTGTTCTAGATGAATTTAATAATTAGAGTTTAGTTTTCAAATGCTGCTCTAATTAAAACCTGGCTTCCCTCACTAAACATGACACATTTCCCACAGTGACTTTGAGTCTTAGTATCTAGTGTTAGATACATAAATGAACCGTTTTCATTCTCTTCTTCAAACGATGAATTATCAGTCAGCACATTACATGTTCAGGTGTTTTGTTGTGCAGACTCTCATGTCTCCATCCTACCAGCAGCAACGGTCCTGCACCAGTCTTACAGCCTCCATCGTGATATTATATTGCATGTAAAAGAAGCCATACACTGTAAAATCAATATTCTGGCAACAGATCACTTACATGCAACATGTCAAAGCTTCCTTTTCTAGAAAGGAAGAATCTGCTAATGGCTGTCAGATAGAGTTTACTCTGACCTTATACAGTAGCTGCTTTTTGGTCCATTGATATTCAGCCCTTCGTTTGCATACATCCATAAAAATCATTAAAACATTAGTATTTATTTTCTGTCCACGTGTTGTTTATGCAACTCCAGTAGTAGGTAACATACTATAATCATATACTGCACACAATTATCAATTAAGATTTGTTGCGTTGCTGATTCTATTTATAGGATTATATATAACATTTAACCCTGGTGCAGCCTTCGAGGGGTCAAAGTGAAAACAGGAGGCTCTAAGCTCAGAAAACACAAAAAGGTTGGATAAAACAGCCACAGACAGACGATAAATCACAACACGCTTCATCTAGATGAACGGTTGGACGAACTTGTTCGTCATAGACCCACACGTGTTCATTGCTTGGATGTAAACCCACCAAGGCTGTTTGATCCAACCCTGGTGTGTGTTTTGGAGCTTTGGTGCCTCCTAGTTATCAGTGGGGTCGTTTGACCCCTCGAAGGCTGCACAAGGGTTAACGGATATAGTGATATGGTTTTGTGAGGTTGTCTTGATGACTTTTGATGTAATATGGTAATATATAAAATGATCGCCCCCCCGTCTCATCCATCCAAGCTCGGGTCGTCTACCAGAGGCCTGGGAGCTTGAGGGTTCTGCGCAGTATTTTAGCTGTTCCTAGGACTGAGATGTCTGAGGTCTTTCCTGGGATCTGTTCTAGCCACTCCTCCAGTTTGGGGGTTACTGTCCCGAGTGCTCCGATCACCACGGGCACCACTTTCGCCTTGACTTTCCAGGCCTTCTCAAGTTCTTCTTTGAGCCCCTGGTATTTCTCTAATTTCTCAAGTTCTTTCTTTCTGATGTTAGCATCGCAAGGTATTGCCATGTCAACCACAACAGCTTGTCTCTGCTGTTTGTCCACCACCACAACGTCCGGTTGGTTCGCCATTACCATTTAATCTGTCTGCATCTGGACGTCCCACAGGATCTTGGCTCGGTCGTTCTCTACCACCTAGACCTTGGTACTTCCAGTCCGTACTCTGCACAGATGTTCCTGTCCACTACACCAGCCACTTGGTTATGACGCTATATATATATATATATATATATATATATATATATATATATATATGTAGTGAATTAATTGACTGCATCATCATTCAGCCTATTCCTTCTTCATTTGAAAGCACGACATCGTATCAACACGTGTTGACGCTTCACTCGTACAGATTTGCCAGCGGTTGCTGTGGCTCCTGCACATGTCACACACACACGACCGCAGCCCCGCAAAACCTTATCTGGGTCGAAAAGGCAGCAATTAGCGATTTCACAGACTTAATTAGAACAGAGACGCACACACGCAAGCCCTCACAAATGCATAAAAAACACCTCAGCCTCACATACATATGCCCAGAAGTGATGAACAGATGCTGGTTGGAAAACACACTGGAGGGAAGAAAGAGTCGAAATCACTGGATTAGGGGGAAGTGAGAAAGGGCTGAATAAATCAGAGGAGACAGAGAGAGGGGGAGAGGTTTGAGCCATAAAAACCACTGCCCACCAGACACAGGAAGTCACAAAGCTCACCCACACACTAATGAGGGGCCGTGTTAATTCAGGCTAGTAATTAATCAGCCCTTCTGCTAAATAATCCAATCCGGGCCTCCGTATCAATTTGTCATAATATTAGCTGGACAATCGCACGCACGCGTAAGGAGGCTGCTAAATGTTATATAGGGCATGAAAACGCAAAACGCATTCAAGCCACAAAGCCTGACATTACGACAGGAATCAGAAATCACTGGCCAAACATTTACGGTTACCCACACCCTGACTACGAGACTACGGCTAATGACTTAGTAGGATAGTGGCCAGTGATAGAAATTCCAGCTTTCCTCTACACATCTGTCCAGCTTGACAACTTGTGCAACATCTACATCTGGTAGGTTGATGAGGCTTATAAGTAAATAAATAACCAGGTCACAGGAAAACAGATGTGTGTATATTACCACGAGATAATGTGAGCGTGTTTCCACATCATGTCCAAAAGTCAGTGATGTTACCGATAATATTTCCTCACCTGTGCGTCGTGTGTTACGTTGCTTAGCATGTGATTCGGTCCAGGCAGTAGCCAGTTGACAGATCAAGCCTGGACGACCTTTGACAGACTGATCTAAAACTCACACTACATGGAAGCACTAGCCCTGTTTGCTTCATCTTCATCAGATGTAATAATTTATGTAACAGCCCTTCAGTCCTTCCACCATTAGGTGATTCAGTGTTTTTCCATTGAATCCAGCAGATAATGACATTTTCTCAGTAATGCTAAAACAGTAATTACAGTATGTCAGGGTCTCCCAATTATTCAGATAATCACAATAACCTCGGTCTGTAATAATAAAATTGGTGGAGCACAATTGATTTTCCCTGACTAAAGAGGAAAAAGAAGAGGTGTAATTTGATTATTAATAAATATCACCTCCATTGTATCCCAATTTTACCATGAGCAGTTTTACGCCGTGCAGCGTCTGGGAGCCTCCACACAGCACGACGCTCCCAAATCTGTCGATTCCTAGAGTAGAGAAGGTAAAGCTCTATTTATGGATGCCTGCAATTATTAGAAATAGACTAGAGAGTTTGATTTATTTCATATCCACACTTTTATGACGCTTACAGACCTACAAAAACACCTCTGCTACAGGAAACTAACGGGAAACTTCTTGAAACGTTTTCGGTGCCGTGTTCTTGATGAGTCAATGACAGGTCGCAGCTCAGTGGGACACGTGGAGGCACAGACGCTTTATTTTCACGTCTCCTCTGGTTCGTTTATAGGCCAATTGATACAGCATGTTTTTAACGGGAATTGTTGTGGCAGGGCAGACTTCAGAGCCGCGTGTTTGACACAGATTGGGACACACTGCAGCGAAATGCGAAAACACCTTTGGTTGAATTTAATTGGCTACCAATGTGACAAAAATAAATGCTTGAAAGTGTCGGAACATTTCCAGGGAAAAGCCAGTGAGCATTGCTAATGATTCATTTTGCACTTTATGTAAGTTTTCAAAACATTTCTGTGACAATATAATAACTTTATGTCACTTTTCATTTTTAGCCAGATAATTCAGAGCATATTCAGAACCGCAGATCAGAGCCAGAGGGACTGTTAACAGCGACACTTGTGTAGAGACATGACAGTGCTTTTATAATGTACCTTAAAAACTTTTTTCCTGGAGCTCAGTAAATTGGAACATTTGGTTCGATTCCTGGCTTGTGCTGAAGTGTCCTTGGGCAAAACGCTGAACCCCAACCGCCCCGGTGAGTCAGCCTAAGCTGCATAGCTCTGCCACCGGAGTGTGAATGTGTGTGTGTGTGTGTGTGTGTGTGTGTGTGAGAAAAGCGCTATACAACTGCAGACCACAGACCATTTACCATGTTGTGATGAATGATGGCGCTGCAGCAGAACATCCATGATGTAAATGCTCGCTCCATGCTGCACGTTCTTTAGTCATAGATTAGTGTTGGGGATCTCATGGACTCAACAATGCAGATCCTTGATGTTTATGTGTCCACGACGGAGGCCTACGTGAAACCCTGGAAGCCTAACTCGAGTTTTCCCTCAAACGAAAAGCCATAAAAACCAGTGGGTGACGCGCATCCAGCTCAGTTCACATCCAGGTGAGAACACAGAGTCACCTAAATCACAAGCAGTGATTGGATGCAAAGCCCGGTGGGCGGACCTAAAGTCTGCACCGATATAAACTTGCTCTTCCTGCGTTCTCTTTGCCTTGGCCTCCATTTTCTTTCTCTCTCTCTCTCTCTTTTTCCACACACGTGGATTGGTCATCCGCCATTTTGTGTCATACAGCTGCTCTTAGTGACCCCTCTCTCTCTTCACCCCCCCCCCACACACACACACACAAACACGCACAGACACACACACATCACCTCAAGACACGACACATTAGAATAGTAATTCCTTTTTTTTGTTTATTTTATTTTTAAGTTGTGATGTACTGACGTACTCTGATGACTAACTGTTGATCATAATCATCATTGTTTAGATAATAAAGTTGTCATAGTTTAATTAGTCGTTGCCTGTGATTATTTGTATATGGTTTGCAACACTAGCTGAGCTCACGGCTGTGGCTCGAATTTCGCCCTTCACTGTTTGCTAAATTACCTAATATTATTTAATATTGGGTAATTAGTAATACTTTTAATTGTGCTTTATTTACAACTTGGTTATTGGTCCCTGGAAACAGGGTGGTGCCCCATAATTCATTTGATAGTTCGCTATCTAATCTTAATTAATTAATTTATCAATGATACACTTAGCTAATGACCAAGATTGGTAAACTCTAAATTATAGATATTATTATCATGATTGATGCTCCTTTGTTCCCCAACATTAGTGTATGTTACCCTGTGACACAACCTCTGTAGCCTTTCACTGTATTAGCTGTGGTCAGGACCTTAAATATCCACTAATTAAAATCTTTCCACCATCAGTAGGTCAAATGATAATGATAATAATAGTTGTCCATAATGTGTCAGTCAGACAGAATCCGTACCCAGCCCCACAGTTTCTGTCTTGGTTTTGGTTTATTCCAGTGGCAGAAGCAGGTGAACTGCTAAATTAATGTAGCTGCTACATCATGGATGGAATTAGGTTGATTTATTTTAAAGCTATTCAAGAAACACTGTATTTTCTGGTACAATGCTATAAAATAATGTAAAACTCTCTGTCAGTGTCCTACTGCTTGTCATAAAATAATATACAAACGTTCTGTTGTTGCTAATGAAACAAATGAGCTATTTTCTGTTACCCATCCTTCCATGTGTGTCGTTTCTGCTGAGGCTGCCGTGGGGGAACATTCAGCTAACGCCAGCGTGGGTCGTTTGAGAGGGTGGGGACAACCAGCGTATGGTCATTTAGCTTGAAGACGTTATGGCGAATTCATTTAGAAGCTGCGTTGTCAGCGGCTGTGCAGGTGGATGAAGTCACACATATGCATCATGGGATCCATCGGTATCTTGGTATTGTGGAACGTGTGCGTCTTCCATGGTGCTGAAGTTGTACTTGTCTCTCTCGATCTCCGTCTCTAGCTATAACCAATCAATAATACAGGAGCCTTCTCTCTGTCACACACTCCCCTGACGTGATCTCTCTGACCTCCTCCTCACAGACGTTTCCTCTCCAGCTGACTGGTGCTGTATTTCACTTTCATCGCTTTAATTAACATGCTGAAGACAGCAGGCATTTCTCTCCTGTTTGACTCATATATTACACTCATTAGCTCGGCGTTATGTTGCTGTAACGGCTGAACATTTGTGCTTAGGTGACGGCACCTGCCGAGCCCTAAATTCTACAATGTGATTAAGGCAGTAACACTTTGTCGATAAACATTGTGCATTTGACCTCTTTAAATTAGTTTCTGTCTGACTCAAAATACTTTCATTAAATCTCCAAACCTTTCACCACCGGTCTTCATTATCTGTGTGCACGTATAACGACTTTTAAACTTCGCTAATGTGCTGTTTGTCATACATATATATGAAAAAAGTGACTAGATGCGATAGGATCAAATCAGTTTGCTGCAGTGTAAGACAAAAAGCCTCTGAATAGACACGGCAGCTTGGGCTTGTCAGTGCATTTGTCTTGGATGAGTTGGCAGCCTGACTGACTGACTAACAGATTGAGGTCAAGTTTGGAGTACTTCAAAAATTGTTTCCTCTGTGTAGATAGGAAAACAAAGTTGAGTGACAGGCGGTGTGGAAAGAAATGATATATGTAATTGTCTTTTTGTGTGTGTGTGCTTGACTGTGTCCAACCTTGTTAAAGTAGATTTATTGGCTCCTCTCTGGCCTGGATTAAAATCATTAAACTCACACACACTTAATCCCACAGGGTAAATCTGTGTGTGTTATGCCTTCAGGCACTGATTTATGGCATTATTGGAATTTCCCATTAGAATTCCTCACAAGTCTTAAAAAAACAAAGAGGCTGACTGAAAGCTTTTTGTGCTAATTTGTGTCTAATGGAACTGATTTTAATTAATCTTCCGTCCACACAGGCCTTTGCGACTTTGCCATTTTCCTACTATTGCTTTTCCACCACTGGGCAGTTTCTGCTGATCCCTAACGGCCTCACTTCTCATCTTTAAAACCAGCTTTCCACTTAAACCACAAGCAAAGTAAAGACACCGTGATGTGTGTTCCTAACAACATGAGCCCCGATCATAAGACGAAATGTATCTGTAGTATTTGTTGAGTCAAACAGGCTACTATGGCGACAGTCGTTCAAATCTCTGAACTGTGAAACTAACGCATCATTTTGAATTTCTTCTCCTTAAATACCTTATATACTGTAAGTCAGTCAATTTGCTCTCTTTGTTTATTTTCTTTCATCTTTCCCACCAACGAAAACTAGATCTAATGCAGTTGAGGGTTTATGAAGAAGAGTCTGTTGAACAAATGTACAAATTAAAACTGAGATGAACTAAAACAGTGACAGAATTAAAGGAAAGCGTAGACTGAACTAAGAACTTAGATAAATACAGTATCTGTTGAACTACATCCATTTCTTGCTCTCCCTTAAACAATGAGTCACCATATGCAGCAGGTCATGTTCCCTTATCAACATCTACATGTTTTACATCACTGCATATTTTCCTAGACTGAGAGTCGCCATCATAAAGAGTTGTTTTTGGATAAATTGCATTAATCCCTCAAAAAACACATTGGGGACAGGCTGCAACTTTACGGTGGTTCAGGATCTTCAATATATCATCAGAACAACACTGGCTACAGTGTGTTGGCATTTACCAATATTCATGATCTCTCTCTCTTTCTCTCTGTCTTAGCGTCGTGAATCCTCTGCCGTCTGATTTCTGCTGTTATACCTGAGTGGAAAACATCTGTTTTCCAGGACAGACATCTCCAGCAGCGAATTAAAGATGTGTGCATATGCTGTAAAACCTGAAAAACCAGCCTGTGTGGTTGTAGTACATGAACGTGTGTTCATAGTATGTCGGTCTATGTTGTCCGTATACTGCATGTCTGTGTGTACAGTACAGCGGGGTTTTATTTTATTTTATTGTAAATGAATGAACGTTACAATGTGTGATGAATGTATGAGTTGGCAGGGATGACGATGAGGAGATGGTACACAAAAGAAGTTGAGATATACAGAGAGAGGATGGACAGATAGTGAGTGACACAGTACACGATTATGAAAGCCAGAGCGTATCAGTCACAAGGAAAGCACTGTATTAGATCTAGATGGTGATGGAGAGAACAGTGGCAAAGACAAGAGGTTGAGAATGAGGGAGGACAGCTGTGTGACTGCGAAAGTGCGAAAAAGAGAGGAGACAAGGAGGAGAGAGCAGGAAAAACGGGGGCACGGAGGCAGGCGGGTGAATGACAGGCAGCCAGGTTAAGAAGAGCAGATTAAATGAGTGGGTTGGAGAGGAGAGGTGAAGGAGGAGGAGGAGCAGCATCTGCCTGCAGCTGAATGAGCAACACGAACATCCAGTAGTAAACACAAGAGCAGTGAGCAAAGCAAAATCAGTCGTGCGTCTCGTGACTAGATATCAACGTAGTGGATATTATTAACTTCTACACTTCAGCGTACGTGAAATATTCTGCATGCGTTACGTGTTCGGTATTCAACACAAGCTGGTTGAGCTGAGAGGTTACATGGCTCCAAATATTATAATAGAGAGTCGTCGGCTTTCATCTTTTTCATTTAGTTTTGTCCATTCTCATGTCTAGTCAGTACCATATCATCTTATCTACCACCCATAGCAGCCTAATGTAAACAGCCTCTGCTTTCTGTAATCAGTCGTCCTGTTGACTAGCTCACCCACAACCCGTCTCTAATGAAGCTGTTGTACACGGTTCATCTCACCTGAAGCTTTATAAGTGAACGTGAGGCAGGAAAATACTGCACATTGCAAGTTTGATTTGAAATGAAAGCGCTGGCTTCGCTTGCGTCCTTTCCATTTGGTTTTACAGAGTGAAGGTGTGATGGGATGCTCGTCAGCCGCAGCCTTCGCTCTCCATCCTTGGAGGAATGACTACATGCCAAGTATAAGGTAGATAGATGGGAGTGAAGGAGGTTGTGACAGTAATCGCTCGTGCTAGATTGATCCATCTAAATGTAATCCACACTAAACAAAAAGTATCATATCAGCCACATCCAGGTTAATATTATAGGCAGTTGTGAATTACGCCTGACACTCATCATTTCCCACGGAGCCACCTGTGAGTCTTCTCATTGCTGTGCTGCTTGATGGGTGTGAACAGCTGTGCAGCGGGGTTATTTTAAAAGAACACACGTTCATGCATTAGAAGCTCAAATGTGATTCTGTACATTTGAGCGATGCTCATTTTAAAGCAGCACCACAGTGTTTTGTGTTTCTGGCCACTTAGATGATAGATGATAAATGATCCGCTGGCGTCATCTGCTAGTAAGTAAATTGTCTTAAGTTCAGTTCACAACATCCTTTAAATTATATTTGGTAATTTTGTGCTTTTTAGCATTTAGCAGCCTTAAATACAAATTTCTCTTAATCTGAATAGTTTATTAAATGTACACACACACACACACACACACACACACACACACACACACACACACACACTCGATCGCTGATAGCAGCCAGGCACGAGCTAATGAAGACACAAATAATGGAGCTTTAAATGTTAATGGTAATTGACTGAGGCCTCAGGCTTCAGTTCCAGCCCTGCATCCCCAATTACCACGACAGAAGGTAAAATTAAATGTTTCAATATCCCATCAATTTCACAGGCACTTGACACTGACATGAGGTGCAGATTTTTTCTCCTGCAGCTCACAGCAAACCCAAACTCTACCCGCCTCTGTGTGAATGTTGTAGGATTGAAATCATTTCCATCAGAGAATGTCCATCTGCTGTTAACAGTCAAACGTCCATTAACACCAAACCAAAACACACAGTTACATTCATCTGCGTCCGCAGGCGCAGGAGGAGCCCAGTTCACACAGAAACAGATGGGTGCACCTCCACAACAAGACACGGTGTCATCCACTCTGGTTAACTATTGTTCAGATGGTTGCTGGCGTTTAATTCTCTCATTCTATTAAGTCTGGAGAGAGAGGGAAAAAAGAGCCATTTAACTCTAATCCTCGCCAAATAATACATTCATTTGTGTGCAGAATGGGAGGATTTAACGCCAGCTCACAACCAAACGAGACTGGAGTGAAATAGATACCAACATGTCTGTGAGGATGACTGTGACTCCATTAAGGAGGAAGAATGTAGGAAGAATTTCAATGAATTGTTCACTGTCACGTAGAGAAACTCACCATAAGAGTTGTTTGCTAGACTCCTACATCGATACTGTGCCGTAATCACCATACGTGTGATACAGAATTAGAAGATCTCGATGATGCTTCATATCTGTACTAATGTGGAGTGTTAGGAAGGAAAGGCACATGATGCAGGTTAGTCCATTCCGGCCCTTACGGGTGTCTGGAGGCATGGTCCAAATAACTGGGGTGGTGACTTCCAGAACATACTGGCATCAGAGGGACTGAAACATAATGTTGAGGTAATTAGAAAGCAAGGTGGCCAGTTAATGGCACCAGTTCCTTCATCCACATGAAAAACCCAGGCTCCACTGCTCCAGTGTGAGGCTGCAGAGGCCTGTGTGTCCCTGCATGGATGTGCTTCCCCAGACCTGAAGACCTGAGCCTCTACCAACCAGTCATGCTGGGTGATCTGCACGGCTCCTCCAGGTGCGAGGCAGCGAATGAACGAACCTGATGCTGTACGGTCCCAACAGCCTTCTACTGCCCCGTCCACGTCCCCTAGAGCAACGCCACGTCTCCTCTTCCATGGCAAAGAAGACTGCAAGCTTGCACAGATTCATGTTCATTACTTTTAAAACAAAAAGTACTTTGACAAATGCTTTATGAGCACGACAGACAGGCATTAAGCCTTGTTCAGAAAAGATGATGGAACAGTTCCTGCATTGTCAGTCACACCACAATCTCCCCAATTGGTTACAATCCTAAATTGACACAAATAATGAAATATCCTTTAAAGGAGTAAGGTTGGTGAGTACGTTTTACATCCAGATAATAATTAGAAAAACCTAAAATGAAAAATCACTCTGGTAAAAAGATTTAGCTTTAAGAGAAAAATAAAACCAGAAAAATTTCATATTTAGCCTTGTTTCATTGAGATGATTGAAGCATGAAATGTTTGGTACCAGCTGCACTGACTGAGCAGCCGCAGATACACAATAAACCACAGAGAGACCACGACCCATGAATGAACCTGCTACTTCAACAAACCTGCAATAGAGAAGAGTGGCTGTGAAAGAAAATGATACCGAGCTCACAGGAAGGAGACGTGACACAAAGGAGGAGTGAGTGGTCAAGTGAGACGGGACCAGATGCCGACATGAGACGACGGATCAGACAAGACAATAACACAAAACGAGTTGGGTAATGGTTACTAATGAATCAATAAAATAAGCAAATGCCCAATTTGGGATCAAATGTAGAAGCTTTTAAATACATATAAATTCATAAAAGAAACAAATGTGGAAACATCTTCTAACCACCCATGTAAATTATTAATTTCGTCATCTAAACAAAGTTAGTTTTGTTATATCTCGATCTTCCTCCGAACGCAGCTGCCTTCAGGCCCATCTCTGTTGGCCGCAGGTGTCAAGCGACATTGAAACTGTTTCAGGGCTGTGAGCCACCAGGTCTGTGTCTCCTCACAATGTCTCTGTAGTGTATGAACCAGAGAGTGGATTTATACCAGTACAGTAGGTGGTGGCAGCGAGGGACAGTGGAGACAGGCCTCGGACTATAGAGATACAAACCCCAGTGTTTGCCGGCTCCTCGTTCACCTCTTAAAGCTACTTCTAATGGGAGAACACGTCTGCTATCAAGTTGTAAACTACAGCTGAGGCCATTTCTCTTGTCGTACAGTGGTTTGCAAACCTGAGCAGCCTCCCCGTGCGATCGCTCTCACTCATACATTTGCCGGCAGTTCAACAAGCAGAACTGGCTGAAAAGCTGCTGCTGGGTTTGTGCTGCAAGCGCACGACACACTGCAAAAATCAGAGGCTTGGCTCAGCGTGTCCTAGCGCTGAAGACGTGTTTTCTGTTTTCAGCTTTTGATGGTAATATCTTCATGCTGAAAATTAAAGCAATCAGCAAATCAGAAGGAAGGTAGCGGCGCTTCCTAGGGGAAGGCTGTGCTGCCGCGCCAGCTGTGTGCTGCATCGCTGCAAATCAAAACAATCCCAGGCACGGTTGAAGGTGTTGTAAAATTATTTGAAGAAGAAAATATTCAGATTATGTCTAGAAGCCTAGATGTGGCAAGATGATTGTTGCTAAACTAATGGGGTCTTGATTTACTCACTAAAACATACGCGCGGGTGGGTGAGTATAGGAAAAAAAAAGTATTAATATAATAGTTTAACTGTCTAAAACAAATTATATATAAAATAAAATGCATCTGTTACACTCATCCCCTTAGCTGTGCAGAGCAAATCTTCACAGTCTACTGGTTTGCTCTAATTCAGGTTGAAATGGAATCAAAAGCCAGAAAAGACATGGAAGGCATGGTGAATTTCATACCATATTCAAAGAATAAAAGCCATTTTCATATTTTTGAAGCCAAAGAGAAAAAAAGAGCCAAAAAACGTGATAGAAAAAGAAATTTCAAGCAAATATGAATGTGAGAATGAAGTAGTATGCAGTAAAAAAAGATGTGAATGAGAAGCGGTGGGTTGATGGACGGGCTGGAAATACGGGAAGGTTTCAGCGTGAAGGGGCAATAAAGAAAAGGGAAAAGTAGAAAGTTATAGACGGAAGGAAAGGCTCAGTGAAAGTGACAGATGAGGACAAGAAGGAGATAGAAGCACTTTACTCAGAGACAAAAACAAGGCACAAAGACTGAAAAAGACGAGTTTGAGGACATTGGATTATAAAAGAAAAATTGCCAAATGCTAAAGTGGTAGCGCATAAGAGGTGGCAGAGACTAGTGGTGATGGGAAATTGAGAACAGAAAGTTGAGAGTCGACAGAAGGAAGCGGAACAAAAAACCAAATGGATGAGATAAAGAGGAGAAAAGCTCCGACCAAAGCCCCTGATGAGTTGTAGCTGCCGGATCTGCTCAGACGCGTTGTCTCGCTGCCTCCCCGTCGATCCCCACACACAAACTCCCGTGGTTCGTCTGAGAGTGACGCTACTGACGGAACATTACTGTTTACAACATGACAGTATAAAAACATACCGACTAATGAAGCACGTGCTTCCTTTGCCCTATTTAAAACAAGAAGGAATTTAATCAGAGGACTAATACGAGTCCAGGCTTATCAGTCAGCTCACAATAAACAGAAGCATAACTTTATCTTCCGTTACTGTGTGTGTTCACTACATACAGCATCTGCTCTTTTGTAAAGGTGTCCAAAAACTGAGTGTGTGTACAAGTTGTGTGTGTGAGTGAAGTTGTCGATAGATTTTATAAGTAATGACCCAACGGGTTGTGCTGAGGATTATTGCATGTCGGTGGAAACCTGGCGTCGTCTCTTCAGCTTGTTTTATATCACGGACTTCCCTGATGGATCTGGTGACGTCTCCTCTAATTAACAGCTCCATCTCTTTTACCGACCTAAAACTAATCCTGTGTGCAGGAATCCAGCGTCTCAGCTTCTTTTTTCCTTTGACATCATTGAGGGATTTTATAATTCATTCATACTACAACATATATGTGCAGTAACATTGCTCCTGCAGTATTATCATCATCTACCAGTAACTACTCCGGACTTGTTGAATAAATTCAAATGTGAGAAGTGTAAAAAAATAAAGAGACAGTGTTTTATCCATTTCAACCCATTCAAATAAGTAGCTACATACTGTGTCTATGGTGTGTTAATAACTCCCTGCATCCTAATAATGTGGCCGAGATTTTGTCAGTTAAAAAAAATGTTTGCTGTTGAATATTTTCCACCTGACAAATGAATCTCAGCACCATGAGGGAAACAACAACAGAGGCAGAGAGAGGAGAACAAGCCTTTATTTCAATTACCTGGCAAGACAGAGCTCACCTTAACCCATTCTGACTGTGTGTGTGTGACAGGTAATTGAAATAAATGATTGTGCTCAGCAAATGGACGACATGTCTGTGCACGTTGTGTATCTGTGAAACAACGGCCATTTAGGTCACACACAATCCAACACTATCAGTCGCTCATCCCACATCCCAGCTGGCCTTCCATCAGAATCCTGCTCATCTAATACACACGGCTCTTACCACAGTTAGTGGAGGGTGTAATCGTCCCTTCAGGTCTCCAAGAAGACGAATTGTCTCTGTTCACAGATTTCCTCCAGGCTTTACCATCTTACGCCTGTTAAATGTTCTCCTGTGCAGGTCACTTGTCATATGTGTGTGGCAGCTTCTGCTTGATTGGCAGCTGTCACGGTGACTGGCAGACACAGCGGCACAGGGCAACAGGAGGCGTAATCTGCTGGACAACACCCATAAATACATGAAATACACACTATGAAGGCAGGTGCATGAAGAAAAGGATTCCCTGAAATATAAAAAAGTCTGGCAGACAACAGCAACAAACGATGCAAAATAAAGCCTCACTAAAATAAAATACAACCTATTAGAAAATCAGTTTTAATTTCTTTTTAGTTTTATTTCACTCATTAAATTAGAAAAGTAAGGCGGAAATTATTGTATTGTATTTTGTGGATCCTCAAAAATTATTTGGATGGTAGATGGTAGCTCACGGATCAGCTTGTTTATTCCCGTTCGCTGCTCTAGTCTTTGTCATTCAGCACTGAACTCGATAGCATCCTGCTTCCTTCAGATTTAATCCACTCCTCCAAAAATGAAACAAACTAAACAAAAGGAACATGTGTGTAAAGAAACAAATTGGAATCAGCAGCTCAATCCTTTCCAGGAGCTTCAGTCCAAAATCCACTCGCTCGTGCTCCAATCAGCTCACAGGCTCTGTTCTGCACACGCTTAGTAACGTCACAGCCGCACATACAAGCGAAAAACGTTAATGCCAACAATAAGGATGAAACCGTTCTGTTCTCGTGCAACTACAACTTTTTTACCAACCCACCTCAACCGGTTATATTTGGGGATTTACTCACGTCAGAGGGGGAGAAGCTTGGGAAGGTTGTCCATTATCTTAAAAGCTTTTCCTCCTAAGGGTCACGGGAGGTGCTGACGCCTGCCCCAGGGTTCAGGCTGGACAGGCTGCTAGTCCGTTAGTGGCCAACATGTAGAGACAGATGCATGCTCACCTGTGGGCAACTCACACCCTCCGCCCAAGTTCTCGTCTTTGGTGGGAGGATGCACACAAGCAGCATAAAACGTGACGTCCTCACACACTGGAGATGGGTCTTAGGTTGCATGTCGTGCCCGTGTGCTGGCTTCTCTTCTGGCCATGTGACGTATCTGTGACCTGTCCAGAGGCTACACCACTGGCTGCTGGCATAGGAAAAAAATAAATGTTGCTTTTATGAAATCAACTTGTGTGAGCAGAGCATAAGATGACTTAATAACGATTTAAATGAATTGAATTTGATTAATTGTTTATGATACATTTTTGCATAATTTGATTTTAGATGGTAACACTACGAAGTTACCCACATACTAGAGAATGATTTTGTTCTGCGTCACATGTGAGGTGCGCCGTGACTGTGTGAATGTGGGTGTGAATGGAAGTGTGGTTTTCTGTGTGATAGGTCTCGTGTTGTTGGATATTCCCATCCCTCCCCAGAAGCCTGTGTTGATAGCCGATGGCTGGATTAGACTGAGGGCAGCACAGATTTTCAAAAGAATAAATGGGAGCATTGGGAGACAGGCTTCTGCGCACAGTCTATAGACCCCCCCCATGAGATAGTGTCACCAAGCGTCACGTGTAGTCTCTGCAAGGACTGAATATCTCTGGCAGCACTTTGTGGCGCTCAAAAAAACTCTTCTTCTCGGTAGAAGCTCTAGATAGTAAATCAAAATTTCGCACCTTACCTGTGCTTTTGAATGTCACTGTGTCAGACACAGGATGACAACTAATAAAGTCTGTGTTGCTTCTGTCACTGCAATGACAGACCGGTGGAGAAGCTGATGCTGCTTTTAGATGACGTCTGTTTGTGTGTTAGCAGGAAGACGCTAGTGTGGGGTCCAGCCAAAAACACAAAACATACATGTGACCTGCGTGTTATACGGGTTCGCTTTTTACTGTAGGTCGAGGGCAGTTTCTGGCTGGATGCATGTACGGTTGTGATGGGACCAACCCACTACCAGCACAAATAAAACATGTCAATCAAATAAAGGTCTGGAGGGAAGGTATAGAAAACGTGGCAACGATAAAGGTTAGAAAGAGAGAAAATAAAATGACAGAAGAAATGATGTGAAGCACAGGAGCAGGAAAGCTCAGAAACAGAAGCCAATGAGCAGCAATAAGAAATGAGTCGTGGTCTGAACACATAAATCTGGACTAGTGCTCAGATTAAGCTCCCGGTTCAGTGCCGTGGCTCATGAGGATGTTGGTGGAGACTCCATCTCCTCTGAAGACGAGAAAAAGTCTTTGGAAACGACTCCGTAGTTACGAGGCAACCGCCGTCACTGTCTTATGAGCGTAGAGACCTTACCTGCCTACTCACCATCACAGCCTGATTTCTTTTGGTAACATCTTTTGTTAATATTTCCTAATTTTCCCTGCTTGTGGGACGAAACATGTTGCTGGGAACCGCACTCTGCAGACCTGTAGACACTCGATGTGACTGCATTACATAAGACTCAGTGAGGGGTCAAAATAGCGCTCACACAGTACTGGATCAACTTTATGTATAATGTACCATCGGTGCACTGAGGATTCATACAGCACAGCATGGAGCTGAGTCCAACTTTGACAATCCCAAAATCAACTATAGATATATTTTCTGTAGATGCTGTAAATTTGTCACGTGGCGCCTCATAGCGACGAGCATCACTGCATCATTACTGGCTGGAGGTTTTACAGAATGTCACCGTACTGCAGCTGTGCTTTAGGACGTCAGCTCATCGGAGTTTACAGAATGGAGCCGCACTGAACACAACACTGTTCTGTGCATCCATAGAGGCTGGAGACAGGTCTCATAAAAACTGGCTGCAGTTTATTGACAATGAGAATAGAGACAATATTGATTATGTAATGTGAAAAAGATGTGGTGGAAAGAGATTTTTTTACTGGGCTCTGCAGCAACATAAAAATAAAAAAGTTGCCCTGTATATTATATTTATTACCACAACTAATTCAGATACACAAAGAGCTTCTAATCGTTTGCTATATTAGGACTGACTGTGAGCCTATGTAAAGAGAATTATATAAATTACATTCCAATAATCAATAGATGTGTCCACATCCACCTCAGGTTGATGCTCTGTGCTGCTTCAGGCAGATGACCATCGACTCTCTGTAAGGGATGCTTCAAGCCGTGAGAGACTTCTTGCCTTGAGCTTATTTAATATGTAGTTAACATATATACTAAAAGATGGAAATGATAAATGATAGCATTTATGATAGAGGATATATAGTCTTGTATGATCCTTTAGGTTTCTAATGTGGAGGATTTCCTCATTGTAAATTGTAAAAAGAAACATAAGGAAGGAAATAGTGCAAAGGGACTTCCCAGAGCGACTTGGAGTGTTGGACGTGGACACATACAGTCGTCCTCAGAGGACGTGTCAGAAAGCAAGATGAGAGAGAAGAGCCGGCCAGCTGTGTTGTGCCAGATGTGCGTGTGTGTTATCTGGCTGGTGGGATGTCACTGTGGGTTTCCACCATTTGGCCGAGGACAAGTGGGGGTTCTGTGATGCCATGTTTGTCTTTTTAAGCACACGCAGACGATCACTTTCAGTGTGTCTGGCACAGAGCGACAGAGCGAGCAACGCTGATCAAACACGGAGCGCGAGAGGCGAGCGTACTCACAACCGACACGCTGATACCTCACACGGGCAAAGAAGTAGTACAGGACATGACAGTGGAAAAGTTTGTTGTGTTAAGTCCTCTCAGAGCTTATTGCTTATAATGAACTACAGTGAACCAGCCAGTGCTGCGGCGCATACAGATCCAAAAGCAGCCACATACATATAAACAAAGCCTTGATGTCATTCTTTGACTCATTGTACTGTTGTTGATTCATGACTCGGGTCCACAGAGGAAACCAGCAGGGCCTCCTGGTGTGACTGGGCCCGGCAGTGAACTAATGAGGATTTGCTGCAGAATTATTAAAGTTCTGGAGCATTTCTACAAGAAACCCCAGGACCACTGGACACCTGTAGTCCAATATCCTCAGCCGACAGTCAGCGGGGGAGCAGAGTGAGCAGTTCAAACACCATCAAGGTAACAGCAGGGTGGAAGTGTGAAATCAAGGCTCAGTACTCTGTCCTGCTGAATCTGAACTGTGGCTGTGACACGTCATTAGGCCTGTCTAATAATCCACATCAGACAAATACACAAACCACTCATATGAGACAAATAATGGAAATATGTGTCCTATCAATCTGCTAAATATAATAACAATGTACTGACAGGTTGATCTGAGACAGTATTTCAACCAAACTACTCCAGGTTCTCAGTAGTGAGTAGCGCACTGCTTCAGACTGATTAAAAATGGAAATGAGTTCAATTTATTTTCAGATGATGTTTTGATGAAACGATCTTAACTCAAGGTTACCTGCTGCTCACCTGCATTTTCCAGCACCTAATAATTTCATCTCACAGCCTTGAATGAATTTCATCAACCGTGTAATAAATAAGACATGTAAGAAAAACAACTATGACTCAACATCTCTTCAGTGAAAGTTGAAATCACATCTGTCAAGTCAAGACTAATATGCTACAGTCAGTCAGTGCACGTTGAGATTTTTATAACAGACTCACAGTTTGCATGTAGATAATCATATAAGAAAATGCAGGATGGTCCTCGGACAAGGCTGAGAGCACAAACAAGAGGAGGCAGGGAAAACCAGTGGAAGCCATCGTTGCTAATCGATGCTCATTTATTTACCTTTAAGTGCTGAGGGGAGATGATGATAATTACTACGGCTCCCTCGCCTCCTTTCTCGCTTTCTTTTTAGCTCTTATCTTCTTTGGATGCTATCAATCTCCTTCCAGCTGTTTGTTGTTTATCACCTTCCTCCTGCCTCCCGCGTCTCCTCCTTTGCAATTTTCTGGACCCTCTCATCCTTTGCATGTTCAGGAGGGCTGCTCAGCAGAACAACGCTCTGCTCAGCATGAGCCCGACTCACTCTGCAGTAATTATTCATTATCACAGCAGACACTTCTCTCTTCCACATCCAGTTTTGCCTTTTGATCAAACTTACATTTAACTTTGATGTAATTCAATCATTAATGCAGGCTTCTCTGTGTTTGAATGATAACTTTTAAAATGGCTCATGTGAATGTTCCAGCTGGCATCAACCTGCCTTGGGGATCAGGTCACGTTTAAAACAGAGGATCCAAGCACAAATATTGAACATCTACTTTATCGCATCATTCCTGAAATGCCAGGGCGCATTTTCCAGCTTTCAGCTCTTAAATCAAACGTGAGCTTCTGTAAAAATTGATTTAAAATATGACTTTCCAGCAGATAATGTAGACTTGTGGGCAAAGTAGTTTTGTCCACGTGGCTCTGAGGATCACGTTGGGACTTTAGCAACATTGTTTTAGTTTTAGCCTGTGGCAGTGATTTAATGGCGTCTGCAGTTATACCTCCTGATTCATTTTGCTCCCGGTTGCTAAGTTATTTGTGTTTTCACCCGACTGAGCAGAAGACTTTAAACTTGAGCGTCACCGATGCGTATCAGTATAATGATGCCCTGACTCTCTGGTCTTCACAGTTTTGATGCGGGGGAGTGTGATTTGTGTTGGTTAAAGTCAGATTGTCTACCTAATAGCATGTACACACAAAATGATTAGTTCCCTTTGATAAAGTCAGTTATTTCTGTGACAGACCAGAACCAGTTTTATTTGAGTTTAGTATTAAGACCTACAGCTTAAATACTCTCTTCTCTGGCCTTATGGATCACAGCACCCACACAGAGGCAGCAGACTACAGCATAGTGAGAACAAAGTTTACAAGAGCATTAAACGTGGCGGCTTTAGGAAAAGAGAGAATCATGACACCTAGTAGTTCATACGATAATAACTTAACAGAAAACATTAAGCTGTGAAATAAGAATGATAACTTTTGATAACATTTGTTGATGCTTCCCGTGACTCCTTTTGCTGATTTTTACTTGGTGGTCGTTTCACTTCTGTTCAACCTTTCAGTGCTATTTCATGGATTTATATGAATCTAAACTACGACACAAGCACCAAACACACTGTAGGACCCTGCAGAAGCCTATAGATCCATGGAAACCTCCGCGATCAGTAACTGGGTCTACATTGTCCGACTCCTCCTTAATGAGGTGCCCTCACCAAAAACAGAAACACCTGCTGAGAACATTCACACACCCGTGTACCGCACTGATTTGACAGTAACAGCCAATTACAAAGAGACAGTGGTGCTGCCACAGAGATGTGCATGTGCAGCTGACATCCAGCTTGTGCTGTGCAATTAACACTCGTGTTTCCATCTTTATAGCTTTGTCCACAACGGGGAAAAGTACATTCAATCATAACATGGAGGAAAGAGAAGGGTAAATGAATTTAATCAAGTGTGTGTGTGTTACGACAGCATCTGCTTACTTCACATCAGCTCTACAAGCAGCCTGAAGATTCAGGTCACTACATGTCAGCTGATGGGACGAGGCAGAGTGAAAACGGAAGGGTTCACAACGAAATGCCACCATAACGGCGTTTTTTAAGCTCACTATGTGGGTCAGAGGGCGGCTGAAGAAAGTGAACAGGGTGTTACGGTACTTGTGTGATGTGAGGAGCCTGTGCAGCAGCTTCTGGAGCTTGAGCTGGAAGAAAGCAGGTGTGAACTAAAAAGCTTGAGAGGAGTAATTATAAAAATAATACTAACACACTGATATGAGGGCTGAACTGGACATTCTGTATTTAAATGTGTCCTTAGAGGCACAATAACAAATACAACCCAGACGTTAGCACCACGGTGACCGCAGTCCAAAAAAAAAAAGAATGAAGACGGGGAAACCTCTACTGTTGCGTTAGTTGAGTTTCAGGTTTTTCTAACTGTGATAAGAACAAAGGAGTTTGTGAAGTTTAGGGACATTTGTGTTTGATCCACCATGTGACTTTCAACTTTAACGGGATTTGACAACTCTCTGAAAACCTGCCATCAGCTCCGCCCCCAGTGAAGTCAGGTCAGGTCAAGTCTATTAAAGCTGTAACAGGCAAAGCGCATCATGCCTGAGCCTCAGTACATGGACAGAGTCAGTGCACAGACGTCCTCGCTCCGCCTGCTTCTCTTTGTTCTTCGTTTGTTTGACATCACTTCAGTGGGGTTTAGGGAAATGTAAGCACTTAATTAAGATACCTCCACACTGGAGGTGTTAACAAAAACACATGACAATTCAAACACACACACACACACGCACACTAGATCTCAAGGGTCCTCAAGAAGTAAGATTGTCTTACCCTTGTGTGTGTGGGTGGGTGTTACAGTGAAAATAAGTGGGGAGGATGGGATAGTTAGAAGAAGGCCTGAGGGACCCACATGCAGGGAAAGGATGAGATAAGGAGAGAAAGAAGGAAGGAACTGGAGGATGCGATGCGAGAGAGTAATTACGGTGGGAAGTAAGACAGGGAGCAGCTGTACGATAAGAAGACAGGGAGACAAAAATCTTCACGGGATCGACTTTATATTCACAGCACAGACACGAAACGGCCGTAAGAGAGAGGAAGAATTCAGGTATGAGACCGTGGGAGGTGAAGATGAGGACACAGAAAGAGGACTGACGAGGAGGAGCAAGGCCCAGATCCTGCAAAGACCGGAATGATGGCCTTTTATTTGGATTTCAGAAGCTCATCCTTCCGGCTGCACATCAGGTACATAGCAAATCCAGATGTGAAGGAGCAGTGAGTTTGGAAAATAGCTTTTCAATTTTACAGTACGTGTGTGAAGTGCATGGAGCAGGTTTCATTCATTCACTCACTCACCACCACAGCAGTGATTGGATCATCAGAAATGTCCAGGCTTTATCTGCAGCACCGCTTGGCACGACGCCCCTAAAGCTCGGTGTCGTCAGTATCAGTATATTACATTATTTAGACCTATCAGAGGACGACGAGAGAGAGTAACTGTGGCCTCCATAGCCTGAAACCTGGCAGATAAAGAACACACTTGTCATTTTCAGCATATTTCTTATGGATGCTTTTTAAGAGTAATGATTAATATTCTTGTTGTCGCTGTGGTGGGTTGTCTGTTGATGCCGTCATACTTCATGTGTGTCTCATGCTCCACCATTGTGCAGGCAGGTGCTGTAACATATCATTTTAGGTAATTGCTCTGCGCTGTTGCACCAATAAAAGAGTAGAAATTGGGAAAGTAGATGGATATTAGATGTAAAAATAGACATAAAAATGAAATGTCTTCTGCAATGTTTGTTCTGCATCCAGAAGCACGTAAAGGCGTCTTACGAGCAACACTGTAAACATATCTTCAATAATGCTACTGGATATGGATCTAAGATATGAAAATCAGTGTATAGTATTACATACAGTACAGTAGCCAGACTGGAAATGCTGACATGAATATGTCCAAAGCTTCTTATCACTCATCTGAACTACTCGAGTTTCTTCTAACAAAGTTCTCATGGAAAAATGGTTTAATTAAATCTATTGTATTTTTGCATTCACACACCCACATGGTCTCACACACACACACACGCAAACCTAAATTCACAGTAATGTACTGTACAGACACAACCCGACATTGTCTCCAGAGCCCTAACACAGTGCAAATGCAAAACAGTGAAAGGATGGAAAAAAAGGGAAGCGAAGAAAACAACGGTCTGACAGTCTTTAAATATTAACCAGGGGGAGCGAGGTCTGCGCAGAAAGAGGAGGAGGATGCTGTAAACTCTGGTCTCCATGTTGGTTAATGGCGAAGACTCACTGAAGTGAAGTGTGTTCGTGTGTAAGAGCGTATCTTTCAGAGAAACTCTGCAATAACTGTCCAATTTCAATATCATTGATCAAAGTTTAAAGGATTTTTGATGTACAACATACCCAGAGAGGCTGCTGGAGGCAATATGTGCTGCCTTGTGTTTGTGTGCGTGTGTGTGAGGGTACACTAAGTGCTTCTTTATTGCTTTTTCATAGAGCGGGTCGCGGATAAAGTGCAGCAGAGAGCAGGGACGACAAGAGGAGAGCGCAGCGTGATGAAACTCTTTTTTTAACTTTCAAAGCAGCCGTAATTTAACAAACCAGTGGCATCAGAGAACCTAATTCAGTTTGTTTCCCTTTGTGCGGAGGATCTCAAGTATCTCGCAATGACAACACAAATGAGCCTCTTCTCAGCCTCAGTGCTCTACTTTCAAATAACTTCCAACTCTCGGTCAATATACAGTAAATGCCAGATAATTCAATCCGGTTTGCTGAATTCACATTAAAGTCCACAGACGTAGAAGAAGATCGCATCATTAAAGACACACAGCCAAGTTGAAACTGGCATCAGATACAGGAAGAAACAAAAATGACAGTTTGTGGGACCTTACGTGACTATAAATGATAACTGTCATATATCCACCGTGTTAAAATGAGGTAGTTTTTGTGGTTGACTGGGCATCAACACTTTGACAGATCTACTCCAGTTGGAAGTGATATTTCATCGAATGTGAAGTAATTATTACAACTATAAATTTATTTATTTAAGACCCCTGAAGCAAACCGGAGGCAAAGAAAAAGCTATTGGTCAAAACTAAGAAACTCAAATGAACAAACAAACAATAACCTTTCTGAAAACAAGAATTCTGAGATTATTTTACAGTATATGGTCTAGATAGAAGAATATATGTAAGTTAAGTTCTGCAGCAAAATGAAAATAATTGTAGTTTTGTTGTTATTTATTGTTTACTTTGATCCTGTTCTGCCCTTCAGTCAGTAACGTTGTGGCTGATTTTAACCTGACTTAAACCATCAAATGTTCATCATTTGATTAAACAGGGCTGCTCAGATGCAAAATGCAAATATAAGGGATACAGTTAATACTAAATAATAAACAGAATGAAGTGATGTTTTTAGTAAGTTGCTGCAAAGTTGTATCATATGTACATGTAGCTAGCTGCAGATAGAAAAGCGAACAGTGTGACTAACCATCTTCCTCAATGCTCACCCCCTTATTTATCTTGTTATCATATACGTAGATGTATCTACTGTAAAGCATCACCACCTACGTCTTGGTCTTGTCTCTTGAAAACCTCCACCACTCGCACCACTAAGCATTCAGGGCTCAGTCATTGAGACTGTGTCCAGCTCAACAAGACACTGGACTGAACTAAGAATGTAGACTCACTGCACACATACGGAAACATTTAACAATGTTAAGCAGCTTATACGTTTCAGTATGGCGTCATATCTAAAAGGCAAGAAAGGACAATATCTGAAGTGGCCTGATTGGTCTTCTGACTGTCCATCACCTTAACCACAGTACTTTTGATATCAGTTTCCCCTAATACTGTAAATGTAAATACTGGTATTTTCTTGGAGAATATATTAAAAAACTACAAAGCTTGAAATCAGCTTCACAGCTCAACGGCTGAAAGATGACAGATAAAATACTTTTTCCCTTTGTCTGTGTGTGTGTGTGTGTGTGTGTCTGTGTGTGTGTGAGACACTGCTATTTCTATCTCGGTGGGCACAGAATTTGGTTTTCTACTGAGGATGTTTCTGCAGTTTTGAGGACTTTTCCCCAAGTTTAAAAGCAAAGATCAGATGACATTCATGTTCATTTTGTTTGTGGTACTGAAGGCGATGCACAGGCTTGGTGCATCGCCTGTGCATTGCCATCCTCACAGTCATAATCATAATTGATGGTGAATGTATTTGTGAATTTCGTATAAAGGCATAGGAAAAAAAGAAACTGATGATCCATCCATCAAAACACTAATTTCCACCATTTGGAGCAGAGACTAGTCCCATCAGTCGTCTTACAGCAGCGGCCATACTCACATATTTACATTTGCGAGAAACACGCCTTTCTCAGTGTAAATACTTGAACCTATTGGATCAAATCTCACTGGTATGGGTGAATTTTGCCAAAAACTCCAAGAACACTGCGGTTCAGTCAGGAACGTCATGAAGTCAGTGCCAATAGTGTTGCTGCACTGCTGTGGTGTGTTCACCTGCTACAAACACATGCGCTCTGATGTGGTGTCAGTGCGAGTGTTTGAATAGAAGGCAGTGGGTGAATCTGACAGATGTAGTTCCAGGAGTAAACATCTGGATTCGTAGCAAGCCACACTGTTCAGTATCCTAAATGAGATATTAACGTTCAGTTTGGATGTAGACACTAAACTAGAAACTTCAAAAGTGAAATTTACTCATTCACCAGTAATAATACTAGTAATAACTGTGACATGGATTCATTTTAGTATATGGATGAGGGATTCCATCAAAATGAAGCACTTATCATAGCAGGTGAAGGAGGGACTGACTGCGATGTGACCTCCAGGTTAAGTGGAGGTGAAAACAGCCCAGCTTAACCAAGGCGTTGGAGCTGTCACACGGGCAGACGGAGGATGTGTGTAGTTGGACAGAGAGGTTGATGAGGGTCTAAAGGTCAGTGTAAAAGTCTGGCCTCCCGTCTAAATGATGCCGCTGGCATTTACACACAGAGACGGGCACACACACACACACACACACACACACGCATGATTACACACACTTTTTGGAGTGCAGCAAGAAAAACAGTGAACAGCCAGCTCCAGAAGATAAAGGCTGACGCACTGTACAATGCAGTCAGAGAAACCGGATGAAAGAGTAAACTGTTACTAGATTTAACGTAGATGGAGAGGAAACAAACGCCAGAGCGATATTAATTTTTCCTGACAGGCTCTCAAGTAATTTCTCAGAAGTGCACTTTTTCAGGCTGGCAGATTGTATTAAACAACTATACATTATTTATGTCTTGACAGGATGACAAGAGCAATCCGGTTTCTCTGACAACAGTGTGAAAGTAAGACACAATCACAGAGTAAACATACAGTAAGTGCAGGAAGAAAGTGGAATCACTACGTATGTTAATAGCAGATATCCTGCTTATGGGTCAAATGAATGTCTCCATCTTCCACAAGAGGAAGTTTTTTTGGTATATTCTGAATACGTTTCAAACCCAGCATGACTTCAGAGGTTTCAATATTTTTCTTCTACTGTTCTACATTTGTGCTCCTGTAATTCAGTTTGCTCACAATATGAATAATGATAAAGCTCTGGCTTATTCTATCTGCAGCAGCCTTTGTGGCACTGGCCAAACCTAATCTACTGTTACACTGCGGGTTAAGTAGCTGTGGTTAAAGGCATCATTAAATTACACAAATGTAACGATAACGTCTCTGGAAACAACAACAGTCATTAGCTCCGTACTGTCACTGTAGCAGCAGACGACGGAGACGATTTACCATCACGTGGATTTTGGTCCCACGTCTTTATTGCTGAATAACAATAAGAACGAGTGTGAACCTGTTTCTGCAGTGAATGACGTCCCTGTTGGTCCCGTTGTTACTGGAGCAGTGTACTGTAAGTGCTCATCTATGCTGGATGTCACTCAAATCATCATCACAGCACAGACGTTCATTGTCTATTACACTTCAGTTTGCATTTCATTTACAACACTTGCACCATAATAGGAATGATTACCATTAGTAGTAATTAAGCTACATGTCTTTTGACTGGACGCATGAACGTAAACTGTGTGTTATGACTCCATCGCATGCGTCAGCTCACGAGACTTCACATCTCAAACAACGCGGGTGTGTCCTCTTCCACATCGGAGACAGCGCAGGCGTCCCTCTCCATGCACATTAACACTGAAGCAACATATGAACACATCACACATTCATCTATTCAGCGCCAGGCCCGACCAGAGATGTGACAGGAATCTTATTATAGAGCATATAGCTGGTGTGAGAGTGCAAATTAATATTATTTGATGACGCAAGCCTGTCAAAACACTCGCAGTGTTGGCATGTTGGCCGTGGTGTCACACGCACTACATACATATTTAACGCCTACTTTGCTACTGTTTGTCTCAAAACTACACAACTTCTAACCTCGTTTTAAGCTGAATGTTAGAAACCCTCTTCACATTCAGGGCTGCTGACAGACGACCATCGTGTCAGCGGTTTGTTCAAACGTGCGATAAAATATATGAAGATCGCACAAGGAGTCCAGTACATGCATGTGAATCTCTGTTGTGGTACCAGAAACACATACTCTGTGAGTGCTGGAGCCCATCCAGCTGTCACTCACGCCCACAGCAAGCCGCACAACTGTAGGTCCTGGACCTGAAGGACCAGCAATGACGGCCGCACAGACAAAGACCCTGTTGTCGTGATTAACTAGTATTCACACCAGCCCACTTCACTCTGTTAGTACCTGCAGACTTGTGCATGGCCAGAAGGAAACAGGTTAATTCTCATGCGAGTCTAGTCTGATCGGCAGCTCTAATATGTTGAGCATCCAAGGTCCCTCTCATTCATATGCTCTCATGGTGAAAAGGAACAGCAGAGGATCAATGAGGAAACAGCTTCTCTCCCTTCCTCTGCAGCAGACGTCTGCTTTCCATCTTCTTTCAGTTCCATTGGGTATTGGTATTAATAAGAGACGTCCTCTCCCAGAGCAGGTTAATGCTATAGCTGTAGGAGGAGTCAGAGGAAGTGACAACAGCTGAAAACACTCATCAAAGACTACGATCCACAGACAGAGAGCGTGTCAGCAACTCATACACTGTTTGCCTTCTGCATTGTTCTCAAGCCGCAGAGGCCGCAGGTTAGACACTGACAAAGAAATGAGAGGGAGGGAAGACTAGACGAGACCCTGCTGCTTTGTTTTACACGTCTGTTCTCACATTATAAACCAGTTCTGGAAAAATAGTTGATTTTTAATTTTGTACATAGGTAATTACAACATATTTCATACAACATTATGAGGTTGACGCCTCAGCCTAACATTGTATTTATCATTGTATATTATCACACGCTGCACTTTACATGTACTGTATCTACATGCACACGCAGGCTTATCAATGGATTTTTCAGATTCTATCTAAATCTTCAACCACCTGCTAGTTGGTATGAACTGAATATAAATCAACTCTTACAGTTAGTAAAATTCACATTTATGTATTGATCAGGCTTTTCAGTCCATCCAAAGCCATGAGCTGCATTTATTCCTCTCTATATACAGACTGTATACGCATGGTCCTTAGTCTTCTATAAGAGTACAGTGACAGCTGCTAACACGCTTCTCTAGAGCTACACACGGTGGCGGTGACGACATGTCATCATAACGTCAGGCGAGGCACCATTTGTGACCTCATGCCAATGAAACCTGGTTATGCTTAGACTCTGTGTGAAGCCTTTTCTAACCCTTGTCTTACTAATCCAGAGCTTAAGGAACTGTTAGATGCTGTTTGCAGGGCCAGGGTGTCTGTTTCTAATCCGTACTGCAGCATCTTTAGCCTCATCTTTAGTTCAGTGGTGGTTGTGGACATTATGTAGAAAATATGCAAACAAATGATTCCTAATTTGCTCATTTAGAGCATTTTGTCACTAAAATAGCCAATTGAACACATCCTGTCCGCTCCTTAAGGGCAGTCTACATTGTTGCTTGACAGCATCAGGGATCTGGATTTAGACCTAATGGTTGCCTTGGGCCTTCTGTGTTGAGTTTGCATCTTTTTCCAGTGCTTGCGTGGGTTTCTGCCTGGTCTTCCACCTATAATTACACCAAATTGCCCATAGCTGTGAATGTGAGCATGAACGTTTATCTGTATCTGTGCGTCAGCTTTGTCAGACTGTCGACCTGAGCACATTTCACCTGGGCTCCTGCTCCGCTGCAACCCTCTAACCACCGGCAGCCCTTAATGGGATATACTCTCTCAACATGGGGGATGAAGGAATGACTAGAAGCGTGAAGGTGTTGATGGCAAAATATACAGTAAGTGAAATATAAAGAAGTAAATTATGACAAGCGAAGACACTGATTATCGCTACAGTACAGCACTGTGATCAATTCAGAGCCATTTAATTTAGTCTATAATCACAATTAATTTAGCAATGGACATTTTTTTGTTTTATTTACACTGTTTATTACAGAATGAAGGAGAACCTAACGAGCTATAGCCAGTTCTAGTCCAACACAAAGGCGATGAAGAGCTGCAGACAGAGGAGGTAACAGGGTGACTCCACAGCAGCACAGGCTTCCATGAAGGCACTTGAAGACACATTAGCTGTAGACAGAGGCTCCCAATCCGTCTTCATCGGAGAGACCAAAACTGCTTCAGACAATGAAAGAAAATCCCCACGCAGCCAACAACTTGTTGTCTTGTCTTGTAATCTGTAGGTTAATATTAACTATGGTGAAATATTGCCAACTTTAATCAACCACCTGCACCTGTGGCCCATGTGTCTGTCACAAAAACCCGACAGAAATGTAGAAAATGATTTGGAAAAGTGCTGTAAGAAGTTTAGACGACAGATAAACAAAATGAACGAGTACCTCCCTCTACTGGCGGCTTGGAACTCTAACAACGAGTGTTTCAAGCAAGTCATTCATTTCTGTCTTCTCTCTCGTGGTGGGGTTGATGACTCGTAACCATGGCTGCACGCCCGTGTGCCCAGAAGCCAAATAACACAAAGCCGCTGTATTTTTTTCCTGCCGGCTGAAGGTAAGTTAGAGTCACATGCAGACGTGCTCACACAAACACATCCACCCGCATCAGCTCACACAGGACACGGGAGACAGCAAGGACACGGGCTGTGGTCTTCACACAAACCCATACATCCACACGCATCCGTCCAAAAGCACAGCGGCTTTGTTTAACCGCTGCCTGCTGAAGCTTAAATCAGTCAAGAATTCAAACAGGTGCACATGTCACAATAATGCGCGCGTCAAAACCTGGGCCTGGGTTTAAGCAGCCTTCACTGTTCCCTTAACAACATGTGATAGACGTTACATACATTACACCGAAGCAGCAGCATCTGTTGTGTAGTGTCATCCATGCTGAACGTCATCCACTGCGGTGGTGATGAAACTCCACGATCCTAAGTGTTGATTCTCCTGCTGGGAAAAATCAATGCTGTTTTATTTAACTTCGAATCCTGCCTAATCTAAAAACATGGAGTTATCCCGCGACAACCCCAAGGCTATGAAACTACAGGTGAGTAGCCAGTAGCTGATGCAAGTTAGTTGTCATCTAGAATCTGTGATATTTGCTGTTTCACTCAAAAGCAACTTTTGGGAAAAAATCAGCGAGCACTTATTTCTTCCTACTGAAGGTGTGTCACTAATAATAACACCTAAAATAAGACAAAAAACATTTTAACTGCCTTTACCCAGTGGTCTCCAGCTCTACTTTTCCTCTCAAATAAAAACTTTTCTTTTTATCTCACCCTCTGTATATAATAAATGTGCTCGATGAAGTGTTTTCGACCTGCAGTTCCATTCAGAATGTCAGGGGGAAGTAGAAAATTATCGCGTAAAATCCCTCACGCTCCCAAAAGGAAAGTCAAGCTCCTGCAAAGGACGGCATCAAGAGATTTGTGTCAAAGCTGCTGTAGACAACGATGCTGACATTGCCCAAGGGAAGCAACCAGAAAAAGGCTGCTTCTCGGAAACAAAAAGATGTACTTCTTTGGGGAAAGGGAGACAACACAAGGACTTTGGAGGCAAACTTGTGAATTTGTTACCTATTCCAGACGATGGTATTGAAGGTGACTTTTTTAGCGTGCATCGTTGCTGGGGATGTGTGTTTACATGAACAGTAAGTGGACTCTGTTTCATCCCCAGCACAGCAGCCTCAGTCAGAATCCAGAGTCAGGGTTAGTCCGTGGAAAGTATCCAGTGATGACCATGAATCATAGCAAAATGTTAAGTGATGCACACACACAAGTACAAAATCTGCAATATTTTGCCAGCAATTAACTCCTAAGTAGAGCTTAATGAAGTCTGCTTCATACACAGCAGGAGTGTGAGAGTGGGTGATGTTGAGGTGCATGTCAAACAATCCTTAGGGAGACCTCTGGGGTTTCAGAGCTGACCTACGCGCCCATAGGGGTTGCGCCCAGTACAGGTTAACCAGTGCTAGATGCTTTTCTTTGGCTTCGTTTGCTAGCTCCCACCCTCTACCACCCACCGGAGGCAGGCAGTGCACCAGGCTCACCCGCTCTCAGTGTGTTAATGGCTTTCTCCGGGTTGAGCAGCCTTCTGTTGCAGATTTCCTCCCTTAACAGCATCTGGGGGTAATTTAGGTCAAAGTCTGTGAATATGCTGAGCTCCACACACAGGATACATTCATTTAGCATATTATGCAACGCTATAGACTAGACTTTCAAACCTTCATTATATATACGCACAGCACATTGCGTATTCATTGAAAATGTGTTTTTAGGTGGGAATCTGTTGTGCAGGTTGTTTAACAACTCGTATAACAGTGAGCTGTTCCACTTCCAAGGACTTTGTGCTGATCACATCTTTTCACGTCACATGTCACAGTATTTTCCCCTTCTAGACACAAAATGTGCATCCTGTCATTCAGTTTGTGCTCCAACTATATGTACTGTAATTAGTGTCTGATTTGCTATGGCAGCGGCCTATTACACAATCAGCGAGTGGGGCGGCCTTCCAGGAAAACGATGCCGAAGGAGAAGCAGCTTTAACGTCTCTAGTCACTGGTGGATTTCTAACGATAAACTGGGCAACAGTTAAATATTTCAGCATTTAAGAATCTGCTTATGTGCTTTTTAGACTGGAGTATAGACTTTAGAACATAAACACACAGTATCTGTCCATTCGCTGAGCTGATCGAGAGTAATGAGCTGGAACCAGGAGGGTTTTTCAAAGCCGCATTTTCTACTATGATATTTTGAGAGTTGTCAAAGTAGACAAATCACAAGCCCCCATGCGCCTCATACTTAATACACAGATGAGAGTTATTGATTTTCTTACTTTTACTTACTCATTGAATCTATGACACTTAATTTTGTGGTTGATTCATTCTTGCCACTAGGGCACTAGGGCATCTTCAACCACAACCCAGACATATCAGTTCTCTAGGCTAAATATATAAGTTGCCAAATTACATTGTGCAGCTACAGTAACTGCTTATAAAGTTTTTACACTGTGGTGGTAGTTGTGGGTTCCCGTTACCCAAGGCATCCTCAGGCTAAATACCACGGCTCGCATATCTTGGCTCAGTTGGCAGAGCCGTCACTCATCATCTGCAGGGACAGAACTGTGATGTCCAGTAAGCCCCAGCCACTAAGGATGCACAAGCCAGCAAGCCAGCGCCTTGTGGGTGCTGGTCCCAAGCCTGGTGAAGCCCACGCAGGGAGCAGTCAGTACTGTAGGCCTGGATGGGCATCGTCTTCAAACATGCGTTTTGCTGTGGTGAACCCAACGAGATGACAGGAAAGTACAACAGAAATACAGTTTGAACATTTTAAGACCTAAAAAACTCTGCGATTTAAATCATCCTCTGTGCAGAAGAACCGCCGCGATTTCATCTTTCTTGTGTTTAAATACGTACCTCTCTCTGTCACTTCCCTACTCCCTCGATAAATTTCCCACGTCTTCCCCCTTTATTGCTGTGTGTGGTTCCTCTCTGCAGTCTGCTTACTGACACACACAAGGATGTCACTTTAAATTATCCATTTAGTTCGTAGGAAACCGCGTGCAGTCATAAATCAATAGCAGTTGTGAAGGCAATGAGGCAAAGACAGGGACAACAGAAGACTGGGGACAAGAAGGCTGGACAGGACTGTACATATACAAACGGCAACTTTTATAGTTCTTATGGTTTATGGAAAACATTTTCATTCACTGTTAATGACTTTTTGTCTTTAAGGGGAAAAGCTTTTGGGTGAGATCCTCGGGGAGCAGAGCTGTTATATCCCAGGCTCCTGGTGTCTCTGCACTCGGATTACAGTCCACTGAGCGGTGGTCAGTGTGTGTGTGTGTGTGATATTGTCCTGATCTGTCACACTCAGCGGTGGGTTAGTGATAAATAGGTATCCCCAGGCTTGTTGGTTGCCTCCACCCACGGACCCGCATACTTGTTTATGTTTACATTTGTGTGTGTGCACCTTTGTGTGTTTGAGAGGTTTATCCGCCGCGAGGTCGTTTCAGGTTGAGAACCATGGTTGGATAAATGTTGAGGTGAGGAAATGAATGCAAATACATGGACTGTCCTCTTAAAAGCCCAGCATGAACCCGCTGCTAGAGAATATCAGCAGCTTAGTGTGTGTGTGTTGATATTTGTGTGTTAGATGGATATTTCATCAGAATACACGCCACACTGCAAGGACATTTTGAAACAGGCCTGGTGTCCTCATAATTCGGACAGTGTACACCTATAGCTATCGGTATGGGGAGCTTAAATCCAGATATGCCCATGTCCTTATAATACACAATCACCTGACATGTATGACGTGTGTATCGACACAGTGCCCCTGCAGCTACAACAGCACATAAATATATTCACGCAGTGTATAATTTGGAGCTTCTAATTGGATGACTGCCAGAAAAATCCAAAATAATTCCTTTTTGAATAGTGTGTATATAGTGTGTGTGTGATTAATAGTGTGTATTCTCTCCGCAGTTGTGGCACTTAGCATCAGATTGTAACAAATACAATGAACTACATTGACATCTCTACGCTACCTTTACATAGACTAGAAAAATGTTACCCGAAATGCACTGCAGCAGTGAGTTGGGAAGGTGGAATTAACCCTTTTGAAACCTTCAAGGGGTAAAACGACCCCACTGTAAACTAGCGGGTGCCAAAGCTCCAAAACACACAGGGGTTGGATTAAACAGCCTTTGTGGGTGTTATATCATTTAATTCCTGCTGCGGGCAAAAAACAATCTTGGCGCTAGTCTCTGTTCTACCACCAGGCGTCGCAAAGTTGTTTATGTATCTCCAGTTTACTGTCACGATCGTCAGTGCCTTCCGGTTCGTGACCTTTATTTTGAAGAGCCAACCTGAGACACACACCACACCTCCGCCAACTACACCTCATTTCCCCGACTGCCCACACCTGCTCCCTCTGCTCTGATGGTTTTCACCTGGCTCATTATCTCCCTTCTTAAGCTCTCCTCACACCTCCTCCCTGTCAGACCGTCAGCGTTACAACGTTGCTTGCGTCACTCACGACCGACCTCGGATCCCGGACCTCGCCGCTCGCCTCAAGTCGCTCACTGGATTTTGGATTTTCCCCGGCATGGTTAACGACTCCTGTGCCGGAACTCTCTCTGCCCTGTGTTCTGGTGGCTCACGCCACTCATGCCCGAATAAGGACTGTTTGCCTGAACATTGCTCCCAAGCACCGCTATGAGCGCCTGTGGTGCACCGTAAGCGCGCAACACTACTGCTCCGAACTACCGGCCAGTTCGGCTCGTTTTTTGTTATTGTTTTTTTGTATCACTCTCTTCTACATCCAGATCTGGTTCAGCCTGCTCCATCCATCTACCTCATGCCGATACTGAAAACCGTAACAGTACGGTCTGACCAATATGGAACCCGCTGAACCGGTCCTAGCTCCCGACCCCGACCTGGTAATTCAGTCCCTTTTTGACCTGTTGAATGCCATCCCGGAGATCCTGGACTCCCCGATCCGCATCACCACGCTGAACTGGATTACGGACTTTTACTCAGCTTGTCCCTGGTTGAAATCCCACACAAGGTTCCCTGAGCTTCTGACCTGTATGCCTTGCCCGCGCCTGTCTCCACGGGACATGGGGAGACCGCTCTGTCCACCACTGTTTCTTTCAACTCAGGAGAGTTTCTCGGGTCCCTACCAGCCGACTGCAGCAGCCGGCGACGCCCATCCAGGCTCCGACTCCACAGTCGCCGCCACCGTCGGTTCTGAGGCCCATGCCACAGCAGCCATAGACGCCGGCCGCCCAGGCCTTCACGCCACAGTCGCCGCCGCCGGCCGCCCAGACCTTCACGCCACAGTAGCCATAGACGCTAGACACCGGCCGCCCAGGCCTTCGCGCCACAGCAGCCACAGACGCCAGCCGCCCAGGCCTTCACGCCACAGCTGCCATCATCGACGTCGGCCGCCCAGGCTTCCACTCAGTGGCGGGAGGGGCCGCTCACTGCCCTTGTCATGTGCAGCCCAATGGAAGGCTCGCTTCCTGTCCTCGTCATGTGCGGCCCAATGGAGGGTCCGCTTCCTGTCCTCAGGTGTCCTGGTTTTGTGCGTCCTGGAGGGTCCACGCAGGCTCCTGTCCTCGCTATGTGCGGCCCAATGGAGGGTCCGCTTCCCGTCCTCGTCATGTCCTCAGGTGTCCTGGTTTTGTGCGTGCTGGAATGTCCACCGTATATATCTTAATAAGGCAGCGTTGTGGTGTGAAAGCGGCGAATTTCCACATGGCTACACGTTTCCACTTGTCCTCTGTGTCGCGCACACACACAGACACCTGCACAAATGGATACTAACTGATTGCAGAGCGCAATAACCAAGTAAAAATCTACTCAACCCAGAGTTACACAAAGTTCTACTTTACTTTAAGTTACTAAAGTTAAGTACTGTTACATACAACTTGCTGCTGCCAGTGTTACTGCCGTACAGTGACCGTTTTGTGTCCGGTCTGAAGAATAAAGTTAACGTTCACCCAGAGCACCTCGCATTTAGAAGTTAGCTTCAAATGCTTTTTCTTACATAAATTCTGTGTTAATTGTGGCTAGCGAAGCTATTACTAAACCCAAAGCTACTCTGTGAACCAATGTTTAGCTGAAAGTTTGGACAAGTCACCAGAAGTTAATGTTATAGATATATTTATAGAAAGCTCACCCTGTCTCCTCTCCCCGACACCTGCTCTGTCAGCTCCAATGTCCTTTCCAGTCGTAGGAAGTAAAAACAATGAACAACGCAATTATTAAAATGTGACTTATAATAGAAAGCAGTAGTCATTAAATTCTCCCAACTACCAGTGTGTGTTAAATTAACATTAGCTAACTAGTTATGTAATAGCTAACGCTACGTTACTTTCCAGAGCTTATACTAGCAATCAGGCACTTTAACAAAAAATGGTTTGAATTGGGATGTGACCCTTTGAGATGATATATTTTAATACAGACGCAAATCTTTTCAATTTTACTGGGGCTATATGTGCTAACAGCAATCAGAAACTTAAAATTTATTAGGATAAACTTACTGCAGCAGGAAGAAAAAATGGCGATGGCAAATTCTGGAAGACGCGTCTCCACCGGAAATGAAGGCGTTTCTAAAGTTTGTGCTGCTACATCTGATTTAATCATATTCAATACAGTTATATAGAGGTCACAACAAATCCATTTGAGAAAGAACTAGATAGAACTAACAAACCTATATAACAAATTTTAATCTGTGACTGTGTCAATGTCCTATTTAATCATGTATGTCCTTTAAATCCACATTTGTGTGTGTGTGTGTGTGAAGCAATGTCCCATTTTATCATTTGTGGCCTTTTAATGCACAGCAATGACGCTTGTGTATGTGTATCAGTACATGGTCCTCACAATCTGATCAGTTCTTATAATTTCTCTTTCTTACATGTGCGTGTCTTAGCTACCTCATTATCTCCAGTCCTTGAATTGTGAATTTTGTCAGGCTGTTGCATTTTGAATTACATCGTGGGTATTTGAAGTGAAATTCGTCTTCCATAGCTCTATGTGGATTTTCTGAAGTGGTAAGGGGTGTCCTCTAATGTAAGGAAAAAACAGTTTGAGCCAGACTGTCCTTATAAAACATATTAACCTGTGTGTGTGTGTGTGTGTGTGTGTGTGTGTGTGTGTGTGTGTTTCAGCATGCAGGCCACTCTTCCCTCTTCACATTACTTGATCAATATTAACAGCCAGCATGTGACGTGACTTATAGCGTTGTCTGCACTTCCCTCACACACCAACACCTACACACAAACAAACGACACACACTTGACCTCCAGGATGGAACATCTCTTCCAGGCCGCTCAGGCCCTCAGGGAGACTCTGTGCCAGGCATAAATATTCAGATAGGTCCCAGGCTCTGACAGGCCGTGCATGGTGATGGCTTGTGTTGCAACACAAATTCATAGCTACATCTCTGTCTCCGGGGGCCTTGTTCTTTTTGATTTACCATCTTCTGTAAAGCTGTTGGGCGTGTCACATTCAAGAGGGACAGAAAAGAGCTGGGGCTGTCGCTGATGTTGTTGACTGACACGTTGCATTATTTCATCCCTAATTTTTCACGTCATTTTCCCCGGTCACTTTGGAGAATGTTCATCTGGCCTCAAAGATTATCGTTTTAATTCACCAAGGTCTTGCATCAGGTGAAAGATCTTTTCAGCTGTTGAAGTGCTACAATCAGAGACCCACTGAATGTGACAGCATTCAACCTTTGGCTTCAGATGGTTTCACTAGGTGTGAAAACACGCACGGTTAAATGCAAAGTCAAAGCGTAGTCTGTCGTGACACAGGTCATCAGCATCTCACCCTCATGCTGGATGTTCTGTTGTTGGCCTGCATTACAAGTGAAGGTAACAGATTGTGGCAAAGACACAAAACGCACTATGGTTAAAGGCAAGGTTAGCAACTCTATACTATTAGGCATAGACGTTGTCTCTGCATTTGCTAAAACTGCTTTTGTTTCACTTTAGTTCTGCTGTTTAGTCCAGTATGTCCATGGACCAAATGCAAGATCTTTGTTATTCATCTAGGAAATTGTGTTTAAAGGAAAATCAAATCAACAATATTTGATAAAACGATCAGTATCATCAGTATCTTTGGGATTTTTCACAGAAAACCCAATCATCTGTTCCACTTTTTTTGACTTGTTGTTTATGTTTGCTATTATGACTTTTAACTGTTATCTATTAATCCTACAGTACAGTACAGTATATATATCTCACATACTCAACTAGCCATTCAAAATATGTAAGTCTTTACTTTTATTTAATGTCTACATTAGAGATTCTACTCAGGTATTTAATGCAAGATGGTGACATGCATTCAAATTCAGCAATATAATGAACAAGAGCTTAATTTCCTTATCTGTGGTTGGTAAAACTAAAACAAAATCCATCTCTCTGAAGAAAGTTACAAAAACAAACATATCAACTTGTGAGAGAAATCCTGTTTATTATTCATTACTAAAGATGCTTTACTGTATATGTACTGACAAACTTTATCTGAAAAACATTGGGATAAACATTAGTTTTCCTCAGGGTCCAGATGCAACATTGTCCTCAAACTACTTGCTCTCCCCACATCCATCGGACTGAGCCAAGTGGGAATCGGCCAATGTGCATATCACATCATATCACAACTGCCTGAAAGGCTGATTTTTCCTTCTTGGAGAAATTATCCTGAGCATTCACAGTTAAGGGCTCTGGGTGAAAAGTAGAACTGTACTAATTTCATGAAAGCCCGTAGAAAGCCTAGTTTCCGTGGACCTGCTGGTGGCGACTTAATTCCATAGAGTTATGCCTGAATAGACTCAGCTCTGTTGATATGATTTCAGCGGCGCTAAAGTCTAAGTGTTGATGTGATTTGATTATTGAAGCGAAGCCTGCCGTTCAGCAGGATACCAGTCATCAGTTCTGCTTAAGATGGTAATTTTCACTCTTTTACTGATAACAATCATTTCTCGTTTCGTCCTCTCTGCTGGTGACAATTTGCATTCTGCTCATCTCTCCGCTGTGCCTGTGAAAATAATCAGACAGGGGAGTTTCCAATGGGAAAAACCTCATTAGGCTGATTTAGGAAAGCCTCTGTTGACTGTAAACACTGTTGAGAACATAAACACACATGCACGCTGCTAATTCTCTGTTGTTTTTAGAACCAACGTTTCTCATATATGATTTGCAAAACATTTGCGTATTACATTAGCACGTGGGATATTTAACTAAAGACACTTTAAATAATACAGAGAAGCGAGACAGGGTCTGTGGTTTGCAGTCACTTGGCAATAAGCAGATACATTAATTTATTTATTTTCTCGGAAGACTCGTCTATGAAGCCGAATTCTGCTCCACTTCAGCGACAGCCCCGCTCTCATTGTTTGCTCTTGTGTGAAGCACCATGCAAAGCCTGACTATGGATATTTTCCTTAGGGCTCGCTGCTCATGGCTGGATGAAGGAGCTCATGGGACGTCATTCAGTGGCCTGTCTGTAAAAGAATGTGACGCTTATTCTTAATAGGCAGGCAGCAGGGAAGTGAAGCTGTGGCGTAACTGATGAAGCAGGGAAAGCTGTGAATGGACTGGACACAGTACTGTAGATGCCTTATCTAGGCTTGTCTGCACGTCTGCAGTAGTAGTCGCAGGGTTTATTTGGTAGCAGAAACGTGATTTGTAATCAAACGTGCTGCAAATAGAGAAATAATAACATTTCAAAACAGCTATTTCCACGTGGACAGGACCGGGAAGTGAAGAGGGTGGAGGATAAAGCAGGTACACCTGTGGCAGAGACAGGCTCTGCTCTGTGGAGAGCACAAGGACGGGAAAGGAGGCCAAAATAAAAAAAAAGACCGAAACCTCTGCGTCCTGGAAGTGGGTTAGTCTCTGGAGCCGTATGCAACCTGTTTGGATGAAGGAGGGAACGTCCTGGGGGTCATAGGTCCTCACAGAGAATCAGATGAGTCTCTCTTCACCACCTCTCTGGGCTTCCACTACATTATCCTGCTCGCCCTGGTACAAGATTGATTGACTGAAATGGACTGACATACATGAAATATTTATCCATCCATACGCTCTCGCAGAGGGCAGGGACTACTAATTAGTTGGTGGAATGTTTATTTTGTTCTGCACTTTTGAAATGAAAGATTTGTGTTGCAAATGAAATAATGGGCCATGTATCTGGTATAATATACCCACCCATGCTGAAAATGATGGTATTTATGTTTAACATTTAAAGGTTTAAGTTAATATCTGCATTTGTAGAAAAGGCTACAATTAAATGTTGTGTTTATTCCTGTCTGGTGCCCAATTTGGGGTTTTTTGTGGTTTGACTGAAGGGGCCTGTGCTACAGTGTCACACCTGCAACAAACACACTGTCTGAGCTGATTTCGTATTTTGCATAATCATGTCTGAGCTATTTTCCTATTTTTGAGGTGGTGCTGGGGATTCATAGGAATATTTCACATAACGGGAGCCTCTGCTGGTGTGACCTGACCTTTGGGTTTGCATCCACAGCTGAAGTCACCATAGGAAACTAAAAGTTGATTCATTCTCACATGAGACTCACAGTTTTTCTGTTTCAGTTGGATTTTTTTTAGGCTAACGTTGAGTATGCAGAGTTCTGTCCTTTATTACTAACCTTGTAGATTTCTGGATATGTTTCCCTTGTAGTATTTTGAACAGCCGCATTAAAATAGAACGAGCCTTCAGCTCCACAGACCTCCCAGGCCTCCAGACAGCGCACGTTTATCTGAATTTAGCTCATTGTAGCTGAATGTGGCGCTGCCGTTGTGAAATGAGAATAAATTGTGTATCTGGTGACAAAAAAAGTCAGCGCAGCAGGGCGAGACACAGTATGACCAGCATCCTTCTCAATTACAGATACCTGTTAGCCCCACTTTGCAGCAGGTGTTATGTAATCACCTTAGTGTGTGTGATTATTTCAAAGCAAATTGTCGATTGGAATGCAATCAGCTTTATAATCAGGCTGCCAGGGAGAAGAAATGTATCGGTTTAAAGCCCTGGCGACCACTCGTGTCAGGCCGAACGTTCGGCTATCGAATGATCTCGTGTTACTGCTTCCTGTGTTTGCTGCTGGGGAAGCAATTTTGAAAGTTTGGCCAGCATTGACTCTGAGGGTTGGAGTCGCTGTGTCACATTCATCTTTCAGCTGGCAAAGGCCTGCGAGGCAAACAAATCAAATCTGTGGAGATTTAGAACAGGACTCTTTACATCCACCCCCACACATTCACACCATCCTCCGCCATAACTTCAAACCAGGTGAGGAGAGAACTGAGGGTCATGTGTTTTGACTTCTCCAGCGCCTTCAACACCATTCGACCATCACGTCTGAGAGAGAACCTGGAAGAGGCAGGAGTGGGTGGACAACTGATACCTCACCAACAGGCCACAGCGCTGGGGCCCCTCAGAGGACGGCTCTCACCGCTCCTCTTCGCACTTTGCACGTCGGACTTCCCTCAACCCGCTCTGCAATATCTTTAACTCCTTTATTTATGCTATCACAAAAACAAATAGACCCTGATACACACACTGTTTATAGCATCCACCAAGAACGGCTGGTGATGTGGACAGGGGTCATAAACCTTCTGTGTCTACATACAGTAAGAATAAACTCTTTTCAGGGAAGGTGAATATGGAGGCAGGATGTTCTAGCATGTGCAGCAAACCAGTCAGTCTCATTATCTGACACAAGCACAAACGTTTGGTTTCTTGCCCTTTGACCTCTGCGTCCACTGGCACTGTTACATTTAACGGGCTTGAATCCAAATATACAGTCAGGGAAAAGATTATTTGAACCCCAGCTGATTTTACAAGTTTGCCCACTAACAAAGAAATGATCTATAATGTCAATGCTGGGTTTATATGAACAGTGAGAGACGCAACAATAACAAAAATATCCAGACAAATGCATTTCAACATATGTTATAAATTAATTTGCATAAATAATGAAATAAGTGTTTGATCCCCTGTCAGTCAGCGAGATCTCTGGCTCCCAGGTTTACCTGTACAGGTCACTAGCTGACGTTGGAGCCTCTCAGCTCGTTACCTGTATAAAAGACACCTGTCCACAGAATCTTTATTTATTTAGTTTTTGATAACAGAATCAATGTTTACAGGGACAGACGTAGTAGAACCCATTATACTGTAGCTAAGTCTGTGAGGTGGTCACACATTTGTCTCAGTAGTTTGTAATGACACATAACAGTTAACACACAACAGCTGAGGACAACTTAGCTTCTCCTGACTTTTAAAAAATGTTACATACAGTAAAATTGAAACCTAATGTACTGTGGAATTTGATGCAGTAGAAGAAAAGATCATCAACACACTGTAAAGAATAAATGTAGTTAATAAAAGTTTACCTTAAAGCTGGAATGAAAGACGTTGTGGTGGTGTGTGTGTGTGTGTGAGGGAGAGAGATTTTAATATGCTCTACTGACTCAGAGAAACTTGTGATGGGGAAGTAATCTCTATGCCCAGCAGCTCACGGTAACTGGTGGAGTCTGAGTTTTGAGATAACTCCATCTCTGGCTGCTTAGATTTCCACACAAACACCGACTTAAAGCACATTGTCACAGCCACCAGTAGGGAAGCACACAGACAGCTGCCAAGTGCATTCAAAAACCCCACACAAGAGTCCTCATGGAGGTGGAAATCAATCTGAAAGATAACACGTCAAAGCTCTGGCATGTCTCAACCAATCAGAGGGGTCAGATTTAACGGTTTTACATTTAATGTCAAAACAAATTTGCAAGTCAAACATTAACTGCTCCAGTTTTTGCCTTTGTGATCAATTAGCAAATAAACTTTTACTAATTCTCATACATTTCACTCACTGTATGTAATTCCTGTACCACCCAATATAAATCTTCAGAACAATGAGAAGGAAAAATACCGTCATTGCCAAGGAGAGATAAAATGTTGGAAAACAGGTGTTTGGGCTCGTTTGCTTTCACAATAGCTTTTCTTTGCAGTTGTGGAGCTGAAGTTGTTTGTGTGCAGTCACTGATCAACTGCAGCCAGCTTGTTTCTCACTCCCTCATTAGCTAGGAAACATATTCCATAATTAATAACAAGCTGTTAATGTTACACATTAATACACCAAGTTCCTCCTCAGATGTAAATAAGAATTTGTTCTACACACAGTGGTTGTGTGTTTGACTGATGCTCCACTCTTATGGCTACAGACACCCAACAGTAAGATACGTTTATTCCAACAGACTAATGTTTGAAATGCACTAGTTAGTTGGATTTCATTGTCAATCAAGCCGTGAATCATAAAGACACTAAGAATAAAAAGAAATGAACAACTTCCCAGAGGAGCATTACAAGGAGAATGTTAAGGTACGAATCGCAACTCAAATGACCAGCTTCAGTCCATCTATGTAATCCGTATATAATCCTATATATATGGATGGATGGATATCATTGGTAGAAAGATTTATTTGTAACAAATTTGATCGGAATAAAATTCTGTCTGTTCCTAATATCTGTGTCAATGCCAGCTGAGACACTTCTGAAGTAAATCAGTTGCCTTTTGTCACTGTTTTTCTTCTTTGGACCCTGTTGCCTCCGAGTTGGACTGATTACGCTCGCTGACCTAAATGGCTCCGTGTGCATGTGCAGTATGGGAACAATAGTGTCTGATTGACCCATCCTCACCTCGCGTGGCTCCCTGGTCCCTGGACTGCTTGCAATCACATCCAGTCTCATTCAGAAACCTCCATTAATCTGGAGTTAAGTTGTGCATTACACTAATCATCTCAGTGATGAGAAAGTTACGATAAACCTGTTACGTACCAACCCAAAAGCATATGACGTCACAATATTATCCATAGTGTTTACTTGTACAATAAATCATCACATCATTTCATCAGCCTCCTGATGATCTGATGAACCAAAGTTCATCTAAATGTATTGAACTCGTAGGGAGTCATAGCCAATCCTTCAGCTTCCCGTTAACGCGTTGAATACTGGGCACATGTTATGTTGTTTGTTTGTATTTAGTTTAGAAATAAAAATGTTTTATGTTTATGTACATGAATACTACAGTAACTATACTAGATATCTGCCAGTTCAACTGGCTAATACAGACCAGTACAGTAACAGTGATTGACTGTAACAGAGCTGCTGCTGCTAATAAACACGGTTAATGGAGTCAAGTAATTAACTCAAGTTCACCGTCTGACCCTGTAGCTTCATCCGAATCGAGCTAACAGTCCTGTGTTAAGTTCAACAACAGGATGCTGCCTGTTTGTCTCAGGAGGTTGTGTTTTGTCCTTATTGCTGCGTTTGTGCCACTGCAGGGTCCTGGTATCATTCTGGCATTTTCCCACTACATATTTGGCACATCAACAAAGAAGAGCTTTTATTTACGTTACACAGATTTGTTTATTATCATCAAGTGTTGTTGTTGTTGTTGTTGTTCACAGCACATTCACATGACTGACATGTCTGTATAAATCCTTCTTTGATAGCCATAAGCATTTTCCTTCTCGTTCATTGTATTTAATCCTTGATCTTCACAGACTCTGATGAACCATGAGGCCAAAGGGTTTTTTTTCCACCAGCAAAGTAGTTTTTTACAGTTTTGACCTTAACAGCTATGTTGTTTTTTTATCTGTGCACCATGGCAGCAGTTGCAAATGTCCTCAGTTACAGCAGATGTAGCAGAACACGATGCGGTTCATCCTTAGGCAGCGTTCTTTTATTTCTCACACAACAATAACTGACACAAAGCTGAGTAGGTTTCATTTTGTATATTCTCTACACAGATAAACTGTTTGTCGTTTATAAAGGCATCAGTCCACTGGTTCAGCCTGACACACGACATAAAGGTCAAACAATTACTGACCCACCTTTGCGTTTCACGTGGCTCTTTGCAGTTGGTCGTCTGTGTGAGGACACTGGTTGAACGTCAGCCTGTAGGTCCCAGACTGCAGCCTTTAAACGTCTCTCTTCCACTTTCAGCCTTCAAAACAGTGGCTGTGGCACAAACACTTCAGTTCATGGTTATGACCAAAAGTAATTCAAGATTGTCAGTATTTGATGCCTAAAGCAAACACATTCAGTCAAGTGTCAAAGTATTTTTAATTTCTCGAGTTGGATGGAGAAATATCAAAATCAAATTGATCAAATGTAATCATGGACCAAGTTGGGACATGATACAATAACTCCCCCTTGTCTCCGGTGTCCCTGATTACAATCCATTGCTTTAATAACAGAATAGTTCTATTATCCATTTGTGTTGTAGATACATTTATTCAGTTTCAGTATTTTCTATTTAATTTTGCCACTAACCCTGAATTGACCTGAACTAAATTTGTCGCGGTTGTTTTGGCTTGTTTGTTCACTGTTGCTCCTTTCATGACATGTTCGGTGTTGTCTTCACTTTGTTTCCCTGTAAAGCGACGAGCTGAACGCTTTTGAACGGCAGCTGTTCTGCATTAATTACAGTGACATCACAGCAGAGTCTTAGCTGGACCATGGCCAGCTTTTAATAGAAGCCGACACTAAATGTTGGCTTAGCTGAACTAATGTGAACGCGCTGATCATTTTTTTCCGACTGTGAGCCCGGATGGTTTTCATTCCAACAAATCAGAGACTCATTGTCACTCGACGCATCATCAGTGTATCTTACATATGATTTTGCCTGAATGGAAATTTACCATTGACACCCAGTTCATTCCAGTCTGATACACCTTGCAGTGTGTGTGTGTGTATGTGTTTCTGTGTAATTGACTCACTTTAGTCTTGGTTGACTATGTGACCGATGCTGCCTGTTTGTTTAGAAGCTGACTGTTTCACTAACTGAGTAGCTCGGTGTGACGACTGAATGATTTCCACTCACCTCGTGGTGAAACTGACAAACAAAGTGAGTGTGTACTGATCAGCCTCTTTGCCAAAGCTAACTGAGTGAAAGATAGTTTAGGCGCTGACTGAAAGATGACTGACACAAGTTCAGTCCAGTACGTACTATATTCAGATACCAGAGGAAATACAGATCATAGGTATATGACCCGGGTTCGATCCCGGAGGCCTTTCTGTGTGGAGACTCCAAATTACCCGTAGGTGTGAGTGTGTGCGTGGCTGGTTGTGTGTCTATATGTGTGGCCCTGCGACAGACTGGAGACCTGTCCAGGGTGAACCTGCCTCTCGCCCATAGCAGCTGGGACAGGCTGCAATGCATCCTGAAAGGCAAGTACTGGCTAGTGCTCCTTGGTCTCTGATTGTAATACGCATGACTATAAGGAACGGGGCCATTATTTGCCATTCAAAGGTTTCTAGCCCAGTCGAGCCATCTGGCTGCCATTTTCTACCAAACGCAGCCTACAGTGGCTGCCATTTAATTCTAAATGGCGGGTTCTGACTGGTTTGACATTTCCTCTGAACAACAGGCACTGATTGGTGAGGGAGCTGACACCAGGCTTGGACTGATTTCCAGCAGGCCATGAATGTGCGCACACACACACACACACAAACACACTCCTGCTGCAGCCAATGCGAGGTCGCACACACAGAGCACTTCCAAGACTTGGTTTCTTGTCTGAACTAATTCCAGCATGTGCGTGTTCACGCATACGTACTGTACATGCACACGTGTCGTGGCAATTATCATCAAATGCAGAGACGAGGACAATCCTCCCCCGTAACATGCGAACGTTCGTATTTAGCGCTCACCCACCTCCACCTCCACCTCCCTGCATTTTCCTCCCTATTTGCATTTCTTCATTTTGTGAGAGATGAAGAGGCAGACAGAGACGGGAAATGAACGAAGCAGCTGATTTGGTATGCAAGTACCACAATATCACAACAGGGAAAAGCTAAATTGAAACGTCATTTTGTATTCATCAAAAACAGTGAAGACTGTGTGTGTGTGCTTGTGTGTATAAGCAAGGGGCTGGTTGAACATTACAGTGTTTAGTTTGTGCACATTCGCTGTGTAAGTGTGTGGGGGTTTGTACAAATTACTTCTGTCAGTAAAATGCCTCATTCCTCAACATTTCTGTGAGGCTGCGTTGGAAGACTTTCACTGGCTGCTCTAGACATTTTCATTTGGCTCTGACTATTTTGAGTTTGGCAAACACAATGAACCGTTAGACAACAGCTTTGAAAGAAAAGGCTGTGATTTAATTCTGAAAATTTTAGGATGATTTTTATTCCCAATTATATTTTCAATTTTACATCTTATTTACTTTTATTTATTTATTTTATAGATCGAATTTGGAGATGCTAGATTTTTCATGGCTCAATAGGAAGCGTGTTTCACTCATAAAACCACAAAACCAACCCATAAACAACGGCCTGTTTAACTAACAGGACCAAAATCATTTAATAGCAATTAGGCCCAATCATTTTTAACAAATATGACTATGAAATGTGACTTTACGTTCCCTCATTTTGGTTTAGAGCTTCTCCTCCTGACCGGCAGTGGTTTGTAATTCTTCATTAGCTTAAGTTACATCTTCTGTTCATTACATGTGGCTTCTATTAAATATTCTTGAGTTTGTAAGTTGGGTCGTGCATTTTGGTTCTTCTTGTCAGTTTGTAAAAGCCTAGTAAATAAGAAGAGTGTGAAACCTTGTTCATTTAGTTCAGTAGTTCATCCCATTGTAACCCTGCATGTGTCTGGAACCAACAAACAAAGTGAGACAAACAAGGCCAAACCCAAATACAGAGCATGTAAATGAGTTTATAATGTAAGAGTGAAGAGACCAATCTGAAAAAATATGTAAGGAACATAAAATCATAAGTCACTGCTTAAGCAGGAATTAATCAGTGGATGTAAACAAACTATGTGTGAGACTAACAAGAAATAATACGTCAAACGAGATGCAAGATGTTGGCGAAGGAGTCCTTTAATAGGAATTTGAGCCTGATTGTATATTATTGTCCTTGTGATGTAAAAGTGATGTAATGCTGAAAGAAAATGAGACAAACAAAACCAAGATTGAGAGGCAACTGCTTTATCCTCATAAAGGCTGGAGTCTGCAGCTGTCGTTCTGCTCAGCCTGGACAGGCCACTAGTCACTAGTACATCAGGGCCACAGAAGTTTATCTATCGGCATATTTCATAACATAAAATGAACCAAAATGACAACGTGTCCTGTTGTGATGACAGACTGACAGAAGCGCTGTGTGATTTGTTTCTCTGCAGCCTGTTTAGGAGTCATCACGTGCAAACCTCAGATCTCTGTGAACACCAACAAAGCCCTCATTTTTGATCATGAGCGTGAACACTGTGTTGCTTTCTGATGGCAAATACAGCATAAATGACACACATTAAAGTTTAAAGGTGGAGAAAAGACACTTTGAAGCCGTATTATGCAGTCATTTATAATGGAGTGATTCTGAATTTCATAAATATGTACAAGAGTTGCTCTGTTTTCATTTTCTACTTTCCTTCCAAAAAGGAACAACTGAGCAGCATCTGAAAGCTTTTATCTGAAACAAAGCTGCTTTCATCTGTCAAAGGTATTTATCACCTTTATCTGATATGACAACAGATCTCATCTCACAAAGCAGTGACAGAGCAGAAGCAACTGTGGAAAAAATTGACGAAATATACTTTTTATTTGTCAAGAAATAAATAAAAAAGGTTTGACAGAGTTATCCTGTCAAATATGTCAGAAAATGGAAACGGTCTCTCAAACTCTCAACTCCCAGTCTAGGTTGGTGAACGTAACCAAGTTCCACAAACAGACCACTCCTCAGACTGTATAATAAACTGGAGAAAACACAACTAATCCAAGAAAATGGCAGCTCACCCCCCCCGTCCTTCAGACACCAGGTAACCAAACTGAATAACAGAAGGCTCATCAGGAAGAGGCTGAACCCAAACCAGAAACAGTGAAAAGGATAGCGATGCCGCTGACGCCTCTGCTGCTGTGGGACCCGTGACCCTGGAGCCAAGACACGTTTGAACCTGGAGCTTCGTCCCTGCAACCAATGGGGAGCAGGCTCCTCCTTCTGGGCCACCAATCAGCAGAGCACCAGCTGCTCTGAACCCCCCCCCCCCAAGAGACACATTAAAAGCTATAAACTGCAGAAAAGATAAATCAATACATGCATAGTGAGACTACATACTGTAACATGACAAATCTCTGGACTGTAAATGATTCACGCGATTATCCAGATGTTAACATCTGTCTCTTGTGCCTACAAGACCTTCAAGACTAAATAATAAACCAGGAATGATTTGAAAGCCTACGTGTGTTTTCGTGATGCTCAGAGTTTTGTCGCATGCAGTTTTTGTATGTATTTGTATTTCTGTGGATGAGGCAGATGACATGTGGTACAGATGGAAGCCTCCACGTCGCTGAAGGCTTTGTCAGGAGGAGGGGAGGCAAAAGACTGCGTGGCAGAAAAACAGGATGAAACCAAGCAGCGTTGCGTTGTGTCCTCCAGTCATTGGTGTGAAATCAAATCATTTCTTTCAGTGGGTTTGTCTTATTTTCTGTTTTTTTCTGTTTACTTCGTGGAAGTTGAGGAACAGATGTTAATGTAGTCATCACATCAGGACGGAGTGAACTGTTTAACTTAGCAAAAGAGAAGAATGTTGTAAGATGAACAGTACAGATACAGAAAGAGATAAGAAATGATAATGTAAAAATGATATTATTACTGTGGTTCCAGTGACTCATTTGCTTTTGGTAGCGATTCCAGTTTGGGTTTTGTGAAGATGGCATGAGAAGTATAATAGTGGAGGAATTTCAATTTGTCAAGCTGAGCAGAGCTTTTCCCGCGGCCGTCGGCCAATCTGATCCAGAAACAAAGACGCACAACCAACTCAAAGGCCTATTAAATACCATCGACTGAAAACATGGACGTGGCATTGGCACGTTGTTTAGAAGAACCTTCAGGATTAGGATTTAAAGCTTGAAAGCTGAAAACTGGCAAATAAGAGCACGTGTGGATGTGACGTTAGAGGAAAAACAGCTTAAGTCACATATGCTCTGGTTTCATCAGGGGCTTTGGATTAAACGTATTGGTAAATAATAGATAATGTTGGACTTTCTGTAGGAAGACACTGGGACTTCTTTGATACTTTTTCAGCTACTATCTAGCAGACGCATCACTTTCCATCAGGTGAGAGGTGGAGTAGCCCGAACCATAATAATAACCTTCTAGTAACGTAACTGTACGTTGTGAATAAAGCCTAGAGCCCAAAAAAATGACTCTTAAAATGATCATTAATATTAATGACCATATTTCATTAGCAATAACGTTCACATTTGAAGCGTAGCAGATACAATCTACTAGTGTGTTAGCATTTGAAGAAATGTCTGCGTTGTATTCATTTTTATTTTAAGAGGTTCCAATGTTTGTGGACACAGTTATTCTGCACATGACTTATGACTTGCTACTGTTGACATAATTCACTTTAATTTCACAAATAATTCCAGTGAGACAGGAATTCAGCAAAGCTGTGGAGGCAGAGTAAAATTAATTTCCATTTAAATAGTGTGGTCTTTAAAAAACAGAAACAAGGTTGTATAATGTTAGAAAACAGTAAATGAAGGCTTCACACAGGATGGAAGAGCAAACAGGGTCCAGATGGCCTGACAGTGTTTAGTATTCATGCTGAGCTTGGCTTAAAAAACGACTGAAGGTCAAAGTTTACTTTTGTACAATCACTGCAGACTTTGGAAACAAAACTAATGTGAAGCTCCAGCACTGGGAAGAAAATTGCTGAGGCATGTTAATGATTTATGGACTGATTTATGGCAACAGTAACCTGTAAACCTTCAGTTCTGTCTGTATGTTTTTTCTACCATGCGTATTAAAGGTTCAGGTAACAAACAGTAGCACGGATCAAAGTGAAAGACAATGTAAGATGACGCCAGCCTCTCCATGAGTTAATGGTTAGTGATTATTATGGCCTGACGCCAGGGTTTGTGTAGCAGTTGCTTCTCAAAAGCGACTTTCTAAGGCTGCGTGCTCGACGTAACATGTCCCTACAAGGAGGTAACAGCAGATCCACTCCTCCGACTCCTCGGCATGGAAACAGGTTCCTCGCATCGTGCCCTGCTGCTGGAGGAAAAGCGTTTCTGACATGTGCAGCAAGGAATCAGATCCCAGCTGTCATTATTTCTGACTGACCTATTTATTGGAATAACATTGTCTGCAGAAACACACGCGCACACGTTGCTGTTCTGTTTGCCAAAGATGCCGACGCTGCTACCGGAGCGACGCCCATGAGCACGTTGACACAGAGTGACTGCACGAACTGAAGACGTCATCTTTTTATTTGCTCTCAGAAACTAGAAGACTAAACCCAAGCCTGAATTAGCACTTCGAACAAACATGGGCGCAAAGTCTTGAAAACTCAGACGGAGGCAGATTGTGGACTGTTGAGGCAACGCAGAAGTAGTTGACGGCTAAGTTAGTCAGGCCATGTGAAGCTACAGCAGGAACAGACTGCGCATCATTAATGACACACTGAAGTCCTTCAAACTGAGACTTTATATAATCTGAAGGCTTTGCTGCATTATTTCAGTTATGTGTGTGTTTACTATTATCATCCAAGAAATCACGAACCACTGTCAAATAACCTGGAAGGTTGAGCATCCACACAATTAATGACATGAGAGTCAGACATTGGCCGTGGTATCAGTATAAAGATGCCCCTGTCATTCATCCGCTACCATACTTCTCAACTTTACCTTCTGCTCCGTGACGCCCGGAAGTCGTTTCCTCTGTTGTGCGAGTCCAGCAACAAACTGCACAGTGAAAACTGATATTGATGAAGTTTTAATGGAAAATTAACTTTTTGTCAGAACTTATAAAAGCTCAAGTATTTGTATTGCTAGGACCTCACAAAGGTGCTTGAATTATGAATCATATTATTAGTATTTAGTTCATTCCTACTTTTTGTTGCAGAGGAGTCATCATCCAAAGACTTTGCTGTTAAAAAACGATGTTTGAGTTTAAGCAAAAGAAGCAAGGAGAACTAATAGCAGTAGCAATATTCACATCGAGTCTGTGAAACGGATTCATTCTGGGACTTTGAATTCACATGCAGTGATTTAACTGATGACATCGTGACCCTATGATAGCAAGAGGAAATATTTCAACAATAGATACGATAACGGACCTGCAGGAGACAAATACAGTAGCTGACACGGCCCAGAACCACCTGAGTGAACAGTGTCACTAATGGTGAGTAATTGACCAAAGCGCATCCAACTCATTCGTTATAACATTCGTTATAAGTGGAAGATGGAACAAGGCCAGTCTGAGAGAGTTTAGCCAGTTTATAATAATTATGTGTTCAAGTACATTATTACTATTATGTGTTCGTGTCACATTCCAACAGAACAGCAACTGAGAAAAAAACACTAATAATCTGCGAAGCCAGTGACTAAGCATAATCACCATCACTTATTAGATCTATGAAGTCCTACAGTCGCTCCTCCAGGATTTAATTCCTCCTACTTTATGGCCGTCAGGTTCTGCCGGTAAGAGAAGGATCCTCGTCATTTGACACATTGAGGAAGGACATTTAGTTCCAGAAACGGCTTTAGGAATCTGTAGCTTCAGGTTGCTCCGCCTGTCGCCCAGTCGCCGCTGCCTCAGGACCGACTCCAGCAGGACACGTGGTGAAGCTCATGCAGGGATGGGTTTGCTTTGGTTGGCCTCGTTCAGTGTTTGAGGAAGTGACTCAGTCACTCAGAGGGTGAATGTGTGGACTGACAGCGTGAAAGTTACTGGAGCCAAAACAATTTAACACGGACGCTAATCCCACAGTAGCAGACCCTTAATACTGATGCTCGGTATTTAAAGTACGCAGTTCACTTTAGGTTCTGTGGGATTTGATGAAGACACAGTTACATAAGTTTGATTTTACCTGTGGTTGACCTCAGCTGAAACACACAGGAAGACGTTCACACACACACACACTGAATTATCATTCTCCCTCTTTTGTGACCTTCTCTGTGTAATTATTCTTCCTGTCCACTGATCTAAATGAACCACTGCTCTAATGGCCTGAGAACATAGGTGAGACGCACGTGTGCACGCGCTTCCTGACATAATGTTGATGAAGCAGCTTCAGCTTCAGGTCTTTTTTTTTGTGTTATTTTTAAGCTCACACTTTTGAAACGCTCCCTGAAAAATCCGTCAAAAAAGGCAACATGATGATATATAGAGCTGTCGTCTTTATTGCTCCTCATTTTCATTCTGGGGTCTGAATGTGATCTTTATCCCTGAGAATCACAATGAATTTCTATAATACGACATGTATTAGCCTGCAAGAAGCTACAAGAGACAAATGATCGATTGACTTTCACCTTTGCTTACTATGTTTTATCAACATTAATAAGCTTATTAATAAACCCTCACTCTCTTTATTTTTCTCCTACAAGTTGAATGTATGAATCCTGTAACTTCAGCACCTATTTTTAACTCTTCCTGGCACATCTCCTGACTGGTCGGACACGGGCTCCGTCCACCGATGCACCGACCTCTGGCTCCTGGAAACACACTTGCAGCCTGACAGCAGGTGACGTTTATGGCAGCTGTGGTTTTCTGTGAGCAGCTCGCTGCTTATCTGTTTGACTAACGCCCAGTTTTCAGGCTAGTTCTCTGACTTCATGTCTTGAAGCGTCTTCTGCGGCCACATGTCCCAGAATTTGCCGCAGATCATTGAACCACGTCTTCTCTCCGCTGTTTCCTGCTGAGTGTGTGTTTACGCTGCAGTCAGTTCATCTTGACATTGACGTGTTTCAACGGTCAGCCACCGCGCTGCTATCGAGCGCCAGCGTCTTCTTGAATCATTTATGAGGCCGAGTTTAGCGTAATCACAGCTATGATTGTGTTTCACCTTTGCTCGGTGCTGTGAAAAGAACATCATTAAAAGAAGGTGAAGAACTACTTAGTGAAGGTCGTCACGGGGGCAGTTTCAATCTACTCTCCTGCATCTACAGCTAAATGATGGACCTCAGTGTCCGGCCACACTGGGAACTCAACATTCATTTACATGTTATTTCCATACTATTATTATCTATATGTGGGAAAACCAGTGAGTCATTGACATAACCTTCAATCAGAGAGGGAGTAAACAATAAGCACATTAAAGGAACTTGATCTTCTCTGCTGGCAAAGCATCTGCTGAATAAGCAAATAGTTGTGGGAAATATGGCAAATTGAGTTAAGTAAACCTGCCAGTGAGGAATTCAGCCCTAAATAAGAAAAAGCCCCAAACGAGCCTTGAGCTCCTTCCGTCTCCCTGCTCTGATCCACCTGCTCCACTAAACTCATGGCTTCGCCTCATCGCCTCATCGCTCTCCTCCTGCCCTCACACAAATACAGATTCTCTGAGTTCTCACCCTGCTTAGCCTGATTCACTTACACGCCTCCGTACATCATGGGATTGGATCACTGGATACCGACCCAATACCCCACATTCATAGGTTCGCCACTAGTTCACACCTCACACATTTGTGATCTGTGCTTGAAGTCTTGATTTTAAATGTAAGAAAAGAAAAAGTACGGAGCCACTAAAGGGACATGTTGTTATTTTGTTTTCGGAAATGGTCATTTACTGCACTTATACTATTGATACAAGTGTAAGATTAGCAATTATGGTTCACAGTTGTCCCTAAATCAGCATTTTGTTGCAGAATTTCTACTTGTGCTACTCTTTCATTTGAAGCAACTGTAGAAGTCAACAGGTGCAGAAAAATAAAGAAGAGAGGAAAAAGCAAATGTCTTATTTTCCAGCAGTCTTGGTGAATTAACGTTTGGCAGGCAGTGCTGTGTGTGAGATGCTTTGCTCAACAGCTTACTGTAAAATGTCAAAGTGACATTTTATTGCATCCTTAAGAGTTTTCAAAGTGTGAAAATGCAAATACATAAAAGCTCAACAGGCAGCTTTGCTCATTTTAGGTTTATCTTCAACCACACGTACTCTCGTCATGATCTGCGACCTGACGTCCGGTGTCCAGCTAATCCGGTGTTTGAGTGCTTTTGCCTCGTAACAGAACTACTCGGAAGGAGTCGTTCTATGGACCTGACGTCCGGAACTCACTAGTTTGAGCCTCGTTCTTTTCACTTTGGACCGTGGTGTCTTTTTGTGTTCTTCTGCACTTTTTCCTCCCAGGCGTCAGGAGAACCTTCCCCACCTACGAACCTCAGGACCCTACTCGACGACCCTCTGGGCAACTCCCCTCCTGCGGCCTCCGACTCAACCACGTATCCAGCTCGTCTCGGCCCACTTCATCCCCATCTCCCTCTCATACTGCATATCAAGTTCTCCTGCCATTACTCATCCCTTCACGGTTCCCTCTCGTCTTCACTCGGTTCACTCAGCCAGTCACAATTAAGATATTTTTACATGCCACAGATTTAACTGTAAATAAATTCTAATCGAAGCCTTGGTTCTGCCTGATCCTTCCACCTGCTGGCTCTGTTCTAAGTCTGTGCCAGTTCTCTGAGGGTGTGTGTAACAACAAGCTTTGGACTTATCATTTTAACCCCATCCATATATTACTTTACTGTAATGAATGAATCCATAGTAAAATGGTTTTGGTCTCGTGTCGATGGAGTCAGGGTTGGGATTAACTTTATTCTGAAATACTGAACGATACATTTCCACCAAGTGGATTTAGACGATGGTTTCAAAAACAAATGTGACCCAAACACTCAGGTGGATCCGGTGTCATTAGATGCTACAGTAAAAATCATACAGTATATAAATAAGTGGCAACTTGTGGTTCGATACCACAGCAAACAGCAACGATGCTCACGTCCTGTAGAAGGTTCAGGTTGTTTCAGTGTGTGTGTGTGTGTGTGTGTGTGTTTGCTGGAATTGGCAGTGACGAAAACACAAAATTCTTAAAGCTGAAGCAGGTGCCAGGGTGGGATGTACGAGCGGAGGCAAGAGGAGGCGATGGAAGGTTTGGAGGGAGCTGCTAAGCTGAACGATGGCTGATGTGCTATTTTCAGTCAGGTATGAGGACATGGAAAACCTACGCAGGCGACTGTCTGTTGTGTTAGAAGGACCTTAAACTTGGAAGCACAAGAGTTAACAACAGGCAAGCGTCTCAGTGTTAAGTGTTAAATTTGGCAACTGAAAAACTGCGACTGTCATGCTATGCCCCCCCCCACAGATCCTATATCTCTCCCACCATCTCAGCATCGCAGCCTCTGTGTGCTGTGTGTTTGATTGATCTCTCCCTGCTGTTGTTTTTCTGCTTCGCATTGAAACGAAGCCTTGACTTCAAAATATTATTCCTTGACACCGGTTTACTCTCTGTATAAATTTCCACCTCCAGTGTGTGAATTGTCTGAAGTACAAAGAACAGCTGAAGTCTCTCTCTCTCTCTCTCTGTCATCCACTCCCTTGCTCGGTTTCTCTCTCCGTGGGAAACTCACTCACGTGCACATCCTGCCTGACAGAAAGTTCCTAATTCTGTCACAATTTGGTGTAAAATTATTTAATTCCAGAACCGGGAAAGATAAAACAATGAGCAGTATGTGAGAGCACACTGAGCATTGTTTCACTTTCATCTTCTGGAGTCAATATTACATGAAGTATATCCTGAAAATGTCGTTAACAAATCAAAACATCAGCATCTTCTTGTGCTTTCAGTTGTTGCAAGAAGGCTGAAACCTACAGTAAAGAAAGAGAAGAAGAGTCGTGTGCTGTGGTCTACAGCGTCACTAAAGACACGAAGACTCACGTCCGTCCCTCGTGCAGCTGCTAGTGAGGATCCACCGTCTTGATAAGCACAGTAAGATGAGGACAAATCTTCAGCTTGTACATGAAGTTGAGTCTGCTTGGATTTGATCCTGAGAATCCGTTTCTCCCTGCGTACTGGTACCTGCCAGACCGAGAGATGGGCCGATACAGAGGAGACGAGAGAATTAGACGTAAAGTGGCAGGAATAGAAAAGTGAAGCAGCTGCAGAGTGAAAGAGCGAATTGGACGGAGGGAAAACAGAGGCGGCCGCAGCGAGAAGCCTGAGGCTGAGCCTGAGCTTCACGTCAGTTTCTTCCCTCTCAGTTCTCTACTGTTAGTCTGAGGATGTGGCTGAGACAGATCACACACACACAAGTAGGGACGAGGCCTCACTTACCCCAGCAGTGGGTAGAAGCTAATACAGAATCATGTATCTACAGCTTACAATGAACGGACATTACATGAAGCCACCGTTGTGAGAATGTAAAACTGCTCCACCTTTGACGCGCAGCAACCACTGATGCTGTGGTGAAGATGAAGCTGATAGATACTATGTCTTGCTGGTTTTCAGATGGACTTTATTGTTTGTGGTTTTTTTTCCCTTTACGTTTTAAGCATCAGTTGAATACTCAACATTCAAATCTGCAGTTTCCTTTAGAAGTTGGACTTTTACATGCGCTTCGAATAGTTTCCTGCCGGATCCAGCAAAAAAACACAAAGACGTCCAGTTGCCATGACTCAACTTTCAGACGACTTCACCTGGATGACGAGAATCTCCACAGACAAAAAAACATGTTGCAAGGTTGCCAGTGAAAACGTTGCAGCCTCTTTGAAATTCATACATTTAAACAGACCTGTAATTTGCTTTTTAACAGCTGAATGTATTAAAGGGACAAACTGGACTAAAGAACAATTTTTTATTTATTTTAATTTTTGTTAAAGCTAAGAATTATGTTGACCCACTGGTTTATGGACTATGCATTTGTTATTCCTGAAATCCAGTTTAAAGCCACTGTTACCCTATCAAATCAATGTTTTTATGTGTCAAAACGTAACATGACCTCACTACACAGCAGGAAACGGAAACTGAACAGTGCAGACTTTCTGGAAGATGATAAATATGAGCATGAATTTAAAAAACTGTTTGTTTTTCAGTACAGTTTCCAAAAGAGGGTGACAAGAGGAATAAAAGCACTTAGACAGACAAAACAAGTTTGGAAGAACAGGAGGATGAGCACGGAGCACGTTGTGTCTTCATGGCAGCGTTAGCACCTTCTTCTAATCAATAGTCACGCTGCCCGACAACACTGTGTTTGTTTCCTGTGTGTGCGTGGAGCTTGTGGCTACAGCATCTCCATAGATGGGAAAGTTTGTGCTTTGAGAAAAACAAATGGCCAAGGACTAAAAGGCACATGGTAGCGGCAGGTCGGAGGCGTACGCGGTGCAGGACTGGATGCGTTTTGCTGTGATCGTTACTCGCCTGCTCCCTGAAGCAAAATAATAAAAGCAGCTGCACTACAGAGCCACACGCGTCTCTGAGGCCTGAAGAGACCAATGCACAGAGGTTAAGCTTGTTTCATTCATTCCCTGATAACAGACAAGACCCCGTCTTATATTACACCCTGTTATCGTTTTCAATGACTAACACAAGTGCAATGTGCAAAAAAGAGCAGGAAACAGCTCATCCTCTTCTAACCCCACATTATCTTTGATGCTACGTACACACTTTAGACTCAATTCACTGTGTCCTCTGTTTCATGCCACTTTCTTAAGTCCAGGGCTGAGGGATGTGCAGTGTGTGTGCGTCCAACGTCCAGGTTAAGGTCGCACAAACACATTTGGAAGAAGCACTTCATGTTTCATGCATCCTTAGCCAATGTGTGCAACACGTACACACGCTGAAAACGTTCACTTAATGAAAACCGATCAATACACACGTACAAAGCTGAAGCTGAGAACGTGCTGAACTCTCTGCGTTGCTTTTCTTCAGTACGACTTTATTGACTAGCTGCTACAACGTTAGGGCGTCAGTACTAGTTTACTGGCCGGTAGAACATAAAACCAAGATGGTTGTGCTTTTGCTGCATACGCCACTGAACAGAATAAAACTAAACAGTGCGCACAGAAGACTAGATGAAGAGCACATGACGTCATCGCTGATTTCATTGTCGGCCCGTCTCTCTCTGCCAGCTCTAATGAAGCTACAGAGCGTCTTCAGCTCACTGGACACCAGCTGTTCAGCGGTTAGGGCTTCATTTGGGCCCAAAAGCTGACGCTACTGTAGATTCACACTCTGCTGCAGTAGTTTTCCCTCCCTGATCATGTGATGTTCCCTTTGTTCTCTGAGTCTATGTTTTTGTGTTACGTTGTCCGTCCTTTCTGTTTCATTCTACTATTCCTCCTCCTGATACGACATGGACAGTGCAGAATATGCACAAATACAGAATTAATTCATATGACACTTTAACAGTAAAACATCCCAACAAGACTGAAATGTTCTGATTTCAACAGCTCCAAGGGGGGTGTGCATTTGATGGAGAACATCATGAAACAATACCGTGACAGAGATGCTGGGTGAGAGTAGAGAAATCAACGTGAAGCAGACGAGGAGGCTGTGGACACTCGTCCATGCACACAAAGTGTCAGTTATAGTATAATCTGAAACGCTGGGGGCAGCAGTGCTGTGGATGCCCAAGGCTGCGTCTCCAGCAGGTGGATGTCTAACAGCTGATAATGGAGGCGCGTGTGTGTATCACTGGAAGCGTTTTCTGACAGTTGACTGTAATAATTAGTTAAATTAGTCGTTATCAAAACAAGCTCCAATGTAAAGGGACGTGAAACGATTCCATTTAAAGACTGCAGCGACTTGAGAAAGAAAGGATTCGTTCCCACCAAGGCTCAAGTGAAACCTGCTGCTGCTGCTGGTCAGTATATGTTTATGAGGTTAAAGGCCTTCGTGGCCATGCTTCCTAGATGAAATGCTCCCTGCGCCGCAGTGTCTCCTGGAGGTGCAGCCTGTTAGCCGCAACCGTCGGCAGTATTTCTCTCAGGGTTTCAGATCTGCGGCTCTTCTCCAAGGCTGCTGCTATTTCTATCAAAGGCTCTGCACCTGTCGACAGTACATTATAAAGACTTGACTCACGCGCTCCGTCTTCCCATCCCTCCTCCCCTTCGCCTTTCTCGCAATCCGTCTCCAACTTCTTGGTTTTCAACCCTGCTCATTAATTCACAACCTGCAGCAATATGTGCAAGAAAGAGGGAGAGAGAGAAATAATGTATAAGGAGTGAAGCTGAAACAAAGTTCAGGAGTTTAGGGATCAGCAGTGCAGGTTGATGTGTTGTGTGTGTGTGTGGGGGGTCTTTCAGCCTGATTACATTTATTACCGTGTTAGCTTTACTGTCACTTAAAAACCCACCTCGTTCATATTGTAGACGCAGGAGCAGCCTGTGTTCAGTGTGACTACACGAGGGAGGGAGCATTAAAAAATCACTAATGATGATCAAGGTGCGCGTCGCCTGACAAGTGAAGGCTTCAAGGTGCAGTGACCCAGAAGTGCCAGTCAACAGTGATTCAGCGATGGCAGGAAAGCCTGGAGTCCCATTCAGTGGCAGAGCTGCTGGTTTTCTTACTCGGATGTGATGATGTTTCATACTGTGAGAAATAAAATATCTTTGTGTTTTAGACAGTCCGTCAGAGAAAGTGTTTTCAAAGTGTTGCCTCTGGCTATGTTTTAAAATAGTAGATTTACTTCAGACTTTAAAAGAAGGCGAATCGTCGTTACACTTATCATGATGTTGACTAACTGTCCTCCAAGACACAGTCCTGACAGTATGAACTGCTAGAGCTGGGTTTTACGATAATAATGTAATGATGTTGTATGAAACAATCCTTTTTTGTCAAGACTTGAACACATCAAATTGAAATTACTCACCATCTTCAGCTCAGATAATTAATCTCTGCAGAATAAATGAGACTGAAGATGTCACATGTTTGACTATTAACCCATCCAACATACGGTTCCTCATAAATATACAGATTTGTTCACGTTCCTGTCTGTCCATTTATATTTATTCTCCGTTAGTGTCTTTGTCATGATTTATCTTTTATTTATAGTTTATTGAGCAGCCGCTGTGGCTTCAGGTTTAGAACTGGATTGTTCTTAAGACCAAAGAACCCAACTCTCAGCCTTCACGTACATATACACCTAAAACCCAGCCGCAGGCTCTAAGGTTAGGTAATAATGAGGATTATCACAATTAAGGTTTAGCTCCAGGAAGTCACAACGGGAGACTTTAAAGGCTGTAATTCTGTGCTTTCAGCAGTTTATATGCAGTTTTCTTTGAGGTTGTGTATGTTAAGCCTCAAATTTGGCCTGGCAGGTCAGTAAACTGCGTCATGTGGCCAAACAGAAAGTGATTAACTTAAAGCTGGTATTTCACGACACATGAAAGTCCGCAGCACCAGCTTACCTCCAGAGTGTGTGTGTGTGTGTGTGTGTGTGTGAGAGAGAGACAGCGATTACATGCTTGTCATAATATACTTAAATATGCTATTCATAGCTTCGATGATGCCATTTGAACACGTTAACTGATGAGCATAGTGGAACCCTCCACCTACGTTCATGTGCCCAGATGACTGATGTGCTGGCTTTAGCTGCAGCTTAACGGGGAACTGGTTCGACTTCTAAAAGTCGTTTTCTTTTTCGGGGTGAGCGTCAAATTAGCCGTTCAGAGGCAAAAGACAGTCATTAGCTCCTCTGCATCGTTCTGGCTCTCACAAAACAGGAGGAGTAAGCAATAAAAAAGGAAAAGACACAGACACACAGAGAATAAATAACATGATAAAATGGTTTTCATTTAGTTCACACATCATGTCTACATCAAATGACGAAAGCTTAAATTCACTACAGCCTTAAATGTTTACTCAGTCATGCTGCTCAAAGAAAACCTTCTTTAGATTTTTTTAAGGTTGCAGTTAACACAGTTTACATCCCAGAAATCATCCACATTCAAATCCTACAAGGTGCTTCCTGGTTTGCTCTTTCTCTTTCCCTCACGTCTCCGTCTGGCTGTGTTCATCGCTTTTCGTCTGTCTGGGCATTTCTGGGTTTAATTTCCCTTGAAACTCCTTCACCTGTTCCTTTCAGTTCCATCTTCTCCTCTTTTATTCAATTTATTATCAGTCTCATCCACTCTTCTGCCCACTTCCTCCTTCCCTCTGTCTTCCTCATATATGTTTCTAATCCATCCTGCTCATTGAGGACACTCAACCTTCACGTTTTGCACTTTTGACTCTTGACAGAGTTTCCATGTCTTTGTTTTGATTCCAAGAAAGAATTTCATAGCTAAACCATATCAAAGTTCTCACGTATGAAATATCTTCAAAATGTTTGAAAATAGAGAAAATAATGCAAAGGGGGGAAAATACTCCCCGCTTCCTGTGATGAACGACGTCTCCAGCTCAAGGATGCATTAATGTAACACACACAGATTTACCTCCCGCCTTAATGCAGCACTGCTGTCGCCGTCTCCCCCGTACCAGAATTCGTCCCACTCACAGCAAACAAGATGTAATTCACAGCATCAATCACAGGCTGTGAACAGTAACATGCCTTAACCATGGGTTGTGTGTTTGTTATGGGGCAACACCCATGCCCCATAGCATCCCTCACGGCTGCTGATTTCACGCAGCTAAAGTGCATAGTTCCAGCCAGAAACACATCATTTTGAATACACCAAAGGCTTTTTGTTCAACTTTGTTTGTTTGGTTTTACCAAAACAAATGTGTGGGTTAAAATCTGCATCACTTTGAGAAGGAAAAACATGTTTTTTCTTTTGTCATTGCATTGTGAGAAATGTTCGTGTGTTTTCTATTTCATGTTGTGTCCGTCACCTTCAGGCCACTGTAATTAACTTTCCTACATTTTTATAACATATCCCACACATCACTGAGAAGAACTGCACCACGTAACAACTTCCTCCCTATATTTTTCATTATGTGCCCTGGTGTGAGACAGAAACCATAAATCATTTTGACCATGGTCTCTTTGTTTACTTTACTTCTACTTGGGAATCAAAATGAACTTCTGACAGTGATTTATAGTTAATAACTGATACAAGTAGCAGGTTTTCTTGCAAACATGTATTTTGAGTTAGATGTGACATCTTATTAAAATTAATCAAGTCTTGGGCACATGTGCAATATTTCAGCAGAACATCTGAATGTCCTGGACAGTCGCAACCGGAAAGTATATCACTCCATATGTAAAGCGACTGTATTAAAGGCGGCGCTGGCTTAGTGCGTCTATCACCAGACTTAACTTACCGCCCCTGTCATGGTGGAGACTATTTGAAGTCATAGGTCTGAAAGCACGTCTTCATATGGACAGAGCCTGAAGCGCGTACAGATGGCTTCTCTGACCCAACTGTAGGAGTAGAGAGAGTCAGCTTCAACTTCCTTCCTGCACAATAAATTGTCTCCAATTCTCCAGCTGATGGTTTCCATTCTACCCTCAGTTTTCATTTATGAGAACATTTAAAACTAATTAAGCAACAGTAGATGTTAGGACCATTCTTGGCTCATGACTGTTGGATTCCACTCCTTGGAGTTTGGTTAGAAGAGTTAAAATCACATCAAGCTTCATTCTGTTGCTTCCATCGCTCACATTATCCTACTGCAGCTTGTTCACTTCCGGGACATTAACACTTCCTCAGAGAGCAAAGTGACCTTTTGTTTCAGCCATCAAAGGCACAAAACCCCTTTTTAAACCATCTGGTGACCAACCTTTAAAGGAAAGTTTAAGAAAAACACAATCAATTAATTAGCTACAGTGTATACTGTACTAGTTTTTCTCAGTCTGCACAGATAACAGTCCCACAGCTTGTTGTTTACTGAGCTCTGATCATTACACACGGACACTAATGGAACAAACACACTGCTTATTAATGCATTTCCATTCGTCTACAGTGAGACAAGCGCAGTAATAAAAATCATTACACGATGAAGGACAGATAGGATGTGACTGCAAAGGCCCCTGCAGGGCTGCCTTTATTCATTTACATTACACGTGGAAGGCTGAAGTACAGAAAAGCTCTCAGAGAGTCCACAACGCAACAAGACTTTCACAAGCAGCAAACACGGGTCGGCCTCAGATCACAGTCCAAATAATAAACAAGCTCAGCATCGATCTCGTCAAGGTCCAGTCATAACGACGCAGTTTTCAGGAAGCTGACGTGTGAATTAACAGTCGGGACGTTAAAGCTATGGCGTACGGCTACTCTAACATGTTCCTCTGCGTGTTGTCGGCATAGTGGTCCACCAGTTGTGATGAGCTGCTTTTAAAAGACATACACAAGTGTTCCTCGATTCTTCACGCTTGCACACACACGCACTGGCTTTCAGAGAGGAACAAATCCTCTTAAGAGTTGGCCGTTTTAGTCATGCACAAAGACTGACGATCTCCCCGTCACAGCTGAGGTGCATCGTAGAATGATCTCCAACCATGTGCTTGCACGGATGCCGCCAGATTGAAGCCTCTTGCGTCAGTGTGATGGATGAACAGCGCCTCAGACTCGCAAATGGGACCTTCTGAACCAATGCACTGTTGTGTTCGTGTAAACCAGGTTATCACTGTTTTTGGTTTTCTCTCTGAACGTCGGACTTATTTTCAGCCTGGCTTTGCTTCTGGTCGGTTTCTTTAATGAATCACTCACTATACACCCTCCTGAGTTCTCTGGTTCCTCACTGTGTAAACCTGCTTTCCGGACGGATTTCCCAGGTGGGTTGCTCCTGGAAGACGCTGACTCCTCTGCTATGCAAACGTGTAACCAGGCCAGTAAGTGGCACAAACACGCAAATCACACCTCACTTCCAACATGTGACGACGGCTACAAACAACACAGTGTAATGGGCCAAAGCATTTGTAAATGTATGTTACTGCGAATAGACTGCAGAGTTTTCAGAGCTTACAAGGTACCGTCTCACCTGTATACTCATTATTTTTCTTTCATACGTCCTTATTTTACTGCCTGTCATCTTGCTCTTAGTAATAATACATCACAAGCCTTGATATGACTTGTTGTGATCAAATGACAATTTTATAGCGATGCTTCATCGTAATCTCACACCATGAATCACTTCCAGCATTAAATAAAAGATATTAGTCAACTAAACGCCTACTGTGGGTTAACGCTCCTTGAGTTGAAGAAGCTCCTCTCTGTGACCAACACATTGGATTTTGCTCTGTCACGCACACTCTCCCTCCCTCTCCCGCTCTGAGATGACCACGCAGGTGCACGTTAATGGACAGGGAAGATTTGTTGGATTAGAATGAGGCTGACTAGATTGGATTTCCAGGGGAATCTAATTTCAGTCAACTCTAATCTGAGAAGAAAGAGGGAGAGATGGAGGGAGGAGAAGGTGCACCAACCATCACCGTGGTTGCCGAGAGGGATGTGTGGAAGTGTGTGATGGGAAATGCGGTCCAGAGGATCAAACTTTCCACGGTGGTGCTTTTTAACTCTGCCACTAGAAGAGTCTCTGAAATGTGGTTGTGTGGTTGTGTGTGTGTGTGTGTGTGTGTGTGTGTGTGTGTGTGTGTGTGGGGGGGTGTGTGTGCGGTTGTGTGCAGAGTCAGTTCGTCCTGTGAGAATAGTCTCAACGCTTGGAGGAGACTCGGTCTGACCCCTGCTGCCAACAACCGGTGCCTGGAAAAATGCTAGGTTCAAAAAATCCACAGCCTCCTTTTAATGTTGTGTTTTATGTTATGATGTCAACAGATTAAATAAAGTCAAGTTCGGCTTCTATCACGTCCTGAGGGAAATATCAGGCGCTGAACGTTCATACAGGCTGAGCGTGTGAAGCAGATTTTTACAGCTTTCCCCTTTGTTTTCATATGTTTATATGATGTTTATATAATGGAGTCGTTTCCATGTGTCCCTGTAGGGTTGAGGAGATAATAATGTGTGGATTCACACAGACCGGACTGGGACCAACCAACTGAGCATCACTGCCATCAGCAACTTGTTGGGGAAAGAAGGAGCATAAATTATGACAATAATATCTATAATTTAGAGTTTACCAGTCTTGGTTATTAGCTAAATTTATCATTGATAATTGATAAATAAAAAAATAATTAATTAAGATTAGATTATTAGTGAACTATCAAATGAAGAGAGAGGAAGAAGAGTCACCAAGATGGCGGAGACCAGATATGTGACAAGATGGCGGATGTTCGATCCACATGCGTGTGTGTGTGGTTGAACCAGGCTCAGAGGACAATGAAAGTTTAGGAATCAGAGAGGAAGCACCAACGTCAGCCAGATCTAGAAAACACAGATGTTTCACCACAAGATTGTGGAGCTTGTCTGCGTTGGCCTGCGAGGGTGAATTCACATCTAGGAGCTTTACACGATCCTGTGGTAACACGCAGAAACAGTCACTGAAACAATGCAGCATCAACAAAACATTAACTGATCGGTTCTTAATTCTCTGCTCAGACTCAGCTAGTTGCCTCTATGCCTCTTACTGTGAGGAGACCCAGCCGGGGTTTGAGTGGACTTCTAGCGGTTGGGCGAGGAGTCCGGTCCGACGGCAGATTGAAGTGGGAACCGGTGTTGCGGGCGTCCTTAACCGCGGCGGTCCGGTTCTCCGTCACTGAGGTTACGTTCGCGGATCAGCTGATCAGGCTTTGCGTCCAATCACTGCTTGGGATTTAGGTGACTCTTTGTTCTCACCTAGGTGTGAACTGGGTTGGAGGCCCCTCACCCGCCGTTCTTTGTTTGGGGGCAACTCGAGTTAGGCTTCCAGGTTTCATGCAGGCCTCACTATCATGGGCACATAAAGCATCTTCCTTTCTCATGTGGAGGATCTGCATTGTTGAGCATGTGAGATCCCCAACAGCCACATCACTGAGACGCTGAACATTCCTTTCCTCAACCTGAAAGATGACGGGACGATAATGAGACCAGCTGCCACGGTTACTGCTTTCTCTGGTTCACACGCATGTAAAGTCCCTGCTTTTCTAACAAATGGCCACTTTAAGATTAACAACGTGCTTTATTGAACTGTGTTTTAATTATGTCTTTAAACGATCAAATTTCAACGACTTTCTAATTGTTTGTGACACTAATTTAGCATCTAACACAAACAAAAGTCTCTATTTCCCATTTCTGGTTTTCGCTTGTTTCAGTCTGAAGAGCTTGCATTCGTTTTAAAACCTTTATTAAATTAACTTTTGCCTTTTGTGTTCCCAAGCAGAACAGTATCAATTTGCACACACAGACGGCTGCAGATCTAAGTCACAAGCAAAGACACAAAAATGGTTTGATTGGATTAAAGAATCGAAGAGAGAGACATTCAGAGGTTGGTGAGGGAGAAGAGAAGAAGGGACAACTTCTCTTCCATAGCAGCACAAAAAGGCTGTCACACCTTTGTTTCTTTTCGATAAAGAAACACAGAAGAGAAAGAAACACATGGAAAGAGAGGGAGCGGGAGAGTGGTTGAGCGATGGAAAGCTATAAAAGTCCCATTAAGCTTTCAGTGTTGATTGCTCTACAATTAAATGTCCATTTTCTTTGCCTACATAGACAAGGTTGGCGACTTCACTCCAGCAGTAGGTTTACTCCGTGAGTGTGCTGGTGTGTGGGAGGGCTCACGGCCGGCGTGAAAGCCGGCCATTCGTTTACGAGCCTGAGCGGTGTTGTTACACATCAGGGTGCCAGCTTCCAGTAGCTGCCAAACTGCTTCAGGTCAACATCAGTTAATGAAATGAAAACTCAAACAAGTCCGTCACTGTGCGTTTATACTGGACCTGAGGTGGAAAATAGGTCACCAGTAAAGCTTTCACGTGGTATTTTATCAACCACAAGCACTGAACTGGACAACAGCTACTGGACTGTGTGTGGCCAACGTGTTGGTTAAGCTGGACGCAGCAGGACAGACTTCATATGACGAGTGAGCGCTGAGGCGAAGCGTCTTAAAAGCAGAGGGTGCGAGTGTCGTGGACGGAGCAGTTTAGATAGAAAGAAAACTACTCACAGGTCTGTACAATGACGAACAACCACGGGGCAGCTGTGAACAGGAGAATGCGTTTGAGTGACGTATTCATTTAATCTGCTAACGTCTGTAGAAAAATAATTCCACAGGTTTACGTTATCAGGAAGCACAGGTGAAAAGAACAGCATCAAACTACGCAGTGTTGAATGTTACATGCAGAAGTACTGGGTGTCCCTTCAAAGGAAGCAGCTGCTAACACATCATGCTTCATGATACTGTTTTAATATGAATCATGGATATCATTCAAAACGTAAAGTGGACCCCTTTTAAACAAATAGCTTAAAGCTGTACGAGGCTTACAGAACAGATTTTCTTGTGAGGCATAACTGACGTTCTGAACAAATGAGATATATTCTGAAAAGCAGAGTTTGAAGCCTGCAGTGGAAAATGGCTTCGTCAGAGAACAGCCCTAATCTACCTGAATGACCTCAGACGAGGCAGCTGAGCGTCCAGAAGCAGAGAGAGGAGGCAAAGCGACGGCTCCTGTTATAATTCTTTTCTCTCTTTGCAGATGATGCCAGACTACAGTTGGTTAAACTCGGCTCTTGTCAAAAGTGGAGAAATTTGTTTCTCCAAACAACTGCTGAAGAAAATGTTTTATACTATGTTAGCAAAAACAAAAATCCATAATAACCGTTGGTGAAAATATTATAGCTACTTGTACAAGTGGAGAAAACTTGTGGGAGCACCTGCCAGCAGCACAAGAAAAGTAAAGAGTTCAGGTTACGATGGGTCGGTTGGTTAAGAGGAAGTGTTTAGAGTCGTTGAGCAGCACGTGACCAGCTGACTTTATTATGTAATGATGACATCACTGGAATTAAACATGCATGACGTTTATCTGGATGGTCGTGCGGCTTCATTGCGTGTGCTTAATATTAATATTGCTCATCAGTTTAGTGTGGAAGTTCATTGTATTTCATATGTGCTCATGTTGTTCTTGGGATACCTTTACTTATGTTGTAGTATTTCTCTCTTGGAACACATTTTATTTTGTCATAGCTCACCCACGCGAATCATAAAAATTTAATAGCTTTCTTTTTTATTTTCTATGTCATCTCTCCATTTAAACCTGAAGCGTCTCTCTCGTTGCAGTTTACTTTTGTTTCTTCTTGTTCTCAAGCTGAACGGTTGACCTCGAGACCTCAATTCACTTGTGTTTGAAGAGCAATGACGCCATTTGGGTTTTGAATTCTCAAGGATTTTGTTTACTGAACATAGCACCGTTTGCATTCAAGTGTGGAAAATCCTGAGCGAGCAAGAGTATTGGAACATGTGAGTGAAATATGAATGTTGTGGTGTAGTTGAATGTAAAAAACGAAACATTGCTCCTTTAGCAAAGAGACAAACAGGCCAACGTGTGGAAGAAAGACCTGCTCTCAAGCGCATCTGAGTCTGAGGAACAGGCTGGTTCACTGTTTTATTGATGATGTGACTCGTGGTGGTTTTACAAAGAAATGTATTAAAACCAGATGGAACGAGATTTGAAGCAGTGCAAACACAACAACTGCCATTTCAGCCAGGACTAAACACAATATAAACTCTCAGCATACGGTGAAACGTTGACTTTTGTCACTAAATGTTTCAGTCTAGAAAATTGCGAAATGCCTCCTTTTTGTTCCAGTAGACAGGAGGAGCAGGGTAATGCTGTCTTTGAGACAGATGCTGCCGAGTTCGATCCAAACTTGTGAACAGTTTGCTGTAGTGAATGCGAGGCCACTTTTTCCTGTTTGCATAATGAAACCAGGCAGCGGCACTAATGGGAGCAGCAACAGGACTTGAAGTGATTGGGAAAGCGAGGTCAAATCCAATACAACCACCTATTTAGCTCTGCGCTTGCCTCAGTTAGAGCCATGTGCCTCCACATGTTAATCTCTGGAAAACCACCTGCCCCGTTAAAAGGCACAAAAGTCCGTTAAGACAGTAGCAGAGCAGTCTGGAGACGCCCATTCAGCTGATCCACAGCTGTGGATTCATTCACATTCAGGACGTGGCTCCTGGTCCCCGGAGGATGAAGACTGTTCCCATGAAATAGTGTATGAAAAATCCACCTTATTTGTCATTTGAATTTTTACATGATACTGTGATCGCTACAGCCAGTGTATACTGTAATTAAGGCCTAATTTACTGTATAGTCCAGGAAACGTATTAGTGCCGGTGCTCCTGCATAACACATCAAGTCATGAGTTACTGCTCTGTGTTGTGTAATGAAACTGAATGATTCATTACCCAGAGCAATGGGGCGTCATCATTTATTCGTTTTTATCATGTATTATTTAATTACAATTTGTTGTGTGTTGCTCAGTCCCGTCCGGTTCCGTCCTGCTTTGCACTGATTCATTAGAATTAGAATTTCACCTAAGAGCAGTTGGAACGCAAGTCGCTCTCTAACTGACAAAATCATTCATTATTTGGTCAGTGGTGAAAATGAAGTGTCGAGAATTTACAGTTTGAAGCACGTGACCACGTCTCATAGTCACCATCCAGTAACAGCCCTACTAGACTTCATCTCCTCTTTGCTTCTTTATATCTTACAGCCTCATGAATGCTGAGCAGTGCATTAAATATTTATAACAAACACACACACAAGCCTGGATACAGGCTCTCAACAAATGAACTGCACACAAGCTTGTTCCCGCTCCCCGTCTTATGCACTTGAACGCACCCTCACCCACGTATGAGGACGACGACGACGCACGTCTTCGCATGATGCCAGAGAAGTAACCAGCTCAGAACAAGCGCCCGTGAAAGTTTAATACACTGGCTGTCGAACAAACTCGCTGTGCGTGTTTATGTGTGTGAGAGCATTAAAGTTTTAAGCTGCAGGATGTCAAGTGGATTTATTTTATTGAGCTGTTTGTAGCACCTGTATTTTACACTCCTTAAATATTTAAAGGTATGGCCGATGTCATCGTAGGCAGGTTGGGTTAACCGTAAAATAGATGCGCTCATAATCATCAACAGGAAAAATGTGCAGTAATAAGACGTGATATTCCCTGTGTTGACTTTAAATCCTTCAGCACAGCGTAGCATAGAGGGTCCGCTGTCTACCCCCTTCATGGAAATACTGAACTACTGCAAACACAGCTCAAACTCCTTACGTCAAATTCAGTGTATTCTCATATATAAATGTTTTATTTGTATTTTTGATGCATGAATGATGACATTAACCCTGGTGCAGCCTTCGAGGGGTCAGAATGAAAACAGGAGGCTCTAAGCTCAGAAACCACACAAGGGTTGGATCAAACTGTGACAGTATGGACTCGCTTCCCCACCAGGGGGAGCTATTTTGGACTTTGAGTTTGTTCCTTGTTTGTTCCCATACTGGTCTCCCATACACACCTGTTCGTCATTATCATCACCTGGTCTTCATATACTCCCCTCAGTCTGTCATTTGTCGCTGGTGTGTCATTCCTGTTTGCTTGGTTCGTTTGTTCTCCCTCTTCCCCGACCTCTAGCTCTACTCAACTTCAGTAAGTCAGTCAGTTAGTTTTTCATAGCCTGTTTGTTCTCCTGCGTTGCAGTGTCTTTAGTTCGGTAGCGATAACTTTGTTTGTTTTTTCCCGCTTGCGGTGACTTTGTGTTTATAGACAGTTCAGTCAGGTTCTTTAGAATAACGTTTTGTATTATCCCGCTTGCGGTGAATTTTGGTTTGTAATATTTACATAGTTTAGCTCATAGTGTTGAATTTGGCCCACTATCGTTTGTGTTCTTGTTTATCCCAAATTGTAGTTTTCTCCAGCTCTGCTGTGATTTTCTGTTTGACCTTAGTTAATAAAATCTTGTTGTGCGAAGGTTCAGCCTACTGGGTTCATTTGCACCTGGGTCCAACCTCACCTCGTGTCTGGTTCATAACAGTACACACCAGCCAACATGGACCCAGCATCTGAGCCCGGGGTTGAACTTTCAGCAGCCACTTCTGGCCCGCCCCAGGTTTCGCAGCCAGAGCTGAGTAGATCAGAGCTCGAGGCGGTCAGAGAGACGGCTGAACAGGCTCTCCGACTGAGCCGCCATTTTCAGTCGGAGGTCAGGTTGGCACTACCAACTCGGTTCAGCGGCGAGGCGGCGCAGTGCGAGACTTTTTTGTCCTCGCTTCGGCTCAAGTTTGAGCTCGAACCCCTAACATTTTTCACTGAAAGGAGCAAAGTCACATTCACCCTGTCTCAGCTTGAGGGGCGCGCGCTGGAATGGGGAATGGCTGAGTGGAACCGTGATGCTCAGTGCTGTAACAGCTTCAAGAAGTTCGCTGAGGAACTTTCCCTTATTTTTAATCCAGCCTCTAGCCGCCGCGTCACCGCTGCCACCATGTTTCGGCTCTCCCAGAGTGGGAGATCGGTTTATGAATACACCATAGAATTCAGGACGCTGGCAGCCCGCCTAGACTGGCCAGAGAGCATATTGGTGGACAAGTTTTACGAGGGGCTAGCCAGTAGGATTAAGGACGAGATGGTGGGGAGCGTTCTCCCCGATTCGCTGCACGGGTTGATGTCCCTGGCAGCCGCCGTGGATCAGCGTCACCACGAACGGGAACAGGAGCGACGCCTACTGGGAGATGCCAGGAGGACTCGGGGTAGTCATCCGCCGCCAGGAGAGCGTCGGCGGCGATCACTCGATCCCGAGGGGTGGCTCAACCCGGGGTGGCATCCTCCGCGACGTCCATCGGTCCCACCCACATTTGCCCCGTCGACTGGTCCAGCGACAACTCCTGAACCTGCCGTTGCAAACCCGGAAGAGGAGCCCATGCAGATCGGCAGATATCGGCTCTCGAGTGAGGAACGGAGGAGACGCATGGTCGGGGGTCTGTGCATGTATTGCGGGCAGGGGGGCCACAGGGCGGCAAACTGCCCGTTAAACGACAACGCTCACCAGCAGCCCGGGAGACGCTGGTGAGCAGGTCCGCCCAGGTTTCTCCCTCCACTACGCCCTCCATGGAGGTCGTTTTTTCAGCATCCGGTAGGGACCAGACGGTCACAGCCCTGGTGGACTCGGGAGCAGAGGCCAACTTCATGGACCAAGACCTGGCCAACTCGCTGGGACTAACATTACACCGTCTGGTAAGGCCGATCACGGTACGGTCTTTTAATAACTGCGTAATTCACTCCATTGACTATCGCACTGAACCGTTGAGGATGACTGTTGCCGGCAACCACCAGGAGGTGCTGGAGTTCAACGTGTTCAGATGTTCTGACTCTCCCGTTATCCTGGGGCTGCCCTGGCTCCAGAAACACGATCCACACGTCAGCTGGGTCACATGCAAGATTTTAGGCTGGAGCAAATTTTGTCTTCAGCATTGTCTTTTGTCTGCACCTCTTTCTACTCGCCCCACAGGAAAGGAGGTTAAGTCAGCTGCTGTGGATCTCACTGGAGTGCCGAGGGAATACCACGACCTAGCACTGGTCTTCAGCAAGGAGAGAGCCACTTCTCTTCCTCCACATCGTCCCTACGATTGTGGCATCGACCTGCTTCCTGGGACAGCGCCCCCCAAGGGTCGAATCTTCTCCCTCACACAGCCCGAACGTGAGGCCATGGACGAATATATAAACGGGGCTCTGACGTCGGGCATCATTCGGCCTTCCTCGTCACCGGCTGGGGCAGGTTTCTTCTTTGTTGGTAAGAAGGACGGTGGTCTGCGTCCTTGCATTAATTACAGGGGTCTTAACGCGATTACAGTAAAGAATAAATACCCCTTGCCACTTATCTCGTCGGCCTTCGAGATGCTGCAGGAGGCCACTGTGTTTTCTAAGTTGGATCTGAGAAACGCTTACCATTTAGTTCGAATCAGGGAAGGCGACGAATGGAAGACTGCCTTCAACACACCAAGTGGGCATTATGAATATCTGGTTATGCCGTTCGGCCTCACTAACGCTCCTGCTGTCTTTCAGGCCCTGGTCAACGACGTGCTACGGGACATGGTAAATCACTTCGTCTTTGTGTATTTAGATGACATTCTGATTTACTCCCGTTCTCAGGAGGAGCACGTTGACCACGTGAGGGCAGTTCTGTTACGGCTGCTGGAGAATCAGCTCTACGTAAAAGCTGAGAAGTGTGAATTTCATACCACTAAGACGTCGTTCCTAGGTTTCATTGTCGAACCAGGAAAGGTGGGCATGGATCCCGCCAAGGTGACGGCGGTCACGGACTGGGCGGAGCCCAAGAGTCGCCAACAGTTGCAACGGTTCCTTGGTTTTGCTAACTTTTATCGTAGGTTCATTAAGGACTTTAGTAAGGTGGCAGCTCCTCTGCACGCCCTCACCTCCACCAAAGCAGCTTTCCGGTGGTCCCCCGAGGCTGGAGCTGCGTTCGTCAAGTTGAAGAGGCTGTTCACGTCGGCACCCATTCTCCGCCTGCCGGATCTTTCACGTCAATTTATCATGGAGGTGGACGCCTCCAACACAGGAGTCGGAGCCGTTCTCTCACAACGCTTCGAGGACCAAAAGGTACACCCCTGCGCCTTTTTTTCCAGGAGATTAACCAGTGCCGAAAGAAATTACGACGTGGGAAACCGCGAGCTTCTGGCGGTGAAATTAGCCCTCGAGGAGTGGAGGCACTGGCTGGAGGGCACCACGCTCCCTTTCCTCGTATGGACAGATCATAAGAACCTGAAATACATCAGAACGGCCAGGAGACTAAACGCTCGTCAGTCACGGTGGGCGTTATTTTTCACACGATTTAATTTCTCTCTCTCTTATCGTCCCGGCTCAGAGAATGTCAAGCCAGATGCACTCTCCAGGCAGTTTGAGAGTCCGGAGAGTGAGGAGTCCAGTCCTACGGAGGACTATATCCTCGAACCCACCAGGATCAGAGCGATGCGGTGGGATATCGAGGCGCGAGTTCGTGACTTCCGCCACACCCAACCAGTTCCGGAGGGAGGTCCTCCACACCGTCTGTTCGTTCCTGTTTGTCTTCGTCCCCAGGTGCTGAAGTGGGGACATGACTCCCGACTAGCCTGTCATCCTGGAGTCTCTCGCACAATCGCCATGATCGCACAACGCTTCTGGTGGCCTTCCATGAGGGTGGACGTCCGCAGATACGTCACAGCCTGCCGGACGTGCGCCACCAACAAGACTTCGCACAGACCGCCGGCCGGTCTGTTACGTCCCTTGCCAGTTCCGTCACGCCCTTGGTCACATGTCTCGATGGACTTCATCACGGGTCTTCCCCCGTCGGCGGGTAAGACCACCATACTTACCATTGTGGACCGCTTTTCTAAGTCGATTCACCTTGTTTCCCTGCCCAAGTTACCGTCCGCTCAGGAGACAGCCCAACTCCTAATTCTGCACGTAGTGAGGCTCCATGGTATTCCCGAAGACATTGTGTCGGACCGAGGACCCCAGTTCGCCTCGGCTGTCTGGAGGGAGTTCTGTGGGGCACTTGGAACCTCGGTCAGTCTGTCCTCTGGTTTTCACCCACAAACTAATGGGCAGACAGAGAGGATCAACCAGGAGGTGGAGACTCTACTAAGGTGCACCATCTCAGCCCAACCCAGGACCTGGAGTTCCCAATTGCCGTGGATAGAATACGCACACAACACACTCCCGTCATTTGCCCTAGGGTGTTCCCCGTTCGAGGCGGCTCATGGATTCCAGCCGCCCCTCTTCCCGGAGCAGGGTCCCGAGGTCGGAGTTTCCTCAATCTCCGCCTACATCAGGCGATGCAGAGCCACATGGACCAGAGTAAGGGCCCAACTGCTCCGGGGTCAAGCACAGGCTGAGCGGTATGCCAATCGCCGCCGTTCTCCAGCGCCCAAGTATAAAGCAGGTGATCTAGTTTGGCTCTCGACGAAGGATTTGAAACTAAAAGACTATTGCAGGAAGCTCTCCCCTAGGTTTGTCGGTCCTTTTCGCATATCCAACATTATCAACCCGGTTTCTGTCAGACTCGAACTTCCCAATAGTATGAGGGTCCATCCAGTTTTCCATGTGTCATGCATTAAACCTGTGGTCTCTCCTGTTTTCTCTTCCCCGGTTGACGCCCCCCCCCCCGCCCGCATCATCGACGGGGGCCCGGCTTATACGGTCAGTTCCATCCTCCGGTCCCGGCGACGAGGTCGCGGTCTCCAGTACCTGGTGGACTGGGAGGGATATGGACCGGAACACCGCAGCTGGGTCCCCTCGAGGCACGTTCTGGATCCGTCGCTGATCAGGGACTTCCATGAACGGCATCCAGAGGAACCCTCTTAGGTCGCCGGGAGGCGCCCGTGGGGGGGGGGCTCTGTGACAGTATGGACTCGCTTCCCCACCAGGGGGAGCTATTTTGGACTTTGAGTTTGTTCCTTGTTTGTTCCCATACTGGTCCCCATACACACCTGTTCGTCATTATCATCACCTGGTCTTCATATACTCCCCTCAGTCTGTCATTTGTCGCTGGTGTGTCATTCCTGTTTGCTTGGTTCGTTTGTTCTCCCTCTTCCCCGACCTCTAGCTCTACTCAACTTCAGTAAGTCAGTCAGTTAGTTTTTCATAGCCTGTTTGTTCTCCTGCGTTGCAGTGTCTTTAGTTCGGTAGCGATAACTTTGTTTGTTTTTTCCCGCTTGCGGTGACTTTGTGTTTGTAGACAGTTCAGTCAGGTTCTTTAGAATAACGTTTTGTATTATCCCGCTTGCGGTGAATTTTGGTTTGTAATATTTACATAGTTTAGCTCATAGTGTTGAATTTGGCCCACTATCGTTTGTGTTCTTGTTTATCCCAAATTGTAGTTTTCTCCAGCTCTGCTGTGATTTTCTGTTTGACCTTAGTTAATAAAATCTTGTTGTGCGAAGGTTCAGCCTACTGGGTTCATTTGCACCTGGGTCCAACCTCACCTCGTGTCTGGTTCATAACACAAACAGCCGCAGACAGACGATAAATCACAACAGGCTTCATCTAGATGAACGGTTGGATAAACTTGTTCATCATAGACCCACACGTGTTCATTGCTTGGATGTAACACCCACCAAGGCTGTTTGATTCAACCCTGGTGTGTGTTTTTGAGCTTTGAGCGCCTCCTAGTTCACACTGGGGTCGTTTGACCCCAAGAAGACCCCATGAAGGGTTAAACGATGCAATGTCTCAACCTAAGGCAACATTATGACATTCACTCTATACTTACAAATGATACTATATATATATCTATGCTACTATATGTGCTGCGTGCCAAGCACCTAATGATGCTGTGAAAAGAGGATGTATTCAGCCGCAGAAAATGAACAGATCAGCATCTCTGAGCTCTATATGAACATGCAGTCCTGGGCCCATCACAGAAATGCAGAGAAGAAATCTGTGCAGCGATGTTAGCAAAGTATTTGACAATTAAACACACTCAGCCATTCACTACAATTCTCCAAGTACCTCAAAATCTAATCAAATTAGAGTCCTCGGACGGCTCCTGTGGTGCTGACAGCATGCTGAGTGCCAGCACATGCTTCTGAGAGAAACTATGAATAATTTAGCCAAAATCCCAAATAACTTAATGAATCGTTCATATTTAATGTATTTGAAGCTCGATTTCATAAACATGAGGCTTTTAGGAAGACAATCAGGAATGTGAATCTTTCTGTATTTTGATGAGCGTAGCAGCAGATGAAGAGCTATCCAATGGTTTGACAAGCCCCTAATTATTCACGCTGTGGTTATTTACAGCACATGTGCACTGTGCTAAAGTTTGAATCTGAACTGTGTGTGAAGTAAAAGACCTTTAAAATACACATTTAGGAGCAATAAGTCTAATATTTACTTCTAAATTGTCTAAAAATCTGTTTTATTATTCAAGTTATGCGTGAGATAACTGCTCTGGCATGACCTTGTCAGTACAGTTTAAATACATTTATTTATTTATTTTCACCTTAAGTGTCCTTAACATTGAATACATACATTTCCATTTTTAATATTTAGTAGTGAATATTAACATGAGTGGGAGTTGTATCATGAACTCTATTCAGTAAAGAAAAACCAGGGAATTGAAATCGACAACACACACACACGCACAAAAAACAGCACAGAGGCTTGTCGTGGTGTGTTGAGTCATTTCAGGCCGTCAGTGGTCGACCAATTTAAAAAGCTTTTTACTGTCGCAGCTGTGTTGCGTGAGACAGTCGGGCGGACGTGGAGAAACCTGCAGGTAGCTTTGTATGATCGTATGATCTGCTGATTCTCTGTTCTCCTTTTCCTACATTTCTCCATGAACCAGCTCCAACTCCCCACTCGCTCTTTATCTGATCTCCTCACTTCCTTTTTTTCTTCATCCCTATTAATTCAGTTTATTCATTTTGCCTCCATGTTCCTCTGTCTCATATTTCCTGTCTCCCGGTCAGCAACGTGAAGCCTTCCCTTCACTAAACTCCCTGACATGCCCTCAGGGGCCCTGCTGAGAAATGAGAAGCGATGGTGGCCTGATGCTGGCCCAGTGTAACCAGCTTCCTCTTCATTTGTCGGTTATTATGGAATCCCCACTGAGACCCTGCTATAAAACACAAACTTTTCCAAGTACACTACCTAAACACGTGATTCTTTGTGAGTTTGAAGGCGGATTGGTTTCACACTCGTTCTATAAAACAGATATCCAATCTTTAAAGGATTCCCGTGAGAAGTCACCAAGTTTCCTGACCTTGGACACATTTGCCATAATATTCCACAAAGTCAGCTGCCGTTGGCCTGGATTTGATGAATGTGTTACCCTGAGGGGCTTTTAACACCACTTATGTCACACCTGGATAGAACTGCTGCACATTTAACCCTTTCCTGACAGGCCTGACAGCCAGACAGACTCTGTCCTACCACAACCCGCCGTTCTAGAACTGATGGCCTCATTCTGTGTGGAGCTCACTCATTCAGTACTATGCTGAGGATGTCCTGACCAGCTAAGATGAAGGCATCTTCCCTCACACAGGGCCCAGTGTGCCAGCTAAGTATAACAAAGGTCCTCACGCTTCCTCTACATCCTGATTTGTCTCCTTTTCGCTCTCGCGCAGCTAAAGGTCTGGGCTCGGGGGCGCTGTAGGTGCACAAATGAGCTTTTAAATATTACTAAAGCTCTGACTATAAAAATTGATGAACCTGTAATCAATCATTAAAAGCGGAGCAGGGTTATTGTGGGTCTGCCTTTGTAAATTAACTGGATTCAGACAGATGAGCGAGGAAGGACAGTTTCTAGCGCTGTCTGTAAATTATTCTTGCTTTTTACTACAGACCATTTATCTTGTGTGTGTTGCAGTATTGACCAAACGCTGTGTTAGAAACACACCAGTTACATTGTTGGTTAAAGTATTGCAGGTAATTGTTAAATATTGCAAAATGCAAACATAATAAGTCCACAAAAATCAATCAGTCAACAAACAATCAGCCCTGTACAGCACAACACCATCAGTCTGTCTGTCAACAGCCACATCTGGCAACATCTGTTTATTCCTTTCAAACCAACTTATATTTACGACAATATCTTTGCTTTGGTTTTCAGCGACTGATTGATTTCCAAATGAAAACGGTCTTGAGTGAAATGACAAATCAAATCAAACCAGTGTTTTAATAAAAAGGATTTTTATGTTTCCCAGCCTCGAGTACATCAGGCCTGAAAGTATTATTTACTCCTTATACATGAATGCCATCTTGTGACGGAAGATGATATTGTCCAGTCAGTCGTTCCAGATGTTCCACATCATGAATGTCTCATCATTATTTCACACTTTCTCAATTTCTAGCGTGCGCTTTATGACTTCTTAAGATGTAGAGATAGTAAATTTATAATAAGGTTTACTACTTGTCGTTTTTCTTCAGGGGCAGTATCTGCATATGAAGCTAATTCTAAACCTCAGTGCCAACCTATCAGACAAAGTACAGAAGTGGATCACAGCAGATATGTTGTGGTAACAGACATGCGTGGTGCACAATAAACGTTTACAGGCACCTCGTTTAAACCACTTATATCAATCAACCATTCAAACAAGCATATTCCTTCATTGTGTCAACTGAGTTTCCACAAAGTGCTCCCAAAGCAAAATCCTAAAAGACAGGGAGAGTAGGACAACAAGGCACAGAGGAAGATGAGCTAAGGAGTGAAGATGGTGCCTGGGCTAAAAGAGAGAGAGACACGGGAGGAAAATACAAAGAGGGGTAGAAGATGGTGAAGAGGCAGATTCAATCCCCTGAGAACTAATTATTGCTTCACCTCACAGAGCTCAGTCCAGGACTACTTGGAGACATCGCGATGGTTTGATTTGGGATTTCTCTCCTTGCATTGTTTCTCTCCCCATGCATCCTACAGCGCGTGTTGCCAGTGAACAGCACAATAAAGCAGGTGACATGGAGGATAGTTTATATACAGCCAAATGTTTTCCATCAGTTACAGGTCTGGGCTGCAGGTGGGCCAGCTCAGCACCTGTCCCTTCTTTGTGTAACGCAAAATGTTGACGGCCTTAAGCCACTAGAGGGAGGAGTTAGGTTGTTAGTATGTGCCAGTGTATTTTGTTGTGATCAGATATGAATTCTAAAATGTGCTTAAAGATGGGTCTGTTGTTCTATGTCAAATAAAACATGTCATGTAAATACAAGACACGTTTATGAACATAAATGTGGCTAATGTTTATAACCTGCTGTACTGCTGTAATTAAAACATTTGCTTTTCAAAGCACATACTTATTTATTTTGTCATGAATATAGTTTTAAATGAATTTTGCACTGTATTTGTAAGATCAAATCAATTCATAACTTAAATTGGCCTTAACTCAATTAATTAATTCCGTTACAGGGTTTAAGAACTGATTAATTTATTGATTCTACTACTATTGTTATTATTATTATTATTAATATTATTAATTGCTCCCTAATTTATTAAAAAATTCCACGTTTTTCCCACTAAAGTGCACGTCAACGAAACCACGCCCCCTCATGGACGTTGCTACTGTGGCCCCGCCCCTGTAATTTGTTTGACGGGTGTTGATTTCCGGTATTTAGCGCCTGCATTTTCAGGTTACTCCGTGTGTGTATGTGTGCGTGTTGCGCGCGCGCGTGAGCATCTGGGTGTGTATATGTGTGTGTGTGCTGTGCGCGGGCGCGTGCCAGAGCGTTTGTGGCGTGGACGTAGCGCTGTCACCGCTTTGCTCCGCGTTTCCTACATGCAAGTTACAGCGGCGGCTCCATCATCTTCATCTTCATCTTCATCATCGCCGGGCAGCAATGACGGAAAGCCGCGCGGCCCGACTCGCCAACGGGGGAGTGTGTCAGCGAGTGAAGAACGGGCTGAAAGCGGACAGGAACGGCTCGGCGAAGAACCTCCGCCAATGCCGCGAGTGGCAGCACCGCCAGGCCGAGGAAGAGGAGGTGAGGCCCGGGATGGGACGGGGAGGAGAGGCAGGCGAGGCGCGTGCGCCCGGGAGAAGCGATGATGCGCTAATTGCCGCTACGGCCGTTAAGTGCGACGTTAGCAGTGAATTAGACGCCGTAGCTGCTCCGACGCCCCGAGGCGCGTGTGTTGCCTCGGAAACGGTCTGAGTGATCTGATCTAGTTGCGTGTGTGAAAGTCACTGTCTGGTCACATGTGCCACACACAACCTGACAGCGACACAAAGTTTGCGTCCTCAACGCATCAGTTAAATTAAAGTATAGTTTTGTTGCTGTGTATTTTTCTCTGGTCTTTGGAAACGTTTTGGCAGCAAAGTCACAGAAGTCCTCTGAACATAATGGAGCCTTTCTTGGATTCGTCCACGGACCGTGTCTCCGTTTAGCGAGGACCTGGCCCTGAGCACCTGTTGGCCGGAACCTGTGCGGTTTCCACCCACGGTGCTCGGTGTGTTACCAGGTCAAAGTGGGTTAGTGGGCAAAGAAACTGGTGGTTCCACTTCATGCTGGCACCTACTTGAGCATAGCGATGTATTAGAACAAAGACGGAGAACGACAAGTGTGTTATCAGTCTGGTTCTGTTGCAAAGCTCACACAGCTCTGATTTACTTCAACAGACCCAGCTCTTCACTCATTTGCTAGTCAAATCTTCTTCCTCATTAGCCCGTGTCTCACAGTGTTGTCTTTCCTACGTAGCTAGTCTGCAGCTGAACCTGACCAGCCACAGTATTCAAAAAGATAAACGCCGTTTAATAGCAAATCTTTAAACTTTCATTGAAAAACATCTAGTATCTGTGGAGGCCAGACTGTCCCCCACAGCGCTAAACATTATGTGGACTTAATGTTGCGGCTCTTTGTCAAACACCATGAATGATGGCGCGTCATTAAACCCTCTGCTTCCCCCCTTGCCCAGGTCCTCGCCGCGTGGCATGGCAGCCTGTACAGCCGGCCCTTCATTGAGGCTTTCGAGGAAACGCCGATGCTCGTGGCAGTTCTCACCTACATGGGTTACGGCATCCTCACAGTCTTTGGCTACTTCCGTGACTACCTCCGTTACTGGATGATCGAAAAGTGCCACATCGCCAGGGAGAAGGAGACGCAAAAGGTTAAAGCAGACACAGACGCAGTCATTTAAAGGAAATAAAAAATAAATAAATTCAGGAATGAGTAGACCGACGTCACCAGGTGTAGGTAGAACAACTTTCATCAGTCTAAACAATGACTGTGCTGTGTAATTTGAGTAATTCTTTGTGTAAGGACTGGAATGTTATTGTTGGTTTGGTTGCACAGTGACTATGGCGTGAGAAGAACTGTTTTTAATGAAAGGGAGACAAAAACGTGTTTCAGTTGAATAGAACTGACTTGAGATTTACGTTCGTGATAACTGGAAAACAACCCCATTAATTTATTATTTCCTGAACCAGACGGAACCAAAGTGTTACACAAATAAGCTTTTCCAGCTCTAGGCGTTCCTGTACAGTGTATAGCTGCATATTTGCATCACCTCCTCACTTAGCGCAGTCTATTCACTTGTCATGATCTTCCACTCAGGAAAGAATAAGCTTTGTGTGGCCTAAACACTGAATGATTTGTAACACATAGCAGGTTTATCAGCTCATTTGTAAAATGTCCTTGACCAGTTTTCAGTGCGTTATGTAATGTTTGATAGAGAAGTCCATTGTTTTAAGTACTTGGTTATATTGAGGTATGGAAGTTAGAGCAGCAGGTTTAAGGAAATCACCCCAAACACTCGATGAACCAAGGAAAAGTATCCACCTCGTGCTAAAAGGAGAGATTACATTTCTGGAGATTAAGTTCTTTTCTGGCTAAGCGTCTCAAAGAATGAACGGCATGCAGTTCCACTAACGTCGAACATTCGTTCTCGGACACTGCAGACCATGCACCTCCTTCACTGTGTTCTCCCCATTTGTGCAGGACTTCGTGCCGCTTTACCAGGACTTCGAGAACTTTTATACCAGAAATCTTTACATGCGGATCAGAGACAACTGGAACAGGCCCATATGCAGCGTCCCTGGGGCTAAAATGGATCTGATGGAACGAGCGTCGCATGACTACAACTGGACTTTTCAGTAAGACAAATATCCAGCTATTCTAAACCGTGCAAACACCAAAAGTAAAGGCCCAGTCAAGAAGCAGTGCTGCAGTAACTGTGCCAACACTCTTATCTCCTCCAAATACCAGAAGTCACAGTTCATCTTAAACCTTAAGCAACCGTCTGCGTAAGGTTACTTGTCTGTAAAAACTCCACACAATCTCACTCCATCATTCACTAGTCAGGCCTGACCACACATTACAGCAAACTATGAAACCCATTAATATGTGCTGCTGTCATCAACAGCCATTGCAGGAACCTGAGTCTCTACATGGAGACCATATGAAGCTAAACGTATATGAGCTATGTCTTATTGTTGGTCATGTCAGGAAAGAGCCGCTGTTGCTGTTATGCTGTTTGTCCACCAGAGAGCACTGATTGAATTTCACAATCACATATCCTGTTCTCAAATATTCATGTAGAGCTAAACAGGTGAACATAACCCGACACAAACCGCAGTGAAAGAAGCAGAAGGTGGAACGACAGCGTGGCCGTGAGAAAGCAGTGCGGTCGACCAGACTTGGGTTTGAAAAGAGAGACGGGAGAAACAAAGGGCTTCACCCTGTCAAGCTTCATCTGAGTCTTTAATTAGCTGAGCCAGTGACCGTTATTGAATGTGCCTCTAGGCTTGTAGAAACATCAACTTCCTCTCATTGATTATTTTCTCTGCAATTATCTCTGTCCCTCTCCATTTCAGGTACACAGGGCGGGTGGTGCCGGACGTGATTAACCTGGGCTCGTATAATTACCTCGGCTTTGCTGAGAATACGGGTCCGTGTCTTGATTCTGTGGCCGTAGTCACCACGAAGTACGGCGTCGGAGTTGCAAGCACGCGGCAGGAGACGGGTACAAACACGAGCTAAGACACGAGGCGTCTTACGCCATTAGTGCTGTTAGTGGAGAGTCAGGGCGAGAATTCATGCTTCCAATGAGGCAAACCCAGTGTTCACGCCACTGCTTTCCTTAAATGACAGCAATGAGAAAAAGATGGCAATCTGCTAAAACTGACAAACCACTGTTTTTGGGATAAGTGAGTCTAAAGTGAAGCTGAAGATATGCAGTCATGCAACAAGATTATAGTCTAAACCATATCAGTAAATGCCTAAAACAAAGAGTTTGAAGGTGAATGTGTTTGTCAAAGTCCAGACCTAAACTCAACTGAAAGGTTGAAAGTTGTGCATAGGCAAAAGCCCCAAAAGCTCACAGATCTGAAGCAATGCTGTGAAGAAGAAGGAGCCAAAGCTGCTCCTTTCTGTTCGGTCCGTATGTCTGGGTACTTCGATTATGTTCTGCACAAAAAGGCAGAACTGAAAGGTGTCGCTAACTTTTCTTTGACAGCCCTTTGTCTGCACGTTAGGCAACCTGGACAGACATGAGGAGCTGGAGAAACTGGTAGCGAGGTTCGTCGGCGTGGAGTCAGCCATGGCCTTTGGGATGGGATTCGCAACCAACTCGATGAACATCCCAGCGTTGACTGGAAAGGTAGGAGCCCATATACATAACGTCAGCAGAGCCACAAGTTGTTGTTGCGGCACAGTCCTTATCTGTGGTTTCACAGTTATTTCCTGTGTTTTCTCCCAGTGCTGTCTGACCGTAACATGTCCCCAAATGGGCAGACAACCAGCCTTTGTCCTTATTTAAAAAAAAAAAAGAAGCAGCTTCCTGTTGACATTGTGGAAGTAGAAGCGTTCGGTCAGTTTCGTCCCATTGCTGATCCTGTTTGTGAAGTGGCTGCGTGTGGAAACTGCTGCTTTACATTCTGTTCTTGAGAAATAAAAAGCAGCATGTTTCAGCATTAGGGTAGCTGCACTTACTTCCTGTAATAATATATTATGTATAGCAACAAATGTGTGTGTATAGTTAGATCGTACAATACTGGATCTGCCACTTTAAACGGATAACAACAAATCTCCTGTAGCGAGACTTTCTGCCAGCTCACGTCGGTGCGGTGTCCCACAGGGCTGTCTCATACTAAGTGATGAACTGAACCACGCCTCTCTGGTGCTGGGAGCCAGACTCTCCGGATCCACCATCCGAGTCTTCAAACACAACAGTGAGTCTACGCTGACAAATAATGTAGGGCCTCTTATCGGTTTATCGCATTCCTGCTTGTGTCTCCGTGCATTTTATTTCTGTACACTGTCTTTGTTACATGTACTTCTAGGCGCAGTAACTCACACCTCAGTTCAACCAGTTTGTCATTATCTATGTTAAATTTCAGCCTCAGCCACAAAATTAGCACAATTTCAAAAATGGGTCATTTCTGGGTTTGCTTTTATTCATCTTATTTCATTTGATTCATGTAACCATCGTATGATTGGTTCTACACTAACAAGGAGTTGACATTGAGTTTAGCTTTATGCTGACCAATAAAATAGTCTTGCGAGTGTTTTGTGGCATCCATGTGTATTACTGTCATGAAACTACTAATGTACCCGGTTTCCACATGTCAAACATCAAAATGCACACACACAGTAGAGTAACCTCACCTAACCTCACCTAACCTCACCGGCGTCCTCTGGCTCAGGCGTGATCGCTTTAGAAAGCCGGGCCAACCTGAATCGGTCCGAATTTTGTGAACGTGTGCTAGTTATGTTGTGATTAAATATACGCCTCCTGCTAAAACACAAACCTTATCATACTCACGCATACTATAAGACTTTTATTATTAGTATAGCAAGTTAGCCAGGCAGTGATTTTCACAGTAACTCGTATATGTGTGTGTATTTATAGAACGCAAATAATGTTTGATTTCGAAGCCTGATAGCCAGATATCAGTTTGTGAAATGTCTTTGGACTTAACTCTCTTCTGTTTGTCAGATATGCAGAGCCTTGAGAAACTGCTGAGAGAAGCCATAGTTCACGGGCAACCCAGGACCCACAGACCATGGAAGAAGATCCTCATAGTGGTGGAGGGCATTTACAGGTAGCCTGTCCTGCATTTGATGTGTATACGAGTCTGCTAGTAGGCTCTGGTGTCAACGGGACTAGTGGGGAGCTAGTGGAGATGATCTGCTCTGAGCCAAAGCATGTATCTGCACAAAAATGCAAAAACAGACTTTCAGTAGAAGCACTTACCGTCTTCAATCCATGGTACATGTGAGTCCATTAGCTTCAGCAGGATCAACGCTCTGGGGACTGGGTTGCTGCCTTGAGGGTGGATTCAGTGCTTGGTTAGCTCTTAATGGTCTTACACGCATGGGGTGAATGTAATAGTTTACTGTCAGGCTGTGTGTGGCGCCGACGTCCTGCACAACGATGCCACGTGTCATGTAATTGCTGGGCTTTTCTTTTGCTGTGACTTCTTAAATTTTCATTCTGATCAACACTGCTCTGCTTTTGACAGGCTCACATTTTCTGTGTTTGCGGGAAAGAGATGACATAAGGTTTGACACTCACTAGCTATGTTCCTCCACGCAGCATGGAGGGAAGTGTAGTTCGGCTGCCAGAGGTGATTGCCCTGAAGAAACGCTACCGGGCGTACCTTTATTTAGACGAGGCCCACAGCATAGGGGCCTTGGGCCCGAGGGGAAGAGGTGTGGTTGATTACTTTGGCCTTGACGCCTGTGATGTGGATGTCATGATGGGGACCTTTACCAAGAGCTTCGGCGCTGCTGGGGGATACATCGCAGGGAAACGGGTGAGGATGAAGGAGTGTTTTTTTATGGTTTTTTTTAAGTTGCTTTTGTAGTCAACTTCAAAGATGCACAGGAGGTGGTAGCACAGAAGATGCTGAACTGAAGCTCATAGGGTTTTTAGTTCTCAACACAAATGTTAATACACACTGACGTTAAATGTGTCCTGAAGATCTGTAGTCAAAAGGACACCTGTCATCGCAGTGTGTGCATTCACAGACTTTACGGCTTATGTGCACTGACATCACAGTGATGACACCCACTTATCAAAACACAAAGATGACCTCATACCATAAATGATGCTTTGCTTAGTGAAATGCAGAAAAAGGAGCCACTTCACAATGTACAGCGTCAGACCAGACTCTAAAAGAGTGGAAATACAAAGTTGCACCATTTTGCCTACTGTAAAAAAAACTCACTACTCACCAAGCAACAGAAATATATACACAAAATGCAAAGTGAGCGAACGAAAAGAAAAATCTAAATCAAATCAATGTTTGGTTACTACGTCAGTACTGGAAGTGATGCTTGGCCCCACAGAGCCCTGATCTCAGCATCACATGAAGAGACAGAAGGATGTAGAAACCCTACATCCACAGAAGATCTGTGGTTAGTTCTCTAGATGTTGAACAACCTACAGCCCAGTTCCTTCAAACACTGTGAGCAAGTGAACCTGGAAGAACTGCTGCTGTTTGAAGGCAAAGGGTGGACACAGCAAATACTGATGGGATTTAGATTTATCTGTTGTTCATTCACTGCATTTAGTTCATTTATGACACAACACTTCCATTTCTGAAAGCTTTCTGTGTTTACAGCATTTTTTCACACCTGCCTAAAACCTTATGATCTATATGATTTTTGTCCTGTACCCACCCATACGAAGCACACGCTGATCACTGGCCTCTGCTGCAGCCGTGTACAGTTCCTGCTTGTGTTTGTGGCGCTTTTAGCCAACGCTTGATCGTCAGGCCAGACGATCGACTTGGCTACTGCGAATCCTTCCCTTTGCCCTCAGAGCAAACAAGAAGTGAAAGACAGCTGCAATAAAGTCCTGGCGGAGCATCACCAGGAAGAAACCCAGCATCTGGGGGTTTCTGCAATACATTGATTTGCAGACAAATGTACTAATCACTAGTTTATTTGAATGACTAAACATTTGTTCACATGCATGATATATTTACCACAATCCTCACTAAGTCTCAGTTATGAAAACTCCCAAATGCTGCATGTCTGTAGAGATTATAGCGTAAATAAATAAAACGGTGTGTCATGTGCTGTGTGTCCGCTTGCTTTAGGAGCTCATAGAGTACCTGCGTGCCCATTCCCACAGCGCCGTCTACGCCACCTCAATGTCTCCTCCCGTGGTGGAGCAAATCATCACTTCTATGAAGTGCATTATGGGAGAGGATGGCACAACGATAGGTGAGTTCACATTCGGATCACGGCGTTCATCTTCTTTACAACAGAGTCATGATGAAAATGTCTTTCTTCATCAGCTACACATAAAAAAAAAATGCAGCCTTATTTTTCATTTTGACCCCTCAAAGGCTGCACCAGGGTTAAACTTGTTGGTGTCTTAAACAGACAACTTACAACCTTAACATATTTATTAAAATGGCAGTTGTACCTTTTTGTAACACATTTTTACGTAGAGGAAAAAAAATCATTGTGTGTTTTTCTTAAATTAGTGTGTAATCCTCACTATTAGCCACCAGGTGTCACTGCAAACCTAAATCACAGGTGCATTCATCTACGCCGCTCCTTTTCCTCTATAAACAGTAATAATACATGTGGTCCAACTGCAGCAAATGCTTCCATTGATTTGTTGAAGATGGTTTCATCAGGCCTTTGCTTTGCATCTAATCACAGTATGAGTCAGTGAGCATGACTCGCCGTGTGTTGCACAGCTGGATTTAGGTCGGGGAACGTGTTCCAGTCAGTGGCATCAGTGTGAACCATGAACCATCTACACACACTCTGTCATTCCTGTCATATGTGCTCAGTGTGAACCGGCTTTCATCTGAAAAGAACAGGTTTCAATGGCAGACCTGCAGCTGCTGGCCTTACCTTGTGAATGAGCGTTTAGCTGCATGGTGGTGAACACAGCCTCTAGTCTCACACGGGTGTGTTTCTATTCCTGTGACTGGATGGCTACGCAGTCACTGTCTAACTATTAGAGGGCTAAGCCACACAAGTCTTACCCGAGGAAGATGTTGTCCTTGAGCTATTTTTAACACACTTCTGTTGCTGGCACTTGTCTGGTCAGAAAGATCCACTGTGAAGCACGAACGCCTTTGCAGCTATCTCCACTAGTTATGAATCTAAATTTGTTTGCACACTAAAAAGAGTTTGAGGCAAACCTTGCTGTTCAAAGAACCCAGTGAAAAAGCTCCTGTGGGAGAAGAGGAGCTTTACAGAGAAGCTAAAAACTTGTCTCCCCATGTGCCTGGATGCTGTAACACTCTTCTAGCTGCTTGTCAAACTTCCTTTTGTTTTTTCAAAGCATCATTAAATCATCTCCAGATAATTTTCTTTTCTTTTCCCAACCAGAAATAGTAAATCTGATAAACAACACGTTGGGGGGAGAGAGAGTAGTCTTTGTTTAGCTCTGACACACATACATTTTATTTAGATATCACAACTAGCTAGAGATGAAGAATATTCAGTGCTGCTATAAACATCCACATGGAACATTAATAACATAACACTATGAGAGAAAAATATGTCATGCTTCAGCTTAACATCTGGCTGAAGAAATCAAGAGACTCTGTCACATGTTCAACCTTTACTTTTCATTTCCGTCCTCCCCAGGCAGAGACCGTGTGCGACAGCTGGCAGAGAACACAGTCTACTTCCGTAAGAGGCTTCGAGAAATGGGCTTCATCATCTACGGCAACAACGACTCTCCTGTTGTACCCTTGATGCTCTACATGCCCGCAAAGATAGGGTGAGTCCTGAAGCTACCATATGCAAACTTTGGGAATTATGGTAGAAGTGGTGGGAGCCTGGAAGTCAATTCACTGTGCTCAGTCAGCTGGAAATAATTTGCCTGATGAAATTGGCTTTCTCGAGAAACCTTTTAGAAGGAAATCTATCTGCACTGCTGCCTGCGAGTCCACTTCACAGCACCTGTCCTCTATTATGAAGCAGTTTCTACTTGTTAAAATTACACATATACAGCAGGATTCAAAAACCATGTACGTGAAGGTCTGCCAACCTTCTGCAACAATAAAAAAAAAACAACTGAGCAACAGATAAACGGCTTGTCTGGTCCTCCTCAGCGCGTTTGGCAGGGAGATGTTGAGGAGGAACATCGGGGTGGTGGTGGTGGGCTTCCCGGCTACGCCCATCATCGAGTCCCGGGCTCGCTTCTGCATCTCAGCCGCCCACACGAGAGAAATGCTGGACAGGGTAAGTGTTTTTTTTCCATCCTTTTCCTGCTTCTGCACTTTCAGCGCCTTCTATTCCCTGTGTCATCTGTCTGTTTAAAAGGTATTTTTAGACTGCAGCCTCCCGTATTGCAGGTGTGTGTCGAGTAGCCGTGCGTAGCCGGAGCCCACTGTGCTGTGCCCACACAGGAGAACGGTCTGGCTCAAACCATTATTATTCAGTGAAAAACGCTGCGAGTTGTTGAATTTATTTCAATTGTGTCAAGCTCTGCGCTGATTTAGCTAAATATAGTTCCAGGCGTCTGTGGCTAATTGCACACACAAGGCTTGTTCAAAAGTTTTCCAACGTAGCTTGTTAACTAGATTTGACAGTAGAGAAGGCTGCAGATGCCAGGATCAACACCTGGCCTGGCTTATTGCACTAGTGCTGTCTGATACTCTGTAGAGGTTACACTGAGGGTCCTCCTGTTTTCTCCAAAATGGTGTAATGTCCTTTTATGCTGCTTTAGACTCAGCCAAGAAGAATCAAGGTGACCAATCAGGGGCAGCCTGATAGGTGGAGAAACGGTGGCCGAACCTCTTCAGTCGCTGATTTAAAGCCGCGCCACACTTGGATGGAGAGACGTCTAGAAAAAGTCGAGTTGATTGTTGACTCCATTTGAAAGCTACAGTCAAGTGTGAGCCGCAGGTTAATGTACTGCGTATTCGCTGTGCGTGGAGGGCACCTCCACTTTAATCTGCTTCTACTCTACACACGTACAGAGCTTTGATTGCTCCTGGCAGCGCATCACACAGCTGCCCACTCATCCAACGGTGGAGCTCGCTCTGCTGGCCTTCTGTCTCCAGCTCCACACGGTTCCTCTCTGTTTAACACGCGTTTTAACCTGTGTTCCCATCCAAGTGGTTTGCTGTTGTGGCACAGTCGGGCTCAGACGCAGGCTGTGTCTTCAGGAAGCGCTGTCAGTTTTCAGGACCTATTCTTGTTCTTGCACACGAGAACTAAACCAGGAGACAGGCAGTGGGAGTAGATTGTAGAGCTGTAGTGCTTTCATCTGTCATGATGTTCAAATCTCCCTCTGTTACCCTTCCTCTCTGTATCATTCTCCCATACTTTGATGTGTCATGTTGATTTCTGTGTTTCTTTTATCTGCTCGCGAGCGATGAGTTTCATCTTGTCATTCACACACATGCCCCTACACATGTACATAGGAAGTGCACTTGTTTTATTTTTACACTTCTAAAGGCCTTTCATTTCATTTCATGGGCTACATTGACAGCCTGCTATTAAACATCAGTTATCTTAACTAGTCCACACCAACCTAAAGTAGGACGGACCTAGAAGGATGTAATTGGCCTAATGGTCCAACAGGATGGCAAAGGTTTTTATATGGAGTTTCTGAAAAGTAAATAATATCCAGCTACTCTACTTTTTTAAATACCAGGATATGCTAATCAGTTACCCATACAGGTATTTTTAGGTATAGTAAGTTATTCATTCTCATTCGTTGCACATTGTTTGTTTCCACCCTGAGATGAAACCTTATTTCATTTTTATGGATGTACATACAAAAAATAAAGAAACCTTGAGCAGTGGCCCAGTTGAAAATGAACACATCCCAGTGTGCTCACTAGGCAAACTCACTAAGCCTTAAGCTTATCTACTACACTCCGTTAATAGGGCAATTAAAATCCAATTCTTACTGATGTCCCACATTTAATAAACGAAAGAAAAAAGAACATTTGTAAATATCACATTTGCTGAAGGAAACAAATAATGAATATCTTGTGTATGTGGGTCCAGCTCTTCATGGAAAAGAACAATTTTTGGGGTTGAGATGAAATATGTGTGAAGGCCCAGATCATCTTAACCTCGTGTCCTAGTGGTCGTTTCATCTTCCACCTCAGTAATAGGAATGAAAGCACAGCTTGTGTTTCAATCCTACGAGGACAGGTGTGTTTTTCCATTAATAACCGCAGCTTGGTGCAACTTAGAATTTCCTGGAGCCGAGTGTTGCCCTTCATGTTGACAGCTTTTTTATTGTATAAATGTCTCCACAGGCTCTGAGTGTCATCAGCGAGGTAGGGGACCTTCTTCAGCTCAAGTACTCGAGGCGCAGAAAGCCGCCGTCCCTGCTGCCGCCTTTTGACAATGACGTGTACGAGGACGTTGACGACTGATGAACCACTGCTGTTTTGAAGGAGCATGAACCAGAATAACCCCAGAAAATAAAGAACGGGTCAAGATGGATCACAAGTCTTCCACAAGGAATGAGATGCGCAAAGGTGCTGCTTGTCACTCGCTTGTTGTCACGTAACCACGCAGCAAAAGGAAAACACTTCATCTATCATCACCTTCTGTTTTGCCTTGCATAGAAAACACAGAATGTGTTGGAATTAAGACTGAAACCATCAGCTTCTGGCATATTTTTGTAGTGATGGTCTAAAATGAAATGAATTCACTATAGTGTTAAGAATTAAAATCGGATCATCAGTCATTAATGTCCTAGAACGAAAGCAGAACATCTGAATGATGATTGGCTTTGCAACGCTTGTTTATCACAGTGTTTATCTGCATGTTGCTGTATTATCCCTCATCAGTGGAACTGTATCAATGCAAACGTTTCTAAATCATTATCATTCCAGGTGGTTCATCCAGGCAGCTTAAACCTCAACCAAATATCAGCCGTTGACCGACATGAACTCGCTGATAAAGTCAGTCACGAACAGCTTTGGAGAAATTCAGGAAACCTCTTAGTAGGTTTGTACTGTACATGTAATTTGAGATGCTTGAGAGCCTTTATTTGTTCCAACTGTCTTCAGCCCTGGGCTCTAATGTGCCTCAGTCCAAAGACGAACGATAAAGGAGCCTACTGTATGATGGGGCATGTGAACGTTGCTTAGCCCCACAGTAGTTGATGCTGAACGGCATCAGCGTATTCAGTCAAATCTACAGTTGCAGGAAAAAGTCTGTGAACCCTTTGGGATGACATGGATTTCTGCATAAATTGGTCACAAATGTTTCTGATACACAGTCTACTTAAACTAATGCTGCACAAACGTTATAGGTTTTTATGTTTTTATTGAACATAACATGTAAACATTCAGTGCAGGGTGGAAAACGTATGTGAACCTTTGGACTTAATAACTGGTCGACCCTCCTGGCAGCAATAACTGTATATCCATTCTGAATGGAACAACAATCCCCGTTTGTAGTGCAGCACTCATACATCAACGCTTAATTAGACTTCCAAACATTTAATTGGGTCTTTTGTGCAGTGATTGCCACTTTAAATAACTGTTGCATCCGTTGACGTTGCAAATAACTACAGTCTGTTGAATTCCCTGTTGATCAGATTCAACTTAATTATAGCTTAATTCAATCCCACTACTCCAATTGCACTGACTGCTCCAAAAAGTCAATGAAAGTGTTGCTTTACATTGACGAGTGTGAGCTACTTGAAATTATTCTTCTATTCTGTTCATTTTCAGTAGAACAACGTTTAATCTGCTAAAGCTAGTTTGGATTAGCGTCAGCACTTTCCTAATGTTCATCTTATGTTCTGGGTAATTATTAGCAGTAACTTTATTGCTTCGTGATTGATTAATTTGTTGCCTTAGAAGAAAAAAGTGTTGTGACATGAGTCTTCAATAACTTTAATGAGTGTGACGGGGGACCAGTGTTTGCACTGTTTGATTGGTTTTAGACATTAATGAGCATTTTACTGCACTTTAACGTTCCTCGATCTTCTGAGCACTCGCTTCAGTAAAACCTGCTCTGCCTGCGTCTGCGAGTTTTTGTGAATGCTGTCATGAAAGTTCACATTATTCCAGCATCTCCATCTGGGGTCTTTCACACAAGAATATTATTAAAAGTCTTACAGATGAGAAAATATATTGATAGAATAATTTACATGTGGTATATGCTGTAAGAAAGATGTAGATTTTACACTGGCGCTACTCTGCAGTTCCCCTCAGAATTAAAGCTACTTCATAAGCAGCAACCAGATGAACTATGGGCAGCTTTCAAGGTGGCTTCATTTTTTTTAGGTGTTCTGCAAAAACCAGAAGCTCAACTGTTTAAGCCATTTTCCAGTGGTGATGCATGAAATGCAAGTTTTAAAGCTGCACCCACTATTATGAGGTTTATTGTAAAAGAAGCTGTTCAGAATATTGTATTTGTTTCTTATTATTATTATTATTATTATTATTATTATTATTATTATTAGCTGTAGCAGGCCAAACAGTTTAGTTTCAGCACATGTGAGGTCATTCTTTTCTAATAGTGCCTTGACTGAGTGATTCAACGCTTATGTTTTCTTGTACTTAAACGTATCACTGAAGGTTCTGTTGACTGATTGCCAAGCATTCGATCACAGAAAATGCAACGTATCGAACTCTAAATATGTACAGTTTCACTTATGTCAACTATTTAAACAATAAAAGGATGATGCGTTGACTGGAGCCTCATCTTGACTAATCACCGACCTGCTTGGATCACTGAACGTGTCCGTCTGCCTTTCAGTGTCTGATACGTTTCCTTTGGTTCAGTCTTCCAGGCTGATGGTTTGTCTGTGGTTTCCTATCGGTTATGTAAAAAAAACACATCTAGTGTGTGTGACTATTAACTGGTGGATGGTCAAAGGTGTTGTAAGTACTGTATTCCATGTGTGAAGCTTAGAAGTACAGCGAAACTTTCCCTTTAAAACATTTACCTAATAAATAAATTTGATACAAGCACTGAATTCATTTACATTTGCCGTGTCATTCGAAACTAAACTTTCATTTGAAGTCCAAAAAGATAAAAGAACGAGTCCCTGCCCAGACCGCTTGCATAACCGTTTTTTTTCTTGCAGCAGTATTTAAACCTCGGGCTCTCTGCACCTCCTGTGTTGTAGCACTTGGTTCTTCTCAGCACTTCAGTTGTTCAGCGCTTATCTACTGCAGAAATGGCCACAGCTGGTAAGGTAGGTCCACGGCTTGGTGGGGTGGACTGTATAATGTTGTATAGGTGTAAAGTCGAGCCTCACACTTGTGTGTTTTTATTTAAGGCAGGCATTTATTCCCTGACATCAGCACTAATGTTGTTTGCTTTTGCAAATGCATGGATGATTTTATTTAAATCGACCTTTTGGCTACAGTCAAATGTGTAACACTGAATAAAATGCAGCCTTTAGTTTGACGTTATCCACACAGTTACTTGCACAACTGTGGATATTGGCAAAGCTTAATGGGGGAGTGGGCCAAAGACAATTCACTGTGTAACCTGACTAAGCAGCCAAACCACTTCATCTGCTATGTTTAACAAGTGACAGCAGCTAATTCCTTCAACCTTTTACCAAGTGATGTTGCATTTGCCAAATATTAAATTACTGTATACCCTTCATTTACATTAATAACCGTGACTGTTCGCCTGTTGTGTTATGTTTGCTTTTAGCAGGAGCAGCTGCCTGAAACACAATTAAACTGTCGTACTTTCCATTAATTACATGTAGAGCACTTCTTACAAGGCAACATTTATACTTGTTTTCAAACTTGATGCTCCGTGTTACTAAAGTTGGCTCTGGCAGGGTTTTCATAGCGACGCCTGTCTTTCATGGTTCCCCTGTGGGAGTAGTGTCTGGTAAATTGACTGTCCTCTAGGTCATCAAGTGCAAGGCAGCCGTGGCCTGGGCGCCCAACAAGCCTTTGGTGATTGAGGAAATTGAGGTGGCCCCACCCCAGGCCCACGAGCTGCGCATCAAGGTGAGAACGAGACGCCACAGTTGTATGTATGTGAGAATATCCTCAATCTGCTCGAGTGCGTTGTTCTGTGTGAAATGTTTAATTGATACATACATACACATCTATATTGTATATCAATCTTATACATGCATCAAGTCCCACAAAGCTCTGGATGTGCACGTTGGTTTTTAGTCTATTTTACATCATATACAACTTCATGACAAAGACACAAACGTAGATTTTCTTGTGAATTTGAATCAAAGTGAAGCTTATATAAAGTTTGCAAGCAATACCACAGAGTTCTGTTCAACTTCTTCCACACAAACGCTACCTGAAACGTGCAGCTAACAGAGCAGTCAAGTGTCCGTAATTTAATTACGTAACTGGGGCCTTTGGGGCAGATTGTAGCGACCGGGGTGTGCCACACGGACTTGTACCATCTGTTCGAGGGCATGCATAAAGACGGCTTCCCAGCAGTCCTTGGCCACGAGGGAGCCGGCGTAGTGGAGAGCGTCGGGCCTGGAGTCACTGAATTCCAGCCAGGTCAGCTGCTTTGATTAACATAAGAGTGACTGACACACACAACGAAGGCGTGTTATCAGCAGTTTACACTCGTTATTGTCTCTGAGCCTAAAACCAACTAAACGTTGTTGTTGGGTATTTTTTTTTTTTATTTTAGGCGACAAGGTGATTCCTCTGTTCATCTCCCAGTGCAGAGAATGTCGCTTCTGTAAGAATCCTAAGACCAACCAGTGTGAAAAAGGATGGTGAGCTGTTCATTTCCTTCATCCAGCAGGAACCAGCGTCGTTCTGGCTTTTTTTCTTGATCCTCTGAACGTCAGGTTATTGAGTGGCCCTAACTAAACCCAACCGATTTAGCCATTTTATATGCAGGTGGGATTTTCTTTGTAATTGTCTGTGCAGGGCTGCTGATCGTTATGATGTGATGGCGCTACCAGACTCCAGGTTTACCTGTAAGGGCAAGAAAGTGCTGCAGTTTATGGGAACCAGCACCTTCTCTCAGTACACGGTGATGAACCAGATGGCTGTGGCTAAGATCGATCCTGCTGCTCCTCTGGACAAAGTCTGTCTTCTTGGCTGTGGGATCTGCACAGGGTTTGGAGCCGCAGTTAATACTGCTAAGGTCTGTCCTGTATGTCTGGCTGTTGGGGGCAGGCCGACGTGAGCTGAACCCTCCCACCTACTGCAGTGGCCTCACTATTCCAGAACGATTTCACATATGTCCTTTAGGTTTTGGTTAGACTGACCTACAGCATAATACTGTCAATACTATGTGTTGTACATCAGGTGGAACCAGGATCCACGTGTGCTGTGTTTGGTCTGGGAGCTGTGGGTCTGGCTGCCGTCATGGGCTGTAAGTTTGCAGGAGCCAAGAGGATTATCGCCGTCGATGTCAACCCAGACAAGTTTGAGAAGGCCAAGGTGTTCGGTGCGACCGACTTTGTGAACCCCAAGGATCACAGCGAACCCGTCAGCCAAGTGCTGGCTGAGATGACCGATGGAGGAGTGGACTATTCCCTGGAATGTGTTGGGAATGTGGGAGTCATGGTAGGAATACTGAGGGATTCTTTTACTAGAATCATGATGCTCTAAATGTTAAAGCAGACAAGTTACTGCATTGTTTTCTACTCAGGAGCTTTGAACTACTGTGGTTTCAAACTACTTTTCTCATGTAGCGCAGCGCTTTGGAGTCTTGTGTCAAAGGCTGGGGTGTCAGCGTCCTGGTTGGCTGGACAGACATGGACGACTTCGCTGCCCGACCCATTCAGCTCATTGCCGGCCGCACATGGAAGGGATCCCTGTTCGGAGGTGAGATGCATGTCAGGCAAATATGACTTCGACCAGCTACAGTACCGTGGTGAGAGGTCGTAGTGAGCAACCTGTGTGTGTGGTCTCTGACTGTCAGGTTTTAAGAGTAAGGATGGCGTCCCTTACATGGTCAAAGCCTACCTGGACAAGAAGGTCAAGCTGGATGAGTTTATCACTCACCACATGACTTTGGAGCAGGTCAATGACGCCATTGAGCTGATGAAGCGTGGAGGATGGTAACTATGCTCCTATATGTCTTCCCTTCATGAACTAGCTGCACCCACTAAAGTATTAAGAGCAAGTTTTTAAATTTCTGTTGGGTTTTTTTTTCAGCATCCGCGCAGTCTTGAGTGTTTCTCCACAATGAAGCCGTTGTGTTTACCAGCCAAGATGATTTCATGACCTGCAGCTGTGATACTGAATCTCAACACAATCTTTACAAACACACTGCAAGACCGATGAAGAAGCTTACATATTATTAAATATATACGTGCATGCATGTCAGTGTTGCAGATTAGAGATTGATAGTAAAATGTCATTTGAGTTCATGTAACCAAAAACTAAACATGTCAAGTGTTAAACAAGTGTTTATGGGACAAAATAAATGATTGAAGCAGATGTTGTGGTTTCGTTGTGTTGCGTGTCATAAACACAGCGTGTATTTGTCTGTGACATTGACTATTTCTATTCACTAAATTGCATATTGCATTGTGCAAGTGGTCCAATTTATTATCGCATCCAGCCTATTGTGTCAGTGGCTGCTTTACTTGGCAGGCAGTGTGTAATTATTGTGCCAAAACTGAATCTACAATTAGCCAGTTAGGCTGCTTTCAAAGAGTGGAACAGCCAGTTTTCCTTCTCCAAATGCAGCAACGCCCTCTGCAAATCAGGTGAATTGGCAAAAGTTGCAAACTGCTGTTCACAATGAACTGTTTGTTGTACAGCTCAACACAACTATTGCTTCAGGTAGTTCTTTCACTTTTAATCACTAATGTCAAAGTGATTTAACCCCCTCAGCAGAATCCTTTATCAGATATGCAAATTATTAGATAAGAGGCCCGTTAATTGTGCAAGAAGGGTCCAACCATACAACACCATTACCCAGAATGCATTGCCATGACACCATTAACGACGGCTTACTGTATTAAAAGCAGAATTTAAACTTAAAAATAAAGCTCTCTAACAACATTTAGACATATTTTGTGAACTGCATATGTGTATTTTAGAGTAACAGTGATAATAGTGATACTAGTAATAGTTAGGGATCCTTTTAAGTTTGAGGGTCATTGGAAGATTCCCACCATACTTCAAAACCTACGAAGGCTGTGTAGCAATTCAGGTTTTCAGGATGTGCCTGATGGGGATTCGAGAAGCCTGGTTCTACATGTACACCCCCAAGTGCAATGACCACCGATGGGGAACAGATGAGTTTGTTTGTAAGTTGCCTAAATATTTAATTTGCAAAAGGGAATGAAATTGTACTTGGAGGTAGGTTTGTCTGTCTCTGTGGCCCTGTGATGGACTGCTGACCTGTCCAACGTAAACCCCGCCTCTCATCTGACTGACAGCTGGGATGGGCTCCAACATGTCCGTGACCCTCATGAGGACTAAGTGGTGGAAAGTGAGTGAGTGTCATTCTAGTTATTTGTGCTATGTAGCCATGTCTTGTCGTGTCTGGGGCCCTGAGGCAGTTGTTGTAATGATTTACAGGCCCATCAAGAGGAAAACATAAAATGTCCCCACCACCACAAGAATAAAACATAACTCTGCTTATTACAGAGTGGGACTGTCTTCGGGTTGTGACCACCCTTAGACTCCGCTTGATTCCAGCACCGTGGTCAAAGTGCAGTGAAAAACATTCAAAAGCAATTAAACAAACAGTCGCTGGGACGATTGTGTAACTGCTTTTCTCTTGCAGCAATACTTCATCAGGTATTCATCAGCTTTTTAAATGAAAGAAGGTAAGTGCATCATTTAGTGTAGGTGTCTTAACTTGGTGGTGTGATGGAGGACGTTGTTCTGATTTGACCCGTAGCATAGAAACTATCCAGATTCCCTGTAGGCTGTGAAACTATGCAGACAGTTTTATGTAACTACTGTACTGGCAACAATTAGAGACTATGGAGTAAAAAATATGATGGTGGAAAAAAGAGGTTTATGATTTTATCACGCTGAACAATGATTGGCTCACTTTACTCTTTAGTATCTTTATTGTCGCATAAAGGATGATTACGTGCCTTTGATCTGGCGGAAGCAGCATGTGGTGTCCACGTGCTTCAGTCTGAGCTCTGTGATGTGTAAACGTGAACTGCATCTCAGTATAATTCATCTCCATCCGAAGCCCAGTGATGTGTCAGGGACCCTGCGTTGGCTAATCAGGTCACCGGGTGCCCAACAAACCCCAGGCCTGCCAGGTCCGAGCAGTTTTCACATGAACACATAGCAAAAGAATGTAGACACGTGAGTTTGCTTCGTGCTGTCAACTCCACGGAGACAAGCATTGTGATCAAGCAGCGTCTTACACAGACAGGACAGTTTATTGTAAAGGTTACTACTGCATCACTGATCCCTGTTCCATATGGAGGAGATTCCTCCTGAAGTAGAGAATCAGCATAGCTGCTTTGCTGATCTACATCTGTGTGTTGTACACCTTTAAATGTGGGACATCTAGGAGAACATTTGCTGTTATGTAACAAGATGAAGGTTGGGAAGAGGCCACTGGAATCTTAAAGGCTTCCACCGGGTTTAGATGCTATCATGTTACTGGATTCCACGCGGCATCGTGCCTGTTGTGTCAGAGGTGGTCTGCTGTCCAGATGTAAACGTCTAATATATCGGTGGTTGCTTAAGTTGGCAGGCAGAGCATTATTACTCTGTGCTGAACCCACATGCTGCACTGCTTTTAATGTAGCTTATCAGTTACACGCCAGGAGATTTAATATACACTAAACACTGCACAGTGCTGCTCTGAATGTTTCACAAGCGGTCAGATGGATTCTTTCTACTCTTTCCTTGACTGTGAAGAAACAAACAAGCGTCTGAGATCTGTTATAGTCTCAAAAATGGCCAGAAACACAGGAAGCTGGCTGAGGCTGCAGACTGACGAGCACCAGCAGAAAGACGCTGTGCAGGACAGAGAAGCGGTAACTTCTCACAGCCGTTATGTCTCTTTTAACAACGTAACCTCTTTTACGTTTATTCATAAAATCTAAAAAATACACTTTAACTGAATTTATGTTTTATAGTTGGTTTGTTTGTTTTTTCAAACAACAATAAGTTTCAAAGAAAAGCTTGATTCCACTAAATTCCTGTAAAATGTTTCACAGCTTCGGAGGGAAACACATTTGGGAATGGAAGTCAGCTCCACAGTCTGAGTTTATCTCTAGTTATTTCCAAACCAACTCAGCATGTCTACAGATTTAATATCCATTTACCAACAGCTGTACAGAGCTGTATTCTTCGCTGACCCATTGCAGCGGTGGCCTCCCGTCAGCTCCCAGTCACTCCCTGCGGTAACTGAGCGGTTACGCAACCGCTGCTATCTGGCAGCGGTATTTAAACGTTACATGCTGCAGTTTCTTTCTTTCTCAACTCATCTTTCAGTTGCGTGACACTGAAGAGTAGCTGCAAAAATGGCCACAGCTGGTAAGGTAGGTCCACAAGTCAACCCAGGGAAACCGTGTGATTAACGTAACGTACTGCAGGCTTTTCTACTACAGAAATGTAAACACATGAAAGACATGTTGCATAAGCTTATGTTAACTGTGTTGTCTTCCAGCACTTTTTTTTTAACTTTACTTGAAATTATGCAGACAGATTTACGTGACTGTTATTATTGGCAGCAGTCGTGTGTGTAGCAACAGACCGTGCTGCAAGTTACTGAGATCACTGTAGATCGTCTCAGCTTTTTAATGGCTACACTGTCATCGTTGTATTATATAAGTTACTAATACTCCAAGTACTTAAGTCGGAGGATGTGGGGGACGGAAGAGACTGTCACTCTCATATGTCTCCATCTTAGTCAGATTTAGATTTATCAAACCTCAGGAGTCTTACTGGTGTCACTGCCCTCTAGGTCATCAAGTGCAAGGCAGCCGTGGCCTGGGAGCCCAAAAGGCCTGTGGTGATGGAGGAGATTGAGGTGGCCCCACCCCAGGCCCACGAGGTCCGCATCAAGGTACGAGGTTCGTCTGCCCACAGTCCAGACAAACGCACACAGGTTTGTTTTACTGCAGCTGAGAAAAGCAGTGAAGAGGATACAAACGCTGGACAAGCAGTAACTAATTTCAAGTGTGTAACAGGAACGTAACAGACAAGATGCCACGCATGCATCACAAGACCTGTGATATTCTCAGATAGGTTTGTGATGACAGCAAGCGTGATTGATAGTGAACGCCAGGATGAGGAAGCTGAGGAAAATGCTCAGCAATCTGCTGCTTTTGGGCAACAGAGGAGTCATTTGATCTCCCTTCCTGTCTTCAGCCCTGAATTGATTTCAGATTTATGCCAAGAGATAATTACAGTAATCCAGCAGGAAATGAGAGTGTGGGTTGAATGATAAGCTGGGGCTTCTGACAGAAGGCTGACACATGACTTATTTTATATATTAGTGTACGCAGCGCAAATAAATCATAAAATTTCATTTAAAAATGTCAAAGGACAGCATCAGCGCTACAGTGTGGTGCCATAGAGGGATTCATTAATCTGTAATGATGCCTAATAAATTATTTTAACAATTAATTAATAGTTACTACATGTGGATGAGCCTGGTTTTTAATAGCGGTTGATTCAAGTTTTTAAACGGTCATTTAAAAGTGAAAAGCTTGAACTTACTGACAGCAAACACCAAACTCTGCAGCCCTGACTAAGCTTCTGCCCCAACTGAAGGTAAACAGCTGCCCCACAATGCTCAGCTGTTTCAAATCAACGGGCATCAGGGTCGACAGTGTTTCTGTGTGCGTCTGCCGTGTAGATTGTGGCGTCCGGGGTTTGCCACACTGACCTGTACCACCTGTTCGAGGACAAAGACGCCTTCCCAATAGTCCTCGGCCACGAGGGAGCCGGCATCGTAGAGAGCGTCGGAGCCGGAGTCACTGAATTTCAACCGGGTGGGGTTGAGTCTTCAGCGTTTAATACTGATTGTTGTAACCTTTGGAAAGGTGAACTGAATGTTACTTTATGTTTCCAGGAGACAAAGTCATCCCGGTGCCCAACCCCCAGTGTGGAGAATGTCGCTTCTGCAAGAGTCCAAAAACCAACCAGTGTGAGAAAGGATGGTGGGTGTGGTGGTTTAATCCTAATCCGTCTTTTCTCAAAACTTCTAAACCATTTTGTTCCGACTAGTAGGTAATAACAGCACAGCACGGTTAAATTACTCTATTTATCTATGTATTAAGTTGTACTGTATCTATTTGTCTTTGGATTTTCTTGTCCAGGGTCGCTAATAGCTCCGTAGTGCTGGCGGCTCCAGATTCCAGGTTTACCTGTAAAGGGAAGAAGGTGTTGCAGTATGTGGGCTTGAGCACCTTCTCTGAGTACACAGTGGTGAACCAGATGGCTGTGGTCAAGATCGATGCCGCTGCTCCTCTGGACAAAGTCTGTCTTCTTGGATGTGGGGTCTTAACAGGGTTTGGAGCTGCAGTTAATACTGCTAAGGTCTGTCCTGCATGTCTGACTGTTGGGGACAGGCCAACAGGACCAACTGTCTGTGGGTCACAAGGGTGTAGACCATGGTGTTCATCAGTCTTTGTCGCTTCAGGTGGAACCAGGATCCACGTGTGCTGTGTTTGGTCTGGGAGCTGTGGGTCTGGCTGCCGTCATGGGCTGTAAATTTGCAGGAGCCAAGAGGATTATCGCCGTCGATGTCAACCCAGACAAGTTTGAGAAGGCCAAGGTGTTCGGTGCGACCGACTTTGTAAACCCCAAGGATCACAGCAAACCCGTCAGCCAAGTGCTGGCTGAGATGACCGATGGAGGAGTGGACTATTCCCTGGAATGTGTTGGGAATGTGGAAGTCATGGTAGGAATCCAGTAAATTTCATGTATTTGGTTCCCCAGAAGAATATGTATAAAACATTCAAACTCATATGTCCTCAGCGCAGCGCTTTGGAGTCTTGTGTGGTAGGTTGGGGCATCAGTGTGATTGTTGGCTGGACTGACGCCAGTGACTTTGCTGCTCGACCAGTTCAGCTCATCGCTGGACGCACATGGAAAGGTTCCCTGCTCGGAGGTGAGACCCTCCATCACTGTAGGCTTGATCGCTGGTGTAATTTATGCGTCAGTATCGTGACGATAACAAGCCCTGCCACTCGTTTCCCTCTGGTCTCTGGCAGGTTTTAAGACTAAGGATGGCGTTCCTTACATGGTCAAAGCCTACCTGGACAAGAAGGTCAAGCTGGATGAGTTTATCACTCACCACATGGCTTTGGAGCAGGTCAATGACGCCCTTGAGCTGATGAAGCGTGGAGGATGGTAACTATGCTCCCATATGTCTGCTTTTATTAACTGCTTGCTGATCAAGTGGAGAAATTGGAAGTGTGTGTTTCATTTGTGCTCCTCAGCATTCGCTCGGTTTTGAGTGTGTCTCCCCAATGAAGCCATCGTGTTGCCTTCAAGAACACCAGGATCATTTTACCAAGATGTGCCACATTAAATTCAAGACACTATTCCTGCACACTACACACGGTGCATGTTTGACCGAAGGAAGAATTCTGCACAGCATCCCTGTCTGACGCCGAACAACCAGCATTTAGTGGCGTATGCGTACGTTGTGATTGAGAGAATTAATCAGTCAAATCTACAGTAAAAGGTCCAAACAGATACATGTGATTTCTGTTTTTACTACAGGGATGATACGAAACTGTCTTAAGTTTGTGTTTATTGTGGTGAACTATCATAGTTTAAGCTTTACCACCGGACTAATCAAGCGCAAGGTTGCCTTTTATTGTTGTAATCATTCTGTCATGCCTTGAGTGGGATCCACTTCCATAATCACGTATTAAAACAAACGTAAATGCTCTAATAACATTTTTCCAGAACTTCCCTTGCTCCTCTACACATTATGGTTATGTCTCTAAGTTTTGCTGTATTGTCTTCAGTCTATGTTTTTACAGAAACGCACAACTTAGCCTGTGAGTCAAGTAAACCCTGTTGTAAAATCAAATGTTACCCATTTATTGGATTATTTTATTTTACTATACTGATTAAATTAATAGCTGGGCTGCAGATACGTGCACACATTTTGACCAGTTAGGCAATAAAGACCCTGCTGCTATCGTAGAAGTTAATAATCTACAGCTTCGCTTATAAAAAGTTCACCTATTGACATATTTAGACGTCAGAACTTCGCTGTACTTTGTAACTTTTAATCTTCGAATGCAAGGATGACTTATACTTTGCATAAAACAGCAGATGCAGTTATATACGTCTAATCTAAATAATGTGAAGTGCTTCAGCAAGAATCAAACAATTATGTTTTATTTCAGTCACAGGAATTTGTGGCACACGAATAGTATCTGCTTCAGTTTTCCATTAATCGTCAATGGTTTACACAAACATAACACAATATTACTCAATAACACACAAAACTAACAAAGTCAAGAATGGGAGAGGACTAAAGGGAAAAAGGAAAAAGCCGGAAGTGGAGAGTGGGCGGGACATAAGCGCTACGGGGTGTTTGCAGCGAGACTTCATGCAAAGAACCAAGCTGACAGGCGAGAGCAGCCACAGGTAAACCTCTAACAGCACTAAGCCTTTTAAGATCCCTGAAGGCCTTTATTGCTTGTGTGTAAATGTGACTTTACAGTCATTGATGCTAAGTTTATGCTTCACTTGGTGAATCATGCTAAATAACTGGCTTCTTTCTTAAAAAGGTTCTTTCCACCTCGAACTTAATTATAAGCCTCCAGGAAAACACGCTGCACAAATTAAGAAGGTAGCAGGTTCAAACCACGAGTCTCTGCAGCAAGAAGCACGGATTTGACTTTTGTCTTCTTCTCCTCAATTTGGATGCAAAGTTCCTTTCATGGAGGTCAACAATCTGTTATCAGTCAGGACAGTTTGTGTTTTCTATCTGACGACCACAAACAGGACGAGTAGCTCCAAGCACGGGACCAGAGCTACTGCCTCGGACCAAATTCTTAGAATATTGGACAGCATTGTTTCATTTCCAGCCGTTTCAGAGGCAGCTGGGATCAGCTCAGCGCGTCACCACACGTTTAAGTTAGGATGCATGTAACAGATGACGTAAAAATAATTATCCCAGGCAAGATGCACAGAAGAGGTGAGAACCTACACGCGAGCCCTTAGCTTGTTACTCACAGCAGAAACCTAGAGCTTCTTCCAAAACCAAGAACTTACTAGAACACAAACGCTTAACAAGTCAAGCATCTCATGAAAGATCAGTGAGAGAAACAGGATGATCAAGGAACTAATGAGTAGCATTGGTAGTTGGTGTCATTTAGCAGTTTGCTGTGGGGGCCTTTCGAACTACACCATTTAAATGCTGAACCAGCAGGTCAGACACTGTGAAGATCAGCATTTGAGGCCAGAGTCTGGCCTGAAGTTCACAGTGACACAGAGGCGGAATCAAACAGGACGCAAACACTGGAGCGCAGCAGCACATCGGATGTGTATTTACCATCACTACCAATAACCACGTCGCTGCCCGTCTTCAGTTTCAGTGCATCCAAACCTGAGGCTCGGCTTCCTGTCTCCTCCGCGTTCTCCAGGCCGTCACTGCAGTCCTGTCAATCAGCAGTCAAATGGCCACAGCTGGTAAGGTAAGGAGCACCTGCAGCCTGGGGAGCTTTGCGTCCGCTTTCAAATATTCAATGCTTTACACAATAATCATTACAGCTGTTGTTCAGATGATTGTAGTATTACACTAGTGTGACACTGCCTTCATGTGCAGTAGGTTACTACCCACAAAGGTTATGAAATAGTTAAGTGTTTAAGTAAACATCACACGCTGACATATCTCAAGTTCAGAAAGCAGCAAATAGTCCTATTTAGATTTTAAACTGCTCACATGTAGGAGACAAACTACAGCTGCAACTAAAACATACCATGTAAGATCCATAGGCTCAGAAATATATATCAGAACTAGGCCGTAGCACAGCTGATCCTTTAAATAGCACTAGACCCAGTTATGTACGTGAGTGGGTCACAGGGTCATTTTACATATTTGTCATTGTTTTCTAGGTCATCAAGTGCAAGGCTGCAGTGGCCTGGGAGCCCAACAAGCCTGTGGTGGTTGAGGAGATTGAGGTGGCTCCTCCACAGGAGAATGAGGTCCGCATCAAGGTGAGCGACTGATGTGAAGAAGTGGGGGTGAACCTTCAACACCACAGTCTGGTGCTGCCTTGTCAAAAGATCATGAGATCAGTTTAGCGATGTCTTTTACTCCAGTAGGAACTAAACAAAGGATTGTTAGTCCCAGCGAGTCACCTTTGATTCCCTCGGTCCTCTCAAATTCATTGTCTGTGATGCAGATTGTGGCCACGGCCGTATGCCACACGGATCTGTACCACCTTTTGGAGAATATGCACGAAGACGGCTTTCCAACGGTGCTCGGCCATGAGGCAGCTGGCATCGTGGAGAGCGTTGGGCCTGGAGTGACTGAGTTTCAGCCAGGTCGGTTTGATCGTGTTTTTGCCAGTCTGGTGATTGGATCAATACGTGCGAACCGGATAGTCAAAATGAAAATGAAGGAATGAAATCATTCATGTAGTTGGAGCTTCTGACACTCTTTTATTCCAGGAGACAAAGTGATCCCTGTATTCCTCCACCAGTGTGGGAAATGTCGCTTCTGTTCCAGTCCTAAGACCAACCAGTGTGAAAGGTCTTGGTGAGTTTTCAGGCTTCAGGTCTTCGTCATCTTCATTCTCTGCTGATTGCACTTCCTGGTTTGCTCCTTTGGGCTATGGCCCCATGTAGCAGGCCTTTGTTAAGCCTCTTAGGACACAAGCAGCAGCGCCATCTAGCTTCTGTTTTTCACTTGCACAGGGAGATTGTTCGTCCTAATGCTATGGCACCGCTGGACTCCAGGTTTACCTGCAAAGGCAAGAAAATCCTGCAGTTTGCAGGAACCAGCACCTTCTCTGAGTACACTGTGGTGAACCAGATGGCTGTGGCTAAGATTGACCCTGCTGCCCCTCTGGACAAAGTCTGTCTGATTGGCTGTGGGATATGTACTGGATATGGAGCAGCAGTTAATACTGCTAAGGTCAGTAGGTTTGGGTGTTGGACATAATCGACATCATAGAAACACTTAACTCCATCAAGACCAACCTAACGTACTGTGTTGATCAGAGTCTTTGTCGCTTCAGGTGGAACCAGGATCCACGTGTGCTGTGTTTGGTCTGGGAGCTGTGGGTCTGGCTGCCGTCATGGGCTGCAGTGTTGCAGGAGCCAAGAGGATTATCGCCGTCGATGTCAACCCAGACAAGTTTGAGAAGGCCAAGGTGTTCGGTGCGACCGACTTTGTGAACCCCAAGGATCACAGCGAACCCGTCAGCCAAGTGCTGGCTGAGATGACCGATGGAGGAGTGGACTATTCCCTGGAATGTGTTGGGAATGTGGGAGTCATGGTGAGGCAGATGTAATTTGTGGAGATGCTCAGACCACATCTCCAGAAGGTCCAGCTGTGGACTCTTCTCTCCCGAGTGCGCTGACTTTGTGCCGTTTCTCCATGCAGCGCAGCGCCTTGGAGTCCTGTGTAGCCGCCTGGGGTGTCAGCGTGATTGTTGGCTGGACCACCTTGAAAGACGTTGCCATCCAACCAGTCCAGCTCATTTCAGGACGTACCTGGAAGGGATCCCTTTTCGGAGGTGAGACAAATATGTCGACTTGCAGACGATCCGATCCAACATTCATTCATTCAGTCAGCTGATCTACGGTTCACATGCTCTGGGTAGTGACATAATGAGATCAGTGTCTTTGGGTTCACATTGTGCAACCGTTTATCTAGTGGGATTTTACACAAGGCTCTGCTTTCTCATCGTGCATTTGTGTGACCTAGGATTTAAGGGTAGGGCTGATGTACCTGGGATGGTTAAGGCCTACATGGACAAGAAGCTGAAGCTGGATGAGTTTATCACTCACAACTTGACCCTGGACCAGATTAATGACGCCATTGAAATGATGAAGACTGGCAAATGGTAAATGTTGACGTTCAAGTGATTTAATGACTCCGTTTTCTCTCTGTGCATGTCTGCTCATGTTTTTCTGTTTGTCCCACAGCATCAGGACAGTCCTGACTACTTCCTAAGAAAACCTGTGGGCTTCTAACGGAAGGAATTCATTCATTTCTCGCCACACTACGTTTGTTGTACTCTTAATAAAAGCTTCCGGGCGGTGACTGTACGGTTTTCAATGTTCATAAAACGTCAGGTCTAAAAAAGTCAATGGTCTTTTTTGCATTCTCTCAAATCTTTAAACCCAGGTTTGCTCAAACAGGTCTTGTAAACTGTGTTGCTCTCTGTAACAAGGCGGGGAGTCTAGTCTCATAAAACATTTGTGGCAGGAGCCAAAGAAATTATTAGATGACTGGACTTGCTTAAGGCTCTTGAAGACCTTCAAAAATAAATGTGTCTTCAGTGCGTAAATGACAAAGTGTGACTTTGGAGGTGGACCAGTCAGAGCCCAGACCTCAAGTGAGTTTGAGCGATGTCTTATTGTGTAAGGAACCGTGATCCTGGATGCACAGACCAAGTCCACAGCTCACTTTGCATTTAGTTGAGGTTATTGCTGCCAAAGGTCTTTTAACATGTTATTACTGTTCTTGCGACAGAACAGTAATAATCTCTTCGTGTGGAGTCTAAAGGGCTTGTGGAACATGGAGAGGATCAGTGATAGAAGTCAAGGCACCTATAGCTATAGTGAAAAGCCTTTATGACCCCACCTGCCGTCGAGAGAGGAGCAGGAGAGGAGAAGCAGGACGCTTGTGGTTCTGGCCTCTCGCATCCACCCCCAGTTGTTCTCAGTTATCTTAGTCCGTTGGTTTCTATTGTTCAGTTGCGTTATCTACCTCTGTGGGTTTGTCAACTGTGCTTTGGTTGTATTTGGACTTGATGTTTCCTAAAAGCACAGGAGGATCCAGAGAAGCAGGAACGTGATGTGCTTAGAAAAGGTAGCTGGATTACCATGAACTTCTTGAACAGATGTTCCCCTGAATCACTGTAAAACCACGTCTTCCTCCTGAATTGAGACACAAGCTGTGATTTCAAACAAACACTGTAAATAAGAGACGGAAGATAATGTTAAATGAGAGAAGTCACGTTATTTTCCGCAACCACGTGAAGAAACACATGGTTCCTTTATTATGTTCCTCGTGAGAGTCGACAGTTTGCTGGAGGTGTATACAAACATAAAGATGAAAGCCGTGCGTTTGAGACTCTCACCAGTGGTTTTGATCTCATGTCCACTGGGGAATGTTTGTTATGTTAATGTGTTGGGTGCTCTAGGCTTCCTCTGGCTTTGGACCTTATGCGTCACTGCTGCCCTCTGTTGAGGGCAAACTTGAGATGTGATCAGTGGCGTAGGACAGGACGCCTTTCTTCATGTATAAGTACTTGGTGTGTCTGTATGTATTTTAAGCTTTCAGATCAGATACACATTTTATTCAGTTTTCCCCTTTGCGTCATTCCTCACTTCTAGGAAAGAAGCAAAGAAAAGCATGATCTCCCTCCTGTTTGCTTTGCTCAGTTTTAATAAGTAATCTTTTCAATTCCCTGTTCGATTCCGTTTTATTTGAACAATGTGCAGACACCTCTTTGATCAGCATTTCCCCTCTGAAGAAAACACACATGCACAGCAAGAACACAGTGAGCAGGAAACACAGAGGATCCAAAACAAGATTATTCAGAATATTCTTTGATCTAGACTGAATGAGTAATAAGGCAGCACAATCAGCAGCAGCATCATAGTTGGAAGGTTGTTAATCATTAAGGACTTACTGAGTAATCTTATTTTAAAAAGCAGCACAAACAACAGAACAGAGGCCTGATGAATCTGTTTAGACGCATGTTAAAGACTCTGCAGATAAAGTCTAACCGGCTTAAACACAGGCAAAACATCTTTTGATTAGCCTCCCAAATGGGCACAGGGCTGGGACGAGCTCTGAGTAGATGCCAAGGAGAAGACCCCATTAGCTTCAGTTTACTGTTCACTAGTAAATCTCATCATCCATATTTCAGCAGCCACTTTTTTCCATAGCAGGCATTTTGACTTGAATTTTAATTAGTGATGATAAGAAATCAGCTGTCAGTAAAGGACGGGATCCTAACGTGGAGGTGTGCGGTGAAGACATTCGCTCCTTAAGGTTTTTACAACCCTTCTAATAGTTACACCTTAGTCATTTGTTTTGGAGCTTTATCACATGGAATTTGACACATTGTTGCACTTTAAATATCAAAGCCACCAATCAAATCACGCTGTCAACAAATTCATCGCTTTGAATCAATTTCAATTAATTCTAAAATCAACTCAACGCACAGCTTGTTTGGTTTCATAGTAACGAAATACTGATAATCTGTGCAACGGACTGAGAAATGTTTGCATACATAACGAGTGCAGACATAATAGTAATAACTGGTAAAGTTTTGTCCTATAAGATTATAGAAGCACAGAATTTGCATTGTAACGTTGAAATCATATTTTATTTAGGCACTACAGTAGTTTAACTTGAGAGTAAACAAAAACAAATCTGTCAAATTTAATATGCACCTTGAACTTGTCCTTTAAAGCTGGCAATAAAACTCAAATGTAACCAGATCTAGAGCAGATTCATTTTGCTTACCAGTTTGAGTATTTATGGACAAACGCGCCTACACAGAGCTACAGAAGAGTCGTTTATTACTTCATTAGCAGAATTACAAAGACGGCAGAGAAACCACGATCACATCAGTCCTCTGGAAATGCAGAAATACTGAGTGCCCCTCACACCACTACAACCTCTGCACCAAGCTAAATGGTGACCGTGCAGAGATTAGGGGGAAATACCATTTAACTATGACTTAGTATCCAGCGATTTCTAACGCTTAAGATTCACACATTAAGGCTGAATTTGCTACACCAGGGCTTCTGGACACAAGACGAGCACGATTAACAAGTTCAGCACTTCAACGACTTTCAGACCACTGTTGTTACTCTCCACATGGCTGACACGATCATATAAGCCACATACAGAATAGAACAGCTGGTTGGTCTCAACCAGCTGATTATTGCCCATTTTACAACCAGTAGAGAAGTGAAACGATTACAGTTATGGTTAACATGAGCAGTTGTATGCGTGTGAACTCGTCATGGTGCACATGAAACCCGGTTGAATCACAATAACAACTATTTCCCCCTTTGGTTGTTGCACATTACCAGATAACGGCTGGTAAGAGGCCTCAACTTTCAACACAGCAAATTCAGTTTCTTGCTGTTTGTCATCATCTAAACTTTCGCTTCAAAATTACAATGTCAGAATGTATTAAGCCACCTGATGCCATTTCATTACACACGCGTATGTTTGGAAAATTCAAATTCTTCACTTTGGAAATCACTTTAATTGCAACAGAACTGAATTATTCAATATGGCCACCAAACACGGCTGCCCTCCTATTAACGCTCATTACAACTGTGTACACACACAAATTAATATCTGTATATACGTAAAATTTAGATATTATAAATGTTGCAGTAAATGTTAAAGTACTGCTTAGAAATGCTTGATTGAGCAGCTGAAAGTTAACCAAACTAAAACAAGATTCAAGCTTGGTGTTGGGTTTGTGTTACGATTGGTTTGCTGGTGAGCGAGCACAGCTTGTTGACCCTGTTTCTGCAACTCCTCTACTTCCTTTCAGTCGTTCTCTGGTAAATTCAAATTCACTTTTTTTAATCTGCCCTGAGCTCCACACACCAGACAACTATCCAGCAACTACAGGATCTGGGTGCCATGACCCAGAGATAAGGACAGGCCTGATGTCAGACCTGACCAATAAGCAAAACCAAATCTCATAAATACTCTCATTTCCTGTAGAGGAAACACTTTCCACTAATAAAGCAATCCACAATTCATATAAGACACATTCAAGTACTTCCATTTAGTTTGAGGAACCAATATTTAATTCAACAATGAGCAATGAGCACTGCAGTTACACTGAGCTCTACCAGTGATGCCTCTTGTTTCAGTTTTGTGTGTGTGTGTGTGTGTGTGTGTGTGTGTGTGTGAAACCCAGAGGAGCTGGGTTTGTATCTGTAAAGTCCAGTCCTAGGTGCGTTCTGGCCTGGCCTACATTTGGTTCAGGAAATGAGCGCGACCGTTCTCAAGGCGACGGGAGAGGATCTCGCAGCCGGTTTCCGTCACCAGCAGGGTGTGTTCAAACTGAGCCGAGCGCTTCCCGTCTCTGGTCACAGCTGTCCAGCCGTCGGGCCACGTCTCGTCTTGCCAGCCACCTGAGACATCACAAAGCTTTAACTTACAAAGCATCAATTAAACAGGTGTGGAAAGCAACACTCCAGGTCTGGCAATGACTTGTAAGACAGTACAGACCTGCTGCGTTATATCTGACCTTTGACATAACCTAGGTCCCCACTTACCTCAGCTCTTTAACAGAGTAGCTTTACAAAAGGGGTTTATCTAAAAAACACTGCATTACACTGATCAGCTGACATACAGAGACAAATCTACTCCTGTCCAATTTGAGCCATAATGTTAAATGCATAGCATTTCAAATTACAATACAATTATTATTATTATTTCTTTTTTGTTCCACTCACCTTCACATATCATGGGTTCAATGGTGAACACATGGCCAGGCTTCATAACTCCAACAGCTTTATTTTCTAGGAAATTAGTGGGTACAATAATTATGTTATTGCTAGGGAACATGAACAAATCCAGTAAAAGCGTTTCGTATTTGCTACTCACTGGCATAGTGTGGCACATTGGGAGCAGTGTGGAAAAGCCTGTGGATGCCGTGGCCACAGTAGCTCCGCACCACAGTGAAGCCGTTGGCCTGAGCGTGCTTTTGGATGATGTTACCTAATTCTCTATAGCGAACACCAGGCTTTACTGTAATAGGAAACATACGGGACTGGAGTTGTGAGTCTGCCAACAGTTTAATGGCTTTAATGGAGAACAACAAAGGCAACTTGACGTGTCTGTCTTTCTGAAGTCCTGAAGGCCTTTTAGCCCAGAACATAAAGGTGGGGTTCCTACCTGAATCGATGGCTTGCATAAGGCATTCATATGTGGTCTGAACCAGCTTCTTTCCTCCCTCGTCCACCTCTCCAACAAAAAAGGTTTCATTGAGGTCACCATGGAAACCGTTGTGGTAGACGGTGATGTCCACTGTATAAGAGATGAACAATGTCACAGCCATTACGTTACCTGCCAAACTAGATTCTGTTATGAACAAAAACAAGGTATATGAATAATATGCCTAAAGCATTCAGTGAAGGTGGATGAACATGAACGTCGACCTACTTGCACTGTAATAAAACTGCTGATGGAAGAGCCAGTGCTTGTCAGCTAACTGGGACTCTTCCCACTTAAGGTGAAAAACAGAGCTGAGAATCTGACTAGCCAGGTCCCACTGGTAAAGGTTAATGAAACAATTTGTCTTGTCAGACCATGCAGCGAGAGATGAGTTGTTGGCAAGTGCTCCATCAGGCGCTCCGAGGGGAGTGGCGGATGCAAGGACTCGCCTTCCCAGAAATATTCATAAAAGGGCTAAAACTGGCCAAACTCCCGCTGATACCATTTCAGGATGCTGATACAACCATTTTTCATGCAGGAGCACTCTTGGTTTTCTCTCATCACTCTTTAACAAAACACTTCCACACAACCAAACTTGTGAATTGTAAGAGCTTTTTCTTACATACTGCACACGCGTAAACATATTCAAAGAAAAAAAGGTAAATGCTATTACAGTGATTTCTATCAAACAAATTAGATCTACATTTCTACTCTAACTAGTCGGTTAACTTAATGTCACAGTAAACCTGTCCCTATTCACTGTGAGTGACGGCTGCAGAGGAGGCCCCAAACCATGTCTAGGGCGATGACCGTACCATTGAGGATGTCCCCTTCTTGCAGTGGTCTTCTGTCCGGGATGCCATGACAGATGACTTCATTGACAGATGTACAGCAGGATTTGGGGAAGTTGTAGTAATTGAGAGGGGATGGGTAGCAGTTTCTTGCTAAACAGGCCTAAATAACCAAAGCACGTCGGTTAGAAAGACAGCAGCATGATGTGGACATACATCGACATACGACATGTTCGTTCATTCATTGTTACGATTGGTGAAGAACAGCTGAGCCTACTGGCAGCATGATTAGTTTGGGTATGGATTACAAACTGGAAAAGCTGAACACAGTTACAACTATGACCTGTTAATGGGACTAGATGAAGAGTTAAGACTAATAGAGTTGTTACAAGCCGTAATTTCACAGCAATCCATCCAACAGTTGTTACAGGAAAATTAGAAAGTCAGCGGGCTTCACTCTTTTGGGACTCAAAATGTTACAGTGTGTGGATATTTACCACATGCACAGCATGATCGATTTCTTCTGTCGTAACACCAGGTTTTACCATCACAGCTGCAATGTCCAGGACTTCTCGAGCCAGCTGCATAGAACATATGAGTTCAAATCAAAACGTCTTTGACTTTCAGAGGTGTAACAGCATCTTCTCTCAGCCGTCACATCTCCATGTGGTTTTTAGAGTTTTATTTTTAGGATAAAATCAAGCAATCGATAAGATTGATCCAATTCAAATGATATTCAACCCTATTTGTTACCTTGCACACTACTCTCATGCCTTCGATATCCTCTGGGGAAAGGATCTTGATCTGTGATGTCCCTTTCAAAAACTGCTCAGACTCAGACATCCCTGTGGGACAAAAGTGAGAGCAGACAACTGGCATCAATCACACACCAATACTCAGTGAAGCTGATGTGCTAATTCCAACAGGTCTTTGAAAAGCAGCTGCAGTCAGCCTATTTTCAGACGTGGCATCTACTCTGGCCATCGGAGCACAAACGGTGCATTTACAGCCAATACTGAGTGTAATAGTACGCTTTATGTGAAGGCAGTCAAATACTGGATCAGCCACTAGTATTGGGTTTTACCTTCTGTGGTGTCAGACTTCTGGCAGCTTCAACAGGTCAAACAGTACACAATTAATTTAGCTTTAGACCATGAATGCAAGAGATTCACTAGTGAATCATTAGTAACCTCAGCAAAAGCTCTACTCTCTACGGAAAGCCTGCTGTCAGAAAGCCATTGCTAGAGGCTAAGGCTAAGCTCAGCTAATAAAGTAATAGTCCTACGTGGTGCCTCTTTTAAGCCCTTTTCTACTACTTACTCTTTGCAGTTTTGTGTTACTTTATTATGTCTTGCCTACATTACATACATGGCATCTAATGCATGTAAAAATGTTTTATTACAACATTTTGTCATGTTAAATTCCAGTGCACCAAAGATCTTGTATTGCAATGCTACATTGCTACTGGGATATAAGCTGCTCCTACAGAGAACACACTGCAGCTTCAGCACCTGAGGAGAGTCCGGCTCTAATGACATTCATGCTGTCGACTCAGAGGAACATAGGAGGACTGTTATCTAGGGAACCAAATGAAAACAAGTGTCAGCTTGTCTGAACACACGGTGGTCAAAGCAATGGACCCATCAAAAGTGCGCTAATCTATTATTTATTAACTCAACAAGATGATGGCTGGGTGAATATGAACAGTTGCCTAGCAACACGGACTTTAGACACATTTGTGTACAAGTCAAATACAGCCCTCCTACTGACCCAAAGAGCCAACAGTGTGAGTGCAACAATCAATCACACTTACTTACGCTTTGATACAGCTGCTTGGGAAAGTAGGAGAAAGTGTGCACCTGTCCTCATATGTTCATTTCTTAAATGTCTAATAATGCTATTAGTCAACACTCTACATGTATAAGGAATAATAAGCAGATTAAAACTGAAAAGATTTGGTTGAGCTCAGTAACAGCGGAACAACAAAAATTTGTTTGTTAAAATCGTCAGTCCCTGAACAAGTATCACGGGAAAACGAAAGGAGACTGTAACCATGACTACCTGAGAATGGATCTATGCAGTCAGATGACAAGGATGTAGAGGTTGCCATGGTTGCACAATGAATGACTTGCTCAGAGACAGAGACGTAAATAAGACAGGGCCACAACTGTGGCTGTCTGGCAATTAATACAGAAATAGCACACGGCCATTAAAAACACATTGTGGTAGCAGACCTGTCAGCACGTTTACCTCTACCTGCAATAAATCTCTGGCAGAGTTTGGTGACAAAGGCAATTGTTGAAAGAGATTACAGTGAAATATTATTGGACTGTTTAACAAAGGGGGAAAAAAGGAAATCGATGACAGTTTAAGCTTCGAGAGAAATGCCATCTGGATGAATCTATCTTCCAAAAAGTCGATGATTCAAATACCAAAAGATCAAAACAAGCAACTGCACAAATTTATACGTACCTGTATATGAATAAAATCAATGTTCAATGAGTGGAATTAAGCCGTGTTTCAAGATGTAATCCTGGGACAAATAAGCGCTAATGAAGCGCCATCAGTGTCATCTTATGCAGCCGGCAGATCGCAGCCACTTGTTCACAGCATATAATCATTCAAATTCTCATTTGCAGACATTTCATAAATTTTGCAGTCTTACATTTGTTTACAGATTGTAAGGCTACGTGACCAGCAGTGATAAATCAGCATGTTAACGTCATCCTAGTAACACATTGTTTTTACTTCCTAATGCTACAAAGTCTGTCCCAACAATAACGTCTGACTGTTGATTCAGTTCTGTCGTCAGTGTACAGAGTTGTAAGACACTCAGACCATCCTGGTGGTGGACACATATCAGCTCCTCCAGTGGCAGACTGATACATCCTCAGTGTAGGACGAATTGTTACAGCATCAAGAGATTTCATTACCACCAATATTAAATGGTACAACTCCACGATTTAACTAAGTAGACGTTGTTTGTGTATATACCTCGAAGTAATGGAATTAGATTAATAGTTATTTAATAATAAACCCAAGCCATCACTGACCAAAGTAAACTAACCAGAACAGTAATCCAAGTATTGAGCTAATCTATATGAGGTTACATCTCTAAGATATTTGATAGATTTATATGTAAGATTGGAAAAAAGCTCCAATCTTCCACGAATGTCCCTTCTACAATAAAAACGTTCAGGCGAGGTAGTGGAAGGCTTTAAACTCGTCAATCGAAGGACTTAAAACTAAAGAAAAATGCAAACGTTTGGTGACGTCAGTGGGTCAGAATTAATGTAAGCAAAGTTACATTGGCTTTACCGTTTCCATATTTTTTTTCTCTACTCCCCTCAAAAATTAAGTATGAGCTTATTGGTAACTGAAAACAAGCCAAGGTATTTACGTAAGGAATGAGCCAATACGATCAACTGAAAATACACTGAGAAGAAGAGTTGTTACCTCTGGGATGATCAGCATAGTCTGGTCTTTGGATGTCACTGGGCACAGGCCTCATGGGAGTCTACAGCAAAGTCAACAAGACATGACTTTACATTCATAGACTCAAATCATGACAGGTCATATCTTATATTTATGTAAGACCTGGACCTAGATGCAGTCTTACACAATGTGAAGTGGTATGAACTCAACTGAGCAAAATAACAAAATGGTGAAACTGCTAATTCATGACTGTACTTTATTTAAAAAAAAAACAACACACACATAACAAAATGCGACTTTCTGAACATTTAGAACTTACGAGTGGGTAGTGAGGGCGTAGTTTTCCTGTGTAGCGGTAGCCTGGCCATGGGTCTGTGTTGATGTCCTTCTCCACACAGTTCTTAGATTCATTCTGGTTCTTTTCCTCCTCTGAGAACAAAAATAGCAAAAGATCTGTAATGCATTGTTTACTTTTGACGCTGTTTTGGTGCTGTGTTGTCAAAAACCTCAGTGTGTCCGTTCGTTCCATTTATTTGGATAGCAAAATAAAACAGTGCAAATGAATGTGAACGGCTTATATGGATATAACAAATAATGATTTGTAACACCTACTTGCTTTTTTGTGCAGCAATTTATGAGAAGCCCAGCTTCCTTTGAAACATTCCTGGAAAGCATAAAACAGAGCAAGATCTCTGAATGAAACAGTACAAGGAAGCACAGAAGCAGCTATGCCCACACTGACACACTGCAGGAGTTGTGCTGTTGCGTGTGCCTTCTATAGTAAAGAGAAAAGGAAAGTATAGACAGCACGTTCAGGTGGCTTATCCAAAAACTGCAATCACAGCATATCCCATCAAATACCACAAAATACCACATAACTACTCATGTGAAATAAACAAGAGCGCGACTCTAAAGCTGCTGAAAGCCCCGTCCTACAGCGGCTGTGGTGCGTTTTAGCTACAAACTTAAGCCAGTAAAAGGCTGGTGTAGTGACAACAGGTCTGTCAGTGGTAAAAGATGCCATTCGGGTCAGACCAGCCCTGCTCAGCTGATCGCTTGTGTAGTAAGAGGAGGGGAGTTTCTATTAATAGTCAACCAAGTATGCAGTGTCCTCTAGAAGCAGTTCGTCTGCGCGTGGTCCCGTACAGGTAAGAAAGGACGATCGTGCAGATTTAAACACCGTGGCACTAAGTGACCTGTCAGGTAGAAAGTGCCCTGTAGTACTTTCAAACTCAACATCCACTACTCGCAGCCTCCCGCATGAGCAACATGTGCACAGATACATTCACGGGCACGATTTCCATTCAGCTGTACGCTGTCAGCACGACAGCGTGTGTCGCTTTGACCAGACACGGCGCATCATTCCTTAGCCAACTAGCCAGCAGGGAACTAGCTAAATGTTCTCACTGGGCCTAATGTTATTTCTAGAGCGATGCTAGCGGCTGATGTCTGCATTAGTGATCCTCGGTGTTCTGTCAGCGTCACGCCGCCAGGACCGTTAACACTAACGGAAGTCTTCATTATTTTATTAGCATTTAGCGGTTCACCACGTAGCTACACGTCCACCTAGCTTGACAGCTAGCAGCCTCGTGATGAGACACAGGGCCTGGGTGTCCGGCTACAGCGCACATTTCCACCAGAGAAGCACGAAACGCAAGAATACCTGCGAGCAGAAAAAGGACCCTTGAATGCCGAGCTTGATACACGTGGGACACTGGAGTTTGGCATCTTTGGCGCAGCCCTCTGTCTCACACTCCCTTCTAGCCTCGGTGCTCGCCATGCCTTCGTCTGCAGCGGAGGGGTGGAGTCGCGGCGGAGCAGCCAGCCAACGGCCGCAAACAGCGCATGTCCGCCGTGACGTCACGCCGCACAGGTCGGCCCAATCAGCAGAAACTTTCCAAACAGAGATTTGTAAGATGGCGACCGCCGAACCGGTGAGCACTTTCTTTAAAAAAAAAAAAGCACACCGACACGTTTAGGGGCCTTTGTTCTTTACGTGCTAGTCCAGACTTGGTCTAAAGTTTGTGTATATTTTTTACGGTCAGCGGTGAAATGGAAGGCGCCGTTGTTGTTACCGCACGTGCTGTTTCAGCCAGTTGGAAGTTCTGTGCCGCGGCCGAAGCGCTTGTGTGGAGATCTCCCAACTTTAAGGCTGACGTTACAGTCGACCCACGGCCAGAGCCGAGGTCCCCGCAGCCTTTGTCAAACCAGCTTGGGTCTCCGGAGATGCGACTGTGCTTCTTTAGTCCTTTTCGTAGGACACCGCGTCTTAGACAAGTGGAAAATGTGTTTCTGCAGCTAAAATTCCAGCTGTCAGAGCGATGACACTACTTTCCGCTGACTTCTAGCCGCGCTACGTCACGACCTTAGCTAGTGTCGGTTTTATTAGCGGTTACGCTGACGTTACAACCTGCTTCGCTCTCAGTTATCTCGACATTATTAGTTACAGCTCGTGTTTACATGTTACCCATACGCTTGGTTCGTGCTTTTAAGGTCATGTGTCCGTGGAGTAATTCGACCGTTGGATGTAATGAGCTGACACTGGGTGATGCTGCTGTTTGTCATGGGAGAGGCACCGATGTGTGTCTTTAAACGTGACTCACCAACAGCTTCTCTGTGTGATGTTTATACAATGTATCAGGTGTCAGAAGCGGACTTACGTTACTGTTGTTTTCTTTCTAAACGACGGTAAGTAGCAGACAGATGGACTCCAGGGGACTGTTACGACATAATTACTTCACTTCCATCTATAGTACAACACGCGTAGTGATTTGCATTGGGCCTCTTGTCATCTTGCCTCCTTCATCTCCTTTTTAGGAAACTAGTCCGAGTCCAGCCAGTCCTGATGAAGATGGAGCCGAGGAGACTGGACAGGAGATCGTGAGCCCCGAGGCCTACGTCAAACACCCCCTCCAGAACAGGTCAGGCTCTGCAGGGGATGTCTGACACAGCTGGTGTCATGCAAGCAGGCATTTTCACTAATTACTCACATTTCAAATGATCTGTTAATAGTTTGATCCATCAAATATAAGAATGAATAAGTGTCTTCATAAACTCCAGGCAGGTAGGTTAAAACCAAGCATTAAAGGGGCCTTTCCGTGTTTGCATGTTGTGCGTGGTTCTCTTTGGGTACTTCGCTTTCCCCCCACAGTCCAAAGTTATGCCGTTAGGTTGACTGCAATTGGATTCTAAACTGCCTGTCGGTGCGTGAGCGAGTGGTTGTCTGTGTCTGTATGTGGCCCTGACGACCTGTCCCCCCCGTTCGTCCGATTCTCAGGCTCCAGCCCGCGGCTCTTACAAGGGCTAAGCGTCGAGTGACTGAATGAGTGAGTGGTTACCTGTCATAATAATAATACGGTTTGTTTTTAATGTTCATTATATGTTGAAGTAGATGTTGTCTCACATCTCAGATTCAGCCTGGTGTGCTGGATATTTTCCACATAGTAACACTGTGGTAGTCTGAGATGGTCTGCTGACCTGTCCTGTTTTTCTCTGAATCCATACTCCAGTAGGTCCAGCTCCCTTAGGTACTGAATACTAATAAGCAATGAATGAATATTTTATGGGCATTTAAATTCCACACTGATATTTATGTCCAAAAGGGTCAAATACTAAAGCCAAATTCAAGGGAAACCCAGTCATCTAAAAGAAAAGTTGAGCTTTAAAGACTTGATTGATGCATTGAATGTTAAGTACAACAGATACAACATACAGTAAGCTCTATAGCTTACGTTCATATATATTGAATATATTCACATATATTTTTTATATTATCCTGCAAGACAGTGGGCTGCGTATGTATATCCCTGCATGCATTAGAAGCTTGCAGAGGTCCATTAAAGAGGCTGTGTACTATAAAATGCATCAGATTATGACCTATAAATATTAAAAGGGTTTAACCTGAAAATTACTGAGGAATACACAGATGGGACATAAAGCAGCCCTGACATATTCCTTTATCAAGTCCTGAAACCAGATGAAATTAACCCAGTTAAACAACGAGACAAACATCATCCGTATTTATGGTGGAAAATTATACATTAGACTTTTGTGTAGTCGAAAACATGTGAATGTTTTTGCAGTAATACATTACATGTCTTCTGCTTTGACCTTTCCTTTGTGTTTCAAGGGCTTTGTCTTGTCTTAGTCCTGATCCACGTTCATTCGGGTTACACTTTGACATTTTCCTGTAGGAGCTTACACGGCAAACGTTTCTAGATGTGTTTTTTGTCTTCTCTCCTGCATCTCACCCCGTCAAGAAATGTTATTTTTGAACTGATTGACAATTATCTCACAACCATGCAGAGCCTGAGCTCCTTTACCAGTTTCTGATACTCTTAGTTCCATACCAATCCAAAGTCAGCAAAGTAGGCCCAAATCATGATATCGGCATCCGTGTGTTTCACAGATGGGATGAGCTTCTTTTGCTGGAATACAGTGTTTTCTTCAAGGTGCATCCACCTTGGTGCTTTTTGTTTGTTTAGCTTATGTTAGAGGCCTATTACATTTATTCACATTCTCCTTTCTTCTGTTTTCACTGAACAGATGGTCTCTGTGGTTCTTCAAGAATGACAAGAGTAAAACATGGCAGGCCAACCTGCGACTCATCTCTAAATTCGACACAGTGGAAGACTTCTGGGCGTAAGGAGCAGTAAATCTCAGTGCCTTTGCTTTTTGTGCTTTCATGAAGTGACTGAAGCAGTAAAATATCATGAGCGTGTACTGTTGAACAGCTGGCTTTTCTCTTGCTTTTAGTCTCTACAACCATATCCAGCTGTCAAGCAACCTCATGTCAGGCTGCGATTACTCTCTTTTTAAGGTAGGTTTGATTTATTTACCAGTAAGTGGCAGGATGTGAGCAGAGGAAATGCACATTTAAGCATAGTTGAAATCAGGGTTTTGTCACTTAGGCGTGTTATTATCCTCTCTGTAGTACCCACATCCACAATAGCTGGATTTCATGTTTAGTCAGCACTATTATGTTCTCTCTGGCAATCTGATGGATATAGATTCAAGGAAACTAAAATACTGTTAGCGACTGTACAATCTCTGTCTGTTTGACTGAACTGTAAGATCACATTTACGTTATTTTATATTTATTCATTGAATATATTGGTTTATTGAAATGCTGTAGAAATGCATCGTCTAAAGTTCATTTGAATGTCTAATCTTTCACGATTCAGCTTCAAAATCATTTTTTCCTGGGCACTGAGTTGAAAACAATAAATGCGTTTTATCGCCTCCTTACAAATAGCAAAAAGCAAAATTGCAAGATTTGTATGACAGCAGATGCAAAGAAAGCTCCCGGAAAGAGAACAATATCTCAGCTGTAGATGTAAAGATTTCCAGTCAAGAGGGTTGTTGCAGAAGGGAAAACAAAGACGGTGTGTAGGATTCTGCTCTGCCTGAATGTGTCTGTACCAAGTGAGATCTGAGCAGCTTGACAGAGGGAAAGAGCCCATTTTACCAGATCTGATGATAGAAAATGAGGAATGCGAGTGGGTATGTTCAGAAAGTTGCATGGCAGGAAGCTGTGAGTGGCCACTAATTAATACTGTGATTGAAAATGAAAATCAATCACCACCGTTAATTTGTGTGTGTTTATGAAATCATTGCCAGCAGGGGACAATAATTCATGCACTCTTGATCATAACAGGGTAAGCTTTGAGCTGTACATTGTAGGTTTTACGCATAACACAAACTGTAGTTTGAATGTTTTAACTTGATGTGCAAATTCCAGAAAAGCCATATATTTTACCATGACTAGCACTGATTGTTTTGGCTGCCTTTCCAGCATTGAGCAGCAGATTTCTGGCGTATTTAATGTCTGACATCCAAAAATGGCTCTGGCTTTAAATGTGTGTTTGTCGGAGTTGTTGTACAATAGTTCGCAGCGTGTGCTGACAGTTTGAACTGTTGCTGCAGGATGGCATTGAACCCATGTGGGAGGACGAGAGGAACAAGCGTGGCGGGCGCTGGCTCATCACGCTCACCAAGCAGCAGAGGAGATTAGACCTGGACCGCTTCTGGCTGGAAACTGTAGGTTTTGGCTTTGATTGCTGCTCTTTGTAGTTTTCACAGTGTTGTTACTCATATAAATGATAAGATTAATCATTTTTTGAACGTCTTCCCAAAGCATCTTTATTACCTGCCAGCAGCGATAATTAGTTGTTCCACTCTATCGTTAGTCTGTCATTATTTGCCGCACTCCTGATATGGTTTATTACATCCTCTCATGCCCTCTAAAGCCATATGAGCCACAGATCACATTGTTTATTCTCATTTTTCTTTTGCACAGAACAGAATCTTATATCAAAGTAAAGGTACTGACCCGATGAGTTCAAAGCGCAGTCAAATGAAAGCAGGTGAAAACTAGCTTCCTTGTTGCTACACCTGCCATCCTCTCAGCTCTAGTGCTGCTCTCAAGGTCACTGGCAGTAATACAGATATCTACCAAGCTCTGACTTGACAGTGAACAAACAGCCCTGACAATACCATAGCTGCAGAAAATAAGAGGCCACTGGCTCCCTTCCCTACTAATTGCTGAACATACCCATTGTTATGCTGGAAACGAGGCAAGTTTAATTATTGCAGACAGTTCATGATTTCTGACGTCGACTAATGTCTCATTTTTGTTACTTGAAAGTCTTCCAGTGTTGGACATATAGTTTGCTCATAACATCTCCCTGCAGCGTGTTAGTTTGTTTCCATCAGTGTTTTATGTGAATATTAATCTGCAGTTGGGTTTAAGATAAAAATGTGAGTCATTTTTTTGATTTCTCTTGATCACCCGCTCAGCTCCTGTGCTTAGTCGGAGAGGCTTTTGATGACTACAGTGACGACGTCTGCGGAGCCGTGGTCAACATCCGCACAAAAGGAGACAAAATAGCCGTCTGGACGTCGGACTATGAGAACCGGGATGCCATAACACACATAGGGTAAGGCAGGCGGCCCTGTCTATGGCCATTATGGCTTCCTGTGCATCCTCTAATGCCTGTCCTTCCCTGAACAGGAGGGTTTACAAGGAGCGGCTGGGGCTTCCCATGAAGATGACTATCGGCTACCAATCCCACGCAGACACGGCTACCAAGAGCGGGTCGACCACCAAGAATAAATTTGTCGTTTGAGAAATGCCCTACGTGCCTCTTTCATTTTCTTGTCTTATTTGTTGTTGGTGCATATGTTTACTTTGCTGCAAAGACTCAAAATGCAATCTGGAAAAAAAATCCAAGACTGCATGCCAAATGTTTCCATAACCTGCCCAGGACCACAGTAAACAGACGAAGAAGACTCTTCCAAAACACTAACAATAATAGGATTAACAGTGAAAGTATTTAGAGTGCTGCGTACTCCACTAAAGAAATTTGTGTTGATTTTTTTAATGGCAGGGAGTCCTGAAATGCAAAAGCTGTATTGTTCTCTACCATATTCTACAGCATTATTGGTTTGCTGTAATCCTTAATGACATTAAACCATATTAATTTATTACATTAATTTTCCTGCATATTATTAGATTCTTAGAACTTTGTTTTATGCTTTTTTTGCCTTGAACCATTGCATGTAATCAACCTTTTTAAAGTGTTTCATGACTCATATTCGAGTGTTAATAAAAACTTTGGTTTTGCAATTGTCAACTTGCTTTGTGGTGTTTTTTTATTTACGTCTACGTTGCATTTGCACTGGAAAGAGAGTTGGTTGAATTTATAGTGCAGCTGTAACAGTTTCAAGCCTCCAAACTGTTTCAGATTCGCCATAGCTAGTTTGGTGGTGTCCTACCGAAACCCACCGAGCCTTGGTGTCGTTCATCACACGTTAAAATGTCAGCGTGAAAAGATCTTGGATTGAAAAGGTTATTTTGGTCACATGACTTCACATCTTGGTTTATTGCCATCATGGCAGTTTTAAAAATGTCGCATCATCCTCACAAATGTCATAACGTTCTGAAGGATCTGCGTTTTTTAAGCCAGCAGACGAGGAGCCTCCGGCGTCACCAGATCCTTCTTAATCTGATGAAGCGCTAAGTGATTGTAAGAGATTCTTCAGGCCCTTGTTAGCGTTGTGCCATGGTTATGGCAGTAACCTTTAAAGGGCAACTGATTTTTCTGCTGGGATTCTTTGCATGTGTGCACAGTTACATGCAGTAGTACGTATAATTATTCTTGCCAGTTACCTAAGAAAATCATTTGTACACATTTATTGTGGAAAATAATCAAAAACAATGTAGCTAAGAGTCATTTTAGAATATCCTTCTTTCAGGAAGGATATATTGGTGCTGTTTCAGCATAATTATTCTTTTACAGGTGGTTTGAATTGTATCATTTGAAAATGAGACATCCTTCATCTGATATTAATGAGGTCTGTAAAATATTCAAAACTCAGGAAAATGTAGAGTATAATATATTTATGCACTGTAGCAAAGCAGTGTGTATTAGTTCTAATCTCATGGTTTATAATGAAATCTGCTCCTGGTCTGTTCCCCACAGCTATAAATAAACACATACATGCAGAACTGGCCACGGACACAGGCAAACTCAATCTTTCTGATGTTTCTGTTATGAGCAGTGAGTGTGTACAGTCAGTGAATGTGAGGCTACTGACACAGTCACTTTATTAAACAGGTTGAGAGGCTTGGCAGACATAAACACATTTCTAGTCTCCAGTTAACCCCTCTGGCTGTAGGGCCTCCTTATTTTCTAATCAGAGGCACTTGTGAAAATCCCAAACCCTCCAGCAAAAGACATCGGGTCAAATCAATTGGACAGAAATGTGTTATCCAGCAGGAGAAACACAGAATGAAGGCTGAATCAGCATAGCCTTTCAAAATAAGAAAATATTGTCAAAGTAATTTGTTTTGGAGGCAAGTTATACCACCAGACAGCCACAAAACAAAATAGCATTACTGTGGAATATGTTTTTCCGTCAGACCCGATTTGGGCTGTATGGGGGATTTCTGCTGAAGCCGAGGTCTCAGGGAGTTATTAATACATAATAATTTCACTGCTGTCCATCACTTTACACTGGAGGGAGCTGCAACCCCACTTACCTTAAAACAGGTGTTTGTTAAGCCCAACAGCCATTATAGGGACTGATGTGTGCACTGCCTCTAAGTCTTCAGCCTAACAGGCAGTGATTTAGGGGCTCAGCATCCTGTGGGTTCCACTGAGGTTCGTCAGCACGTCTGGCAGCACAGGAAAATAAAATGGACGTAGGAAGCAGTAGAAGATGAAATGTGTTGTGTGTGTGCAGAGGTGAAGAGGGAATTTTCAGACAATCAGCAAACGCATAACACATCCAAGAGGAGAGACTCACAAGCTTGTTCTCATACTGGGTGAATACTAATGTATGAAATGCTGCATACTGGATTTCTCTGTGTCCCATCAGAGCAGTGTGTTTTACATACAGCATGTGTCGCCAGCAGCTATAATTAGCACATTATTGTGTAATACTATTATATCTAAAGGATGGCAGCACGGCCGTTGTGAAGCTCGGTGCTTCATCAGTTTACCAGTGTGTAGATGGACGATCAATTTCCCCAGGGTCTATCGGGGGCTCGTCTCTCTCCCTGTAGTGTGAAGATCAATTGCAGGATTTATTAGCCCAGATTAAATGAATGAAGACGTAATGAGAGAGGCAGTTAGCTACTTTCTGGCTTTGTGACTGAGCGTGCTTGGGTTACATTTAAAGCTCATAACATGTAGGCAGTGGAAGGACCCATGAGACAATATCATGACATGAGCACAAAACACAATCACGCAGTATAAAGCAATCATTGTGCACACTGGGGTTTTCAGCATTGATCCAGGTCTCTGTGCACCTGTCTGAGCCATGAAGCCCAACTCTAAGAAACACCAGCATATCACCCCCATGCTATCCTCATATCGCCGACTCCCGCTGCACTGGATTATGGATTTTAACGTTTTATCGATGGCCTCTGAGGAACTTCTTAAACTTACACCGAGTTGTGTTTCTTCGCTTTCAACAGTCTGTGAGATTCTCGGGGTTGAGGTAACTTTCTGGTCCCTTGAGAAGCTTCCTAACTTCAGGTTTTTCAATCCCCAAGACACATGGAAAGACATGAATTCCTAGCAACTGGCTAATACCACGTTTTAAAACCTTTTGGAAAGACTTCTGTTATTATGAAATAAGTGAGGCACCAATAGGACACGGGGGAAACGCTAACCTGTCACCTGAAGCTCACGAAAGATCTCATTTGTGTAATTCATCTAAAAACCAAGGAAGAACCACGTCTTGCATTTTTATACCACTACTACTTCTAATAACAATAATTAGACTCATATATTATATTTCTAGTACTAGTGTCATTGTTAACAGACTTTTTTGTCACTCGTCTCATAATTACTGGAAAGAAAATGTATTCGTCAAAATGTCAAGCTCTCCCTTTATGCCATTTGTAATTTCCTGCTCTGTGCCTTCCTTTGGTCCTTTTGAGACTGTTGCTCATTTAATCATTACTACAGACCACTTTGGCCTTTTTTTCCTTCCTTTGCTAATTGAAAAATTGACATTTCATTTGCATTGTGTTAATTAGCACAATGATTGGTTTCTTTAATATAGTGATTTTCAACCAAATCCTCAGGCTGCAGGTTCTCTATCTTACCAAGTGGTTAATTGCCGCTAATTACATTTGCCTAGTGTCACAGTTGTCAATTAGCTCCTCATTAGGTGAATGAAACAAAAACCAGCAGATATAAAACCACAGGATGGAAAAAGCACTAGTTCAGAAATAAAACCAAATAAAAACAAGCAGGTCAGTCAATGAGATTGAGCACTTTCCAAACTGCTTGAAGATGTTCAATCAATACGGTATCTCATCATTTGTGCTGTGCATTCGTGGATGGCAGGGTTCACACAAACTCGAGGTAATTAGCGTCGCCTCTGTGTAGTTTCATGGTAGTTGCCCTCGCAGTTATGTATTAAATTGTCTAGTGCTAATAACCCCCTGTGCACCGTCTGCGTCATTCATCTGTGGCAAACGAGCTCGAGACGTTCGGTAGTCAGATTTCATTTGTTGTCTAGAGTCACTGAGGTGAATATTTTCTTACTTTGTTTTTTGTTCTGCTGCATCTGTTGTTCACTGGCACAGTGAAAAATATGCTGCTAAGTTGAGTAATGGAAAAGTAGAAACTACTACATTACTACATTTGTTAGTAATTAAATGCTCCTACCCTTCCTATTAAATTAAGCCCTTACTAAGATATTTTACAGATGGTTAATCTTATGCTCTCTGCTGGCTGAACTGCAAATGAGAGACACCGACTCACTATGAAGTTTAAAGGTGCATTAATTATTGGACGTGAATTAAGCTGATTGTTTACTATTTAATAGCAAGAAAAGTCAGTTTCATGTGGAAACTTCTCGATCTCCTTCTGATGAAGACGTTTATGTGACTCTTCAGCGTTTAGCTGCTTCATATTCGCCAACAGTTTCTCAGTGCTGAATATAACATATACAGCAGCTTTAGGACCTTTCAACTGACAATGAATGTCTCTTCAAGAAGGAAGCGGAGCGACAAGGCTGGATCCATCAGAGCACATACAGAGGACACGCACAGGAAAACACAGCGGACAAGTAACGAACTGCAGTTTTTATTACTGCCATAGCAGCACAGCAATTAGCCCACGGTGCATCCAGGTGTTGGCAAAATGGAAGATGAAACCTTGAAATATAAGCGTGACTGTTAAATGGCATCTTAAGACTGTACTGCATCAACGCAGGTGTGTTACAGTAGGAATATTTCACCTCTAATCCGCTTAAAGTAACCTTTAGTTTTGTGGATGCTGTTTTTTCCACACTTTTCATTTCATGGTTCCTCAGAGGGAACCACACACGTAGAGGATTCTTCTCTATTCTTTGTTAAAATAGCTTTGATTCATTCGTTGCTGTTAACCTGACATTTTATTAAAAATTCTTGTTAGGTCTGTTTAACGAACGTCGCTGCTTTTAACGCCTCAAGTCCTTTGCAGGCTGTTGCTGTCACTTGGCTCGTGTTCACCAACTATTCAACGCCCACCTCAGAGACACTTGTCTTATTTTCATGGTTGTTATCTTGCAGTAATGCCCAAAACAAAAGCATTTGTGCAAGACTAGCTTGTGTGACTTTCACACACACGGTCGATGGCTCTTTTGTTTTGTTGCTTCTGTAAGATGCTAAAGAATTTAGCTGCAATTACACAACTATATGCTTTGCTTAACTATGATTTTTCATTCCACTGCATTGTTTCGCTGTGCAAACTAAATTCAAATTCAAATGCCTTCGGTGTTGATTTGTTGGAGAATTCTGCAACATGAAGCGCAGCTGTCGCGCTGCCATCGCATTAATAACTCATTTATAGGTCTGTGATCTGAATCCTCATCCCCTGATCATTGTCTGTGTTTTCTCATTTACCGGGTTTTGGTGGGGAAATGATTTCATTACGCCTGCTGCTTGCTATTACAGAAGGTCACTGGGTTTTGCTGCTCTCTCCTGACCAATTTGCCTCCTACAACACTGTGAAATGTTCGGGAGGCTGCAGTGATCTCTGCACGTGTTGGAAGTCACAGAGCACTTGACCAGTGATAAATTGGTTTACACCTCTGCCTCCTTTGCTAACCAGACATTAGTCTTAATCTTCCAGCAATAACTCATCTTATTCCTTTCATTATCGGTGTCAGGGACTGAGCTTAGGTAATATAGAGCTATATATGGATATAACTACCATGTATTCATCACCTGGGGTTCAGTTTGAACTTACTGAAAAGGTAACCCATGAAAATGTAGGGTGTTGTTTTTGAGGGTTCTTAGGGCATCAGGGCTTTTTAATTGTCCATGTTGATCAGCTCTGAAGGTGCAGACGAGAATGAGCAAAGTGTCTTTTTAGAATGTTGGTGAAACATACTATGGATTCGTACGGTGTCTGTCCGCCGCCTACCAGCGGCGCGGAGCCGCGGCGGACAGCGATTGGCCAGAGCCAGGATGATGTCACCGCTGCCTTTGTGACGTCACAAAGAGGAGAAACCTTGAATCGACTGTTCTGTGTGGTTTTTGTGTAATAGCTCTAATGTTGTGTCGTGTTACTGGTCTTTCTGCTACGATAAGCACATATTGGCTGTAGTGCAATATTGGACTATTAGATTAGACAGTGGTGCCAGTTTTATTTCATAAGACATGTGAATAAGTGAATTTTTTAAATGTCAAACTATTTCTTAAACAAGGTCTTCACCGTGACATTTAGCTTTTAGTTTACATTATTGGGCTGTTACTAAATGTCAAATAACATTTTGACTTTTTATTTATAAATCCCATCAAATGAGCCACTAAACCCAACATCACCATGTGGCGTATTTACTTTGGAGCGTGACCTTTGTGGAGATACACAACCTGACTCAACATGTGGACAACAGCAACAACTGTGGCCGAGCATATCAGCTGGAGGCGCTGCTGCTTGTTTAGGGGCGAGCTGTCACACAACCTGACATGTCAGGCGAACCCACTGTGGTCCACGAGATGACCAGGAGGCTGGTGCAGTCATCAGCCGGGGACGAACCACTGCCTCGGTGGAGGGCAGAGGGACCTGTGGACGGTGGCCGCTTTATGTAACGCATTCCCACTTGTGATTATACGTTCACAGTTGCATAATGGCAGCAAAAGAAGAAATCAAAGAAAACATCGAAACCCCGTTGGTGCCATGTACTGAGGAGCCAGTGTGACAGCATCCAGCGCCGTCCACGGGCCACATCAGATGCTGAACACCTGACTTGATGAGTCAAGATGGCGTGATTGTTTTTTTGAAAGGCCTTCCAGGTGGGACCGGATGGTTCGCCGTCTGTTCCTGTTGTTTCTGCCTTTCTGCACAACCGCTGCGTGTGCTGTAAAGCATGGTGATGTTAGCCAGATGCTTGTGACCCTGAGGCGCCACTGCCACAAGACTGAGAGGAGGGACTGACTGGCAGCCTGTCGCTTTGCCCCTCAGATCATTACTGAAACTTCTCTGTTGTCATTTTTATGCTCCGCTTTCTATGGAAACCTATTTATGTTGGGTTTGTCTGTCTTGTTCATATTCATTTTTCAATCACGAGTCTGCTGGGGAGAGAGGTTGACGCAAAGTTAAGGCATAATTACTGTCATCCAGTTCTGGCTGTGCACCTGATTTATGAAAAGCCTGTCAGTCTCAAATTACGTTTACAGTCTCCTCTTCTGACCTTTTAGACAGATTAAAAAAAAGAAATTGGAAATGTCACATACCCTATGTTTTAATCACCGAGGATATTAATACAGTGGAATAATATTTTGTGTTTATCAATCCAAAATGTCAAAATACAAGTTGCTTATATTCATAGGTCTCAGCCAAGAAAATATTCCAATTCATTTTGAGAAAATGCCGCGACAGAACTCGGCTCAAATCAAACTACTGCTGCAGGAAAACAAATCATTGTGATATTAGTCTTTCTTGCGTCTATAAATAATTTATGCCTTCAAAATAACAGGTACTTCACTAGAAACTCAAGCATTTTAATTAAATATTACACTTTGAGCTAAACGCTAATGTTAAAATAACAAAGGATCTTATCTTGTCTTTCTTAATAATTCATGTCTCTAATCTTCAGCCTGATAGATACATAAGCAGGTCAGCATTGAAGCGAACTGAGGTTTGATCAACACCTGTTTGTCAAGTTCACAGAAGCATCAACCTACAGTAGATTAAAAAGAAACTGCAGATCTTTGAATCCTTTGTCAAACACACATTTACATTTACTGTAGTTTGCTACTAGAAGATTAGACTCTGATGATTATTTTGACTATTGTCTTAAATGTATGCTACTGGTTACTTGCTATTGGTTTACTACTTAATTATTTTGTTCCTTTCCAATGAAAACGAACCACAACTGCTGTCCTTCAAGCTGCTATTTTCTTCGGTTCACAGAGTCCAACAATCCAGTTTTGACGATCCTCTTTGTAAATATTGTGATCGTGTTTTTACGTAACTGCTGCGATCCATTAGGTAGATGTGGAGCCTCAGCGTTAACAGCAGCTAGTTCAACACTGATCAGATAAAAACTTTACTCTGTGCAGAAGATACTGAACAGAACAGAACAAACCTTTGTCCATTATTGAAACTTTTGGGCCTTGTTTAAGCTTTGCCTGTCAAATCACAGGATTGTGCTGAAAAACCCTAATGGGGGGATTAATTCCTTCCATTTATTGGGATTGTTTAAAAAGTGCTTCAGTAATGCCCGGTCTATTAAATTAAATGCTTTTATAGAGCCTGGAAATTTGATACAAGTGAATGTAATTAACGTTGATTTACAAAAGCTGAGGAAGACAATGGCTCAAAGTGAGACGTGAAATATTTGATGTTAACCATTCTCACCGTCATTAATAATGGGAGTGTGATTGAATAAGGGCGAACCGCCACAGACATTTCAGGTTTCTTCATCGCCCGCCTGCTACACATGCCAGAACTGTGTGTGTTCCTCTTTGGTCTCTGGTTCTGTCTCTGCTGCTGCTATTTTGGTCTCGCTCTCAGTCCAAAGTGTCATGCAGTGCAGGCGGGGAGTGGTGAGCCAGTCTTTCACCACAGGGAAAGAAATGGAGTGTTAGGTTGTCTCGCCAGAAGCCCCGCAGAGACGTTAGCCCCACAGGTACATGCTAATGAAGACAGGGGAATCAATATTCCTGCCGTCCTTCCCCAGCACCACACACACACACACACACGTTCTATTTCTGTACTTTTAGGACCTTTCGCTGGCGACACATTGTCCTCATTTCCACCCTGAAAGGTGAAATATAACCTCGCTGATGCTGATAATATTCATTCATTAGTGTTTATCCAGTGCTTTTTTGGTGACCCCACTTTGCTTTAAAGGTCCCCCATTAAGCTTCTCAGGCTACGAGTATATTGGACCTGAATGTCTCGATAATGTGTCTGAAAAGGAAAAAACACGTGAACCTGTCGCTTAGTTTGCAAATGCGTCGTGATCCCCGCACGTCTTTGAGGAAGCGCATATGACGTAGGAGAGGTCAGGTCACAGCAGCCTTCTCGTCGTAGTGACTCTCCTTTTGTGCCAAAACGCTTTATTTGTATATAGAACATAAATGATGTTCCGTATAGAAATAGTTTGGCCATGTGGTGCAAACGCTGAGTAGTGGTAACTTGTAGGCAACTGTGGTCTTTTTGGAGTGAACATCTCCAAAGTGGCCACTGTTCTGGAGTGCTCCCAGAATGCACCGCTCAGTACCGTAGCCCCACAGACTATACCACGTTTGAGAGCACGACTGGAAGCAGGGGGAACCGACAGATTGCACTAAAACTCGTAAAACAGTGTGTAGCAGAATCAAGTGTCCTGACCTGCTTTCACTTTCATGGCTACTTCCCAACAGGACGCAGGATGTTGTCTTTCAGGAGGTTTGGGTCTAATCATCTCCTACCTAATATGACATTTGTGAGCTATGTGAGTTCTGTTGCCTGTTCCAGTCCTTTCTGTGAGCTTTCAGTAAAGGAACCTCATTTTGGGTCCTCATGCGACAGAACACGGTTGTTTTTGTTCTGCTCAACCCACGGCCAGGTTCCCGCCATCTGGCCTTAAAGAGACACCAGCTAAAACACGCTGTTTCACGCGGAAGGTGTCCAGAGACACTGCAGCCGGGCTTATTATAACACCACAATGCAAGTCAGACAGATACCTCAGCCTGAAATGGATCCAGTTTCGTCTCCAAAACAAACGTAGCTTCGTGTGATTAACCAGCACCGTCGTCGTGAGCACAGCTGGTTCTCATAAGAATAAGAAAACTCTCTCACACGTGGTCGTGTCTTCATTCTACCACTTGAGTGGAAGGTCCCCGGAGACTTAGTTACAGGGGAAGTGTGCCAAGGATGAAAAGTGAGGGGAAATGTACATGAGTACAGAAGATAAAAGGAAGAATCTCGGAGTAAAAGTCACAGAGAATGAAGGGGAGATGGAAGAAATAATAAAGGGAAGGGAAGGAACAAAATGGATTCCAGCTCCTCTCTTTTGTTGGTCTGGTAACAACTGACTGATTAACTTGGAAGACTGGAGCCCCATCATCTCAGTGGCAAGGCAGAAAAAATACGAGCTGGACCTTCCTGCATCTTTCAAAATAAATCCCTACTATATAATATTGTTAAAAAAAACCAAAAACGTATGTGTGAAGTAAGAAATCATAGTGTTAAGCTGACAGGGCTGCTGCTCTTTAAGTGAAAGCCTGACATCAGAGTCTTCTTCTACAAATAAAGATTTGATGAAGCTTTAACCGATATTGACAGATATTGACCTTTTCCTAAAACCCACATAAGCTTATCTTGGAGTCAGTGCTCTGCACCTCTGATGTAATGACTCGTTTGTTCTAACAGAGATTGATTGGAGATTTGGTCAATACTGGTTGTCTACAAGAAGCCTGTGAGTTGATGCTAATGTGACATTTGATCTCTTTCCACTCGCCGCACATCGAGTGTTCGCTTTTCTTTAAAGTTTTCTACATAAACACAAATTCAACTGAAAAACATAAAGACCATCACAATGCATCCATTCACCACTCGACTGAACCAATCAACACCTTTTAGGTTTTAATTAGCCTCAATACAAGCTTGAATATAACGGTCAAAAGTTAAGGCGAAAAGCAGAGCAAATACATAAATAAAATAGCAAAATATTGAATTTCAAACAAAATGCAATTGACAAATTAGCATTTTGTTTAGTTGTTTTTATCATGTAGATCAATGTCAGTTTAAAACTAAGGGAAAACAGCATCTGAGCTCACTTGTTCTTTACCTACGTTGTTTTCTATATAAAAGCAGCATCAGTATTTACCAGTTGACCACCAGCTTTAATCTTAGACAGCATTTGGCACAATCACTAGTCACGGGCACGTTATTATTAGCCAGTAATTATTTCTACGTAACAGGGACATTACGTTGATTTTACTTCAGGCTTTTACTCTGAAGGCAAAACGAGCCCAGTGTCTCTGCCGCTGCTGCTGCTGGCTTGATGCCTCTCTCCCTCGCTCTGTCTGCCTTCCTCGCTCTACCCACCATCATCTAGCGTGGTGCCGACGCTTCGTTAAACCTGGAGCTGCTGTCAGGAAGGATGAGCTGCCTGGTTCCCAGAGACAAAACCACCTAGAAAAACCAGCAGAAGAGAAAGAAAATAAAGCCCAGACTCTTATAAGGGTTTTTTTATGGAAGACTCAGAGACAGGATTGCGTTAACAGTCTGTGCAAGTGTGTGAGTGTGTGTTAGTCACAGAGTGTGTGCCTCGGACTCCCACTCAGTGATGTAAACGGTGAAGGTGGATTTTGGCATGTGGAGGAGCAGGTGAAAGGTAAGACTCATCACACTTCATCAAAGCTGAATACATCTGACTGTCTTGTAGTTTGGAGGGGGGGGGGGCGTTTGTTTGGACTTCCTGTGGTTTCAATCTGTTGCCAAGATGAGTGGAAATCTTTCCCTGCACGACTCAACTGTCCGTTAACTCAAGGAACAGATATTGACTCTGGGTTTCATCAGCGGGCGATAGGCGTAGTCCCCGTGTGAGCTTTCTGGGGAAGTGCGCGACTCATTTACTAACTAGCAACAAAAGAAGTGCTGAGGTCTCCGTGAGGTTGGTGGAATAACAGCCCGACCTCCGTACAGGAAGGCTGCGTGTGCACGCTCTGCTTGAGTTTGGGTGGATGACGACAATCCCAACCACCTACGGTAGGATTGTGGAGGATGGAATATTATCAATGACGCTAAGTGAAATGACATTCGTGTTAATGCAACATTCAGTGAATTTAGGGCTGGGGTGAGGTAGCGTCATTTATTTCCACTTGAAGACTGGAGCAGAGAGATTTCATCTGCACGCTGTGTGACAGGATGACACCGACAGACTTCACTAGGTGGATGAAACCCTCCCTTAGCTGCACAGCAGGCGATGACACATGCACCGTATGAAGTTGCCGGCTGGCGCTCTGCTGTGAGTCAAAGTGGCCCTGCAGCACAGGAACACAGGCAGGTGTTGTTTTTTCATTTCATTTTTTGTGCCCCCTCTGGAGTGGACCGGGATTTCTAAAAGCCTGTGGGGGTGAGATGCAATGTAGATACATCCTTTCATGCGGATGAGTGCTTGCAAAAAACCCTCACTTTACACACTTTCATCCTGACCTTAAGTAGGCGAAACAGGACTGAATTATAAATGAGTTAAGCTCCAGCCGAGGGACTCGGCTACTGTCTCATGTCTGACTTCCGCTACCATTAATTGAATAGAGCACAGCAGCGGGAATTGTGTGCAAATTCAATCTAGTTGGTCTTATCTTCAAAACGGAGCACAAACTTCAGCGGAAATTACCACATATGCAATTGTAAGTCCTATCTGCGTGCGTGAAGAGGCGCTGCAGAGCAGCGGGCGGCTGAGCTGTGTCAAGCAAAACAGAAACGTGTGCTGTCCAAAAGTCTTCTTGTGAGAATTTAGCCGCAGGTACCTGAGAGCAGCAACGGACGCTGCCCCTGTTGTCTCCGAACAAGAGGGATGCTAATGGAGGAGGGAGAGGATACAGGCGTTACCGCTGCAACACAGAGAGACGGAGGAGAGAGAGTGTGTGTGAGGCGTTTCCATGGTAACCTGTCAGGGGTGTGTTTGGTCCCTGGAGACGGTGAGGAACAGAGGGGAGGAGAGAGATGAGAGGCTAGGAGAAAACTATCCCTCGTTAAGGGTGTGAGGGGGATGGGAAAGGAGATAATGGAGGAAGCGGGGAAGGTGGGATTGTCCCTTTTTTTCCCGTTGTGTGTGTGTTTGTCCTTTCTCCCTACCTCCCGGGTTTCTTTTTCCTTTCCTCTCTCCCTCTCCTCTGCTCGTTCGGAAGTAACTCGCAGAGCTCGACATGCTTGTGTTTGTCATATGGGAAGGTATCACGGTTATGATCAAGAGTGTGAAAACGTCCACGTGTTCGTACTCGCTCGAGGACATGAACACATTTTCCAGCAACTCTGCTTACACTTACTCCAATTTCACACCTCGTTGATGTATCTTTGCCCGGCGCACTAGGCCTGACTCCAATCTTAACCTCCACAGCTCAGCTAGGAAAGTTCAAGTCTCTGCATTTGTCTCCGCGCCTGATGACTCAACCAATGATTCGAACCAATGTCTGCACACAAACCAGCTGCTATGGTCACGTGAGCCAATAATGTTCAAAACAGGTGTTGCAGCAACAAGTGGGTCCTAAAGATCTTTATAGTGTTTTGGCAGCTTGTTAGACAATGAATGTGCAATAGGAAATAGATGAGGGTAAGAGTCTCCAGCTGAACTGCAGTCGGTCTTCAGATTAACATTCTTTGTTAGAAAGACATCAGCAGCTGAAGTGAACTTATTTTAACTTATTGTCCTCCACCATAATTATCCTGCAAGTCATCCAGTGTGTGCACAGCAGAACAAACGCAGCAGACAAAACCTCAGCGCTCTCGGCAAACGCAGGTGATCGAACCCCAGGAGTCGTGTTTGTGAAGCTTTCAAGCATTTTTGTCCCAAGTGGCAAAAAAATAACATCTTTTAAAGAATTTTCCTTCAGAAGATGAAGGAATGGCATCTGTGACAGTCAGATCTCAGCTCTAAGGGCAACCTGTAAAGGTGCAGCAGGGAGGGCTTTTATGTAACTGGGTGAGGTAAAGGAAAAAGTGGCTGCAACAAGTGGAGACAAGAGAAAAGTTCCACAAATGCTACGTTACAAAGCGCTTGGAATTGCAGGATTGAGACCACTTGTTAGCTGCGGTGTTAAAAGCTCTCTGAGAGGATCCTCAAAATAGTCTGGGTGCGCCTCAGGTTTCGGATACGAGGTGCTCTGGAACGGAAAAAAGGCGAAATGGCTAAAACACAGATCAAAAATAGCTTGGTACAAATCTGAATATTTGTTCAGGCCATTACTTGAATTCACAAAACGTAGCTGTTACGTAAAGGAGGCGGCTCATTGTCCAAATAAGAAGCAACCACGCAGCCGCACACAGGACACACACACCAGATCCCAAAGCAGCAGAAATAGGACCGTTGCCATGCGGCCGACGTAGCAGACAGCGCAGATCTGGCCGAAGCCAGACAGGACAGCGAGGATCTCTCCAGATGTAGGCCTGCCACACATTAGCCATGCAGTGGGTTACGAGGCGCTCGGTTGTCATTGGAGACGGGTTTTTAGTTTGACAGGGAAGACGAGGATGGTCTGTGGGGCCCTTTGCTGGAGTGTGATTAGCATTGCAGATGCAGGTTTCTGTAGGCGTCAGTTTCAACAAACTCAAGGTTCCCCTGTCTCCAGTGCATGATTAAAATGTAACAGTGGTGCGTGGGAAATTCACAAGAGCAGAATTATTCTCCAACACTCAAAGAGCCTATTTTCTGCTCAGGTATGTTGCGCCTCCCTCCTCCTGCTCTGCGCACGTTGTTTTTGCTGTTCCTGCCATGCAACCGGGCTCAACCCGCCGACCCACCTGGGCCTTTCAACGGCAGAGCCAAAACCCAAACGACCGCTGCCAACGACCGTGAAGGAGGAAGATGCTACGACTGATCAGATATAATCAGAACTAATAATCCACACACACAATTATAATCCTGGAACAGCAACATGTTACATCATAATAATAACAATAGGACTAACATTAAAGCAGGTTGTACTGTAGAACTCCCACAGACAGCCAGCGTACAGTAGTACTGACCAGTCATCAATCAAACCCTAACAAATTCATTACTTTAGACAACAGTGAGAGGCAGATCCTTAATAAAAACATGTAGTACAGTGGGCATTTATCAGAAAATCAATAGTGTGTTGTGTCAGCCTACACACACGCTGGACGCACAGCTGAACTTCGAATCCAGATCAGCCGGAGCCGGTTGACGCTAATAGAGGAGGAGCTGCATCAGCTGTGAGATCGGGTGTATTGTTACCACTTGTGCCTCTTTCATCCATTTGTTCAGGGCATCGTCCACAGACGTCCACCACGCTGAGCCTCTGCCGTCACGCACTGCATTAATACCTAATGAGGTTATTTGTTGGCTTATTGTAAGCGTAGAGGAAGCTGCTCATGAGCGTCTGTCGCTGCTGCCGTTATATATGAAGACGTTTAACTCGGCAAACGTCCTTCACGCTGAGAAGTAAGAGCTCCACGCAGCCCGGGCCTCTGGAGCTAAACGGCTTTCAGCACAACGAGCTTCCCGGGCGTGTGGACTTCTCCTCCCACACGCAGAGGGAGGCTGACATTAGTTGTTCCTCAGAAACCGATTTCTAGATTGTTTTAAAAGCACATTCATTGAAAAAGGACCTGGCTGGCCTTTCTGTAAAGTGATACGTCCAGGATTCTTTCCGTCTTCCTGACACGCTGCTGGCTAACGAGGAGTTTCATCACGCAGTTCGTATCTCCTGAGAGGCTAATAACCTGAAAATCATTTTAGGACACCTTCTCTCTACGTCCTCGCCTGGTGCTGTGGACCACGGTTTCATCCATTTTCACTTTGTCTGCTGTGTATTGCTGCAGATAATATTTAACTGTGTAGCGTAGCTGCTGGTGGCAGGAGGCAGCGAAACCTAGTCATTTAGTATAAAGAACTAACTTTACTTTATATACATTTTAGCAGAAACAACTTCAAGTGTCCTTGTAACATAAGTACATAAAAAGTCATTTTCTCATCAGCCCAAGGGCGAAAAGTTTGCAAAAAAACGGTTCTTCACAAACAATATACACACATATATGTATATACACACTCATATATACAATGAAAGAGAGGCTAGGAAATGAATAACACATAACATCAGATGACCTGCTGACCCTCAGCGTCGTCGCTTTCATGTCTCTGCAGCTCCTGCTTCTGCCGGCTCCTGGCCCATATTAACTCCCCCAACATCTCTCCTTCTGCCTCCGCGTAAGCTACAGCAAATTTACGTTAGTCACACACTCAGTGAAAATGATAGAAATGCATGAGAGGGAAACAGATAACACACAGAGCAGGTGGTAGAAATGAAAGCCCCAGGGGTTTATGAAAGTAAAATAAAAGGCAGCAGAAATGAGCAGGGAAAGGTTATAAAGACCGCGGTGAATTGGATAACAGGGCAGAAATGATGCCAAAAGTCAACAGGGAGGCAGTTTGGAATGTCATTTAAAGTGCACAAACCGTACAAAGTAAAATAAAGTCAACCTGATACGGAAAATAAAAGCCAGCGCAGTGGTGCGTGAGTGGGACTGTGATGGGATGCTCTGACTTAAAAGCATGAAGGAAAGACAAATTAGATGTGTCCTCGGTTCGGTTTCAGTCTAAACTCAGCATCGTCTGAGCCTGCAGGGCCGGTTGATTGGTTTTACGTCCATGTCACTCTCTGATACGTTTGCTGCAGCAATAAAGATAAATCACAAATTACCAGCTACTGTGTATACATAGTAAAACGTTTCATTACCTTGTGAACTAAGGGTAAGGCGACATCTACAGTTATCATGCTGCATAAAAGTTTTACTGCTAGCTCAATAAAACCTGGTGTAAAGCTTTGCTTCGCGCGTTAGGCCTGGTGGCCCAGGCAGCGAGTAATAGATGGCACCAGGTGATAGGCTAACACAAATCAAACTGATTTCCTGACATCACAGGCCCAGTAATAAAAAGAAGAGCTGATTACCTGTCGAGGAAGACTGCCTGCTGTTGTATATTACAAAATAAATGTTATCCTAGTTTAAAATGGTCAATATGGCTTTATTCACCTGGGCGACAGGATGTGGGATGGCTTTGCTCAGTAACAGCAGACACGACGGCCGTGATACAGGCAGGTAGGGATCACAGCAGCGCTTCCAGCGAACACCCGCCATGCTGCGGTAACAAACACTCACCCCCTCATCATCACCAAGCCCTTCAAAGCGCACAAAGGCCATCAAAGTGACGGAGCCTGCGTGTTCCTGCGTGTGGAGCCCGTGGCCTCTCAGCCGTCCTGCTGCGGACACGCCGGCGCTTCGCCTGATCCTCTGCGCGCTCCTGGCCGTGGGGCCAGGCAGCTGGTGGGCGGCCTAAGCCCAGCTTCAGTGGCTTTTCAGGATGACGGCGGCGGCGCCACGTGCTCCGCAGTAGCTGCTGCCACACTGAGCCGTGGAAGCGTGTACAGCCTGCAGGACTGAGTGGCTTATTATAACGTTGTGCACCATTAGTACTACAACACTGCTACGGTTTGCACATTGTGTAAAATGACCAATGACACAGAACGTAATGATTTGCATTTTAATTAGTACAAAAACAGCCGCGTGTTGATTGCTCCACATCTTTCTGGGTGATGATTGGCCGACTGAATGTGCCCAGAGATAGAAGGGTTGGAATGTTTGGTCAGTCAAAATACACAGATGCGTGTTTATCCAGCCCACGTAGCTGAACCAAACTGATGGAGGCTGAATGGTAACGAACTGAGGAGCTGTTGAAGTCACGGTGTAATAACAGCTAACTGGTGCCTTTAATTTGGCTGATGCTGATGTGTTGACACTTATTAGTTTTAGGTTTTTACTAGTTCAGTCATTTGCTTCCCCTCTTCTATGTGCTTGAAATGTAATGTTCTATACACTATAGCCTTAAGTGCATAGCAGCTTCATTTCATCGATGCCGCCGCGCTTATCATACCATTAAAACACTGGCCGTGCGTTCACCACACGTGAAAGGACTCCGGGCTAGAAGCAGCGTGTTCTTAGCATCTGGCTCCTTGTGGTAATGAATGTGTGACCTGCTGGGGAGGTTGCATATAATTGTGGGCAGATTTCCAGTGACTTTGACCAGAGGAGCGTTATTACCTCTGGTTTATCTGCAAATAGTGGAAGTTGTAATAAATCCTAGTTAAGTGCTGTGTGGTTCTGTGACTCTGTTGTACTTAGGTTTGCACTGATGTGGGTTAGTTGCCTGAACAAATACATCAAGGATGCTGGAGACAGCCACAGATGACTGTTCACCAATAAATTTCACCTTCTCCGACTGAGCAGAAAACTTATTTACAGTGTAAGACAGGAAGGGAGGCGAGTGACAAAGCAGCAGCAGAAGCTAGTGCATTTAAATTCCATTCACCCTCACTGTGTGAAATCTGAGCAGCAGCCATCTGAAACCCTCAGCAAATAAACCCAGGAGATGGCTGTAAGGGTCTATAAAACTGCCACAGACGGAGAAAAACTAACACTGAACAATTCTTGTGTAACTGAAGCTTATTTAAAAATGACTCAAATTAATATATTTATTCTCAGACAAAATTTAACATCTGTAAATACCAACGTAATTTCAGAGAAAACAGGGAAATTCAGAGTTTTGCAAATGGTTTGTTGCAGCCTCGCGCTGATGAGACGGTGCCATACATAAACATGAGCTCAGTGCAAAGACTAATTCAGTCTTTAGTCTTGTTTACCAGAATAACGTTCCCTCTAAAGCTGTGAGGAAACAACAACAACGATAATAATAACGAAACATATTTTGCCTGCCTGTGGTCAAAAATATGCTACAGCACCTAAATGTCATTCACATATTGGACTGAGCCGCTGACAATAGGAATAAAGCATCTTGACTGCGTTGCATCCTAATCTGGCGAAGTGTGCGAGGGCTCATTCTAACTGTGTTTGTCAGCTGCTTTGGGGATTAATTAACATAGCAGCGTTGAGACGGATCCACAGCAGAACACGCCGTTATTTCAGCATCGTGCTCCCACCCAGAGCAACAAATAAGAGACGTGGACACTGTAAACAGCTTGTGTTACCCGCTAACCAACGCGTCCAACTGGCAGACGTGACTTTTATGGCAAAATGGTGAATTACTCACTACCTTTGTGTCGTCGTTGGCTTAGAGAAGAAGATACAAGCGCAACAGTGCAGTCACCTCTTCTTTTGTGATTCAACATTCATTTTCATTTAGTCTCCGCCTCTCGCAGAATTAACAGCTGTTCAATTGTTTGTTGTGTTGTTTGCGCACAGTAAGAAAATCGTACGTTTTCTTTTCCTTTGCCTGGTTTTCGTTTCTTTCGTGTTTTGTTGCTTCATCACATGGATCCGATGCATGTGTCATTTCCTGCTGACAGTTATTACAGTCCAGTTTTGAATATTATCGAAAAATGACTCATATACCCGTCAATGTCGAAATAAGTGAAACTTCACTTTTTCTAGCAGCCTCTGAAACAAGCAGCCGCTTCCTCTTCTGCTCTGTGGAGGCCGTTTGTTTAGTCTGTCACGCTGGGACTATTTGACTTTAGACAGAACTTCACGGAGAATGTCCCCGGGTCAGAGGACTTCAAATGTTCAGTGTACAAGACCACGTTAATCTGATGTTAAGTGCATTAAGGGATGTCTCTACTTGACCTTGTTCCTTATTCCTTCCTTACTAAACGTCTAAACGTACTCTGTTCCTTTGTTCCGTGTTGTTAAACGCGATCGGACTGTAACACATGTCATACCTTCCTACTGCAGAGCTCCCACCACCAGACATATAACAGAACAGTATTGTCCATGCAAAACAATCAAGCAACTTGTTTCTGATTGCTTTCTGAAGAGCAAAACTCTGATTTCTGTGAGCAACAAAGTGCTCAGACTGTTTTCAGCCATTTAGCACTTTTAATGGATCATTAAAGGCGAGAGAACTAACAGGGTGCACTCAGGTTGCCAAGATGCGCTGAGTGCACTCGGCGTTTCCGCTTGGACGAGACCTCAATCACTGATAATTTGTGAAGCCTCTTATCTCACCAAACCCAGTCCAGCTCCATGTGTTATTGACACACTGTTCACCACAATACGTTCTCTGGCTTTCCCCAAAATTCTGCATCTTTGCCACAAATCAAATGAGCTTGAACGATATGAACAGGACACTCGTGAGATCTCAGAATCCAAGTAGATGCTTCAGCTGAAATTTATTTCCATGGATCGCTTATAAAATGATAAATTGCCGTTTTTAGTTTGTCCGTTGAGTTTTGTTCATAGCGTTTGCTAACAAGCCTGTCTTGGCATCCGAAGGCAGTAAAATTAGTCCAAAAGTCCGTGGCCCAGTTTCTTGAAAAGGTTTTGTGAGGAAAGGACTCACCCAGTATTCCTCTGCACAGTACACAGGCCTGAGACAAGCTGTACAGTGATCTAAGTCTGGCCCAAGGAAAAAGAAAGGTTTGTAGAACCCAGAGCTTAGTGCTGTGCCTGGATGCTGAAGCAGCTGCTACTATTTACTCTGCTCCTCTCAATTTCATCGATGGATGTGTGCCACCAGTAGTTCTCCATTCTGCGGACGCAGGAGGCCCCTTTGTCCGTAGCATCCCCGTATTGATTTTGTTGGCATGTACTTGGTTTTCATGAATGGCACAATTTGTACGATTCGTAATGTTGGAACAGCTCAGCTGCTGCATGTGGAAGAATGAAAATGCCTGGCTTTGCCAAGGAAGGAGGAGAGCTAAAGGGATGGTCTCTAAACCACAGCAGCTTCCCCAGGAGATTTGCTTTTCAGGATACCATTGGTTCAGACGGCTCCATGGGAGAAACACTGTAAACGTCTAATCATTCTAGCGGCGCCACCCTTGCTTCGAGCGCGTCCCTACCAGGTCTGCAGAAGCCATTGTGCAGCAGGAATATTCCTTCTCACTTAGTCACAAGGCTTTCAAGTGAATATCAGGCCGTGCATGTTTTTGAATATTTATGCGTGCGTGCGAGTGAGTTAGCCTGGGATTTCAGCGCGTTTAGAGAACATTTAACTGGTCCTAATCTACCCCCGTTCCCAGCAGAGCCGCCAGTGTCTGCCTATGTTTGCAGGCAGCCAATTATGCAGCAGGTGTAAAAGACAGGTAATGTCCTGTCAAAGCAGCCAGAAAGCTCCCTGGCCCTCGCTCGCTCTCTCGCTCTCTCTCTCTCACGCACACACACACACACACACACGCAAACTAATTTGGTGCTGGTGCACTAAGTCTGTGCATCTGCATTCCAGCGTAAACAAATCACAGGGGAATTTTACTGCCTCTATCTTAGTCACAGGCAGCTTCAGGCTTCTGTCACAATTATTGTTAGAAACTTACAAACAGTATTATAGATTCATGTTTTAAACGAATCTGATAGATTATTTAAAATTAAATAAATGATCATCAGTAAATCAGTAAATCTTGAGAATTAGCTGCCGTAGTCAGTTTTCAGTATTGTGCATTGAACAGCCCGTAGTAGATTAATAATAAGAACAATTAGGACGACTGTGAGCATATATGAAGAACATGACACGGGACAAGACACTCTTCATCCAAAACCCAGACACACCACGACCACATCTGGAGACGGAAATGAGGAAGGATGAGGAAAGAAGAGCAGGGCGACCTGAACGCGGCCAGACAAGTGAGATGCTGGAGCTCCCGGAGGACAACGTATCTTCACATCCACAACATCTGGAAAGGTGAACGCAACAGCCAGAGAGGGAGGGAGAGAGAGAGAGAGAGGTGGCCCAAAACGAAAGGACGGGGACGAGAGTTAGAGAGGCACAAAGCTGGGATGCTAATATGCTCGAGGGAACAAACAGAGAGTTACACAAATGTGGCGCTATTCGTGAGGTAATGTCGTCGGCAGGACAACACGGGCTATAGAATGGAAGGTCTGATGGCAGAGACAAACCCACTGGAGGGAGAAAGGTAACAGGTACAAAGCCCGAAGCGACAAAAGAATAGTGCACTAACTGAAAGTCAAGCCGTAAAGATGGGTCATAAGTCTGGATTTAAAGGCTTCGGCTGAGAGACGCTGTACGGTGTCAGTGGGGAGGTAATTCCAGAGCAAAGTGGCCTGGTAGGAAAAGGCCCTGCAGCCACATGACTTCCTCTGAACTCTGAGGGCAGACAGGACGACATGACGGAGTGGAAAGTCGAAGGAGATCACAGAGCCGCGAAGGGAAACGTCCGTTTAGCTGACGTCGAGCTTTTCCCAGATAATTCAGCCATTTGACGAGGATCGTGTGTCCTGTTATGAGCCTGTATATTCTGGCCTGGAAGTGAAACATGACAGAAGCCGAAAATTTGGATACAGTGTGAAGAATAGAGCATTTTGTCAACGCCTGACAACCTGTAGCTTGCAATGCACGTGTGAGTATATGTAACGATCCGCCAGCTGACCAGCGCTTCTCCATTTACAACGACTGGTGGCTGTGTATGCATGTGAGGCTGAGAAAGGGGCCCAGTCAACCAGCGGCGGAGCCTTTAGGTTTGGCTACAAGCCACAGGCTACAGGCTACAGGTACCTTCTTGTTGTTTGCTCCATTCTCTTCTTCATACGTCTTCTCTTTATAAATAAGCTGTTAAGAACAATAAGAGCACCGTTAGCGTAGATGTCCATGTTGTCATACTGGGAGGACAGTGCAGGCTTCATCCTTCCTGAGCCCAGGTTCCAGGCAGAATTATCCTTCTCCTGCTGAGCTTCCAAATTGGGGATTTGGCAGAAATCTGAAACTGAATGTGGCAGATTGAATCATTTTTATTTTGTGTTAATAAATAAATAGTCTTAAACTGATTTTAAGTGATATTGTTCAGTAGTTTTGCTGTAGCTGGTTCACTCATCCAGCAGCGTATCAGGCCACCTGACGGCCTGTCTGTCGATTGACCTCCACTAAATGTCGGTTATACCCGCGTCGTTCCGGCCGAGTCTGGCGCAAGAGTCTGTCACAAAGGGCTGATGAAAATGATTCTCTTCTTTTCTCTCCAATGTCACCTTGGCTGTCACACTGACTTGAATTCGTTTGGAGCTGGAACTCTGGGGAGTGACAGAGGAGATTGTTAATCCGTCAGAATGATTTGGTGACAGGCGGAAGTGCTAATCCCCGCATGTTATTCAGTGCCAGTGAGGACCAGCTAATCCCTCGCTGAGGGCCTGATGTAAAAGAGATGATGCTAACTACAGAGCTCTCGAGGAAAAGTTCACGCTTCCAGTTAACACGGCCAGTATTTACTGCTGTGCTGCATATGTTGTTGTCGGTGTCTTATGACGCTCGCATCAGGTTTGAGAAGGCATTAAGCGTAATTAATATTTGTTATGAGAACATTACATGATACGTCGTATTTATCAAATATTGAATGTAAGTGATGATGTAGCATATTTCTCTGCCTAAATTCAAATTGATTTGAAGCTGTTGAGACCATGTTGTGGCTTTGGCACAAAACGTCCACATGAGTTCAAACATCTGTCTGAAAAGCTGCTCTAAGGATCAGGATTTCATCAAATTCTTATTAATAACTGCCAACAGGAAAAGATTACTTCCTCGAAATGTGGAGCTGAATACAAAGAACATATCAGGTCCCCATGCTGACATGGTTTGTAAGTGAAGGAGACTTTCCAGGGAATGAGAGCAGTGTAAAACAAAAGCAGGAAATGAGGGTTATATAGGAATATAATAACCAAACTGTTATGAAATGACTGGTTATTAAAGCTAATCATTATTAACAATTACAGAGCTGTCCCAAGAGTTTTCAGTTGAAATAATGAGTTTATGAGGAAACTCAAAGACCCATAGGTCGAGTGCAGAAAGTAGAAAGACGATGTCCCCACACACCGCGTTTGAGTCTGCAAATGAACTTAAAAAAGCCTTTCAGATGTTAGTTAAGGACCTAATGATGTAACTACACATTGTTAACTCTGGGCTTTTCATTCAAAGCCATTAATTATCCTTTTGGAGTGAATACGTCTGAATCTACCGTGACTGAGTCAAAGAGAAGAAACAAAACAGGCCTAAAAGTATCGGTGGCTCTGGTGCACTTGGTTTTTAAATCCTCAGGCCGAGCGAGCAACCACCGAGTCGTTCTCTCACCACACGTCTTCCTGATGTATATACATAATTCTGTACATATACAAACATGGTGCTATTCACCATTTGCAGTGCAAACAGGCAGAGATTGAACGTGTACTCATCAGCTTAATTCAGCCTACAGACCAAAAACAGCTGCGGCAGAATGAGTCGGTCCAGTGACATTACATCTGCTGAAGCTAATCACTATGTGATGTCCCATTGCCTTCATCTTCACAAACACGAAGATGACGTATGACAATAAACATTTAAAGGACGTCTGTGCAAAGGATCGTGTCCTACCCAGGCTCCTGTTGTAACCTTCCATAATTAATCAAAACCAAAACGAGCTGGAGCTTTGTGTACTTTATGCTAAGCTTGGTTTAGTGAGCAGGCAGACGTAAGGCTGGTGTCAATATCCTCAAGTTTGTCCAGTATATTTGGAAAAAGGCATTTTTCTACTTCAGTGCTTGTATTAAATCACAGCCCAAAGAGAAGATTCAGTCATTTGTTTCACTTTTTAAAGTCGATTAAACACCTTATTCCTAAGGTGCCGCGCTGTTTTCAAATGAGAGCACTTCCCATTGTTCTCATTTCCTGTGAAATCTCAAGAAGCATCTCTTGAATCTTAAAATGAAGGACGGACGCTAATCAATACTTGGGATCGATGGGCACCATATAATTGCAACAGGCCCCTCACTAGGACAGTACAAATGCCTCCCCTGAGCTCCGTGGCGAACATAAAAATGTTGCCACAACAAGAGGCCGTTTACCACGAGCAGGCTCCTTTTCCCATTTTATTTTTAGAGACAAGGAACAGATGTAAGTTGACACTTGACCTTTTCAAGTTACGTGGTTTGGTATCTTCTGAAATTGAATGTGAAACGTTTGAAGGGATCCACTGCAGTTTCTTCACCTTTGGAAATTGCACATCACGCTGCCCCGTGCGTCATTTCAGCCGAGTTCAACCCTGTGTGGACTCTTCCTCGGCTGCCGCTGTGGGTGGCGCCCTCAGAACGGCTCAATAATGCAGCTTGAAAACATGTTGCATTGAATTTGAATTCATAAAACAGCTTCATGTGAACAGGTGCAGCAGAAATCTGGTGTAATATGATAAGACCAATCTCATTTTGGTGAATAGGAAAGGTGGCCTAGAAATCAGTGGTGGTACACATATACCATGAAAAATGGATGAGTTCCACCTCCCGAGACTAAAATTAGACAGAAAGCTAATATGTTGAGTGTCCTTCAAGCAACACTGATTTATAAGCAACAGCAACAGACAGAAGGTGAGAAAATTCTGCGGGTCTACAAAACACTTGTACGTAAGGAAACGCGCTTCCAGACGACACACCGTGAAATCTGATTATTCCTTTTGCTGGAAACCTGAGCAACCATTGAAATGAAGCAACGGCTTCTTCTCAAGTAATCATTTCTCCCAACATCATTACTCAGTGACTGTCCTTCAGTGACAGCAGGGCTGATGCAGAATGTGAAGCGGCATAAAGCATAAATGTACAATGAAGTATGAATATTGATATGCAACTTTATTACTGGTAGCTTTAGGTTTGAAGCCTGCATGTTAATGTGCAGGGGGACAAACGCTCCACACACATGTTTCACGCTCCTCCTGGCTCATTGTAAATTCAGATGTGCTGGGTCTGCTTTGCATAAATGTTTGTTATGGCGTTTTATAAAAAGGAAGATAACGCTCACTTATTTGGTCACTGGTGGAGAGAGAGCAAAGTCACTACTGAGACACTGACACATCATAATGTACCACCGGCTGCTGCATCAGTGATGGATTATTTTACCTTAATTAACAGCCACTGCCAGCGGAAGGCACACGTTCCTCCTTTTCCTTCTTTCTATAATTTAGTACGTTTTATCCTGAAGCTTCAGTACATTTCTTTTTAAAATACTTTCCTGGAATCCTTCCTTATAATACATCACGGAGAGGCGCTGTGCAGTGTTGAGTAAGGCCGGACCGTCTCGCAGCATCTAGAGCGGCACATCTAGACTAACCCAGCAGTCACACTCTACGTCTTTAGATGCCGACGTACAACGAGACACATGATGGAAGGCGGGACACGAGGCCGTTGGCTCAACAAGGCACCGCATCGGAGGAACCGCGGCCAGTGGTGCAGAAAGGAGCTGTTTAATTGGGTTTCAGTGCACAGACACTAATTAGCCACGAAGAGCACGTTCAACTTCAGATCCCAACAGCATCCTAAACTCCCGGCTGGCATTTTGCTCTCTGCAGGGTGGTCAGTGGGTGTGCAGACGGCTGCCATTCCCAGAATGCACCCGGCGCGTTAGTCTTTGCTGTGAACTCACAGTTAATTGTCATCTGAAAGTATGATGGATTCATTTCTTGGTGCTTTTACATAATCCACATTTTACAGCAGCTGTTTCTTTTGGATTCATTGGTTGAGTTCTGCTCAAGCCACCAGACTGGGATTCATTGTTTTGCAACAAAATCCTTTGTCCAATTAATTCCAGCATAAAACCTTAAACACAGTCTATACACGTGTGTCTGAGAATGAATACACGCAGCCAGACGCAAAACAACAAGGCCGTACAGTGTGTGCTCACGATAACTACATACATGTGAACAGCCAAGCAGCTAGCTGGGAAATAATTGGAGTCATGTAAATGAATTCAAAGCTTCACGAGGCTGCAGGAAGAGAAGACGCGTGGTAGCAGTCATTACACCCCGTAACCAGAAAAACGACCATTCTGCACCACGTGGCTAATAAAAGTTTGAGTCAGTAACAGTGAATGTTAACAAATCTTGTGGCCGTCTGTACTATAACCTCCACCGGTGCAGACCCTCACTGTTTGCTGCGTCACAGACGAGATGATTACAGGTTACAATCTACACGTGCACAGTCGCTTGAGTACTACGGAGATTCCCTGTCTGCAGCCTTATGCTTAAAAGCTCATCAGAAACCACAACACGGACTTTCCACATTCCGTCTTGTATTTCTGCTTTATCTTAAACTCTCTTATTTCCTCCTCCTCTCACTCTCACAGTGACTCATGCATCACCCTACAGCTCCTTTTCGGTTGTCAGATTTTCTACACTTTCGCTGTGACTCTAATCCAATTCAGAACCAAATCCCAAAACGCTCAACCCTGTAGGCTGCCCTTCTCAGTGACCCCCCTCGCCATTAACATTTACCCAGAATTCAGCGGGATCTGGTATGTTTTCTATCTTGCCCAGGACAAGGTTGGCTTCAAGTGTTTCTAAAAATAAGGCCAAGCTTGAAGGAAGTGAAGAGATGGCCAGTGCAGGACTGGATGTGGCACCTTTATAGACATAGCTCTAAGTCACATGTCAGTCATGCAATGCATACCGTCAAGCATTCATCATCTATTATTATTGCTTGTGTCATGTTATTCAAATATATAATTATGAAAAAGTTCCAAAACTCACAGCTCAAGCAGAAATAACGGTTGAGCCTCAAAACGTATATAAGCAAATATCTCTAGTCCAACAAATTTGTCTTTTAGAGAGCTGGGGTGGCCTTAACTTCCCTTTTTCATGTGAAATTGTTTTAATTTGCTATGAAATGAGTCAGTAACAAGCAGGTGCCTGCACCACCTGTTATTGCCAGCAAGTCAAAAACAGCTTGAAAGAAGCTCACATTAAAACAGCGACATGTTAATTAGCTGCTAGTTCTGATCCGGTGTTACTCAGCCACAGAAGCCACTAGTTCAGCCACCACCTTCATTTAATCCAACCAGTAAGGAGGAAGAGCTTTAATGAGTTTAGGGATCAGTCGCCTGTGGTTGTAGGTTTGTCTTGGACGTTTGTATTCTTTGAATCCAAATTCTGACGCTTAAATAGATTTTTACAGCCTTCGTCAGCTACGCATTCAGTCATTCTGTGGCGGAAGAAACACGACAAAGGCAAATAACTAAAAAAGCCAAAGAAAGGCAGCGGTTAGAGGACGGCAGGCGCCATATGCTGAAACGGATCAGGACATCAAACAGACTGCTGGTCTTCAGCGGAATCAAAGCTACGTCACTTTCAAGGTTATGCACTTGTACAAGTGCTGAAATAGGATTTTAATCCAAGGACATGATTCACTGTCATCGAGGAATCGTCCTTATTTTGTGAAAGCTGCATCTGAACAGAAATGCAGAAACTCAGACGTATGAATGGCTCAGAAATGAGATCTTCACAATTGCCTGATTTTCACTGTAAGCGAGCAGTAGCATAGCAATCGTGACGTGAGCTTAAATAACTTACGAGGCTGTAGCGTTTTCTCACAGACTGTACGCTGCCTGACACGACGCTCCGTCGGATCACTACACCAGCAGCAGCCAACTGGACTGTAATTATTAAACACGGGCTGACGGGTTAAGGCAGACTGATAAATACACAAAGACAGAAGCCGGCTTGTGGATGGATAATAGGGGAGACAGACAGATAGTTACCAGAGCACCAGATGGATGGGCAACAAGACAGGTAGACAAATAGCGAGACGATCAGAATGACAGCTTGGAAACACCTTAAACTAGGCTCCGCTATACCCACCAAACGGAATTGCTGGGATTGTATTCAATTTGCGTGCTCTCTGAATGTGAAAGCTAGAGGAATATGAAAAAACACCTTTCTTATTCTACTTCTTCCTTTTTCATTAACGTGATTGGCAGACTACATGGAGCGGATGGGAGTAAGGGTTTGTAGTTGCTGTGGCAACGGCCTGCTCTTTGTTAAAGGCTACATTCCTGGCATCTGATGTGTCTGCGCCGTGATCGATAAAAAGCCAGTCTGCAGGGACTGATGAACGGACTGGGGCTTGTGCCAGGCCAGGCAGGACTGGGTAGAGAAGAGGAGTTAGGAGGAAAATGTGTGAACAGGAGGACGGAGAGATTAAACAGCGATAGAGAGGAGAGAGGGAAGAGGAGGGAGATGGAGATGCGCGTAGTGAGGCTGCTGCCGCTGCGGAGCCGGGCGGAGGGGTGAGTGCCGTGGGAAAGAGGAAGAGCGAGTGCTCTGCAGCGTCTTCTGCCTTATCTCGGCTATTTTCTGAATGTCACTCACTTCACTATCAAAGTACGGTATGTGTCTGTCTGTGTGCTCATTCATTTGCTTACCTTGGCGGGATTTTGCTTTGCAGTGGATGACAGAGCTCTGCAAGCAGTCAAAAGGCTTTGTAAGGGTGCTTTTAATATTTACATCAGCTTTCTTTTCTTTTATGATAGCGCATTTAAATGTCTGTCGCTCACAGATGTGTTTTACATTCTGCACACCTAATTGGCAAAGATAGCCACGAGCAGAATGCAGATACTACTGGTAATGAGGCAATTATGGCCAGTCTCTCTGTCTACATAGCCATCTGTCAATTCAACAACCTGTGGCTGCTGGGAGGTTTTTTTATTCTGTCAAGGTCTGCGTGTTTCTGAGCTGGAGAACTCTGAGAGAAGGCAGCGGGTTACAGGCAAACTCTGCATCTGTCCTCTCATTAACCTGGGTTTATGTCTTTTCCTCACTTTCTGTAAAACATCCCTATTTGGTGGTTTAGGAATTGGAGCCACGTTTTATTGAATGAATGAATGAACACAGCGTAAAACGTAAAGTTAATTAAATGTGAGAGAAATGACCAAAACACAAAAGTTTCCAGGTACCTCTGCTTAGTTGTTTTCATTTTCTTCGTGAGAAAAATGTTGCTGTAATAACATTTAACGCTGTTTATGAGATCAGACTGCAGAGTAACGTCCACACTAAAAACCCAACATAGCACTGAACTGATTCATTTTGAGAAGCTGAATAATCTCAGAAGAAAACACCGTAATACTAATATCTACAACGTAAAGAACCAGTCATTTGCAATAACAAGCAACAAATGGGAGCAGAAGAGCAATAAAGCATGAGGCAAACAGAAACCGTTGTGAGGATTATGTAAATGTATTCGGCTGTTATTTTTCACAGCTCCTGTGTTCGTTGCTTGCTTGTGTATATTAATTATCAAATATTAAAAATACGCGTTCTCTATATAAGGAACATATGCTGAAGCATAACGTCTCAGTGGTAAATATAGAAAGTTAACGTGTTCGGTGTAAAGGAAGACTCGGTGAGATGAGTCAGTACAGTACGGTGATTACTCACTAGGAGCCAGGTTACGCGTGGAAACGCTGCCAGTTCATTTTCAGTTCATTTGATCATTTGCTGCACCATCGTCTCACGCGCTGTAATCTGTGACCAAAATCAACACACGCACACACAAAGGAGTCCAACGGGCGCTTAGCCTCGGCGCACTAACTGTAACGAGGGTGTCGTCTCGGAGCCTCGTAAAGCATCTCCAGTCAGCCTGCAACCTTTTGTGCTAACACAGTGATGAGAGTTCACTTTTCTGGCTGAGTTTCTAATTCCATTTCATCCACCTTACCGGGAGAAGGGACAGACCATTAAGAGGAACAAGACTTGGCCGTTCACGCAGACATAAACTATAAAAGGTTGGAACTGTAGGAAGGTGTCAGTGAAGGCGACCTGAGCTGAGCTGAGCTGATTTTTTGTCATTAACGTTATTTCTTTTTCATGGACCGTGTCTTGCAGGGTGTGTCCGTGATGGTGCTCTGCATAAACAAGAAGCTATGCCATGACAGAGGGCAACGTGGGTAAAAGAGACATGCGACACCCAGCGCAGCACAGCTGCCACCTCTTCCTGGGTGGGGCCTTGCTGCTCCTCCTGGCCAGCTCAGCTCAGTGCTGCCCCGCCCGCTGCGAGTGCTCTGCCCAAAGCAAGTCGGTCAGCTGCCATCGCAAGCGCCTGCCCACGATCCCCGAAGGGATCCCTATCGAGACGCGCGTCCTGGACCTCAGTAAGAACAAGCTACGCATCATCACACCAGACAACTTCTCTTCGTTCCAGCAGCTGGAGGACCTGGACCTCAGTGACAACCTCATTAGTGCGGTGGAGCCCGGTTCATTTCGTTCCCAGCTTGCGCTCCGGTCGCTCAACTTCTGCAGTAACTTGCTTCAGCTGGTTCCTGCTGGTGTGCTGTCGGGCCTGACCAACCTCACCCGCCTTGACCTCAGCCACAATCGACTTGTGGTTCTTCTGGACCACGCCTTTCAGGATTTGCGCAAGTTGGCGTCTCTGGAGGTGGGTGATAATGAGCTGGTTTTCATCTCTCAACGGGCCTTCACGGGATTACTTGGACTCCAGAGTCTGACCCTGGAGCGCTCCAATCTGACCGTGGTCCCTACCGATGCTCTGGCACATCTGCACAGTCTGGTGGAACTGCGCATGCGTTACCTGAGCATTAGTTTTCTAAAGCCTTACTCCTTTAAGAGGGTGTCTCGTCTGCGTCGACTGGAAATCGATTCCTGGCCCTTTCTGGACACACTGCCTCCCCTCTCGCTGCATGGCCTCAACCTCACCACCTTGTTCATAACTAACACTAACCTGTCTGCCTTCCCTGGTGCAGCACTGCGCAACGTGCCCTACCTCACACATCTCAACTTGTCCTACTGCCGCATCCAGTACATCCATCAGGGAGATCTGGGCCAACTCCCACACTTGCTGGAGCTCCACCTCCAAGGAGCTCAGCTGGTGTCTATCGAGCCTTTTGCTTTTGTGGGCCTCAAGTCTTTGCAACTACTGGATGTGTCACAGAACCGCTTGGACTCGCTGGAAAGAGGGGTTTTTGCAGCGCCAGGCAACCTCCAGAGGCTTTGTATGGGTGGAAACCCATTAGTCTGCGACTGCAGATTGCTTTGGCTGCTCAACAGCCACAAGCCCCCTGCTCTGCAGATTCTGGACGCCCAGCCTGAATGCAGTGCCCCCGAGCACCTCCTAGGGAGAACTCTCCGGGACCTCAAGGAGCCTTTGGTCTCCAGGTACATGACCTGCACTAGGCCACGGATAGGACCCAACACGACGCAGCTGCTGATGGTTGACGAGGGTCAGCTGGTCCGCCTTAGCTGCAAGGCCGAAGGAGCGCCGCGGCCCTCTGTGGTCTGGATTACACCTCACAGACGCTATATCACATCCAAGAGCAATGGTAGAGTGGAGGTCCAACCAGATGGTACCCTGGAGATCAAAACAGCCGAGCTGCACGACAGCGGGGTGTACTTATGCATCGCTAGTAACCCGGCTGGCAACGCTAGCCTGTCCGCCTCTTTAGCTGTGAAGAGCCTGGGCGCTGGGGACAGATTTCACAATAGCAGCAGGAGCTCAAACTATCTGACAGACTCTAACAGCACATCGGGGAACGGGACAGTGCTGTACAACATGACCGTCCCTATAGATATCAAGACTATCATTATATCCACGGCCATGGGCTGCCTGTCCTTCCTGGGCGTGGTCGTCTTCTGCTTCTTGCTTCTGTTTGCGTGGAGTCGAGGGAAAGGACGCCATAAGAGCAACTTTGACATCGAGTACGTCCCCCGCAAATCCAACGGGGCGTCATCGGATGTGACAGAAACGAGCGGCCCGCGACGGGTCAACATGAAAATGATTTAAAACAGCGTGAACTGACGACAGTTCAACACCGTGCACACATATCAGCCGACAAAAGTGTTTTTCTATGACCCAGTGGATTTGTGACAAACGAAAGTGATGTACTATTATAGTGGATGTTGATATGACGGTGATCTAGTGATAAAGTGGACATGTGAATATAAAAGTGATATATGAAACCGTGGACGTGTTTATATGACATAATGTTCTCATACAGTACATTGAATATAATACTATAACCAACATATCAATATGGGAGTGATATCGTGCTGCACTAGGCATGTGTTTCAGTGGTGATGTGACGAGTAACGATGTTGTCGACTCACCGTGACATCCAGGTGAAGGAGGGAGCCGCTGGGAGTGACGGGGGACATCTTCGCATGGCAGTAGCGCCATCATCGCTGCAACACGTCAGGACTAAACTGTCTAACGGTCATTTTAGCTGCAGTGTGAGAGACGTGCGTTGCGTTCATGTGTGCGTGTGTGTGTGTGTGCTGACGGGTGTGCGTGCATCAGTGTGCGCATGTTGCATTCGTGTGTTTTCTTTGTGCATGTGCACGCATTGCCTTTCTTGTTGGACGGAGCAATTAAAATGAACGATGGGGCCCAAAGCATTCGTTCCCGGGCCTTTGTTCTTGTTTAGTATTGTCACTGTTGCGTGAAAAAAGAGGACTATCTGTGTTTGTATGCAAAATCACAATTATTGTATTCAAGAGAAATGCTGCAAACATTTTGAGAGAGATCATCGTCCCCCGAAGGAGAAGTTAAACACTCACAGCCGTTCGATGTGAAGCCCGAGCTTTGTCTTTTCCACAGAGCTCACCTTCCAGCGCCGCTGCACACTTGTGTTGAGAAATAGCAGTGGTCAGTGGTGTTATTACTGTGGCTTCCAGCTATAGAAACGCCATGTTAAACCTGCTTTATCACATAATAAATCACCGGCAGATTTTCCTGCCAGACAAATCCCTCGATATGATATAAAAAAGTCGGTTAGCAGACACCGCGGTCAGGATTTACTGGCCGGTGCCCTCTTTGGGACAAGACAGAGTTGAGCTTCACAGATTTATAGGTTGAATTCCCCCCCTTCTCATATTTCTTTGAATGCACTACTTCAATCTAGCATGTCTGGATTCTTCCCTGGGGCACCAAGGGGTTCTTGGTATTTAATAGACGGCAATTTGAAAGTTGTAGTGGAAACTTGTAATGTTCAATTTATTTATTAATTTATTATTTTTCCTTGAAAATGTTTTAAATGTTTAGTAAAAAAAAAAACACAGTGAAACAATTAAGGGCAACTCTTTGTATCCCAGGGACGTGGGTGTAAACTTGTGTGATCCTGTTGTGATAAAATGTTTAAGGTTATATAATTGTTTTCATATGACAAATTTATGGGTATATTTTCCAATTGAAATAAATCTTAATCATACCCCTGTGATTGGAGTCCCCACAGTAACTGATGTCTTTGCTTCACGAAAGGTGAACGATCTAAATGCATGTTTATCATTGAACTCTATTATCTTCATATTCATATTTTAGCGTGTTCCACAGTCACAGAAACACTGTGATGCACACGTCATTCTGTCTGGGATGTCTCTAAACTAAAGCTAACTAAATAATTACCAACGAGTCTGTGTGTAGAAATCCACAGTGAGACTCTTACCTGGATTCAGCCTCGTATAAATGCTAATGTGGCGGCAGATTGAGTTGCTGCTCCTGTCTATTCATAACACCGTCTCCTAGAGGTCGCACACCCTGAAAGCCATTGGAAAACTGTGACTACGTGCAACTTTCTGCTCTTCACGCTGATCAGAAAACATCAAAACTGGGCCACGAGAGGGAATCAGAATTGGGACGCTTTGAGTAACCTAAATAACCTGTCAGCGAGAAAACCATGCTGCAGGACCTGATGCTTGCAGTGAAGGTGAATCCCTGCATGACCTGCCTCATATCATATCAATGGAGTTTCAGCAGGCGAGCATCTGTGAGATCTGTTTTCCTCCACGCCTCACCTGACAATCAGATAAAAGGAAACTGGAACCAGCCAGCTTCTCCTTCACACAGCATACGATGTTATCGTCCCGATAGTAGGAGGAATCTGAGGGAATATTCAGGCTGCTGCTGTGGATCACAGTGTCTTCAGCAGACTTTATTATTTTTGTTCCTCTTTAACAGAGATTACGCTCTTACTGTCTACATAACTCATACATAACAGGTCTTAAAAAACACGAGCTCGCACAAGCGGTTCACATCAGTTGAACGCCATCGTTTCATTCAGAGTGTAAAGGATTTCCCAGCTCAGGCATCTGCGCTGGCTTAGTTTCACGCCCGTAATTAAAAACATGACTTATTGCTGTAAATATACGATGCCAGCACTTTAAGTGAATAACAACACTTAAGGAGTGTTTGCAGCGATTGTGGCAGAGGCGTTCGTGCTCAGGGCCATGCACCCCTAAATAAATAATTTGACACATCATAAAGGATCGTCGTAAAGAATCAGCCAGAGCCCCGCCGCTGCATCAAAGAGCGGGAATCAAAGTGAATCAGAGTCTACGAGCTGAGAGCAGAGGAGCTTCATTACAGACGCGATGGAGATGTCCAAGGCTGGAGCAGCCTTCCTAATGTGGGCCTTTGGTCAGACTGAACAGCCGCTGAAATACGATCTGTCTGGGTTTAATTTTTCTTCCATAGCTTACTTGAATGTATTATTTTGTACTGACACGTTGTGCTACAGATTGAATACAAGCCAGCTTGAGAAATTAATGATCAGCCACCCTTGTGCTCCTGATATACCAGTTTTAGGTTTTAAAGCCCCTTTTAGACACTTTTGTTTGTTTTAGTTATTTTATTACAGATCTTTATTAATTTGTTTTGATCTGTGCCAGCGTTATATCAGTATCACACGAAACTGTCCCCTCGCTCTAATCAGGACTGAGGAATATTGGAATAAAAAGTTGTCGTGTTGTTTTCTTGCCACGTGTTTCCAGATCCAGGATGTTCCAGGATGAGTTCTTCTTTCATCCCATTTGAAATACTTTACAAAATGAGTAAAAGTTCATATTTAGTTGAGAATAGTCTCTTTCAACACGTTCCTCCAGATGTCGGTGAGAGCAATCAATAAAACTATTGGAGTTTGATGCAGTGGCTCTGTCCAGTGCCCCGCGGCTCGCTGACGATGTGCAGACAGCAATGAAAGGTCAGTCCCTAATCTCGCTGGCCTGACGAGGTGTCGGGTTCGTGCCACACAGGACCCGCAGAGAGGAGCAGTAAAAGGGAGCCTGATAGAATCCTGCTCAGACCACGCGTCTTATCACATTTGATCGAATCCGCAACAGGTTGACTTAGTTGGTTCATGAGCCAAACCAATCTCACACTCACTTCGCTGAGAGTTTTCCATGCCTTTTTGAAAACCATGTGACACACACACACACACATCAGATGTAAACGCACACTTAACGTAACGCTGTAAAAACGTAGCGAAGAAAACAGATGGAGCCCAAGATTTATAATTGTGTTTACAGCTAAAGCTGCAGCTTGGCATCTCTCGCAGAGCTGGATCTGACGACGCCACACATATAACTCGGCAGCAGAAGATAACAGACGGAAGCAAGTATCTGGTAATACCACAAGAAGATGAAGCTGTTCTCCAGGCTTTTATGTGACTCTTAAGAGAAGAGTAACACGATTGCTCATAAATACAGTGTCACATTTCTGCCGGTTCATTTTATTTCACCATACTATGACTGGGACCACAAACCTATCAACTATATAATACAGTATAATATACAACGCATCCTATTACTGTGTAAGTATGTTAGAGGTAAATCACATTCATCTTGCACCACAGGTGAGCAAACCTCTCAATCAGTGTTTATTACTGTTTGTGTTACTAGTGTTATACTGTTCATTAATCATCTCACTTACTAAATGTATCTAACTCATTCATTTACATGCTGTAAAATGAGCTTTGCAAACCTCTTCCAGAGCTTTAGTTTCTATTTCTATTTTTTTAATGAGGTCCTTTTTTATTTATTGCATTATGTTGCTAGTTGATAACTTACACTACCTCACTGCCAGTGATACAACTAAACTAATACATTTACTTCTCTAATAGACTGTTTATCTGTTCACCTGTAAATCTGCTAATGAGAGAAAAACATAGGCATGTTCATGCAAAGGCAGGTGGGTCATATTGGTGCATCTTTTTTATTTTCAGTGGAAATGAAATTGTGCAGGAAGCTGGAGAGCAGTCCACTCACCGCCAGCTCCCCGTTTAACCCCACATCGGTTAAAGTCGAGCACCACTCGTCTCATCTCTGTGGAACTGCCCCATTAAAACACAGCTTGTGGCAAGTGTCAGCGAGAGGTGCAGTGTGAAAGATGAGAGCAATAAGAGAAAAGAAGCCCATCGCGTTGCGTCAGTAGGCCACCCCCCGGGTGTTGCTTGAATTGATACGTCGTCCAAAGCTCTGGGGGTAGAAACGGTTCAGCGTGACGTCACTCTACTGACTTCTCGTCAGAGCTGTATTAGTCGGGGCTGGGAGCTTATAAAGAGCGCTACACGTGTATAAAACAGTCCGGCCGGATGCCTGTGGGCATGTAGGGTGATTTGTGCTGAGGCCGTGGAGAATCCAGTCGTGTTAGAGGTGTCCTCTGGGTTTCACTTGCAGCCTGTAGGCAGCTAAGTGTTCAAACCAGTGTCTACTCAGCAGCACGGCGACGCTTACGAAAGCCCACAGCCAGAACTTTATTTTGAAATATAAAGAGCGGAGAGAAACATGTCATTTACATATTGCCATCTTATCAATGCATGTTAATTACGCTTTTACCGCTGCGCTGCAGTCAGCCGACAACTGGAGGATGATTATTAATGATTAATTTGTGAGTTATGACTCCCCGACCCGTTTCGTCACGCAGATGCTAAATCACAGAGGAAGCAAAGCAAAGCTAGGTGCTGATTAATTCAAACATTAATTCTCTGTACAACAAGCCTCCCCGTCAGCTTTAAATAGGCCCATTGTTCAACTGAAATTCGCCCTCACAAGACACAGTCGTCTTTGTGCGACTTCGTCTGCTTGTCAGTGAGTCACCAATTAATTTGGTGCATTCTGGAGGGCGGGCCGGTGGCAGTTACTTTCACACCAATCGCACACAAGTCTGGTTAAACGCGCGGACGTGGCCTACATGCAGCCTGCGTGGCCTTTCCACCGAGCCCCCGCAGCAGACGAGACAGCAGAATCAATTTAGGAACAATTAAAACCCCTGGAAAGTGCAACAAACACCTTGGCCTAACCGCACGTATTCGCCCAGGAAGCCGCCTTCCTCCAGCACAGGTTGCATGTCAGCCAGCAGTGAAAATGATGAAGCGGACGTCATTGCCTTTAGTGGATGAAGAGGTCACAGCCACGCTTAGAGGGTCAGGAGAGCTAATTAGGCCGAATGAATGATGGGGACCTGAGGGGCTAATGCAATTACCAACAGAACCAAAGGCAAAGGCTGAGGAGGTAAACCCAAGAGGTAGCGGCTGATGAAAGTTTCATGTTTTTTAACTTGAGCCCTGAAATACCTCAAGTTAAAATCAAACACACGCAGCGCTGTTGGTGGGTAGAAGCTGCAGATAGCGGCGCGCTTGCCGAACAAACAGCCCTCGGCTCATTACCACACTGCACACACGCGCTGATAATCGCCTGGTGCATCAGGGTTCGTCGCAGGGCTGCAAACGCCTCCCTTCCGTCACAGAATTTGCGGACAATGTGACATTTATGGTGACTGTGTGAAAGGTTGACTGGCTGCCAAATTAAATGAGGCGCTAAAAAGCTGCGGTGAATATGAGTAACACAGATCAACAGATCACCTGCTCCTAAATATATACATCCCCGTCTCAGCAGGTGCTGCAAGATGAGTTAGACTGAGCCTGCAGACGGCAGAATGTCACATCAAGCACGTCTGGAGCGAGAAGCTGCCTGAATAATCATTATAGCCTGTTCAGCTTTTTCTCAAAAGGGGAGCAATAAGCAGAAGAAGTGCCGCTGCTGCATGTTTCATGTTGTGTGTTTGATTGTTTGATCCGGGATAAAAGACTCTTGGGAAACCCAGACGGCTGTCTCTGCTTGGCTTGCTTCCAAAAGCTGTCACTGGTTGGAAACGTCTGGGAGTCCCTTAATGTCTTGGCAGCGTATAGGAAGGATGTCTAGAGGAATTTAAATCTGCAGGAATAAGACTGGGCATGAAGGCACTAGGTACGAAGAGCAAAAGGGCGTAAGTGACGCCCTAAACACACAAACCAGCTGAAGTGCACTGTCCTGCAGATCACATTCAAACGACCAAAACTCAAATAAGTACAAAGCCAGTCCTGATGTCAACGTGCAATAAAACGCTTTACTTTTGCTTCCATGATTACTTTTAATATTCTTGCTTTCTGCAATATGCGTCCAAATGCAGCATCTGGACGAGTAGGAAAAGACAAAATGATTCAGTCAACCATGCTGCACATCTATGCACTGAAAACACGACCAGTGGAAACTGTAAACGGGGACCAGTGGGTGCATATAACAATATATGGCTAATGAGTAAAAACTGCAACTTAAAAAACATTGTGCTGAACTTTGAGTGAATTTTATGTGTAACTGCTCAGATCTGAGTAAGGAAGGAAGGAATCAGCATGAAGTGCACTGACAGGAGGACCTGGTAAAAAGGCTCAGAGGGAGTGAGGAAGCTTTGGTCTTGACCCAGGAAGGTGACAAAGCAACACCGAGAGCAGCAGGGTGTCAGTCAGCTGGTACGATTCAAGACTGATGTGGCGAGTTGTGTTGAGAAGCTGGAGGAGTGAGAAACTGTGGATCTGGGCCATTCAGCACCAAAGCAGGAGATGCAGGTAAGATGAATGTGCAGCTTCATTCATTGACAGCTTCAGACTTCTCTAAGAAGAGCATGTGCAAAGTCAGTTCGTGACATTATTAGGATGCAAATCCATGTCTTCAAGTGGGAGAAACATACATCTGACGACCATGATGCAGCAGTTATCACATTATGAACTCACTACAGTTATAATATGGATCATTCAATATATATATGTAGCAACTTATAGCAACCACAACAAGTTAATAAGCCCTGAAAGATTTTGAAAGACAAAAGTGAAATTTCAGTTCAGCAGGTGTGACGTGTTCTCGTGCCAGGGCAGAATAAAGACGTTTATGGCTTGTTCTCTAAAGCTTCCTGGCATCCTGCTCCTCTCCACTTAGGGTTTAGAGGAGCTGCCATTGATTGGTTTAAGTTGAAGACATTCCTGGTGCTGAGCCCAGACATCCTCATTAGAGCTTCAGGTGATTTGTATTGGTGCAATCCAAAGATTTTAGTCCTGGCAGAGGTTTTGGAAAACTGGAGAAAGGAGGATGCATTGAAGATACTGTAGCATGACCTGCAGAGCGGTTCTTCCTGCCTTCATCTGGTTACGTCGCGCCAGAGTGATGGGCACTGGTCACAGTATCCTTCCATAAACAAGTTGTCGTGGCTGAGCATTTAGCTACAGATGAGCCAAAAACCTTGTTGTGTTAGACAAACATGAGAACAGAGGGAGTTCGTGGATCTAAGGCCGAGAGAGAGGAACTGACCTTGGTGTCATCCTAACTCTTCAGGGCGCACATGGTGTTCATCACCCAACCTGCTTTTCATCATCTCAGGTAAGGTGCATCCATTTTTCTCTCTGGGTGACACAGAGAGACTAACGGCTGATTTATATTTAAGCAGATGGGAACATTGTCGTGCTCTCCTGTCTGTTACAAATGACTTGCAGCTGATCCAAACCTCTGCTGAACTCACCACAGCTGTCTTAACGTCCTTTAACGTCTTCTATTATGCTCCTCAGGCTGCGTGCAGGTAGGGGAGGTCAGGTCACAGCAGGCTTCCTGTCGTCGTGGTAACACCAAGATAGGTCGTGATGCTCTGACAATGGCTGTTGTGTTGATCCTGACTCAGATCTGTCCTTGGGCGCGGTGACTGTGCCATGTGGACTCCAAATCTAAATCTACTATGCAACGTTTACAAGTCAGTCCTTCTCTGATTGGTTGAACGGAGGAGCCTCGCTCCAACAGCCAGAACCTTTAGGAGGACACGTCTCTTACTGCTGGTTGAGACTCACTGTAGATTTATTAATCAGTAACATGTTGCTCAGTCCTTGAGCCTGTTTTTGATACATTCTAACTCGCCTTGACTTTGTTTAGCTGCATTGTCCGCGGTCCTGTTTCATGCTCATTATAATGACTGGCCGGTGGCGGCGGCCACCGTGCAGCTGCGCAGGAGAAAATGAGGCTCTTTGAAGTCCCTGCTTTTGAATGGAAACACAGATCAGCGTTGGTTCGCCTTGTTTCAAACCTGGAGTCTGCTTTGAAACCACACAAAGGCTTCAGGCTTATTACAGCCCAGTAGCCTGTCCGTGCGTTGCCCTTAAAAAATGAAGGAGTAATTGCAACTGGCACGATCAGCCTTTACTGAGCATGATCAAGACCCTGACAGATGTACGTGATCAGACATACATTATTGTTCTTCGGTTGTTCTTCTTGCCACTTTATTTGCAATGTGTATTCATGTCTGTGTTTTATATTGTTTAATTTTATCTCACCGTGCCCCGAAAACAGCATGTGCTCAGCATGTCTGGCTTAACCACTAATATATGCAGTGTTTTCAGATCGAACTCGAGGTATGTGGAAGAAAAGAGGTTATTTCACAAAGACAATGAAGTGGGGTGGCAGCATGAGGGAGGCTGGGAACCAAGGAAGCCTGGGAGGCTGCTCTGAGGCCAGTTTTGTCCCATTTCTCGTGGCCATGTAGATCAGTGGGGAAAGGGCTGATGTTAAACCGATTCTAATGGATGCTGGCAGTGGGCATTAGGCTGTCGGCCTGGGTGGAAACAGGAGCCCGTCTGTCCGTCTAATGTCAGATGAAAGGAGACGCCGTGCTGTCACTACGCTCAATCACATCTCTCTAAGCAAAAACACTGACACTAATGAAGTGAACCGCAGACAGACTCCGTGTTTTTAGCACAGATCACTGCTCAGTCATCCAATTTAGCCCGTTGTACTTAAAATCCCCAATTAATGGTATTAGCAATTCATGAGCTGTTTACTGTGCGCTGCAGATTCATGAAATGACTCACGAGATGCTAAGCGACTAGACTGTCTGCATCAAGGCTAGAACATTACCATTCCTACCTTAAAGCACGGAGAACAATATTGAAATTAAATTTATTCAATTTACAGTAAGAAATAAAATTAAGTTGACATGCAATTTTGTGTAATCACAAAGCTTTTCTAATTAAATCAAAAGAAACAGGCTAAGCTGGAAGTTACATAATGCCAGTTATCAGTGCCTCTACTGGTTTAATGACCATGTGAGGCCCGCGCAGAGACAGTAGTGATGGGAGGTGGAGGTTCTCAATGCCTGTAGGTGTGAGTGTCCAGCACCCTGCGACTCTGAGAGAGATGGATGGAGTCTTGCCACTAGAAGCTTTGTTTGGGTAAAACATCTGCATCTTGTTTTGTCAAACGTGAGCGTAGGCAGGCTCATAGCGTCATTTAACAACCCTGTGCAGACGTAGCACAGGGACGTTGGCCACGCACCAGCATCTGACAACCTAAAAACAAGCAGGAGTTAAAGCTGCTGAGGTTTAGATAAATGGCTTGTTATTTTTTCACACTCTTCCTTCCCTTCATTAAAGCAAATGTAAGTAAAATAAGAACTGTGTTGCCGCACAAAGAGTCTGTTCACCGAGCTGAATGATGAGCGAGACGGAAAGCGGAGCCACGCAAATTTAAAATAAAACCTTTCTGCTGTCAAAGACGAGAGAAAGGCTGAAAAGTTGATGGAGCTGGATAGACAGATAGATAATGCAATCGCTACCGACGAAGGCTAAATCCAGCAATTAGGCCAGGATGTGTGAAGGTGTTACGGCTGCACACTGAGGTCAATAACAGGATGCAGCGTTGGATAAGGATGACGATGGAGAGATTCAAGAGCATTGATTTTCTCACACAGCCGTCCATAAACGCTGTGTATTGCATGGCGACGTCTTATTCTACGTCAGTGTAACACAATGATAAAGACACTGCATGTTGAAAACATCATCATGTAACCTTGTTCTCCCAACATACACAGCTTTACATGTTACCACGTGCTGAAAGGTAGAATTAATGTTATGTAGACTGGAAAAATGATTCCAATCTACTGTAACCGTGTCCCTGACATGAACCGTTGAATTGAAAGTGATTTTAAAAGCCAGGCTCTCCATCACCTTCACGAAAGGAATTGTGATCCGTGAAACTGAAGGTACTTCTGAAGATGAAGAGAATCCATTCAGGAAAGAAAGAAAGTCTTGAGGCCGTTATGTAAAACAAGGCTGAATCTGGCGTAATGGTGGCTGAGAGGGAAGTCCAGTTCTCTGGGAGTTCACCAGGGCACAGAGTACGCGAAGCGCTAACAACAGCACATTGTTCCAACATGTAAATGACATAACATAGTATTAAAAGTCCTTTGTGTAAGTTGGCTGTGGATGGATATAATCTGGTGACTATAGATAAACTGAAGGTGTCAGCTCAGAGACGAGTTGACACCTTCAGTTTGAGCAGAGGAGCTCAAGGTTGACAGTGACGTGTGTGTGTGTGTGTGTGTGTGTGTGTGTACCTTCACTATGGTACTTAAGGCAAGTCAGACAGTTTAATTACAAAACTTGAGATTCTCCTTAGTGACACTGACATTAACAATAACTCGGTGTTGCAGTGCAGTCCCATCAGTTAGGGCAGTCACACATTTTTTCAGTTAGTGACCTTGAAAAGTTCTGCCACGTTACTCTTTTTTCTTTTCTTTCGTTCTTTTCAAAAGATCAGGGCGACTGTCCGCACACGGTCCAAGTTTGCTGTTGTTACGCTCTTTAGAGTAAATACAGGTGACTTCTGTGACTTGTGGTTCTCATGGATGCCCAGGTCTGACCAGCATCACCAGCTCATCACCAGGTGAAGGTTAAACACAGCATGTGATTGACAGGTAGACTGGCGCAGCTGCATCAGCAGTAATGTTCACATAGTACGGAGCCGCTGCAGTGAGGAGGGAGGGAGCTGAGCTACGAGTCAAAGCTTCGAGTCTATGTTCCATCACACGCCTGCTGTATGGTCACGAGATTGCAAACGCAAGCATCTGAAATGAGTTTCCTCCACGAGGCTCAGCCGAAGAAATTGGGTGCAGAGTTCGCACATCCTGCGGGAGCTGAGAGCAAGGCTGGTGCTCCTTTACACTGAAAAGGGAGGGATGTCTGGTCCAACCCGTAACCGGACCAGATGCAGAAAGTGACACGAGTTTACCATGTGGTTTACGCGACGTGTCCTGGACCTAATTCATCATGTGATTATTATCCTTGTTAGCGTCACAGGGACTCTGGACGCTGTGATCTGGGCAGGAGGCGGATCACACGCTGGACGGGTCATCAGCCGTACATGCAACACATACACACACAAAACCAGGTAATTACCTGAAAAGACAAGGACACTGAAGTATGAGCAGACATGAACGCTGCTACATATCTATTGATTTCTATTGGCCTTGTTGAACAAGGGGCAGATCCAATGTTGAGGAGGTTTATAAGGATGGGGCTCAACAGAAAAGGCTGGAAATCCTGCAGAACAGAGCTTGTTGGTATTGGTAGCCTGTCCACCACTGGTTTACTCAGTGAGATTTGCAGCCCTGGATTGCAACAGGCCACAAGAGACCTGAACAGAAATTGAAAACAGCAGTCAAAGGGAGACGGAGGAGAATGGACACCAGCCGCGGCCAAAGGAATAGAAACTGTTCAGCACCTCAGACCATGTGTCACGTCTTGTGTTGTACGTAATTAGGGTTGAATGTTTGCATTCTCTGACGTATCCATGAGGCGGTTCGAGCCTCGGCATCGGTCGCCTCATTAGAGTCTTGCTGAGACCATTAGGAATCTGGGCAAACTGAAGATGAACAGGAAACACGGGCTGAGAACAGCCACGGAGTTGGTGGTTTTCTTACAGCGATTCAGCCACGATCTCCGGGTGAGAGCTGCTCACTGGAAACAGGTGTGATAGTGTTTACAGAAGCGGTGGAACGGGGATGTTTAACATTCAAATGAATCTGGAAATGTCAAATAAACCCTGGAGGAAAAAAACACAATCACATTAACATCTGTCAGAGCCGTTACGGTTCCTTTGTGAGGGTTCGCAGCCAGGTGCTCCTGGGAGATGTTGTGAATACAGTTGACAGTGTTATGACATAATGGAGCGAACAGCAGACAAAGCAGGATTAGGTCTGCACATGCGAAAGCAGGAGGACCGCTGTAATGACGTCACCGCCCCCACACCGTCAACTTCCGCGCGTCGCTCACTAGAGGGCGCTGCGTACGCTCGCCGGCAGCTGACGTCACACGTACGTACTAGGAAGTGTGTGGAGGACAACAAGTCTGCAGCTGGCTAATCACATGCTATGGCAGCAACAGAGAACCTGCGCTGATGGACAGCGGCAATTAAACCTCCCGCTTTAGAAACTCTGTCGTGGAGATTTACCAACAGAAGACAGGAAGTAAGTCACGACGAGTTTCCCTCTGCTGTTTGTGTTTCGGTGTTGATTTGGCTAAAGCTAGTCAGCGAGCTAGCATAGTAGATACTGTAGCAGACTGCATAGTAATATTAATAGACAATAAACCGACGAAGCTTTGGTTGTTTTATTCTTTTCCGACTCTGTCATTAAGTTCGATATGTTCTAATGTCACCTCGTTGTAAAGTAGTTTAACATTGCTTCATGATGCAGTTTAAATGTGGGCACTAACACCATAGTCATCAAAAATTGTCGGATATACACAATTACCTGGAAGTAAAACAACTATATATTATTACTTACTGGAAGACGCTGGTGTTTCGACACGTAAATGTCCAGCAGCAGTTTGATTTGTCATTAAATGTGTCTGTCCCTCAAACCTTACAAAGACTATGACAACTTTCACAGAACTAAGTAATGTTTACATGCATATTTTACAAATCGCATGCAAAAGAATACCTCGTCAAGTTCTGTATGCTTTTGTGCGAGATGTACATACATGTGTACAGTTGAGAGACTGACTATAATATGACCTAGTGGAAGCTCGCAGTCGTCCGTGACCAAGGTTTTGTGTTTGTCAGGACACCAGACAGTCAGAAAGAGAAGCTGGGTGCGTCTGAGCAGAGTCAGCTGACTTCAACAGCACAACAGATCACTTTCAGTTCTATGGAGAGAGGTCATTTGGATTGTTAGCACGTGCTACCTGGGCTCAACAAACCTTACTCCAGCTGTTTACCAACAGTTTATATACTATTTTGCAAATGGTATTTATTTAACCAGCAGCATAAACAGAATGAACATAAACAAGCTTTTTATTTTCCAGTTTTACAGAGACTTTTCCAAGCTACTCCAATGTCTTCTGGCTGTCCACCCCAGTCACCTGCTGTGGCAAAGTCTGAGGTAGCAGTAGAGGGAGAATGCCCACTGCTGGCTGCCACCTTCGCCTACTGGGACAACATCCTCGGCCCACGGGTTCGCCACATCTGGGTGCCAAAGGGCGACCAGCTGATGTTCCTCAGCGATGGAGAGATCACCTTTTTGGCCAATCACACCCTTAATGGAGAGATCCTGCGTAGCGCAGAGTGCGGAGCTGTGGACGTGAAGTTTTTCGTCCTGGCAGAGAAGGGCGTCATTATTGTCTCTCTCATCTTTGATGGAGAGCTGAAGGGGGACAAAAACACGTGTGCCTTGTCCATCATCCTGCCTCAGACGGAGCTGGCTTTCTACTTGCCTCTGCACACCATCTGCGTGGAGAGGCTAAAACACGTCATCCGCAAGGGGCGCATTTGGATGCAGAAGGTAACCTGTTGTTCCCACCTTGTGTTCACACAGCTGGCAAACTATTAGGCCTTATACTAAAAAAAAAATAGGAATTCTCACACTTTATCTTCTCTTAGTTTCTCATTTCAACTGGCTCTTAAAGAATTATTTCTGCCATTGTAAGTAAGGGAAGTAATGACACACAAAACTGCTGACACTGTTTTATCACTGTCCTACATTCTTCACATAATGTTTATAACTCGTCTCCCAATATTAATATTTTAGTACTTTGCACAACTGCAGTTTGACCTTTTTGTGCAATGCTAGTTTTTGTGTTGCTTTGAGAACTATATATATCATAGTCGTGATTGCCAGAGCTCAGAGCTGACAGAAACTGTTTACTGGCCTTAGGGCCTGATATCGATCCTCACTACATTTTTGGCACTGACTGAAATGTATCTTTATATACCTGTATCGCTGTGTGTCACGAACTGTCAAGTACTAAAAGCTGGCAGTGAACATCTGCTCAGATTTATGATTGTGTTGTGCTTATTCTTAATGTTGCATACATTTCTTCATAGTTTTCTTGATTTAATTTAAGGGCTACAACATAATTTCTGTGCTGAGCTTGGAGATTGTACCGATCATGGAGCTGCTGGGGTCTATGAAGACACACAGTGTGCCAGAAGATATAGATGTGAGCATCACATACACATGTAATACTGTCCTGTTTTACCTGAGCATAAACAACTTTCCAGGTGACTTACAGTCTTACACAATGATGTTTCTGCATCTTGTTTTCATGCACGTGGCTGCAAATGTGCCCAGCATCACTTCGGTCTTTGTTGAGACCAATTTTTAAAATGACTCATTTGTTTCGCTCCTGCTGAGCAGATAAAAGACACGGTGCTAAATGATGATGACATCGGGGACAGCTGCCACGAGGATTTCCTCCACAAGTAAGCACTCCGGCACAGGCGGATGGAGACAGATGATGAACAATGCCCATTTAACACCCATCAACCCTCCAATGATGAGTAATAGCTCTCCACTTAGTCCAAGTTTCCTCCAGAGAAAGGACGAAACCTAAATCGCTCTGTGTTGAGGGCCTTGAAAGTCCATTTTAGCAACAAAGGTCCCAGTTGCTCAGTTGAGCTGTGTCTGTTCAGCATCCTGTAAACTGAAGCTTAACGGTATTTATAGTTCCTGTGGTAAGATTAACTAAAAAAACAGACTGAGCGAGTGCTGCTTGAAAGTCTCCGAACTCTTGAGAATTTCACCTAATGCGATGGTCCCTTTTTTGCAACAATAATTTGTGTGTGTTGAATGGGGAATTTAGCCCGGTCCTCATTATCACAACCATCGTTTGGCTTCTTTACACCATTTTGCTTCACTTCCTTCCATAGCATTTCCACACAGTCGATCAGGAGTTTGACCAGTCATTCCAAAACATTAATGCTTAATACCTCATTGGTAAAGTAATACACTGGCAAACAACTCGCTGTACTTTTACCACATCCAAATAGGTAACACTGGATTGTTTTCCTTGGTAAATGACTCATTGTGTTTTATTTTGTATAATGATAGCCAATCAGGATTTGTCAATAAAAATCAGGGCGAGTTCTTCATACAAGTCCAACAGAGAGATGTTGAAAAGGTCCAAATCCAAACCACTTGAGTGGCAAAGCAAATTTAGGGATTAACAGACTCTCCACTTTCCATCTTAATCCCCCCTACGTAAAGCCTCACAAATGCTTGTCTGTGTCAATGACTGCTGATGAAATCTGTAATAAATAATTAGAGCAATGTTTATGAGTAATTGGCTGTAAGTTGCATCTTTGTCTCTCTGGTTCAGGGCCATCAGCTCTCATCTACAGACTTGCGGCTGTTCAATCGTGGTTGGAAGCAACCCAGAGAAAGTAAATAAGGTACAGTCACTGAATTAACGTTATACATGTGCACAGTTTAATGCTGTGCTGTTGTTTTGAGCCCTCGTGGGCTTTTTACTGCTGAAGTCAGTCTTTTGAAACATGTTCCAGCCTGGCAGTGCAGGAATGTGAGTAAGGATATACAGCGTCTAAAATGAGCTGTTATGTGCATGAGAAGGAGGCAAACTGAGACGGAAGCGGAGAAGGAATCCTGATGTAGCACCATGGACTGTTTACGTTAACCAACAGAAGAAAGCAGCTACTAACCGTTTGCCCAAAAGCATACTCCACTTTAATTTGAAGTTTATTGGCTTGAAGCCTAATAAGAGCACCACTTAAATCCAGACTTTTATTTGTGTCTAGCACCTTGCCTCAAGCCAAATGCCACACTACGGTCCGAAAAATGTGGCTGTGCAGAGATCCTCCAATTTTAAATCGACAAGGTTAAAAACTAAAGAGCATTTATTATCTGCCCCAGCTCTAAAACACCAGTAAGCAGCACAGTTGCTTAATTTTACACAGAGAAAATAAATTTTGAATACCTGTCACGCAAGTACGCAAAACTTGTCCCTGTGTTTACTTCTCGTAGGTTGTGCGGACGCTCTGCCTCTTCCTCACCCAGGCAGAGAGGAAGAGCTCTCGTCTGTGCAAGGCTGACTCTTCCTTTAAATATGACACTGGGCTGTTTGTTCAGGGTCTGCTCAAGGTACTGTATGTAGTTTATTACTTCTGCGTATTAGTTTATTACTACTGCGTATCAGTTTATTACTACTGCGTATTAGTTTATTACTACTGCGTATTAGTTTATTACTACTGCGTATCAGTGTATTACTACTGCGTATCAGTGTATTACTACTGCGTATCAGTGTATTACTACTGCGTATCAGTTTATTACTACTGCGTATCAGTTTATTACTACTGCGTATCAGTGTATTACTACTGCGTATCAGTGTATTACTACTGCGTATCAGTGTATTACTACTGCGTATCAGTGTATTACTACTGCGTATCAGTGTATTACTACTGCGTATCAGTGTATTACTACTGCGTATTAGTTTATTACTACTGCGTATCAGTTTATTACTACTGCGTATTAGTTTATTACTACTGCGTATCAGTGTATTACTACTGCGTATCAGTGTGTTACCACTGCGTATCAGTTTATTACTACTGTGTATCAGCATGCAGTGTATGTTTATGCATGTGAGCACATGTGAGTAAAGTTAAGCGTTTTTGAGAGGTCGTCACGTTATTTACTGCCACTACAGCGAGGTAGGAGGATTTAATGGTACATTAAGTCAACACAACAGAATGAGAAAACTTGGCAGAGCTTAATAACGTCAGTTGTGCAGCTCATGTGGGATTTCTCATAGATTTCCACTTGAAATGCTGTGGGAAATCAAAGAAAATGGGCCTAGAAAGAAACAACAAAAGGGACGCTGGAAGCTCTCTGCTTTGAGAACGGGAAATTATTTAGTAAAGCTTCTTTGCATATAATGTACGTGGCACTGATATAGGATGTTTTGGCAAGCTTCCCTGAGGTTCATCCTTTTTTTATTGGGTTTTATATGCAGGTCAGACGTTGTAATAAATAATTTCCTTTTTTGAAAGCAGGCAGCTTGCTGTTGTTTTATTCTTATAGGAACATAGTGAGCAGCGTGTACTTCAAATTGGGACAGAATGAGGTGGAGGGAACACCACACAGAATAATATGAAGGCGCTCTGGCATGTCACAAAAAAACCAACAACAGCAGCAATCATTCTACAGCGTAAGATTACCCAAGGGTTGGCAGGTTGTCACTGTGGCCCTCCCCCTCCGCCCCCTTTCTTCATTTCCAGGACTCCACGGGCAGCTTCGTCCTGCCTTTCCGTCAGGTGCTGTACTCGCCGTACCCGACCACTCACATTGACGTTGACATCAACACGGTGAAGCAGATGCCACCGTGCCACGAGCACACGTATAACCAGCGACGCTACATGCGGTCTGAGCTAAGCACGCTCTGGAAGACAGACAGCGAGGAGGACATCCCTCCAGACACAGTCATCCACACTGACGAAACCTTCACACCGGATCTGTAAGCCTCGCATGTTGTCCGTTGCACATCGAAATATAAATGTGGCATAATCCTCATCACTACTTTATGTGTCTTGACGTCTTTGTCAGTAAACACTAGAGAATCGGTTCCTTTGAGGGGGAGCTGGACAAACTGATTTTAACTTTAATGCAGGTTCATATTTCAGTATCACTGATCTCATACTCACATGTTTCGCACTGATGCAACCTCTCAGGAACACCTTGGAGGAGTTTCTTAATTTTTAATTAAATGTTCACATGGATTAAAGGATGAACTGATTAGATTTGGCTCATCAAAGGCCAAGGTCTCTGGGACCTCATGTCTTTCACATTCTCCTCACTCTTTTTGTGGTGTACGAAGCCAAAATAATAATTGTCTCTCTTCTGTTCCTAATTATTAGATTTGCTTTAATATTTCTTTAAGTGTGTTTTCACTGTCTTTTCTTCTTAGGAACATATTTCAAGACGTTGTGCATAAAGATACTTTGGTCAAGTCATTTATAGATGAGGTAAGAATATAGTACTTTTCCTGACATATTGCTTTATAATGTTTTGATAGTAAAATAATGAAAACTACTGAAGAGTTTACATCCAGCTCACTTGTAACAGAATCTTTTATCCTCATTTCTAAAAAGACATAAATGAATGATCTCTCCTCAACTGTAAAAACAAATTAGTAATTTTCTTATTATTACACTGTAATTCTGCTGTAATCTACATCAACAGATTCCATAATTACATGGTTCATCTTCCCAAGCAAGTAAATACAAATAAAGTGCAGGAAGCTGTAACGTATGTTGAACCACTGCTGTACTGTTGCAGTTCTGTAAACCAGGTACGAAGCAACTGTGCTGCTCCAATAATTGTTGTTTCTATAATGACTCATGTGGCACATTTAGACGGTTTGAGTCATGGATGTGTGACCGTGGTTTCGTAAGACAACTGATCATCAACATGATCATAAGATACCAGGTGTTTTCTGTGGGGAGTGTATATTATACTATTGAAATAATAATTTTTAAAAAAAAGGAACGATCTTTGAATTCACATGAAATTGAATCATGTTTGCAGTCTCAGGATTCCCTTGGTCTTTAAATGATTGATGCAGCCATGAAAGAAATGTGCAAGTTAGTGGGGTTTTGTTTTTGTTTTTCTTGCATTCTAAGGTTTTTGTTTCCTGGTGTATAGTGCTGTGAAGTTAAAAGTGGTTCGCAGTCATATTTAGTTTGAGGTGACTTGCTATCGAAAATAGCCCAGAACTTGTATCTGACTACAGCGAGTGCTTGAAATAAGTGCTCCCATCTCACTGATGAAATCCCTCGAGCCCATAGATGAAAAACATGAGAGAGAGTTAAATCCCATGAGCCCTAACCCATCACCCGTATCCATGAAAGTGTTCCCAGAGTTGCTGTTGCAAGTTTTCCTTGGTAAATGACTCATTGTGTTTTATTTTGTATAATGATACCCAATCAGGATTTGTCAATAAAAATCAGGGCGAGTTCTTCATACAAGTCCAACAGAGAGATGTTGAAAAGGTCCAAATCCAAATCACTTGAGTGGCAAAGCAAATTTAGGGATTAACAGACTCTCCACTTTCCATCTTAATCCCCCCTACGTAAAGCCTCACAAATGCTTGTCTGTCTCAATGAGGGTATGTTCCTTTCTCAAGGTTAGGAGAGAGAAGGGGTTGTGTTCTACCCTAACCTTTTCCAGCAGAGCCGTAGTCTGGACTACTAATTGACACCCTGTGTTGTACCCAGGTGTTCATGCTGAAGCCGGGCCTGTCCCTGCGGAGCACCTACCTGGCCCAGTTCCTGTTGCTGCTCCACAGGAAGGCGCTCGCACTGCTCAAGTACATCGAGGACGAAACGTAAGAACGGACACACTAATGAGATTTTAATCCACATAGCAAAAGAGATCGAATGTTTGACTCACACACGCACACAGCACCGCAGGGAGGATTAACCACCAGAGCTGGTAATTCTGGTTTTCTGCCATTGTTTTTGTTTTCACATTGCACTGCAGCCAGTGACCTTGCTTTGACAGGGACATCACCGCTCATCACCGCTGGCTCCCCCCAGTCCCTTCACAAGGACGCACAGCCACAAATCCCCTGAAGCCGTGTCGTCCGTAGTCAGTGTAAGACACTGAGTTTGAAAAGGAGGCAAAGGACCACAATGAGCGGTGCCACTGCAGAGGGAGAGGTGGGAGGTGCATGGAAATATGAGCAAAACCCCTCAGATTCAGGTGACTGGAGGTGTAGAGCAGACACATGATGAACAGATGAAGATGAAGAGCAGTATGTCAAACACAGAGTGAAACATACAAGCAGGTTACCAAGCAGAACCGCCGGGCAAGTTAGCCTTCTCTCTCCACTGTTCCGCTCAGGAGTAAAGACAGCTCTGAATGTCTTCAGCACTTTGGAACGGCTTAATGACTCTAAATATGCAAATGAAGACACATTCATTGGTGCTTTTCCACTCATTTTGAACATGTAAGTCTCTGAATGCCTTTAAGAGGAGACGTTGGCCCTTTGTCCATCATTCACACTAGCATTACAGCCTAACATTATTTGCAGTTTTATTCACGGGAACATAAAACTGTTTGAAAATGTTTTTTATCTTTAACATCCTTGTCTACAATTTTCTTTCTGAGCTTTCAACAACTCTTGCAGTCGCTTTCTCAGACCCTTGATCATCGTGGTTCATGCGATGATTCCAAACAGCAGAGTGACTTTTCTCCGTGTTAATAGGCTGAATGACCTTCAATGCCCACTGCAGATAAACATTGGAAATCGCTGAACCAACAGACGTTCCTCATCACTGCAGATAGTGCTTGGGAAATATCACCTTTACTTCAGTAGCAGAGACACTTTTTTATTACCTAATTTCACTTTTTAACTGTGGGGACTGGCCACAAATGAAAGAAATTTAGGCTCCTGACAGGATTCACGCTTTAGGCGACAGCAGTTGTTCAGATTTTGCCTGATGGGGAGCTCGCAGTGTCAGACTTTAAAAACCTTGATGTAAACATACACATTCAACAGCAGCCGTCAGTCTGTTGAGTGTTAGACATGCTGTCACAAAATGTGAATATGATTTATTGTGGCTGTTAATGGAATCTGAGCAGTGACACCAAACAGAGCAGACATTGCATAATTTTTGTTCACTCTGTCAACATTTACACTAAGAATGAAAAGACAAGACACATTCAAAGGTGAGCAACTGGAAATAATGCAGCACTACTGAAAGTGTGTAAAAATATCAGTGTGCATACTTATTTAACTTAACTAAAATGAAAGTGACTCCATCAACCATGGTTGTGATGGATGATAATTAAATGGTTTTCTTGTTGTTGATCAGGCCAAAATGCTGGAGACTTGCTGGTTCTTGCTTCTTTTCTGTCCTGTCATGCTTATTATTATTATTATTAACTGAATCCAAATTGTAATATAATAGTAGTTATAAATTGTAAACTGATTCTGCATCGATCAGGCAAAATGGGACACACATACACTTAATGTGGGCTCTGATCACTTTCTTCAAATCAAAGCAAATGATTCCTGTTGTTTGCATGTAGCAGAAAATATGTTGCACTAGTTTCCTTCAAGGATGAAGGAAGAAGGTGCTGATATTCTTGATGAATGAACGCCAGCACCTTCTTCATGTTCATCCTTCCAGAATGACAGCCGCCTCATCTACGTAGCGCCAGAGTAATGTGTTGAGCAAGAAATTGCTGTGACGCACCTGCCGGGGCCCTCGCAGCCAACACGGCTAAACTTCTGAGAGGCTCTCCAGCAGCACTAGAGATGAGTGGAGCTTTTCCTCATCCTCGTCAAAACACCGAATGACGTTTTTATGATCGTCACTTGATCACAGACAAGAGAATCTCATTACTTCGCCCTCCTCAGGTACGGAAATGAGATTGAGTTCCAGGTTGCAAGGTGACCTGGTGGCTTTTGATGGCCTCACACAGTCCTTTGCATTAATGTGCCTTCCTTTTAGGCAACGTTTGCACACACCTGTAAAACATACAGTGTAGTAGAACTGTAGCTTTACACACAACTCCACCAAAGCAGCTGCATGTCCACGGATCTCGTTCAGTAAGAATCGTGTCTCTCGTCAGGATTACAGTTCCCACCTTCTGGCTCGGCTCCAGAAGCATCTTTGTAATTGCCAGCAGGCCACCGGTGACTCTGCAGTCCGCCTCGTACGTTCACGTCTTTTTTCATGCCGCCCTCCCTGTGGCGACCTGGTCGTTGCTCCATCTGCGCTTGACTCATCCCTCCCTTCTCCTTCTGTGTTCTCTGTGGCGCATTTCCCTGCCTTTGGGAGAGCAGTTGCTTCCTGTTTATTCGTTTTCGATGTTGTTCTACCAAATGCTTCTTTATTGAGTGAAAATACAGCAATTGTACATCTAAAAATATTAGTATTTCCATGCACAGTACCAGTGCTCTAATTATTTCTAATTGGTTACCTTGTATTATTCCTGATAATTGTGATAACTTGATGACATGATTCCATCCTTTTAGGGGTAAAGACCACAACACAGTGTTCACACAGGTCAATGCAGCTACAACATACATTTACTGTGTGTTTTGATGTGTTTTTTATATCCATGTTGTTTGTTGTTGTTTAATTTATTTCTCATAGGAGTATTCACCAGTACAGAACAATGCATTTTCCTGTATTTATGTTCTTCCCACCCTAATCATCCACTTAATCAATGAGCAGACTAGACTATTACTGTGGGACTTAGTGATGCATTTTGGTTTTGTTTTTCTTTGTGAAGAGAAGCTGAAATTGGCCCGCAGAGAACCTGAACTCCAGGATTGAAAAGCCTTTGTGTGTTCTTTTGGGTATTTTATCCTGCAGCTGACTAATCGCCTACGCCCGTGATTCTAGCTCAGAACCATTTTTCACTGTGAAATTCATTGTACTACCTGCCCAGTAGTGAACAGCAGAATAGCAGAATGAAATGTATTTGGTAGTAAACTACAGAAATGTAATCTACTTGCCTATTAAATGTTTCCCTCATACACGGTAAATGCCTTAACACGTCTTATTCCAGAGGTAGCACTAAATACTCAGGCATAATGATTATGTGTGTGCGTGTGTGAACGCATTAACGTTGTCTTGCTTACGGTGTAGCTAACAGCCTGAGGTCTAAGGGCATGTTATTTTACAGGTGCATTGACAAGATTGTTTACGCTCAGTTGCCATCCTGAAGTAGCATAAATATTCATGGTGGCGTGGCATCTCCGTGCACAGCTGCAACCCAACGAGATGCTAATGCAAACCCTCTGACCCCAAGTATTGTAGGCTGTTAAGAGCTACACTACCAACTCTCTCCTCTTTCCGCAGGCAAAAAGGGAAGAAGCCATTTCGGTCTCTGCGCAATTTAAAGACGGACCTGGACCTGACGGTGGAAGGAGATCTGAACATCGTAATGGCCTTCGCCGAGAAGCTGCGGGCAGGACTGCACTCGTTCGTGTTCGGGAAGCCTTTCCTCACCAGCATGCAGGAGCGAGATGTACTCATGAGCTTTTAAGATGCATTCTTCTCCTGAACTTTATGTATTGGATGGCTGATGGAAACAGACATTCTGTACCGTTGCTGGGTTGTTGTTTTTTTTGTTATTATTACATGAAAGCGTGTACGTGTGCACCCGTGTTCGCATGATTTTAAAGACTGATTGTTGCTGCTGTTTTGAGCCATTCGAATTAAAGGATTGATATATTGCCATCATCAGCTGTAAGCGTAGCAGTTAAATGTTTTTAGAAGGCTAAGGATTTTCTCTGGGGGATGAATTATTCATGTATTCAATGCCTTCTGTTAGTAGAGGTCTGTATTAATTTATGGTGTTAAAATTGGCTGAGGTGCGCAGCAGAATATCTGCAATTTAATTTAAATGATATTTATTAAATCATGCATCCTTAATTCCTTCACTACTTGTGCTAAACAACAACCTCAGTTGACCGTTGAACCTCCGGAACCTTGAAGATTGCCTTGTTATAAAAACTCAATTTATATGTGCTGGTTGTGAACGTGGAGGTGATGTGAGTAATCATACGCAGACATTGTATAGGAAAGAAAAACAAAAGCATGTTACGTGAAGTCTTATCACAGAGCATCGTCATTATCTGCTTGTGCAGATTCGCTTTTCCTCCCACAGCGACAGTCGAGCCTTTTGCTGTATGATAAATGTGCTGTGCTGTTAAAGGCAGAGACTTTTAGTGGATGTGCTTCAAAAACACAAATATGTGACTTGCTATATGTGCCATGTTACTTCTTATATCTGGATATTAGCATGAATCACTGGATCAGCTGTATTTGCTGTACTCACTTCCCCTCCCTCTCTGTTTACATTATTGATTGCTTGGCCTTAATAGTGAACATTCATCTAACTGTTTGTGTGTCTGTGCACACAGGGAGTAAACACTGTAATAAGGACAATAGTATGTCCAGAACCTTCTTTTAAGAAACTATGAATTAAATATCAAAGATCAAGTCACATTCAGATAAGCCAAGTGTTGGTGTTCACAGATGTTTCTGGGAATCCAGTGACCTCCAGTATAAAGATGAATAAATACAGATTCAAACAGGACGTTGTTATAAGTTTCTGATCATTCTGCTTCCTCTGACTATGATTGCTAATAATGATGTATTGGATTTCAGCAGATTTTACTTTTTTGGTGTTAAATGGTAAATGGTCTGCATTTGTTAAGCGCTTTAACACTGCGGTGCATTCACCCACACAAACACTCATACGTTCACACACCGGTGGCAGAGCTACTAAGAAGCTTAGGCTGCTTGGGGGCAGCTTGGGGTTCAGTGTCTTGCCCAAGGACACTTTAGCCAGGGGGAGCCAGAACTCAGCTGGGCAGTGGGCAGCTACTGATACAGTAGTTTCGTTGTCACACAATATAAAGACTATAGTGCAGTATAAAACACAAACGCTTTTACATGTAGTCACGTCTACGTGTATCAGGACCTTAGACTAGAATAAATGTAGGCACGTTGATGTTGATATTACTACTGTAGGTAAGTGTTAACAATATCATGCTTTTAGGAGAGATTGGTCATTAATGGTCCATAATGATAAACAAAGTTTAACTTGTTACACACAGTAAGGTCCAACATTTTGATTTACATATAAGCTACAGTTTCTGTGCCATGGTCGTCTATGATTATGTCATCTTTGAGGAAACAGTGTTCTTTAAACTCTGTGATTAAAGTCTGCTTGTAATTGCCTGAAGTAAGAAAATGATATTTACATGTCTTTTATAGGACTTTGAACTATTGCATACTACATACTTTATACCAGAAAGGGATAAATAAAAATTAAAGGCACTTAATTACTAATAGAAAATCTGCAGAGACTTTACCAAGAACCTCCTTCAGGAATTTAGCTGAAATAACCTTCAGAAGACAGGAAGAAGCATTCATGTGAGACGTGGTTTCCTTTAAAGATGCAGCACAAGTAGGCTGGCCTTAAGGGGTAGACTTGATTGGCAAGGAAAAGCTTTGAGCCTGATGTTTGGCATCTTCTCAATAAAACGAGTCCAATGTGTTTTTTCGGGAAGCTCTGTTGTTTTGGCTGGAGGAAGGTATGACATCAACCTCAACAATACCCCAGAGTTCTTGTCATTCTTAGAGATAAAGATGTTGATACTTTGCCTTTAGCTTCTGCTGCTGTTTTGATTTGACTTTTTTTTTTAATAAAACAGCAAATAAAATGGCCTCTCGTTTTCCTTCTGTGGTCATTGGGTAAGAAGATGACGCTTTTCTACTGTAAAGAAATGTCCACATTGTTTCCGTTTGCTTCATTTTGTTCTGTGGCAAAGGTCTTGTGTTTAACAGCCCTGCTTATGTCAGCTATTAGTATTTAGCTCAGTGCAGCTCTAGTAAAGCTGCTGTACTTTTTGATCTGATTGAAAAAAAAAAATCATGTTTAAATTGTATAAACTGATTTGTAGAGCAGAAGAAAATATTTATAAAATTAAAATACATGTTAAGATATATAAAATAGATAAACAAAAATCAAGAAAATGCCACAATGCTTCTTGAGAAAGTGTTTTACCAAAAAATGAAAAGGAAATCAGAGTCAAAGTAATGATTTTCTTAAACTACAGGGTGCTGTAAGGTAACAGGTAGGTCCTTTGTCCTGACGTCCCACACTCCACAAACTCACTCAGTACGACGCTACTACTAAAACAACAACAACAACAACAACAACAACAGTAATAATAATAATAATAATAATAGTAATAATGTGGACAAATAGAGACAAGACAGAGAAGGGACCATCTGATCTGAAAGCCATTAATCCAGCTGTGAGAGCAGGCGTCGCTGCTCAAATCGCCTGGTATAAAAACATTCATGGTGATAGGCTGAAATAAACGTCTGTTAACTGACATTCATTTCATTGGTCACCCGCTGGCTGGCGTTTCCTCTTATTGGTTGACATTGCTAGCTGTCAACAGAACAGGAAGTTATCGTAAATAGTCGTCTGGGAGGTAAATATTCAGCAGACGATGCTAGCTATGTCCAAGTCCAACAGGACCAATGGACAGCGCCTGCTGAATAACTGGAGCAAAGATGAGACCACTAGCTTTATCGAACACATTAAGGTATTTAACAACATTGAACGTTTGACTGTTTCCGTTGAGAGACGTTATAGGGCGCGGCCTGCTATTAGCTTGCTAGCTCGCCTTGTTGCTAACGTTATGATTTCCAGCTAAAGCCACATTATCCAAAGGCTAAAACGCCTTTAGCCAAGTAGCCGGCTAGCTGTACTGGACGGACCGGCAGCCTTATATTAGCACCGCTAGGCAACTGTCGGTAAAGAAGCTATTGCTGAGGACTCATAAAGATGTGGGATTAGCTGAGCTGCAGTAGGTGTGCAATCAATGTCAGGTAACGCTGTGGCTCCGGGTTATGGCTTGATTGCATCTTTAACTAAAGTGAAAAGACAGACAGTTTGTGTTGCCAACTACCTGTGACGTCCAGCACTAAGACCGCATCCTGAAGTGTCTGATGGATAAACACAGCAGCAGTACTTGCTTGTCGGCCTAGGGAGTCTCTGGAACAATTTGTTCAACCATCTACAGTCTGTAAACATGATAGAAACCGCTGCTTCCCGTCCACAATTGAATAGTTAGATCAAGTGTTGAGTCTGGCTGAAGGGATTGTTCAAATGAATAAGTTTTAGTTTGGCTGTAAAACCAGCTAAATCGACACTTCCTGCTTTACGTGTGCCACTGTGTGAATGCAACGCTCAGGTTACAGGTGTGGGATGAATCACTTTCTGAGAACACAGTGTAATCAGTCCTCACATCTCAAGTCCTGTCACCGCAGGAATGCGTGTGGTGATCGTTTCTAAACAGTTCGTTTGTCCTTTACTGTAGGGAAGTGGGAGTGGAAGTAATTGTACTGTATGGTTCTAAACATCCAAACACACACTTTTGTATTTTGTTAAGCAAATTAGACCAGATAGATGAGGATTTGCTGCCTCTTTTTGGCATAGTAGTGGCAACCAAACACACAAGCCACAGCTGGAACTTGCTAGTGTTTGGTGCAGTGGGACACCCAGATTTTCTGATAAAACCTGGAATGTCAAATCCAAAAGGTAATCTGATTTAAACTCATAACATTTAGAAACCGTAGGCAAGCACTGTTTGGGTTTTGGCTCAGTAATTTTCCAGCCAACATGATTTAAGGTGGATTAGTTGAGGATTTGTGTTTGTGTGTGTGTTATTCTGTTTGTGTATATTCAGGACAACAGTATACACTTGGAGCCACGGTACAGCTACATGTATACACATGTTAGCACCCTTCCACCCCCCACCAAACGAATTAGTAATATTACACAGGGATATATGAAGATGACTTGCATCGATGTATGACATTACATAATTTGTCATTTGTACTTGCATATGTAAAAGTGTACTTACTTCATTGGTTGTTTTTTAGTCTTGAAAATAAGCTGACATTTGACTGTTTTAGTTTTAGACATCACACTGAGAGCCTATCGCCATGGAGGGGCATGCCAAAAACAATGAAAGCACCTTCCCCAGCTTTGGGGATCTGGATGAATTTCTGACCCAGCATGACTCAAACTTTATCTGGCTCCTTGTTGGTAAGAGCTATTATTTAGAGATCTTTCTAATGTTTTGGCTCCACCCTTTATGTAAATAGGTTGGACAAACGTTTGCCTTTTAATATAATAAGCACATTTTAATAAGTAACAGATTTTGCTAATATCGTCTTCCACATATTGAATATTCAGATGTGTAATAATATTATTTCAGTTCCTTCAGTAATCTGAAGCCTGTATTATTGAGGAGTCTGGCAACTACAGCAAAATAATAAGCTCTGTAATATTTACCAATATGTTTTAAGATAACTTGAAGGATTTGAATTAGTATTTGCTTTTAATCATTTCGTCATGCTATATACCTTTTCTTCATTGATTTAGTTTAGAACATAGTTCATGACGAATGATCAGTTATTGCTCTGTCCAGGTGCAACTCTCAGCAGGCAAATGATGTGGCATGACTCACTCAATGAAGCTGTAGTGTCATCCACCTAAAATAAATCCTTTCAGGATATGAACTAAAAGTTAAACAAATCCTCAAGACCAAGTGGTGATTATAGTAATTGTACCTACTTTATTGTATTACCTAAATATGTGTAATCAAGTCATCAGCATGTATAGATGACTGTTGTCGTGGAGAGAGATAGTGAGCTGTGACTTTATCTACAGTTGAGCTCCTGTTAACTTGCAAAATGTTGTATTTATGCCTTTCAGCCACCATTCTGTCCTGTGGATGGATCATCTATTTAACTTATTACAACTCTCGCAACATTGGCCTCATCCTCACCCTCATCATCAACAGACTCTACAAGGATGGTTACATTCACATTGGTGAGTTGAACAGCAGTCCTGCCACACACTGATGAAGACTGAGGCAGAACGCTGCCACAGCTTTCAGTTCAGAGCAGTTACTCGGTCTGCTGAATATTTCATGAAGAGCCAGGTTGTCTCTGTGATTATCACTATAGAGCCAGAAAAGGAAACTGCAAGCAAAACGCCCGTTTGAGTTTCTCTACAAAATTGACACAGGATTAAGCACAGTTAGGCCAGAATCCATGTCTTGCTTTTTTTTGTAGTTTTAACAGTGGATCTTGCATCAGCTACAGAACATATTACACTGTATATGTCAGCTTTATAATCAAACTTGGTTAATGTCTCTTTGTCAACATGTGACTGTACAAAGTGAGCAGTTTTTTTATTAGATTTTCAAACTTTAAAAGGTTATTCCACTCTCTTTTTAGTAGTGTCCTTGGAAGGACACGAGAGCTTGGAAGTAAATGGAAGCACAAACTTTCATGACAGCTCGTATTTTGCTCATCAGGTTTGAACATGCTCTCAGGCATGTGTTCTTACTGCCAGACCTGAGCTGTGTAGAAATTCCTGCATACTTTTGAAAGGATTTGCTGACCAAAAAAGCTTTCCAGTGAGGTGATCTTTCACGGAGTTACACGTCTTTAGCCTGTTGGTAGACAGTAGGAAGTATCAGCTGGAATGATGACACTTGAGTCAAGCTGACATTGTTGTTGGGCTTAATGATGAACATTATGGTTAGTGTATATGGTTATTTTTACTCCTTAGAACCCATCTGTGTATATATAATGCATATACTGTGTGTATATACAATATTTAAGCTCATTTTTACACTAACACAGTCAAACATACCTAAACATTATTTTGTCATTCTGAAGTACTAATGTAAAGACACGTATGGTAACTGGGTGTCTGACCCTGCTCCCACAGGTTCCTTCTCCTTCTCTGTGCTGTCAGGGAAAGTCATGTTCAGAGACGTCTACTACATCAACCAAGACATGTCCATCAGGTGATCTGACCTGTGCTGCATTGTTTGTTTCTTTTGAGTTTCTCCAACATAGTTTTCTGTCGTGCTTATGATCCCTTTGTCTTTGTGGCAGAATACAGGATGGCTTTCTTATATTTCGCTGGTGGAAAATGTATAACCCAAAACAGAAACAGCATGGTGAGTTGAGAATGTGTTTTCTGTGTATTTCATGCATGTGATAAATTACAACTTTGTCAGTGAGAAGAATTAAAAAAAAAAAAAGTCCTTATTTGTCAAATAAGTAAATGTATTTTATAAATGTTGGCCAGGTTTCTTTGTCTTGTTTATAAGATATCTAAGACTTGAACTTTTTGAAAGCTCCCTAAGCCCTAGTGAATGACTGTGGAGATAAACTTGGAAGGAAGCCTGAGCATAGACATAAGGAAGACGCATGTCATGACTGTGACTATTGAGGCTTCTCTCTTGTCCTACCAGACCCCAAGGCAGAAACCAGACTTTACGTCACAGTTAATGGTTTTGAGTTTCACGTCTACAATCGCACAGACCTCTACGCACGACTACAGGAGACCTTTGGTTTGGAATCCACACTCAAAACACCAAAAACAGATGATGAGGGGGGCAGAGAGGACAGAAACCAGACCCTGGAAAGGTACAAACAAGGCTTATCGATTTATCGTACTACTGTAAAATACACCCAAGAGTTTACTTGGAGTAGTAATATTTAGTAAATGGCATTTTAAATGTTGCAGTGCTGTCTTAAAGGAAACTTGTGTTCAGTGTAGAAATGAATTGGAGCATGTTCAGAGATGTGGTCCTGAGTGTGAAAAAACAGGAATCAGCAGTTTCTAGTCAGAGAAGATTGATGAGGGAATATTTGATGATACAACTTGAAGCAGCTGCACACCAGACGTGCCTTTTTCTTTTTGGTGTTACAAGATCTGCAGAAGAATAGAGCCCTTGTTATTTCCCACTCACAGATAAATTAATTGTGCTAGCAGGGACTGTAGCACTAACAAACTGTTCTCCCCTCGTCTCTCGATAGTGTGAACATCAAGGCAGAAAGTCCAGACCCTGCGTCATCCTGGCGCTCCCTCATCCCTGTAATCAAAGTTAACATCAGCACTGTGAGTGCATCAGTAATGTAACGAAAAAAAATGAGTGAAGTTAAAGACGAGCTACTGTAAGTGGCTGCAGTTGGCTTTGCTTAAGTAGTTGCATCCTGTGTGCTGTCCTCCAGGGCCGACTGGCGTTTGGAAACCACCACCTCCCCCAAACTCTTTGTGTGAACTTTGAGGATGCCTTCCTGACATACGCCACCAAGCCTCCATCCAGCCACCTGGACCAGTACATGCACATCGTTAAAGGTTCCCTGGAGAATGTGCGCGTCATGCTGGTTCCCAGTCCACGCTATCTCGGCATGCAGAATGATGAGTAAGTTCAAGTTCAATCTTACGTTACTGAGGCAACATTTAAGCCAGTTAATTACAATCCGTAGAATCTTTCTCTTTATCTACATCAACAAAAATGTGTTTTTGTGTTTGTCTGTTAAGTTTGTGTGTGATTGGTGTCGAGATGTGAGATGTCGAATAAAGTTTTTGTATCTAATATTGAGCAGTTGATAAACAGCAGCTTTTAGTGAATTGTTTAATGGGAAGAACACTATTAGCCATTGTCCACACTTTATTTGAATAAAACTGCATGGAGAGTAAAACTGCAGCCTCCGGTAGTTTTAAAGAATTTCACTGACACAAGGAAATATTTAATAAGCAAGTCCCGTTCATTTATTAGATTAACAGATTGCCTTCATTCAAGAATTTAGCTCCAGTGATGAATGGCCTAAAATCTTAAGACTATGTAATGAACTAATGACATTGAGACCATATGTGAAATTCCCCTCTAGACCTCCAAGACTAATGGGTGAAGGCTTTGTGGTCATGCAGTCTAATGATGTTGACATTTACTATTACCAGGATGAACCAGGTATGGACACACACACACACACACACACACACACACACACACAGCTGTTCTACAACAGTACAATCATTCTCTGAAATAACCCCAACAATTGTTTACACTAGTTAGGACATACAGTATTGTATTATCACAGAGGGCCAATGATGTGAGTTCAGTTGAGTGTGTGATGTTAACAAAACTTTGTACAACATATCCATTAGTTATGTAAAAATGGAACAAGGTGTTGTGTATACTGTACAGTAGCAGGCTGCTTATGTGTATCCTGTACTGCATGTGTAGGCCTGGTCCCTGTGGAGCAGGAGGCTGGGGAGGAGACAGAAACGTGCAGTGAGGGTGATAAGCTCCAGGATTTGCCTCCATGTTGGGGTCTGGACATCGTCTGTGGAAAAGGAACTGACTTCAACTATGGGCCCTGGGCAGATCGCCAGAGGTGTGTAACACACACCCTATACTTCCACATTATAAATGGCATTTGTTGTGTGTACATGTTGATGCTAGTGAAATGAAACGTATTTTAGCCATATTTGCAGTTAGATATATTCTGTTTATCTGTTTAGTGAAATATTAAAGTGATCCACTCGGATTTGAGCCATGAAAACCTGCTGGTTTTGCATTTTCTTGAGCATGTACTGTAACTTCCCTAGGGACTGTTTGTGGAAGTTCTTCCTCCCGGCTGATTACCAGCCCATGAAAGTGACTGAGGTTGACCAGCCAGGAAAACCGAGGCAGATCCAGGCCTTTGAACTTCGCATGAACATCATAGCTGACGCCACCATCGATCTGCTTTTCACTAAAAACAGGGTGACTATTGCTTTCGGTCGAGTGTGCTTTCTTCTTTTTATTACAAACGACTTTGATCTTTCTTCTTCTCCCCGCTGCTCTTCTTGTCTTTGTCTTTACTTCACCATGTTTTAGTTACTGGTATTGGTTCATGTTTTATGCTTTTTAAAATTTTCATCCACGAACTGCGCAGGGGTTTTACAAAGCATAGAGAGTATGTGATGTGCATATTAAATGCATACATAATACATACATGTCCAATGAATAAAACTATACAATAGCTTGAGTCAGGATAAGACCTTTGAGCATATTTTTGTTCAGAGAAGGTGCTTTTTATATTTTTAAAACACAAGGCTCTCTCAAATACATTGACAGCATGTGTGAATTTATTGCCTGGTCTCTCTCTTTCTTGACGTCTTTATCTCTGTTACTAGGAAACCAATGCCATCCATGTGAATGTAGGTGCAGGCTCTTACCTGGAAGTCAACATCCCCATGACTGTAGGAAAGAATGGTAAGTGTGTGCATTGAAGAAATGAGACCAGTAGGCTGTGACTGTTTCAGTACTCAGATTTCTCAGCACATGTTTTCCTGGCTCAAGGACTAATATTGTTCACCGACTCATTTATGTTCCTCATGAGACAAACTATGAATAATTTTTGTGCAAGGAAAATCAACTATTCGACATTTTTCTACAGAAGAAGAACAAACTAAAAATCTATATCTAAGCAAACAGACCATCACAAATTGAAAGTCTGTGGCCACTGCCTTTGCACTGCATTTACAAAAAATGATCAGAAAAATATTGAAGTTTTTATTCATGTTTGTAAATTTTATTTTCATGACAATCTAAATGAATTTGTTTGCCTTGTAAATTGCATTAACAATATCGTCCACAGCCTCTATTAGTGACATTGGTGTAAGGTGGAACTGAAGTTTAGTGAGCTTCTGTGCCTTCACATCCACGAGTTACATGTACATTAACTCAAAATTCAAAGATGTTCTCTATGATTATAAAACAATATGGAATAAAAGTCAAGTAAAGTAAATTGACAACATTACACCTTACCATCAGTAAATATTATCTTCTATTCCCAAAAATATAGTGAAAAGAAGTCATAAAGGTTTTTTTTAGGTTGGCTAGATTCATATTACTTGCAAGAATTTAGATGCAGCTTTGGGGTTTGAGAAGTGATGGCTGTGCTTTTCTGCTTCTTTCTTCTTTCCTCAGGCTACTCTCCCACTATCAAAGGTCAGCTGCTTCATGTGGACACCACCAGCAGCATGCAGTACAGGACTCTTCTGGAGGCTGAGATGTTAGCTGTGCGTACTGTAGAAAGCTTTTCAGATCACCTTTTGAAGAGAAAATTGGAAAAATTGCCACTTTTTACTTGAATGTGAAGTGCGGTGTGAATACTCAGAAACTGTGATCTGTCCCGGTCTGTATTTCAGTTCCATGTTATAGCCAGTTACCCTCGGGTGTGGAACATGCCCCAGTCATGGCAGTGTGAGATTGAGGTGTACAAAGCCACCTACCATTTCATCTACGCCCAGAAGAATTTCTTCACAGGTGAGTCAGCCAGCAACACACTAGACAAATGGCAGGAATGCAATGGCATCGCGATCTCAACTGTGTTCTTTCTTTGTAGATTTAATCCAGGACTGGGCGAGTGATAGTGCCCCAGACATCTACTCCTTTGTGCCCTATTCTTGGAAGTTCAAGATTCTTTTCCATCAGTTTGAGATGATCTGGGCAGCAAACCAACACAACTGGATTGACTGTTCCACCAAGCAGCAGGAGAATGGTATGAAAAACGCTTTTGCATAATTACATTATTACACAAGACACTTTACCACCAGATATTTGTGCCAAATTTACACAAAAACAAAATATTTAACAGATATTTATGACATAGGTGTTCGGTGCAGCCTTTTGTATGACATTATGTTGAACCAAGTGGCAAATCACTCGAGTGCTTTTAGCATAAACAGGCATTGCAGTGTGACCAGTAAGGAAAAAAAGATGAAAGACAATGTTATTCTTTCGTGACAGCACTGGTGTTACATTTGCAGATGAGTTTATCTCACAAGGAAAGGTGTGCTGTTATTATATACATTATCTTTACTGTACCTTTCCTAGTGAAGAACAAAGACACAATCAAACACAGTGCCTATGTAACGAGGTACAGTAGCCACGTTTTCGCCAGGCAGATTTTTCCCAGAGAGGGACATAGCAAACAGTTACAGATGGGTGAATGAGGAAGAGATTGGTACAGAGCAATGCTGTCTTGCTTTTAAATGAAAGTCTGTCTGAGGTCCGACTGAAAATGAAAGTGCTGTACAAAGCTAAAGAAGTCACTTTTCACAGGATTTCTTTCTCAGACAGTCTGCGATGTGTGTCAGCTGTGTCTCTCTCCACTCTCTTTTCATGTTCGCCACACTTTCTTTCTGCAGCTACGCAAACACAGCAAAAGACAAAAGAAAAAGACTGAAATAAGTGTTTTCTGTCACCACAAAGTTAAAGTCTGACTCATTCTTCTAAAAGAAGTCTGACTTTCAGGTGAAAATTAACATTTCAGCTGCATGTAAACTTAACTTGCACGAGACTAAAAATATTGTGATAATTTGGAGGCTACTGTATATTACAATATAAACAAAGCCACTCTATTTTTCCTCTTGAATTGAAGCACACACACGTGAAATATGTGCCCTAATAGTGAATTTACATTTAATATATCCAATAATTATTATAATCTATGTAAAATATACTGTGAGTAACCTATTGGTTTTCCAGTTTTTGGACTTTAAAGGTAAACATGACATGTATGCGTTTATTGCATTTATTTTTAGTAGCTGTGCTATAAACAAACAAACAATAGAAATCCTGCCATGAGGAAATCGATAATTGAAGACCTCCTTAACACAGGATACTGCCCGTGACAGGATACTTTAAGTCGATTAGGTCATGATATATTGTACAGTATATACTTCACTTAATCCCAGACAAGACCAGACTAATCAATAGCATTATTGATCTTCTATAGTGTACTTGGCAGCATGCGGCGAGACGCTCAATATAGACTTCACTTTGCCGTTCAATGAGTTTGTCCCAACCACCTGCCATACTCGCTTCAGCTTGAAGGTAAGTTGTACCTTCAGTAAAAATGATGTGTTCCAAATGCACAGTACTGTGCAAAAGTTTTAGGCAGGTGTGGAAAAAAAGCTTTCAGAAATGGAAGTGTTATTTTCATAAATGAACCAAATGCAGTGAATGAACAGCAGATAAATCTAAATCCCATCAATATTTGCTGTGACCACCCTTTGCCTTCAAACAGCAGCAGTTCCTCCAGGTTCACTTGCTCACAGTGTTTGAAGGAACTGGGCTGTAGGTTGTTCCAACATCTAGAGAACTAACCACAGATCTTCTGTGGATGTAGGGTTTCTACATCCTTCTTTCTCTTCATGTGATCCCAGACACACATGATGCTGAGATCAGGGCTTCACTTCCAGTATTTACAGCACTGACGTAGTAACCAAATAACGATCGTTATTTATATTTCTGAAAGCTTTCTTTATTTACAGCCTTTTTACACCTGCCTAAAACCTTTGCACAGTAATGTAAATGTCCCTTGTGTTTGTTATGTCTTTGTCTGAGTTGTTCATGTTTGTAAGATGGACTCACAGAAGACTGCAAATACAGTTTTCATACTGCTGAGATGGTGATGTTAGAGCTTCACATGCTTCTGCTTTGTGCCCACTGATGTAGGCACTTTGACTCCACCTCTGAATGTGCGTGGGTGCATGAATGTGTGTGTGCTTTGTCCTCTTCAGGCGGCGGACACAGACATGCGACTCTCCTTGCCAGAGTGCCACCCGAGCCGCTACCCCCTCCTCACCCTGGCTAAGGACTACCAGAACATCAAACTGCCCCCAGACATGTTCATGCCAGGGGAGACTCAAGGTCCTCCCCCTCCCAAACCCCCCAAGTCCCGCTGGAGGAAAATCACCCACACAGAGTGAGATAAACCTGCGAATTGTATTATTTCTCTCTAGGTGTGGGCAAAAAGTGAGTGTGATAGCAAAGAGCAGGGTGATTCATCATCGTAACACTGACTCACATCAGTACTTAGGTAAAAGGCGGGAGGTGATAGCTTCAGATAAATGCACCAGTTACCTTAACTTTGCATGCTTTTGCTTGGTTCAGTAGTTGCTGTCCCTTACATTCAAGTGAGATGTATTGGCTCCTCTGGTATGACTCATGTTGGTCTGTTGTGTTAACTGAACAGTCTTTGGAGATAATAATAAAATATAAACGTATATAACATAACCTTGTTTAGGTTTTACCAATATGAGGCATTTATATTTAGACTCTTTACTGTGTTAGATACTGGTTCTCATCCATCTTAGTCTATAATTGCCACCCAGGAGATCAGTGAGAGTTAAAAGACTTTAAGCTAAAGAAGCGCTGCTTGTTGTGTAGTGCATGCTGTGCTTTAAAACACAACATCAAGATCATTTATTATGTACAGCCCAGAAGCAGACTAAACTGAATATACTACCCTGCTTTTTCTCTTGGGAGGTTATGATCAAATTCTGCCTAGTGCACTGAGAGAAGTCAGGCGTGACCCGTTTGCCGTCTCTTGCCTTCACTTTATGTCCTTGAGTCAAACGGCTCATAAAATCCAAAAATGACCTGGAAAATCCACTCGAGATGGTGATGATAAACGCATTCTAATTCTTTTTAGTGACTGTGTTTTTCCCCTCTCCTACATCAGTGCTGGCTGGGTGGATTGCTGGAGTGTTCCTAACTTCTTGCTCATCATTGACTACACATGGCACCCCATTTACCCCCAGAAGGCTGATGAGCAGCTCAAGCAATCATGTAACTCCCTGCTTTAGTATCCGTTTTGCGTTCCAGCTTCCGAGCTATGTTTTCATTTTAGCGTTTGTTTTTCTCTTCATTCAATTTGACTGTGGTTCATTTTAAGTGTCGGAGATGGAGGAATCTATACTGTCAGCTCTACGGCCTCCTGAACACACCTCTGGACCCCACAACGTTCCACCACGCTACACCTCGACGTCGGCTTCATCCACTCACAGCCGGGTTCCCACTGACCCCTCAGAGCTGCCCCCTGACAGACTTCATGTAGAGATGGAAATGTCCCCAGATTCTCAGATCATCCTATATGGCCCTTTGCTGCGAGCATTGATCTCCATCAAGGTACAGAACAGTGAAATATTATATTGATAAGAGGTTTTTAAAATGAATGACTGAAGTCTTCAATCCCTTATAAACCCAAAGGAAAACTATTTCGGTGAAGACGACATGTACACAGATTTTGAGGAGGCGGTGTCCAGCCCTGTGTTGTCCACATCGACCTCCTCAGGCCTCGGTTGGTCTCCCCTTGGAATGGAGGACACTCAACAGAAGGAAACCTCTGACATTCATCCGCTTGACCTGCGCCCTTGGGACATCACTGTCCTTATCAACCTCTACAAAGTCCATGGCCGACTGCCAGTGGTAGGACTTCTAACTGAAAGTAGTTCAGTTCAATGAGGTGGCTTCAAAAGAAGAGAGCGGTTGATATAGTAGTAGAGCAAATGGAATATAAAGAGACCATGAAACAAATTAAATTAACAGAAAGCTTGTGTCAACGGAAATAGTCATGTATAATGCACTTTGTTTCAGCTGATGTGTGTTTGTGTTCATGAAAACATCCTGATGCATGTGTTTGCTCACTTTCTTGGGTGTCTCCAGCACTGCAGCAGCGAAGGTCCCGAAGGTCCATCCGGTTTCCTGGAACGACTCTGCTTTGAGATGAAAAAGGGTTACAAGGAGACCATGCTTCAGCTGCTCCTGTCTCCCATTCACATTTTCATTAGTGACAACTACCAGGTACCAGGAAACACAGATTTCACTTGTGGTAATGTACTGATATAATAGTTATTAAGTGTGAAAACACAAAATTAATGTTGCCTGTGTTCTGAAGATGACCATGTTGGTGTTGACACTTTTCTGTTAAGATACTGCATTTAAGTAGAGAACACAGTTTCTGTTAATAAACGGAACAAATATTAATGAAAACATGACTCAGTCCATATACATCCTTAGCAAAGCTTGCAGTCATCCTGTAAACATTTCTTGCCTGCACAAATTGCAAAACATCATGGAATCTCAAACCCCAGTAAATTTATTAGCTCAGTTGTCAGATTTGTGACATAGGCTTTAAATGAAAGTACATAACTCTCATATTTAATCCACAGCGTCCTACAGCGGACGGGGTCTTGAGGGACGGCCACTTGAGTCTTTCTGGTCTTCAGATGAGAGCCCATGCCATGTTCTCAGCTCAGGGCCTCCCTCTGGGCAGCGACACATTAGAGTACGCCTGGTTAATTGACATGCAGGCTGGGGGGCTCGCTGGCAGGGTTACAGTTCCACAGGTCTGTATACACCCCTACGACTGTTTGTTCATGGTGTACATAATTATGTATGCTAGTAATGTGTGCCTGTGTGTTTGACTACTAGTTGGCCAGCATGGTAGAATGGGGGGAGACTTTCCTCTTCCACGTGGTGTCGAGAGAGTTCCAGCTGGAGCAACCTAAGCCCTCCATTATTTGCCAGCATGGAGTTGACCGCCGGATCTGTGATGCCAAGGTAGAAATGGGAATTATTCTGTACCACGAGAGGATCTGGATCATCATGAAAGTTCTTCGCATATTTTCACTGGCATGCTTTCTTTGGAACTAGTTATCAACTGTGTGTCTGAAAGTCCTACTAGAAACTATTAAGTTTGCTCATTACTGCGAAGACAGTTTTCTTTTTTTTGTATTTAGATTAAATAGCCAGAACTGTGTAGTGTCAAAAAAATGTCATCAGATAATAAATGGAACCACTGTGAACGTTCTATAATGATGTTGGGCTCAGACAGTGTACTTTCACAGTTGGAGAAACTGAACACCCTCTCACATGAAGCTATTGATCTACTCCCAGCAGCCATACATAACATACATACTCAACACCAAGAAAACGAGTGTCTTTCACAGAATATCTGTCTGTATGCAAATACTAACAAGGATATTTTTAAAACGCTGCCTGAGAGCCCTCATTAGTTGTCAACTGAGCTTTGGCTACAGGCTGTAACAGAGTATAAAGTTAGACTAAACTATGAAGCTGTGTTTTTAACACTAAATAACTGTCTTTCAGCTAAGCTGCATGCCAGGTCACTGTCGCACATCAGAGGAGCTGAAATACACCATGACTCGACTTGCAATGGATGGAGTTGACCTCTTCATTGTAGAACATGGCTGTGCTGCCAACATCAAGGTAATTAGCAGCATCCATTTACGTAATAGAGTCGAGATATTTTAAGAACTGTTCAACTGCTTGTCAGTTCCTGCATATGTAGAGATCAACAGATGTTAACGTTTTTCTTTCTCCTCCTCTCCAGACGGGTATTATTCGCATAGCTAACTGCAACCTGCACAACCAGGCTGTGGGAGAGGGCATCAGTGCTGTGGTGCAGGACGTAAACATTCGACAGTTCATTGAACTGCAGCAACACAGCGAGGTGACCAGGCTGCAGCCCGCTGGACAGGGTCAGGCTCCGGGTCAACCGTTGGGTCTCAGTCAGCCCCCCATGCTGCGGCGCTCTGTCTGGCTAGAGGCAGGTTCAGTCAACCTGAACCTAATCACGGCAGACATCGCCCTGGCTGCTGACCACCAAGCCAAATGTGATGTACAGAGGCATTTTTTGGAGCTACATGATGCTCAGACCAAAAGGTAGAAAGTGTCATTGGTTTTCTAATCACTTTCTTTCCAAAGACTATTTTTGTGTGTTTTGGCAGGATTATATTCATCCTATTTATTTCTTGATTTGGTTGTTAGACACTGTGATTCATTGTCGTTATTCGATTAGGTTTAGTAGTAACAGCTTTTGTTTTGATCTAGGCTGTGTCAGAAATGTCAGTGATGAAACAATAAACTTAAAATAACTCGCTCCCTGTTTCATACCTCTGTGTTAATGATATCAGAAATGATTCAGATTCAGGTCATTTAAGGCTAGCGTCCTTAAACAAATTTAATTTTTATTACTTTAAGTTTTACTTAGTACTATTTCGCATGTGATGTTCATGATTCTAGCAGTGTTGTTGCTTTTTCATCATTGTAAACCACCAATGTTTTCCGTCTTCTCCTCAGACTTTGGTTCTTGTGGCCAGAAGATGCAGGCATTCGAAACAAGCGCACTAAGAACCGCTGTGGCTGCCTCGGAGGCTGCAGGTTCTTCGGAGGCACCAATATGGGCCTGGACTTCTTCAAGCTTGACGAGCTTACGCCATCTTCCTCATCGGCTTTCTCTTCCTCCAGCACGGACTCTGACATGTTTTATGGCCAGTCCTTACTACATCCTGGGGAGTGTATAATCACAAAGGAAATGCCTAAAGTGGACGGTATGGATTTGTTAACATTTTCCTACCTATGTGTGTCACTTTGAGGATTGGAGATTTAGGGTTTAGTGTGCGAGACCAGTTGAATTATGTGAATGATATTATATTGATTTTGTCATATCTGTTAAATGTATTTAGATGAGGTTGTTTCAAGTTCCTTAACTTAGAAGTAACGAATCCAAAACGTGAACACCAGCAAGACTTCATTGGTTTGACATAGAGATTATGTCTGTGTTTCTTAGGGAAAGTTGTTGGATTGAAAACAGACACGCACTCGCCATGCCTGCCTCCGGAGCTGCCTGAGAGGCACGGTCAGCAACACCTCAGTCTCCAGGTGCCCCATCGCTCCCACAGCTCAGCCTCTTCCTCTGAAGAAAATAGTTCCTCTAGTGCTGCTTTACCGTTGCTGGCTGGGGAGAGGGACACTCCCTCGCCAAGTACAGAAGAGCGTGTGTACCCAGTTAATGGAAAAAGCCCTGCTGAGTGAGTGACAAACAGTTGTATGTGCCCTATATAAGATCTAACTAAACGTTAAATCAAATGCCCTCATTAAACGTAGCATTTCTTGCCCTGTTATTGTGCAGCACCCTAGGCGAGTTCCCAGAGGTTTCGCCAGTCTCACCCAACAGCTCACAGGACCGCGCCTCTGTGCGCTCACCCCTCTGCTCCCCTCTCAAGCGCCAGTCTTCTGTGCACTCAAGTCGACTTGGCAGCACCAAGAGCCTGTCAGCTGCCGTCTTCACCGACAAACCTCCGCCAGTTTTGACCAGCGTTCAGTTCAGCAGTGAGGTTTCCCGCAGTGATGAAAATGTGCTGGATTCACCTCGCCAGCGCAGGAGTTACGGCTCCTTTCCCTTCACTCCATCAGCAGACTCCAATACATTCCATCAGTACCGTTCTGCGGACTCCAGCATGTCTGTGGCTGACAGTGAGGCCTACTTCTCTGCTGCTGAGGACTTTGAACCAATCAGTAGTGCAGATGAAGGTCCAGGGACATACCCTGGTCGAAAAAAGAAGAGGAGGCAGCAGATGCAGCAGCCACAGCAGCCTTCATATCATATGGAGAACTACAGGTAAGCTTATGTAGAGAGCAATGATAAAACAGGCCATGTGCAATTACCCTGAGTATCATGACAAAGTGAGTTGACTCTCACTGGTGCATTTTGCTACCAATAGATTAACAATGCCTTGACATGTTTTAATACCCAACAACTTATGAATTTCGCTGTGCAAAGCCCTGCAGCCAGACCCGTTGCAGTTTCTATTTATTACTTTGATTCGATCATGTATGGATGGATGTGGTGTGGACGGGCTATAGCGAATGAGATGTTTGATCTATGGGCAGCCACTTACTGTTGGTGTGTTTTTGCAAATTGGATTTCAGTTTTCTTGTGCAAGTACCTTGTCATTTTTCTATTACCCAAAATGTTCCCATATTGATTTTCAGCAGGCTTTTTGACTGAGGCTGCCTCCATGCAAACAGAGAGAATCAATTTGGTCTCATGAAAAGTTTCAGTTGGCACAAGCCTGTAGAAATAAGGTTGTATTCAAGAACATAAAACCATATACAGTGTGTATATTTTATTGTGTAAAATAGAGCAGTTAGCAATTTTAAGGCTACGTGTTTTTCATGTACGTGCAACATATGACATTTTCTGCTAACAGTTTTGTAGCTGTTGTAAGAAGAATGTAAATATGTAATGTATATCATAATCCCCCCCAGCCGGAGCTCCATCTACCACAGCGTTGAGGGTCCCCTCACCTACGTTCTCAACGGGGAGCTGATCACTGAGCCACGTCCCCTGCCCATGCCCTCAATCCTGCCCCCGCTGCCGACGCATTCCCTGCCCAGCCACACTTCCCAGGCTTCCTTTGTCTCTGCCCTTGCCATGGAGGAGGAGAGCTCGGTTGAGGCAGAGAAAACAGCTGAGCCTGGACCAGTCACTCGACAGCCCCATGTCATGGCATGTTACCAGAGCTATCTTGCACACTACCAGGTAAAGATACTCCTTAATAATGTACTTGTTAGATATTTGTTTTGGTCAGAGCATCCATCACATTACACTATTCCTCTAGTTCCTGTTTAAGGAAATAAACAGTCAGTCTGGCACCAGATAAGTGACAGGCTATATTTAAACTATATTGTAATTATGAGTTATATCTCAGTATGTTTGATTTTCCCCTACTAAATGGCACCACCCCTACATACTTTGTGTCACCCCATACTATACAATGTGCAACCTATTTATTATCACTGTTTGCAATTTAAGCATATCTACATGACCTCTGCCAGGTTTCAAACTGGTCTGTCAAACAGCCTACCAATAAGAGAACCTCCAAGTCTTCTCTGCACCGCCCCCTAGACCTGGATACACCCACCAGCGAAGAGAGCTCTGCCTCCTTTGACCAACTCTCTGTACCCAGCTTTAAGGTGTTGTGCATCACGATTTTCTTTGTTAAAGTTACTACCCACATTAACTGTGCTCTTCAGAATGGCGTAATGGCTTGTGTACATTTCATTCAGGTGACAAAGCAGGGCCTTTCAGCCAGCTCGCTGCTAGATAGAGGAGTTCAGCTGATGGGGGAGAACAACAGGTACATGAGATATGTGTGAGAGATTTTTCAGCATCTCAATTTTGAATTTTTCAGTTAAAACGTTCCCACTGAGTGGGAATTTGAATTTGCGTATCTCTGAGTACCCAGCGACATTCATGATAAATTCACACTGTTCTCTGAAGTAGCACTGTGTGTACTGTGTTTGATCCTCTGTACCGCGTAATCGTAGATTGTCTCTGTTTTTCCACAGTACACCGTATACACCTCTGGATAAAAGAGCCATGGAGAACACAGACGAGGACACAACAACAGATGACTGGACTCTGGAGCAGCCATTAGCTCAGACTAGGACCACTGCCATTGTGGAGGTGAAAGGTGCCATTAACGTGGTGCTCACACCCCTCGTAGCTGAATCCCTGGACAGGTAGCCGTCAAACTTTTATGTTTGTGATTCATCCGAACTGTTTAAGATGCCTCTAGGTCAACAAAGACCATATGGGTTGATAATCCTTTGATAATATTTTTAGACTAATACACCAGTGTTTGGTTTTCATAAGGTACATTGAGTCCATGGTCCACTTTGCGAGTATCCGTCATCCTGCAGCCATTTTGGATGATCTTCATGGGAAAGTCCTCAGTGAAGCCTACCAGATCAGCAAGTCCACCGTCACTGAGCCTGTTAGTACAAAGCCACTTAACTGATTAATTTACAGTAGACGTTTGTGCGATGCTTTTACATTTTATAATTTATCAGCTTCACCATTAAATAAAAGGCTCTTTGCTCTCTTGGTGACTGATTTTTCCACTGTTTTGAATCTGAACAGAGCCAAACAGCCAAGCAGGACCATAAACTGTCCAAGACAGAGGGCACGACCCCTGCTTCCCTCAACATCTCCCATGGCCAGACAGACCTGTCTGTCAAACCTGATAATGTGAAAATCAAGGGGCTCCAGGCCAACGTCTCTATCCCCAAGGTAGGAACCATGACCTCGAATAATGAGAGGCCATCACTGATCCTCAAAATGTGCTCTGACCAAGAGAGGTTCAAGAGCATAGAATCATGAGATACCTTGAAATGTTAATGGTTAACATAAAGCATACTGTGAAGAGATTATAATAGATCAGCTTCTTTGAATACAAGTCGGTCTCTGTTTGCAGTACAACTCAATACGTAATAATTAATTGCTTATTTATTATAGTACTGACTTTGATTTTGCCCTCTTATATCTTAATCTTAATTAATTTAAAGTGAGGTCCACAACAATCTGTAATTTCTGAAAGGTATCCTCATAAACAGCATGGTTCATCTCTTTATTTTTACACACAGGCCTGTGAAACACATTTATTAATGATATTCTGTCATAGTATTCACTATATTTCAGTATTTTTAAAGCACAGTAGGATTTACTTTCGTTTTTATTTCGTCCTGTTTCCATTCAGGTGAACCTCTGCCTCCTGCAGGCGTCTGTAGAGGAGGGGTCACCGTCTTGCTCCAGTAAGTGTGTCACACATGTGTCTCTAGTGGCGCTGTGTTTCGACAGAATTGCCACCCAGTTCAGGATGAACAGGTAATGCCTCAGCTATCCCTCAAAGTGGTGTGTGTGTGTGTGTGTGTGTGTGTCTGCAACAACAGGTTATACTAAACACACTTTTGAATGGATATGTGACTTTGTGTCATTGTGTCAGTGGACCTTTTGATTTCCTCTGGCAGCTTTAGAGCTCACATTTGCTTTTGCACATTCCAGGGGTATTGTAGAAGAGACTCCCAACACAACAGAACATGGCCGACCATCTGTTATGTTAGAGAAGTACGCATCAGCCACTAAGATGCAGCCTCAGTCATCCGGTTCTCTGCGCTCCAATGCTGGTATTGAGAAAGGCAAAGAGATTGCTGCAAGGCTCAATATCCACCGTATCCACAGCCAGCTCCGAGGCCTTGACTCCACAGGTAGATTCCATAACATATTATTCTTTAGTGCCCTGTTATGGACACTCTTTACCTGACCTGCAATCTATTGATTCATTTACTACAGGCAATGTCCTAATCACTACTTTGTCAGATTTTTTTCTTCTCTCTAAGCCAATGTCTCTTTTTATAATATTGCAAAAAAATAACACAATAATTTGACATTTCCGTAGACATTGGCACATGTGCCATCACAGCCATCCCCTTTGAGAAGTCCAAAGTTCTGTTTGGCTTGGAGGAAATGGAGGAGTTTTCTCTGGTCGATGAAACAGATGCCCAGGCCACAGCAGGTGATCTGGGCTGTTCCTCAACATCTCTTGAGAAATGGGGCTGGATTATGTTTGAATGTGGAATTGAAAACCTCACAGTCAAAGGTAAAAAAATTGCATGAATCAATACTCTCATGCCTAGAGAAATGGAAAGAGAAGCTTGTATGCTATAGTATTTATACATGTAAGGAAAGCATATGCATATTGCATTTTTTTGCAGGGGGCCGTCAATCAGGAGCCATTCTTTACAATGCCTTTGGTGTAATGGGACGCTCAGACAATGGGGGGAAAACTGGCATGTCTAAGTCCAACGGTTCGACAGGTTCACAGACGGGCAGTGGTTACAGTACTGATGTCTCTGATGACAACCTACCTCATGATACTATGAGTCCTGCCTCTGATGCCAATGAGCACTCAGATTCAGACGATCAGGTGGGATACTAAGACTTACTCGTACTGTAAGGAGCCTCTAAACAAAACTTGGTAACATGTCTGGACCTTCTGTTATGTGTGACTAACCTCCAACCCATTAATAACAATGTTTTGATGTGCCTAGAGACTCAAAGCTCTGCTGCATGATGTGTGTCATCCTGAAATTATTCTTTTCTTCTGCCAATCTCTTGCAAACACAAAAAGCCGCTGCTTATTGCCACTCTTCTGATGTAGATTTGAATAATTGTCTTCTCTATTTAAAATGTGGCTAATTTAAAAGAGAACACATTTGAGCATGATCAGACTGAAAAAAAGAGAAGTACTCGGTAAAGCAAAGATCTTTTATCTCGAAAATAAGTCGTGCTGGGTTTTATAATGAGGCTGAAAGTGATGCCCTGTGTCTCCGAACACTGAGGATAGCAGCAAATCCATTTCAAAGCTTAAACAATGGACCTTATTCCCACTAGCAACTCACATTCACCTGTTAAACCCTGCTCTCTCCTGCTTTGTAGGACGAAGGGGTTGAGTCAGATGACCTGAAGAAGGACCTTCCCCTCATGCCCCCCCCACCTGACTCCAGCAGCATGAAGCTGACTATCAGGGAGATCTGGTTCAGTTTTGCTGCTCCCACCAATGTGCGTTCTCCTTCACAGGCCTACTCAAGGTATGAATTAAGCCTGTCTGTCTTGTGCGTTGACACAATGATGTGTAAAGTAGAATAATGCAGAAAACTAAGCTGACAAGTCATCAGAGTGGCAGAAACATAGTATCATACACATCGGTTTATCTGCTGAAGGAGGTTTTTATAAAAATCCTCTCATGTGTACCCCCGGCAACGGTTGTCAGCCATTATCAAGTTTTCAGCTGATGTAGGCCTGTCAGATTCCCAGATCATCAAACTCAGCAAACTGACAGGTACATTCTGTTTTTGTAGTGAGGATAGACGTTTTATTATACCTCGTGTAGCTCAACTCCCCAACAGCACCATGTGCTCAATTTACTGACAGTAAAAAAAATGTAGTTGACACAATGTATGTTACAGCTATTTGCGTTTACATAAAGAATATACTCATGACCAACAATAAAAGGTGTGTGAAGCTTTCTAAGCATTTTTTGTGTTTACAGGCAGTTGAATCTGCTCAGCACTGCCACACCGGCCATCGGAGCTTGGTTGGTTCCCATCGACCAGCTCAAGTCTTCATTACGTAAACTGGACATGGAAGGCACGCTGCGTGTGTGTGCTGTTATGGGCTGCATCATGACTGAGGCGCTTGAGGTCAGCAGAATAAGCAAATTATCACTGTTGTATACAGATGGCGGTAATACATTACCAACTCGTTAATGTGTCTCACTCTAAAATTCAACTCTTAGTTCTACTTGATTTATTTATTTTTCTTCATCTCCCGACAGAAAAAGAGCATTCACATCCCATTCCGGAGCAAATACAACCGCGTTACTAAGCGAGCTCGCTACCTACATGAGAATCCCTCCTGTATGCTTTGTAATATCTTGCACCGGTATCTGCAACAAGCTGATTACACTGTCATAGAGGAGGCTACCATGGTTAGTTTAAAGCCAATAAATCGCATGTTTTCACTTTCACCAATTGGACCCAAATGTACAGAAAACAGCTGGCTATATTTGAAATTGGTCTCAAGTGGCCCTGGCTTTAATGAATCCATTGCAAATGTGAAAAACTTGCATTAGATTGCTTTTCCCCTTTTCCCCCAGAATGATGGAGTTCCAGCGCTTGTGACGCTGAAAAAAGGGCTGGTAGCTCTGGCCAGACAATGGATGAAATTTATTGTGGTAACTCAGGGCTTCAAGGCTATTGGTCTGATTAGGCCCAACCAACTCACCAAAGTCAAGGAGCCTCAGCAGAGCCTGGGTGAAACCATCATGGGCCTGGACAACGGCGCTGCACTGCAGAGTGACACCAGTGCAGACGGAGCTGAATTTGAATACGACGCAGGTGGGAACTCACAGCTTTGAGTTTGTTGATATTCTGATTCAAAACAGTGGAGAAATTGGTCACTGAGCAAGTAAACCCATGCATCTGCTGTCACAGATGGACTGCTGAACTCTTAACCTCTGCTTCTTCACTGTTTGTGTACTTACCATTTGGTAGCAGAGAGGAGTTGTAGAAAAAAAACCGAGATGGTTTATTTAGTTGTTCTTTTATAGCACACACACGTACATGATTCTTGCAGGGGTTTTATTTTATGTAATTATTTTGAAGCCACAGTGAGTGAACACACCATGTTGCTGGAGGGAGCATGCAGTCGTCCTCCACCAAAGGAAGCCAACTCTGGGCCTGTTAGTGGAGTGGAGATCATGAGGAAACTGTCCAAGTCCCACACGCATAACGAGTCTGTGCTCAGGATAAAGGTACAACACCAAGAATTAATGCAAATGCTTGTTCTATTTGTCAGTGCAAATTGTGTTTATATGTACGTATTGTGTGAGATCTTCGCATCCTATTTGAAAACCAGATTGTCTAGATGGCAGCATACAACAACTAAAATCTGTGCAGCTTGACTAGTGTTACAGTTTGAAAAACATATTTTCACAGAAGAAGATATGAATCTGCCAGCATATGTAGCGTATGTGTCTTCTTGTGAAGTCACAGTTATTCGTTTTTTGTGGGGACATATTGGAGCTTCCAGTATGGGCTCGCGAAGCCTATGTTACATTTCCCAAGGAGAGAGAGAGAGAGAGAGAGAAAGAGAGACGGTGTAGCAGTAAGGTATCAGAGAAACAAAGATGGGTTCTTTTTTGGAATTATCTTAAAGGCATAATCATAACACTATAATTGAAACTGTCTTTTCTTTGGTGGCGTTATTAAGCTATATCCATAATGATGATGGCCAGACCCAATATGTCCCACTTGTCTTCAATCGGCCCACGGCCATCTTGTGAAAAGTGACACTGTGTGAACTCAGTGTGTTTGTCATGCCCAGGGCTCCCATCCATACCAATCGCTGAGTTACACCAGCGGCGACACAGCCGCGGACTCGCCTGCCCACGTGAGCCGCACCGGCCTGCCAGCCAAGGACAGCCCCAGGAAGGAGAGTCTCCTGAGCAACTTGACAGGCAGCTTTCGAAGTCTGCACAACCTGCTGGAGGGCACGCCTCAGAGGAACGAGCCATCTGCTGCCGCTGCAGCCAAGAGCAGCTCCCTCACTCGCACAGGTACTCGTACCTGAAGCACTACTGTGTGCACTAATGCCAGCTGAACTGCGTGGAGAGTTCTGGCACCCACTGATTAAAGCTGTGGGCTGTATTTTTACAACATGCAGCAGTCAACATGTCACTGCTACTGCAATGCTGACCTCTACTGTTCAGTGATGTGAATTATAATGATCCAGAACAGGCTCACAGACGGGTCCCTTGTTGTGAGCCCAGTGAAACATGAATGCTTTTATGGAACAGTCAGTAACTGTCAGGTTGTCTTTGGATTTTCTTACATCTCTTTTTATCCGCCCTTTAGGAACAGACGTGCTAACTGAGCACCCGCTGCTGTCAGAGCCCTCCTCCGTCAGTTTTTACAACTGGATGTCCAACGCTGTGGGCAACAGGACCGGTGCTGTAAACCAGGAGTCCCCGGTCAACCGCTCCCAGCACAACAGCCTGCAAACAGGTCAGACCCGTGGACTCAGGGTTTGTTGTGGAGGAAAATTCCCCTTCAGTTTTGGGGCGTTCAGTTTATTACTGTGGGATGAGTTTATTTCATTGGGACCTTAACCCTTGTGCAGCCTTCGAGGGGTCAAAACGACCCCACTGTGAACTAGGAGGCGCCAAAGCTCCAAAACACACACCAGGGTTGGATCAAACAGCCTTGGTGGGTGTTACATCCAAGCAATGAACACGTGTGGGTCTATGATGAACACGTTCATCCAACCGTTCATCTAGATGAAGCGTGTTGTGATTTATCGTCTGTCTGCGGCTGTTTTATCCAACCCATGTGTGGTTTTTGAGCTTAGAGCCCCCGTTTTCATTTTGACCCCTCAAAGGCTGAACAAGGGTTACTGTAAATTCAGCATAATTTTTTAATTATAACATTTTTATAATTAAACACATTTCTACTCCACTGTATGTTTAAGCACTGAGGAGTTTTTTGTAAGTGTTCCTGCAATGCTATTTTATTAGACCTACTGGATTCACCAGCAAACCACTACCAGTATCAACCACTGCCAACAGCTAAAAGCCCAGATGGAGGTCAGGAATTGTTGTTGTGCTGATGTGGTGTGCTGTAAATTGATTAGTAATTTAGCACTTAGTTGGTTCCTCCTCTCTAACTTAATAGATATCAATAGACCTTGGTGTGACCCTCGTACAGTGTATACTGTACAACTTGCAATGTATATTATAGATTTAAATGTTGTTTTCTTTGACTGCCACATTAATTGTTTTTATTATTATAAGTCAGTGATAATTCAGTGTACCCAGTCTGCAGACTCATATTTAGTCATTCTCTGCTCTACATTCGTTTCATCCCAGTATTAGATCGTTATTTGGAACCACCAACACTGATTTCTAAAATTACACAACCTTTTGCGGCGCATGTCTTGATTGTAAGAGTGCAATTATTTTTGTATACTGGCTGGATTTGTGTCTCAAATGATCCATTTAATCATTATCTACTTACTCACCCGTCACTCAGTGGCAGCACAGCAAATATGCCCAAACAGATTTTCACAAACAATTCAAATGAATGTGGTTTTTGGACTGTCAAATGGTTCATAAGGTGGCCAGAGTTCCCCTCCTCACGCTCTGTAATGTGACTGTTAGCTGTAATTTCATATTTATGATGAGGAGTTGAGGATTCCAGTTTGGAAACAGCACAGCAGTTCCAAGGAACTGCCTGGTCTTACAGCACGTGCGTCACACATCTCACCTCCTCACCCGTAGGTGGGACGTGTAACCTTCCAACAATCCCCTCGGCATCGGACTTCAACACAGTGCTCTCCAGTGACCAGAACACCCTCGATGGAACCCACTCGCAGCATTCCCAGCACAGTACAAGCCAGGATGATATTGCAGATATAGATGAGGGCAACCAGTGTCCCGCTGCTGTTCAACTGGCTGACGCTCAGGTGCCGTTAATACACCCACTGTTCTTTTGTGTTTTGTTGAAACACGCTGTCTAGAGTTGTAATAGACCGATAAATGCAGTGACTTTGTGGTTTTGAAACTGTTTAAATGACATTTAGTTTGTATTGATAGTATAGAGGTATTAACACTTTATAATGGGCAAGTAGCTCCTGTACATTTCTTCACTGAGGCATAAGAAAATGGGCTTGTACGAATTCATACCAATGTAATGGCTCATAAAATCCTGCGATGCTGTGTCAGTGGATGAATTCTTTTAGTCTGGCTCCCTCTTTCAGGGCTTGCATGCGTCACATTTGCATGTCTCAGATTATGCTTAACCTCACCCCTCCTTACCATGTTTGCCTTCATATCTGTGTTTAATGCTTTTACTGCGGAGCTCACATTTGGGTGAAAACATCATCTTGACAAAAACACGCTTCCATCCTCTGCATTGATATCTGTTTTCTTCCCTCAGGTTGTTTTCAAGCCTTTGCTGAGCTACACAGGCATTCAGGCTCAGGACACCACTCCTCTTAGTTATAAGATGTATTTTGGGGAGCATCTGTCTTTCTCAGGCAACCTTGAGTGTCTGAGAGCAGACATTGTTGACTCTGACACTACAAAAGAACACAAAACCAAAAGACCTAGAAGGTAAAATACAATTGAAATATACCTAATATTCCTACACAATATTAAATTGGTTAATGTTCTTTCTCTTGTTGATTTCTGATTGTTAGTATTGGTTGTCACAATTCACAAGCACATACATAACCCATAGTCTCTGTTCCCCTTAACTTACAGACAAGGCATGGTGAGCCTTCCGCCTCTTGAGTTTAAGCCAGCGCTTTTGATCGAGACGTTCAGCCTGAATGCAGTGGTGATGGAGAAGTCAACCAGCGCTCCACAGGGCTCCACTACAGCCCCCCTCTCTTTCCACGACCTCAACCGACGCCACTACAACACATTCCACTGTGATTTTACCACAGCCTGCCAGGCCATCAGCCAGCGCGTAGACATGGCCCTGGTGCGCCTCATACACCAGTTTAGCACCATGATTGACGAAATCAAAGCCACGCAGACCGACATCAAGCTGAGTCGATACACTGCTGGCTCAGCCTCACCGACCCCCACCTTCAAGGCGCGGCCGTATCGCCATTTCAGGTCGTCAGACTTCAGCCGCAGCTCCAGAGGCAGCCTTAACGGAGCAGGCCGCAGTGGAACCCAAACCCTGAAGAGCAAGAGAGGAGTAGGAGCCGGTATTACTGGAGGTTTGCCTCCCAACGGACCTCCGTCAGGTATGGATACACTAGGGAGGCGCGAACCACGAGGACGCAGCTCTCTGGGACGCTCTGAGCGGCGCACCTCCAAGGTAAGTAACTTTAAATGAAAGGTACACGTATCAAACAGTGAGGCAAACATACTATTTACTTCCGATGGAGTTTTGTAAACTAAAGACTGGAACCTACTGATGTGGTCTCTGTAACCTAACAGAGCCTGATGATGTGTAAATTCATCCACCATTTGTGTAACCATTGCTACACACAAACCCTAGAGGGAGCCAGCGGATAGTAGGAACATTTCATTGTGACCTGTCTTTTATTTAGTGTACAGCAGATGATAAGTGATACAGTCATCTCAGTGGGAACTTTCTCTGCAAACCAAGCACTTTTTGAATAGACATGCGGGATGTGTGACAGACTTCAAGTGCCTTTAAAGGACATTTATATTATACCTGCTGATCTGACACTGTAGCCCATATGGATTGTCTCACTGTATCTGTTGCCAGTGCACAGACTTTATTAACTAAACTGTCATCACAGCTTAACTAAACTGATACGATAAACAGCTGGGCAAGAAAAGTTCTTGGTCCTGTGGCTGCATATTGTGATGACTCTGTTTGTTTGATAATCTGGAACTTGTGCTTCATCTTCTTCAGGTGTCGAGAAAGGGCTCCCGTGACGTGGCAGACCACATGGCAATCCAGATGGATGACTCAGACTCCATCACAGTGTCAGAGCAGAGCGAGCCATCAGCAGAATGTTGGCAGAACATGTACAAGCTGCTCAACTTCTACTCCCTCATCTCAGATCCCACTGGCATCCTGGAGAAAAGCTCCCCAGAGAACTGCCTTCCAGGTGGGGATCAGTTTTCAGCAGTCAGGCACTTCTTTATTTTTGTCTTTTCTCCACACACCTATGCTTGTTTTTAACTTCTTTTTCCATTTTTGTCCTCCGTACCTTCCTCTCACACATTATTTGCACACAATCCTGCTGTGATTTCTTGCTGTCAGTGTCTAACTTTCTTCTGTCTTCCTTGCAATTCTTTTTATATGCTCACTGGCTTCCTCCTAGATGCTGCACCGTCTTCTGGCCACTTGCTTTCACTCCTCTAGTCTTTCTCTCCCTGTTAATACTCTCTGTTTTATCCTATACTAATTATAATGTTTAGTAGTTTAGTACACATTCAACCCCAGTCTCACGCCCTTTTCATGGAACCAGAACCCACTTTTGCTGTAGGTGCAGGTAATGAAGAGGTACTGTAGCAACTATGTTACATGCTTAGTAAACCTACTGTATAGTCTAGTCTGTATACTCTAAATGTGCACGTCAATTCCTTTTTGCTGTACACTGAAAATAGTTTAAGCTCAACGGATGAAAACAATATGTAGGTTTATAATTTCACTTTTAATTTGAAGTTGTGTTGGAAACGACCATGTTTTTACTTTGTTGTGCTCATGGCTGTGAAAATTGGATCATGCAGTATGTGGACTTGTTGGTGCTTTAGTCGAATTGATTGAGGGTGCTTTGTAAAGAGCAGGAAGGATTTGAGCTTTGTGAAAGACTAGTCTCTTAAAACACTTGGCAATTATACGGGTGAGTATGACCAGACAGGAGCCATTTAGGGTCACAGCAGCTGCTCGTCTTTAAGCTCATGGGAACAACTGTCTGAGTGAGAGACAGATTAAAGCTATTTGCTGAGAATCCTGGCAAATTTTCTGTCTGGGCTCTTGCAAACTGTCAGGACTTGATCAGGACCAGCAGCCTTTTGTGAATCCAACCTTCTTAAGCGCTGGGACAGGTGGTAAGGCTCTGCAGGTTGGATTTCTGAGACTTGTATGACTTGTCACATACTGTTCATCTGGGATCAGCATAGTGGATGTGTTCTTCAGTCCTGTTTATCAGTAAAAGGCTCTTTATATTTTACCTTTCTGCTTCCCGTTTGCATTTAATGCCTATAGGACCTTTTTCTGCTGCTTTGACCCCATATTTTCTGGAGCAGTTCATTCACAGAAACGCATAACGTAGCGGCGCAGTGTTTGAACAGAATGCATTGGGGATCACTGAAAAGTGGCTTCAGAGTAAAACGTCATCCTCAAAAGCCAAATTTAGATTCAAAAGGACTTAATTAACACGGCTGACTACAGTTTTTTACATAAATAAGGTTGGGTCAAAATGTGCCGAATAGATTGGCTGTGCTATTATGTAGCGTGTCTCTCCATTTAACACCCTGTGTGCATGTACTCTCTGCAGAAAGTGGACGTCGGCCCTCAGAACCACTCTGTAAAGTCATCTTTGAGAATGAACAGCAGGAGTCCAACACACCCAACAAACCGCCAGGTGGGAGGAGGCGCAGTCTGGTGAGCTCTGAGCCCCAGCACGTTACACTTATCGTGTTCGGCATCGGCATGGTGAACCGCACCCACCTGGAGGCAGACATCGGTGGCCTCACCATGGAGGCTGAGCTGAAGAAGATCCATGGAAGTTTCACTCTGAAGGAGAAGATGAAAGGTGACAAAGGATCTGTGTTTTTATGCATCTTACTGTAATCAGTCATATCAGCTTGTAAAGCCAGTCACTAAATATCAGGTGTATCAATTCTGTGTGTTAGTCATTGCATACACAAAATGCTGTTGAATTTATAGATTTAATGCATGTCTGACGAAAGTAGTTTTTGCCTGCTCCTGATTTTCTTCTGTTTAACTCTGTTTTTAATGGACGTGTTCAGACATCCTGCACCAGAAGATGACGGAGACATGTGCATCAGCTCATATAGGAGGGGTCAACATTGTTCTGCTGGAAGGCATAACTCCTGACATCCAGTACGTGCAAATGGGGTCTCTTTTTTTAAAATGCATTGCTATTTCTGGTTCTACATTTGTGACAAATTCTGAGTTTTGGCCCTTTATCATTACTAAGCTAATTGAACTGTACTTGTTGTTGAGTGTAATAGTTATGCATTGCACATTTTCTTCAGTTAAAGGCGAATAAGAAAACCTAATCTCCAATACTGCTCCATGCTCTACGCACTTTAAATTAAAATATGTGGTGCAGTGTTTCAATTCTAATTACTTTTCAGCCCAACAATTTTAACAACCCCTTTAAGTTTTTACCTAAAGTTATTTCAGCAAAACATAGCCCCCTTAATCTGTTTTTTTAGGCATGAATTTCCACGGGTCGATGTTTTCTGCTTTGATTAAGTTTAAAGCTTTTACTGCTCCTTCAGAATTTATTCATTCTGTTTAACAGATTCTCCTCTTGTGATTTTCAAACTGAAGCTTAATTCTATTTTGTGTGTTTAAATGAGTGTTTGCCAGCCTGACACACTGTAGCTGTAACTAATTTTTCCTGTATGCGTCATAATGTCATTTATATATTTTCCCACTGTTTCATTCAAATAAACCCAGGTACAAGACATTAATCAGGCTGAAGTAATAGGTTTTAAGTGATGTGTGACATTTACCAAATTATCAGTTGCAGTGACAAATTGTCAGCAGTTGCTTTGAGGTTTTATCTTCTAGTTGCAGTTTAATTGCAGCATTAAATATAACTGTGGTCCTTTGTGGAGGGGTTAATTATCAGCAAGGGAGCTTAAAAGTAAAAAATAAACAAAAATAAGCCTGAGCTAACTGCCTTCTATTTCAGACAATGTATTCTCACCTTATGGCGTCTCAGAACCGTTTGACAGCTTTTTCTGCTCATCTTATTTTTATTGCTTTCTTTTGCTTTCTCTTCCAACTACTTGCACAGACTGGAGGATTTCCCAACGTCTCCCACCAGCACAGCTAAACAAGAGTTTCTGTATGTTATTACTGCCATTTAGGGTCCACGTGCATAACAACACTGCCCATGTAATGGCACATCCTTCATTTGTCTGTCACCTGTATCCCATGTTGACACTGTGTCTGTGAGGGCTCTGCTTGTTCAGATGTGGACTGAAGAAGACACTTTTGTTGGTCAGAGTGATTTCAGAGTATCTGTTCTTATAGGCTAATATTTCAGTGTTTTGTGTCAGTTCATCGGAAGCATTTGTTTGAATAAGAGATCATGAGTCTGCTCCCATAGTTCACAGTTCATTGCCATTTTCATTCATGGTGGAACATGTGTCACTGTCATGATTGCCTTTCATTTCTGAGCCAAGGAAATTGAATGCTGTCCTGAATGTGCATGGTGTTCTTTACGTCCTCTCAGTATTTCCACTTAAGGTGCACATTCATTTTTATGTCCATAGCCCAGAGGGAGGGGGGACATCAATTTCAGTGCTTTTGCTCAATCTGGTCCACTCTGTTTTTCAGAACTGTGGTCAAATGCAATATCGCCAAGTCCCAGGCCTTGTACAGCGCCCAGCGAGGACTGAAAACCAATAACGCCGCTGTGTTAAAAGTGGGAGCCATCATGATCAACATCCCCCAGCACCCAGCTACTTTGCACAGCATGATGGTGCGCAGCTCCCACCAGCTCTCCAAACAGATCTCTGACCTCATCCGCCAGCCCTCCAACGTGTATGTCTGCCTCACTTATCTTTTCATTTTATTTATCCAGGCCTCATTTATAATGCTGAAAAGAATTAATTGAAACTGTTGCAAGTATATTTACAACTGTGAGCGAAGCTGTTATACAGTCTGTACTATCGTTACACTTACATTACATTAATGTGTACTTAATGAAATGCTTGGAAGAGGTATTTCATCTGCAGAAGCGACATTGTTGTCAGTTAACTCTTTTCAAAGTCAGTTTCCATGGTAATGCACTGAATTATGTTAATATATTTATAGAGATGTAGGTGTAGTGTACTTTAGATATTAAACTACTTTTGTTATGTATGATATTCACTAGAATATAAGCCACTATCTAGAAAACTCTACACACACACACACACAACAAATACAGACACATCAAATCACTAACACAGTTTTGACTTTGCTCTAGGAGTTTGAGATTAATATGATGGAAATTCTGAGATGCTGAATTCCAAATCAAGCCCGAGTGTGAACATTGCAAATGTTGTGATAGCACAAATAAAAGCTTACTGTAAGTTGGTGATGGTGAAATATTAAGTTGTTTTTTCTTGCAGTCAACCCCCTAACAGGGAGGACACCCCCACTCCTCAACCTTCCGAAAAGGCATCCAGCATCAATCAGACCCCTGTAGATGCCAACGAGTTCCCACAGCTTCCTGAAGGCTTGGAAAAGAAGCCAATTGTCCTGAAGTTCAGCGCCATGCTGGACGGCATCACCATTGGGGCTGCCCTCCTGCCTTCACTGAAAGCAGAGTACAAAATGGGTCGCATGAAGAGCCATGGCATGACAGGTGTGACTGAAATGAGCTGCCACCGATTTCCTCAAAACATGCATCTGCTTTTCCTCCCTGTTCTAGTGAGGCTTATCCGCCTGTGGCAAAAAGCTGCCTTTGCTATGTTGCATACAGTTTTACCAATATTACTCGTGCGTGAATGATTAGTAATACTATGCTTTTCCCCGTCTTTCCATCGCTTTCATTTAGGGGCACAAACCAGTTTCACATTTGAGTTGCCAAATCACAAGCTGTGCTTTCAGTCCAAAGTGTCCCCAGTGGACATGTCCACCATGCCTCCATCAGCCAGCCTCACGCTGCCTCCAGTCACCATGTCTGGGGAGTACATCATGGAAGAGCATGAGAGCCATTCCGACCAGGGCTGGGCACCAGACAGCTTCCCAGCAAAGCAGGGAAACTACCTTCAAGGCAACTACCTGCGCTGCGTGGCTGAGGTGAGAGGCTTCGCATAAGACGTCATTGATTTTATCCTGGGAAACAAATAAGAAAAGGATTCTTGGTCACTAAGGCACATCAAAAACTTGTCTCTGTGGATGTGCAGATTGGGTCTTTTGAGCACAACCTGACCACAGACCTGCTCAACCATCTGGTCTTCCTGCAGAAGGTTTTCATGAAAGAGGTCAACGAGGTGATTCAGAAAGTGTCAGGTAGTGTATGGACAAGCACTTGTCTTCTTTTTTCTTTACTCTAGTGTAAACTACAGTAAATGACCTACAGAACCTCTACAACTAACTACAAACTATATCCTGTTGGTTGGTGTTAAAAGCCCAATTTTCCTCACTCTGTATCAATAAAGTGAATCTAATCGTAACTATCTGTCCATTCCACGCAGCAAGTAAAAAACTGTTCAGCATAAAGTGATGCCATGACACTGGCCCAAATCCTACTATGTTTGTTTCCACTGTTCATTTTGATGGTAATTTGTTTAAATTACTAAGCTAATGCCCAACAGAGAGAGAACCCCAGGGTCTTTTGCAGCATATCAAGGTAAAATTCTGTAGCTTTCAGCTGAGCTTATGTCTAAATGGAGCTGCAATCATTCATTTCAACACATATTAGAACTTGCATACATTCCAGCACACTCACGCACAGAAAACATATCACAGCACGGCATTTTACAGCAGTCATGAAGTTGTTTTGGTTTTTGTACATGCAGGAGGAGAACAACCCATCCCGCTATGGAACGAGCACGACACCTCAACAGATGCAGACAAGCCGAAAATCCTGCTTTACTCTCTCAGTCTTATGTTTAAGGTGATTGCCGAAGCAAAATACAGTAGCTGAAATATTTATTCTAATCTTTGTTGTTTAAAGTGAACCAAACCAGGGAAGAGCAATGATTTGTGGGTGGGGGGCTGTAGTTTTGCTTTTTCTCTGAATCATTACTCTTGTTTACAGGGAATCCAGATGACAGCCACCACTCCCTCAATGCGAGCTGTGCGCTTTGAGACAGGCCTGATCGAGCTAGAGCTATCCAATAGGATCCAGTGCAAGCCTCAGCCCGGTGGTAGCAGCAGTTACTTGAAGCTCTTTGGCAAATGTCAAGTTGACCTCCACCTGGCCCTCGGACAGATAGTCAAGCACCAGGTGCAGATCAGACATGTCCTGTGGCGTATAGACTTCTGTGAATGATTTCAGTGGTACCAACATCTGACGGCCTTTGGCTCTACAGGTGTATGAGGAAGCTGGGTCAGATTTCCACCAGGTGGCCTACTTCCGAACTCGGATTGGTCTGCGGAATGCCCTGCAGGAGGAGATCAGTGGCTCCTCGGACAAAGAGGCGGTCCTCATCACACTCAACAGGCCAATTGTTTTTGCCCAACCAGTGGCATTTGACAGAGGTTCAGTTTACTTTTCTTTGCGTCGGATCTAATGTCATTGCTACCAGAACAGGGAGATTTTTTATTTTAAATGCCTGAGACTAATGTAATGACACTGCTGCTGTAGTTCACTGACTGTCCCAGCCTGAATGCGTTTTAATGTCAGATACACAATCTAATTCAAAGTTCTCTTCGTTGTGTGCCCTCCTGCAGCTGTGCTCTTCTGGCTCAATTATAAGGCAGCATATGACAACTGGAACGAGCAGCGTATGGCCCTCAACAAAGACATCCATGTAGCCACAAAAGAGGTTGTAGACAAGCTGCCAGGCATTCAACAGACGTCGGCTCAGGCCTTCAGCACCCTCTTCCTGCAGCTTACGGTCAATGACCTGGGCATCTGCCTGCCAATCACCAACGCATCCCAGGTACACTTCTAAGCTTGGTTCGGAGCTTCCTTGACCTCTACTGTCCCACCGTAACATTTCTACACCTTCACAGCACATAGATGTCCAAGGTCCTGCACTGTACTGGAGTGATTTGCAAATAATAATGTTTACAGTTTGTCGTCGCAGCTGCCGCTGAATTACCTAATGTTGGTTTTCATATTTATTGGATGAGGCAGGGTTAAGTTCAGTCTTATCACTTAATTTCAAGTATGACATTTTTCCTTTCAGTTGAATTTATTAGGAATTTGATTTCATTAAACGCAGTGGCCATAGTAAGGAATCAACTGATGTTACTTTCATTTTCTACATACTCATAAGAGCCTTGAGAAGCACAGGTTTCCATCTTATATTTATGTTCCTTAATTGAGCAACTATTCTTTTGTGCTGATATCAGTGTTTTCCTGCAGTAGCTGTTTATGCAAATAGGTCTGACTCATTTGTTTTTGCCACATTTGTTGCACAGTTTAATTCTTTACTGTAAAGCAAACACACACACACACGACATTAGGGGCATATTGTACTGATCAGCCATGTCTGCTACTTGGTACAGTAGTTGTCAGAAGGTACAGAACTGTATATTATTTACAATGTAGGCAATTTGTGAACTGCTAGATTTTGTAGGATCTATATAATGTGTGTAGATAGATAGATGGATGAAGTATTTGAAAATCATTTATGGGGAAACACTGATGTAAATTTCTAGTCCATATCAGTTGCTTTGTTATATCAAATATACCAGCTGTTATGTCACACTTATTTCCATAGAGAGGACATGTACCAGCTACGGAGGGCATCAACTCTGAAGCTGGGGCCAGCACATCAGTAGGCCAGCAAAAAAATGCACGAAAAGTAACCAACAATTTATTACATCTCTTGTGATGGTTTGTTGTGCGGACAGTGAATTACTGTTATCTGTTATTCTTCCATCACACTAAAGCACTGCATCACAAGTGTGTTTTTCTTTCAAATGGTGGGCCCCATCACTCAGGTCGCGGTGTTCCTCTAAACCTTTTTTATAATAATTAATGAAGTCTGACCTGGTGTCTGGGGTGTTTGTGGTGTTTACATACTAAAATGCTGGTTGCTGTCTAGATTCTTGCTTATGTGTGGAAATATTCTTTTGGTATCTGCCCTGAAAGCGTATGAAATGTTGTTTCTGCAGTAAAGCCACAGTAGATGGAGAATGAAAGGGCAGTGGTGCATTTGGCTGCATCAGTAGTTTCTGCTCTTGTGAGGAAAAAACGCTTTGAAACGTCCTGGATTTCAGAAGTAATTGTCCTATAATTTAAGTCTGATTTCTATCTAAGTGATCATAAAGAACTGGAGAGTCAAAATTATAATATAATTTTCCGTCTCCAGTTATGACTAAGATAATTATCAGGCATTTGGACTAATGCAGACTAAATCTCAAAATGCAGGGTGTTTATGGGCAAACCTTTTCCAATCCTGCAACTACAACCAATCTAACAAACTTGGTAACGTCTCACTCATGGGCATGTTTTGTATGATGAAGCTTTAATTGTCATTTGCAAATTTCACGCGTCCATTAATTTGCAAAACCATAATTTCGTGATTAAGAGACTACTTAGAGATTTCAAACGACATATTTTATAATTTTATTTAATGTTGTTGTTTGTTCTCCTTATTTTTGTCGCTTTTGTTCTCTTCCAGGCCAACCACACCATAGATTTTGATACAGGCTCGGCGCTGGTCCTCACCATTGAGAGCACACTGATCACTGCCTGCTCCTCCGAGTCCCTTGTAAGCAAAGGACACTTCAAGAATTTCTGCATTCGCTTCGCTGAGGGCTTCGAAACCACCTGGGATGACTGGAAGCCTGAATTGCGAGGAGATCTGGTCATGAATGCTTGTGAGTGGACTGTGTTATTGGAGGCTTGTTGTTGTCTCTCATAACCTGACATCAGTAGTTGCTGTAGCAACATCTGAAATTCTGACTGTTTTCCGTGTGTCTGCTTGTGGCCTGTATGCAGGTGTAGTCCCGGATGGTACATATGAAGTATGTTCCAGGACTACAGGGCAGCCCTCTGCAGGCAAGTTCTCTAACTAAGCTATAGGCCATACAGTATGGATCACGCCCTCAGGCTGCACAATAACCTTGAGGCTTATTTCTGAAAATCTTATTCTATATTAATGTCATCAGCATCATCTTCAAGTCTTGCTCTCTTGTCCCAGCTAACATTTCCCCTCTCCAAACAGAAAGCAATAGTGCAGGTACCTGGACTCTCAACGTGCTTTGGAAAATGTGCGGCATTGATGTACACATGGATCCAAACATTGGCAAACGGCTCAATGCTCTGGGCAACACGTTGACATCACTGACGGGCGAGGAGGACGTTGACGACATTGCTGACCTGAATTCTGTGAACATGGCAGATCTGTCGGATGAGGATGAGGCTGATCCTATGTCACCTACCATTCACATGGTTAGTCATTACTGACCTTGTACGTCATGGGTTTTAGCTTTAAATATAGTTGGTAGTATTAATATTTTATCATGTTCAAATGAGCTTTGATCTCAAATTGTAATGTTATAGGAAACGTACTATATCAGCATCATCAGAGCTGATATAGTTTATTTTGTGGCATTATTATATAAATTATGCTATATATATCTATAAACACAGACCAGTATAAACAACTCAAAACAAAGTACGTAAAATTCCAACTCACCATCCCTCTGAATTAGTGGAGCCGTGAGCGTGTTTCCTTCCTACAGCCGGTCCCTCTGGGGTAATGGGAGACGAGACTAGTCTGCTTCACAAAGATGGAAATGGAAGCAAGGCATTCAGTGCTTTTTTGGCATCTCTGCCTTGATCTTTATCCAGAACACCAGCAGTCGTTGTCTGAAGCTTTTAAGGCCACCATCATTTGTGTCTCCAGCAGTCGATCTTCTTCTTGCACTGACAAACTAAACTGACTGTCAAACTAAAAGATCTTTCAGACTCAATAAAATGTATATTTTTTTATATGCAGCCTTTTTGATGGCCCGATACCAAATGACCCACACTAGATAGACGTTTTATAAAATCTAAACATTTTATTGAACTTCGAAGCTGCCAGTAGCAGGATCTTATGCTACGGCGTGATACTGGGTTTAAAATCCAGTTCAGCTACTGTGTTTGGTCTATATACCAGCCTGGTTGATCTACTGGTTCATCTTAACGTTAGAGTCGCGGCGGCTGCTTCCAGTCTTTACGATAAGTTGTTCTAACTAGTTATTTGGTATGACTGCCTACCTTAAAGGTGTGCATAAGAAAGTGTCCTCTACGAGATAACATACGACTACATTTGGAAAATGTCTGTTTGTTTGATTATTACATCTCCACAGTTGAATAATCCCTCCCTCTCATACTGCTAAGCTCCAGCAGTCTGAAATGAAATGAGGCTTTACCACCTGGCCATCTGTGTCTTCCTGCCGTTGTTTACAGAGTCCAGAGAGCCAGTTCAGCCCTCGGCTGACCTTAAGGAAGCGCCTGGTAAACCGAATCCTGGGCCTCAAATCCAGGCCTGAGAGTGTATCTGTCCCAGCTGACTGCTTAAACTGTACCACGCCTTGCCTCCGAGCGGGCAGTGACAGGCCCCCAAGACCTTTCTCCTGGGGTTGTGTATGTAGCCACCCATAGTGTTAAACTCTCCTCTGGGCTGACAAAATCACATGCAGCCACCTGCGGTCAACAGATTGCTGTTCATTCCATTGTGTGCTGTAGCTGAATGGCATGGTAGTGGAGAATAGTGTCGCTTAAATTGGCTTTTACTGTCCTGCTCATTTAGCTTCAATGATGGGTGAAAACAAATAAATTTGGGTTACAGTCCCGCCAGCCACCTCTTTTACTTCAAGTGGCATGATGGTGATGGTGGTGGTGATGATGGTGATGGTGTCTCTCGGTGATCAAAATGGATACCATTGTAAATTCAACATAACTAAATGAACTCTCCTTTATTCAGGCAAATGGGAAGGGAAAGGGTTTCAATTAACCCTTATGTAGCCTTGGAGGGGTCAAAACGACCCCACTGTAAACTACCCAGGGGTTGGATAAAACAGACGCAGACAGACGATAACTCACAACACGCTTCATAGATGAACGGTTGGATGAACTTGTTCATCATAGACCCACACGTGTTCATTGCTTGGATGTAACACCCACCAAGGCTGTTTGATCCAACCCTTGTGTGGTTTTTGAGCTTTGAGCCCCCTGGTTTCATTTTGACCCCTCGAAGGCTGCCTGAGGGCTACACTTCCTGTGTGGTATAAAAAAGGATTTAGGCTTTGATCCATAGTTGTGTTTCATTTATCTGATACATTTGTTTGGGATCATGGCTTTGAACCATCAGGAACCCATTGATCCCAGAAGGCAGATGGGGATGGGGAACCAGGTGATTGATGCTCGAGGGAGGAAATTCACCAAAAGGGTTGTGGACATCAGAGAGCTGAATGAACAGGCAAAGGTCATTGATGACCTCAAGTAAGTCGTTTTATTTAATTCAGATTGATCTAGGATTGATTGCTGAGTTTATTGTGTGGAGAAATTCTCACCGGGTAGAGAAATTCTCTTGTCATCACCACAGGAAATTGGGGGCCAGTGAAGGCACCATCAACCAGGAGATCCAGCGCTATCAGCAGCTGGAGTCTGTGGCTGTCAACGACATCAGGCGAGATGTCAGAAAGAAACTGCGTCGCTCCAGCATGAGGGTAAATTCAAATCTATTTATTTCCCCATTTGGCACTTTGTGTTTGTCACAGCACTCAGCGCAGAAAATAATGCAGACTAAATGGCAGAAAGTGGGTCTCGTGTGCCGTATGCTTTCAAGAGACCTGTTTCTGATGGTGTTTGTTTTTCACTAGGCGGCCTCTCTAAAGGATAAGTGGGGTCTTGGCTACAAACCAAGCTACAACCGGTCCAAAAGCATCTCAGCGGCAGCAGGCAGGCCACCTCTAAAAAGGATGGACAGACAGAGGTAACGAAAGGGCAGCGGTAGCCACTTTCCCGGTATCTGATTATCATAGAAATGACACCATTACGGAAGCTTCCTGCAGTATTTACTGTAAACAAATAAGACCAACTAACCCCTGTCTCACAGCACTTCTGCTATTTGCGTTGTACACATTTGAAACGCATTTCCCATTAACCTTTGGCAAACAGAATGTGGTGACTCACTGATGAAAGTGTACAGGAAAGAAATGTGCTTATTTTAGTCGCCCATAGTAATTATGGAGGTGGAATTTAAGTGATGTGTGTGGAAAAATGTGTGTGGTAGGATACCTATTTGAAAATGCCTAAAATAAAAATAAAGCTGATGGATTACAATAAAACTGTAAAGTGAGAGAAGTAGAAAGGAACATGTGTTGTACCGTCTTTGTGCAAATAACCCGCCCGCCTGCACTATCCGCTGCTCTACTCTTGGTTCCATTGTGTCTCTAGCTCCAGAATGGGTGATGTGGATGACTTACCTGACATCCGCGTGGATGCTTCCTCTCCTGGACCTCGAGTCACCTTCAACATCCAGGACACGGTAAAATTAAAGACACGTTTATTGATGAACTCTTCAACATATTATGTCTTGTATGCTATTTGAAATGCGTGCGGCTTTGCTAAATGCATATGCAGGTATGTTTGTATTCTGCCATTTTATGCTCCATTTTAATTCCATCGTCTCATCCTGCATCTTTCTGTGTATGCCAGTGTCTCGTGACCTTTACAAGCATAAGCGGTTCAGATGATGAGTGAGTGAGTGTGTTTGTTAGTGAATGGACCTCCATACGTTTACTGTGGCTACGTTGGCTATTACAAGCTGGTTTTAAGGGGGCAGGACGTTGTACTCTGAGGATATTTTTGCTTGCTTCTGGATGAGCTCCATTTGAATAACTCTTCTGTTCAATTAAAGCTTAATAATCAGGCCATGGATTCTACAAATGCACCTGTCAGTCCAGGAGAAATATTCAAGGTATCTGGTTCAAAAGGTTACATTTAACAAATTAAGATGCGCAACAAACGCCAACAAATACTTCTGTTTCCTCTTCTCTGTGATTACCTTGACAGTGCTGTTAGGATGTTAAATATGCTAAATCAAAACAGGATCATGATGAATCATTAGCATAATTTTGTGTTATCCTGCTCTGCGTGATTATGATTTACATTCTGATGTATTCCTTGATTTGTACTGGCATGTAGAACCAAATTTTGATGAACAACCTTGAACTCCAAAGTTGAACATTGTCGTCCTGTTTTGAAACAGCATACTGTAATACACCATTTAAACATGGCTTCAGTCTTTTTAACACATTTCTCACATCTGTGCCTGGATAATGAATGAATCACAGAGGGTAACTATTGTTTCTCACATCTGGGAGTCCTCCTTTACCACAGCATTATCAAAACATCAGATAAAATACAGGTTTGGAACAGATTTGTAGATAAATATCCATTCAAATGTTTGGCTTAAATAACTTATTGCTGTTTAAAGAGGTGACATATAATCATATCTTACTGAGCGTTGCAGGAGAATCCAGCATCTTAAAAGCTCAGTTCGTTACTTTAATGTTAAAGCGTTGGATGAAAATGTTAAAGCTACTTTTAAAGGGTAAAGGCATCATGAGGTTAAGTTAGTAAGCGACCAGCCTGATTCTGAGCGAATGTATTTGAGGCTGAGTTCTGTATTGAACTGTTTCTGATGCAGTACTTGTACATGTGTGTTTGTGGTCAAGATTAGTTTATGTTACAAATGAAACTCCCCATTTATACCAGAACATATATTCAATAAAACCGTTTAGAAGTTGATTGGTTTATGCAGGATTTTCCTGGGTTTATTTCCCTGGTGCTTTGATACAATGCTGTTGAATAGATTTTCTTCTTTGGTGGTAATGATCTTTTTCACAGCACAGTGCTGCCTTTCTCTGTGGCAGTCTGGACTGTCTGACTGACTTTTAGCAGTGTTCAGCTGCAGTCAGTCTCTGCCCACATCAGCCTTGGGAATCCTGCCACTGTCTGGTCCTTTTCTCCTGATGTCTGCTTTATTGGGTTTTTTTCCATGGTCGCCCCCTTGAGAGTGTTTCACCTTTCACTCCTGTCAGGATATCACTGTCATCCTGATCACCCTACTGGTCTCACAAGGTCTCTGTCATTCCTCCTCAGAGAAAGTGCATGACCTCTCACTCCTCTGAGAACAGTTTCAGCCTGATGGTGCTCTGTCATTGGACATGTGCTCATAAAACTCAACTAAATGATCATCAAAGTATCCACATGTCCAGTCTGCAGAACAGTACTATGATTCTTTTGCTAACTTCCTACTTCAGACATCAAAGCACGCGTCCACGATTGCTGGATTGATGTCTGCGAGTAGGAAGAGCTTCATGCACGTTTACAATTTGTATTTCTGTTCTTTTCTGAAGTTTCCTGAGGAGACAGTTGTGGACATATTGTCAGTCACCACTGATGAGCCATCCCATCCTTATCATCAACTCCATCCTCATTCCTCATTCGTTTGTGAGGGCCAGCACTCAGTTTTCAGTGCCCCTGGCACCCCTGCTGTCTTCTCACCAACAATTCCCTTCCAGCGCGACGACCTGTCCTCTACCTCCTCCGAAGACTCTGAGAAGGAGGATGAGTTTGAACGTGACAGAGCACCAAGTTATCGAAGGCCTTTGTGAGTCTTGATTAGATCTTGTTCATGAAAACGTTCTTCTGATAAATGCCACATTAGAAAAAACACCAATACAATGTTCTTCTTTTATGTAAGTAAAACTGAAGCTCTGTAAACAATCCCTTTACTTTTTGTTCTCAGCCAAGCATCTCACAAGAAACCCTCAGGCTTTTCTGCTGTGACTCAGCTGTTGAGCGAGCGCTGGCCCACTACACCAGCCAACCGCAGCTTCAGTGGACCAACAACCGAAAGGAACATTGACTTTGAACTGGATGTCCGTGTCGAAATCGACAGCGGAAAGTGTGTCCTTCACCCCACTACCCAGCAACCAGAGCATGAGGACATTTCTTTAAGGAGGTAGGAAGAAAACCACATGATAACTTCAGAATAACTTCCGTTTAAAGTTCTACTGACATTTCTGGCTGTCAGTAAAACTTGTACTTGTACAGATCACATTTTGAAATCCGTTGGAATTGATTTGCTAAAACAGCGTTAGGCTGTACATGGTTCAACAGTGACAGCTCTTGTTCTCAGATCTGCAGATGCATGGATGTAACAGCACGTGTCCTTAAATGAAACGCTTCTCACTGGGTTTTACAGGAGCTGTGATCGCAGCCTCAGGAGTCTGGACCAGGAGTCTCCCCCCAAAAAGAAGAAGCTGCAGCCAGCCTATAGCTCCACCACTCATCTCCTGGCAGGAAAGAAGTGTCCCTCCTCTCTGCAGACCAAATCTAACGACATAGAGACCACAGTCTTCTACATTCCAGGCGTGGACGTTAAGGTCAGCATCACATCTTTGCATCTACAGGTTTCTACTCTGTGCTGTGGGACTGTGTTTTGCTTAACATAATGAGTGCTTTTCTTGTCCCTAGCTGCACTACAACTCCAAGACCCTAAAGACGGAGTCGCCCAATGCTTCGCGTGGATCCTCACTACCCCGCACCCTCTCCAAAGAGTCGAAGTTGTATGGTATGAAAGATAGCGGTCCTCCCAACCCTCCCAATGCTGTCCAAAGCAAGACTAACTCGCTCCTACCTCCCCCGCCCCCACCAATCCCATCAGGTACTGAGCATTCCCTCATTTTTAATTGCATGCCCTACCACCCTCCGTAGTCATGGACACTAGTGCTACGTCTCTGATGTGATGATTTACTTCTCCATGTGGACCCACCAAATCAATTGCATGCGATTTTTAGCCTTTATTTTAAGGCAAGACTCCAGAGGGCACCTTTGATCGAATGAGCTCATGCATATTGATGCCAACCATAGAGGGATAGACACTAAATAGTTTTAAGAAGCTGAAGTATCCTAAGCAGTCTACATAAAGTTCAGACAATAAGTGACTTTAACCATGTGTCCTTGCAGCCAAAGGTAAAGGCAGTGGAGGGGTAAAGACCGCCAAGCTGTACGCCTGGGTGGCCCTCCAGACTTTGCCAGAGGAAATGGTTATCAGCCCCTGCCTGCTGGACTTTTTGGAAAAAGCGCTGGAGACTATTCCTATTACCCCCGTGGACAGGAACTACACAGGTCTGTTGTCTGCATCACCTGTGGCTCTTTCACCCAAACAACGTTCTGTTCCTGGCAGTCATTGTGAACTAGAGTTGTGTTCTCTGTCAGCTGTAGCCTCCCAGGAAGAGGACATGGGTCAGTTTGACACAGTCGAGCAGCTGGAGGAGTCCACCACCTCCCTGGTTTCGTCTTCCACATCGCCCTACTCCTACTTTCCTGTAGATGTGGTTGTCTACGTCAGAGTCCAGGTATCAAATCTTACAGGGCAGTTTCTCTAGAACATTGTCACAGTGACATCAATTCATTCAGTATTGAATCATCAGTATATCATCACGATCAGGACATACAGTTGACAGTACATCTTCACAGTGAGAGGGCATTTGTGGCTCTTGTTTACTATATCAGTAAACGGTAAAGTGTGTTTCCAGCCGTCTCAGATCCGCTTCAGCTGCCTGCCCATGTCCAGGGTGGAGTGCATGCTCAAACTCCCCTCTCTAGACCTGGTCTTCTCCTCAAATCGTGGTGAACTGGAGAACCCGACAGGACCCCACCCTGCTGACGGATCTCACCCGCCTTCCTCCACACCACCGGGGCAGCACGTCCCCAAGCTACCTCCCAGCAAAGGTGTGTACGGCTGCGATGCGTCATTTTGTTGTAGCGGCGCAACAGTGCTGTCATGTGTTGGGAGTCAAACTTTTCAAATAGTTTCTTCCTTTCGTGAAAATTTCTATTAGCTGTCACACCATTAAAGTCTGTGGCCTCCGTGATTTGTATGGTTCACAGCTTGTTTTCTTGCATTTGTTTCTTTGTTCTCTATTATTGCTGTGACTCCTGTTGTTTCTTTACATTTTTGCTGAGCCAAATCTTGGGTCATTTTGTTTAGAGTCACATTTATGGCGACTACTAAATGCACAGGGAGTTGGATAGTTAGAAGTTGGTAATGATCGTATTTCAGTGAATCCCTTCATCTTACTGTACCTCGTCCGTGTTGTTTGCTCTTTGAATCCTTCCAGCATCTCCACTGTTGGGAAGCCCTCTGGGCAGGAGCCGCCACAGCAGCAGCCAGTCCGACCTCACCACCCCCCCCAGTAACTCCTCGGGCCTCAGTTTCACAGCCTGCATGTCTGACTTTTCTCTCTACGTTTTCCACCCCTACGGGGCCGGAAAGCAAAAATCTGCTGTCACAGGCCTCCCTCCAGGCCCAGGGCCCCTAGGTATGAAAAATAAGGATAATGTGCTAATTATACAGGGATATAGTTTTCTTTCCATTGTTTCTGCAAAAACTGGAATAGAGTTCTCAAATAAAAATGTGGGAATTCCTTCAATGCACTCATTTAATGCTGAAGAGAACAGTTATTTCCCTAGTTTCAATGTGTTGAAAAACAGAGATAATGATGAATTTAGACCTTGATGGGCTTGAATAGTTTGTCTTTTTCGTGTTCAGGTGCAGTAGATGAGGAGCCGTCCTCAGTAACAGGACGGAAAGATTCTCTGAGCATCAACCTGGAGTTTGTGAAGGTCAGCTTATCCAGGATGAGACGTACCGGAGGCCCCACCTTCATCGAAAGCTTCATCCCTGGCAAAGGCGGTAAAACGGACACCACCCTCATCAACATCTCAGGTACTGTCGGTAGAAATGTTATCGTCTTTGATCAGGAAGAAGTGGGATGACGTTCGAACTATATTCGTGCACAGCAAGTCAGTGATGTAACATTAAGAAGTGATAGGAAAAGCAAACGAGGTCCCTTTGCCCTGTGTGTTTATATGAAGATTCGCTAATCAATGTTTACACAGTAGACCATTAAAAGGATCTGTAAGTATATGAACAAAAGTATTATTCTCCTCTCAGCTGTGTGTGACATCGGCTCGGCTTCGTTTAAGTACGACATGAGACGGCTTAGTGAGATCCTGGCTTTCCCGAGAGCCTGGTACCGTCGAAGTATCGCCAGACGCCTTTTCCTTGGAGATCAGACGATCAACCTACCAGGTGAGATGTTGATCACATAAGCGTTGTTTACTCGGCAGCACATGCGTAACTGTACTGCCTACACCACTCTAGCCTTTTGTAAACCGTAACTATTGCAGCTGAATTGTGCGAAAGAAGAGTAATTGTGCCCAGCTCTTCATAAAATTTCAGCTTTTATGTTGCATTGAACACAAATAATAGCAGGTGTCTCTGCACCTCTGACAACATTCTTCTGTTCATGTGCTTTTCCAGAATGCTTTCTGCTTTCTATTGTTGACTTTGGTATGAATGTAATGTTGATGTTAACGTCACCTTCAAGTAAAAGAAATAATATTGACAAAAGAGAGAAATGTTTTTACCATATGCTGAAATATAGGTAGGTTCCTCATTGTTCAAACATGTCTGCCTTCCTCTGTCTGCTAACCTCTACAGCTTGTGTTCATTTTTAATATCCCATCTTGCTGACATTCCTTCAGCCAACATTTCCTCCCACCGCTCCACGTTGACATTTCCACGGCTGTACGTTACTTACACCTCTCAACCTTTACCTTGCTTCAGCCTCTGGCCCCGCCACCCCTGACTCAGCTGAAAACATCACCCAACATCTGTCCCCTGAGTCCAGCCGCAAAGCCTACTGGAGAACGTGGGATGGAAGCACCGGGACGCAGCACATGCCTCAGTCCCCCAACGTCTTTTCAGAGCACTCAACTGGAAGCAATATGTCCCCTGGCGGACTGGGCCACCTCAAATCCCCTGCACCTGTTCGCACCCGGAGCGTGTCGGATTCCTCCGCTCCGAGGAGAGGTAATTAGTCTTGCCGTTTCCAAATGGAACTCAGAAACTGTCGCATTTTAACACAAATCAAAATGGAAAATAGCTGAACTACTTTAATAAATTTTTCATTCTCTTATAGACTCTGTGACCAAAACATCCACTCCTTCATTCAGCAAAAATGGCAAAGCTGCAGGTCAGCAGGGGTCGCCGTGGGAGACGCTGGTGGTGTTCGCCATCAATTTGAAGCTGCTCACGGTGCAAATGAACATGAGCAACGTCATGGGAAATAACACGTGAGTGCTCCCACTGTGAATTCACACACCGTGCAGACCTTTGTGAATATAATCATTGTCATATTTATAATCTTTGTGAATATAATCATTTAAAGTGCTAATGCTGATAGCTGTGGATATCAGTGTTTTTTTCACATAATGTCTAATGTCTTTTGGAAAAACATTCCCTCTCTGCAGAAAGATGGCAGATGATGCAATAGTTAATAAATATTTATACAGGTGCATAAACAGATATCTGCATCATTTTCACCCTCAGGGCTCGCGTACACCAGTCCTCTGAGTTTCCTTTACTCGCCTCAAATTTAAATGTGGAATTGAAGATTCTGCCAAATGAGTCCAGCAGGGATTCATGTCATGTATGACAGCTGCAAATGAAAACTTTTTCAAGTTAAGGTTGTCTAGTGGAAGCATAGTTCAGCAGCCAGGATCATGGGTCTAATTGGCTGCTACAGTCCTGTTCATTCTGTACAGGTCTGCAGTGTCTCCCTTTGGCTTTAGTGCCTTTTGTTCAGCATCTGACATTTTAACTCCTGTGGCCTTTTATTGCCCATTCTGGGCTCAGCACATTTCATAAACACTGTTGTATTTGGGTCACTTGGAAAAGGGGTCATTGCTTTCATCCGTTAACGCAGAACTGCAGTAAATCCTGCTGAATCGGTGACAAACACAGCGCCCTCATAACTAAAGCCGCACTGTTCCGTGAGCTCTGCCTCATCACAAAGTCAGAAATTATCTTCCCCTTTGAAACCGTGTGGGCAACTCACACATGCTGCCTTTTTCAGAAGGGCATTAGTCACCTGTAGCTCTGTTTGTGCTTTTAATGCTTTCAGAAATCTTCTTACACAGTTGTTATTATACGCATTCTGTAATTAACAGACTAATGCTGACATGTTGAATTAACACCCTTCATTGAATAATATACTAGGTGAAGTAAATAAACCCATGAAAGTGGAGATGTTAGGTTGTCAGTTACGCTCAGTACTTGAGGTCTGATGGTCTTTCCTATGAATTAACTGTGTTTTTCCTGGGTCAGTCCTCGCTATGAGTCATTCTTGTTTCATAGAGAGCACTTGTGCATTATTCAGCAGTGTTTCAGGAGCGCTCACAGTCTTGTTTGCCCCTGCAGCTGGACGACCAGTGGCCTGAAGAGTCAGGGTCGACTGTCTGTCGGAAGCAACCAAGATCGAGAAATCAGCATGTCCGTCGGCCTCGGACGCTCCAAGCTCGACTCCAAGGGCGGGGTGGTGGGTGGCAATATAGACGTGAACACCCTGGAGATGGTTGGTAAGTAAACAATTCATCAACTTCTCACACATCGGCTGTTTTTCTGCAACTCGTTAGGAGCTGTTGTTATCGCAGAGTTCACTGCAGGTTTTTCACGCAGTACTGGGAGCTGTGCAGTGATAAAACCTTTACGCATACTCTCATGCTGTATTTATTCAACTTTATCTACTTGCATTTGGTGTTGAAAAGCAGATAATAAATCGTGCCTGTCTTCCCTCAATGGCAACATTAGACCGTAGAAACTAGCATAGAACCGTATCACATGCAAATTATATTCCGTCTGTTTTCCAGCCCATATTTCTGAACACCCCAACCAGCAACCCAGCCATAAGATCAAGATCACCATGGGGTCCACAGAGGCTAGAGTGGACTACATGGGCTCCAGCATCCTGATGGGTGTTTTCAGTAATGCTGACCTGCAGCTCCAGGACGAGTGGAAGGTCAACCTGTGCACTGTTGACACCAGCCTGTCAGAGAAAAGGTAGGAGTGGAGGGTAGCCAAAGCACAGCTCAGCTACCCATTCGATGGGCCTGTGCTACAGATGTGAGATTGAGGAACCTGGTTCGGTTTTTTAAGAGTACAAACGTATGGCCAATGCTACGTCTGCCTGCTTTCTTAGCTTTTACCTTTTCCCTTTCTGCCTTTACTCCTCTTCGCCCTCCAGTGAGATCTTTATCCACGGAGACCTGCAGTGGGACATTTTCCAGGTGATCATTTCACGCTCCACCACACCAGACCTCATCAAGATCGGCATGAAGCTTCAGGAGTTTTTCACTCAGCAGTTCGACACCAGCAAGCGGGCCCTTTCCACCTGGGGCCCTGGCCCCTACCCGCCCCCCAAAACCCCCGTCATCAGCGCAGAGAAAGGAGCAGCTGAGCTTTGTAAGCATGCCCTTTATGTACCGCTGTATGAAGTGTTACGTGCAGACTGTGCACAGCAAGCGTCTTTAGCCGCCCTGCTGCTTATAGGAAGCCAAGTGATTTGAAATTCAGATGAGCCTAATTTGTGAAGCACTTTTGACAAGGTAGTTCAACACATAAATGTGATCCAACACCCTCATGGGATGATGAAAAAACATGCACAAGCTCCGCCCGTATAGTAGATCTGACGCTACATAAAGGCAACAGCTCAATGTAAAACATCCAGCTCTGTTACTAATGACGACAACTCCAATCACAATTGATTTGTCTGCCTACATCCCCCTCGCTTCTCATTCTGTGCTTCTCTGCTGACTGTCACACAGACATGGATGCGGCCCACCACCGCCACTGGCCCGGGGTGCTGAAGGTAATTGCTGGCTGCCACATATCCCTCTTCCAGATGCCTCTGCCCGAGGACGCCGTGCAGCTGGGCGGTTCAATGAGCCTCCATGGCAATCACATGACCCTGGCGTGCTTCCACGGGCCCAACTTCCGCTCCAAGTCATGGGCTTTGTTCCACCTGGAGGAGCCCAACATTGCCTTCTGGACAGAAGCACAGAAAATCTGGGAGGACAGTGAGTGAAGCTTTAATTGCACATGGTTCACTTAGTTGTATAATTGAAGAATAATAGAATGCTAGTCATCTGTTTCAGCTCTATCATTTATCATTTGTGTCCGCTACATCCAGGCTCCAAAGATGACTCAACCTACATTGTCCAAACACTGGATTTCCATCTTGGTCATAATACCATGGTGACCAAACCCTGTGGGGCGCTGGAGAGCCCCATGGCCACCATAACCAAAATAACCCGCAGGAGGCACGAAAACCCTCCACATGGAGTAGCCACCGTCAAAGAATGGTTTAGCTACGTCACTGCCATGAGGAACGAAGGTAGCCGTGGCATTAAACTTGCATTTTTGCTTTTGTGTCTGCAGTCGCTGTACCTACAGTGTGTTTGATTCAATCATCAAATGTTTCTTCACAATGAGTGAAGGAAAGGTCAGCCGCTGAGCTGCTTCCCGCCCTGCGGCCGCTGCCTGTTATCTTAAATGTAAAATAGGAGCAGATTGTATTTAACAAGGCTGAAAAGCAGAGAGGTGTGAATGTGACCTTCAACTCTGGAGTCCTGACATGTCTTATCTCTCCTTTCAGAGTTGAACCTGCTCAGGAACGTGGAAGCCAACAACCAAGAGAGCGGCGCAGCTGCCAAAAGCTCCAGTCTGCTGAGCAGCTTCCGTAGCTACAACCATGAAACTGAGACCATCTTCGCCCTTCCCAGAATGCAGCTGGACTTCAAGTCCATCCACGTACAAGATCCAGATGAACCTTCTCTGGCAGGTAATCCACAGAGTGATGTCATGGCTCATCAAAGAAATAACCTGTAGTTGTCTGTAGATATGAACTAACATGACCTCAGCTCAATTGCTAACTTTGTGAATTGACAGGCTTCCTCCATTTTTTTTGTTTCAGACACAAACAGCAAACCCAAAGTGGAGTGCAGCGTTGTGACAGAATTCACTGACCACATCTGTGTCACCATGGACGCTGAGCTCATCATGTTCCTTCATGACCTGGTGTCAGCGTACCTGAAGGAAAAGGAGAAAGGTTTCGTCTTGATTAACCTTCATTCGTCCTGCGGTTAGAAGGGAGAAGCGAGCAGTGTTAAGTCATACCTGCCCAAATCTCAATCTCAAAACAATTTCAGGTGTAGCAGTGGAAAATGATAGTAGTTACTGTAAGACTGACAATGGCCACCAAAGTGACTCAGCAAACTATCCAAGAAAAAATAACAGGATGAAGAGCATCTGTGTCCGTCCGTACCTGCACGATTTGAGTAGCAGCAGGAAGTGCAGGCAGCTGAGTGTTATTTTCACACGGTGAGGAGGTCACAGAGCCCAACGCAGGCAGCATTTTAATGGCTTTCCCATTGTCACACAGGAGCAAATTAGCAGTCCCTGTGCTGACCAGCCCGCGTTGCTAGTGACAATTAACACCGCGCCGATATTTAGCTTTGCTGGCTCTGTAGCTGAACAGAAAGAGAAAAGATGTGAGCAGTGAAGGTTTTCATCAGTCTTTGATTAATCCTAATGAACTGAAGTCAGGCAGATGGGTATTTGAATGTGAATAGAGGTGTGAGCTACACTATCAAAGTGTCATCTGTGCTTTCAGGGGATGAATTTCTATGGTTGTGTGTGTGTGTGTGTGTGTGTGTTTACCATGTTGAAAGGAAAACATAAGGGCAGTGGAGCCTTTAATTACCAGCCTTCGTGTCTCTCTTCCCTTCCCCGTGTTTCCTCAGCTCTTTTTGCACCGCGGATGTTCGCTGCTCGGCCAGGCCAGAAGAGCCCCACGGCCCTGCACGACGACGGCTCCACGGACACGGACAAGGACAAGGACGAGTGCATCAACTACACAACGGTGGATTGGAGGGAGTTCGCGTGTAACACCTGGCACTTGGAGCCGACTCTCAGGTCAGCTCCGCTCCACTGCACCTCAGACATTTGTAGCGCTAGCAGACACACACCCTGCAGGATGACGGAGTCAAATTGAGTCACAGTCCTCATTCATGAATAAAGCTCATTCGAAATAGGCCGAGGAGAAAATAGAAAAGAGGGATGGTGTCGGTCTTCATTACCATGTGGCCACATCAGGCACAGAGCAAACAATACAGATGCAGAAGGCTGTCATGCATCTGTGTAAGAGAGTCAACAACAGCTACAGACATAACCCTAAATCAAAGCTTCACTTAAGTAGCGAATCTGGTAAATCTAGAATAAAGAGCTTTCTTTAGTAGACCCAGTACAGTAGAATGCATAAAACAATGATGCGTTAGGTTGGGTCTGTGAGTAGTTTCAGTTTCTAAGATAGTCACAGAAGTGATGCTGAAACCTTTCTGTTTTCAGGCTCATCTCCTGGACAGGACGCAAGATTGACCCCGTGGGGGTGGACTACATTTTACAGAAGCTGGGCTTCCACCACGCCAGAACTACAATTCCCAAGTGGGTGCAGAGGGGCGTGATGGACCCACTGGACAAGGTGCTGTCTGTGCTGATCAAGAAGCTGGGCACCTCCCTGCAGGACGAGAAGGACAAGAAAGGCCGTGACAAAGAGGAACACTGAAGCAGCGAGAACGTCCCTTACTGTACAGCGTCCAACAAACCCATTTACCTGCTAAACCCTGTGAATTTCAGCCACTACCATCTCTGACTGAAGAGTTTTGCACCAATGTTATTTTACTGTATATTTTGAACAAAGTAGCAGATACTTGCATTACTTGACTGCTTTAATGGTAAACCCTGCCTCTTACATGTTGTGAATGAACCTGCTGAAATAGCTTGAAGGTTTATTTTAAGGCTTACCGATATTTCATGAGAAATGAATTCTTAAACCGTTGCCTTTTCTTTGTTTCCCATGGAACACGTGGTAGATATGCTTCATGAATTTATGTTTTTTATAGCTTAGGTATTTATGGTCTTGTTCTTTTGTTTAGTTTTTTTCCTGTTTTTTGGCGTGAACAAATAAACACTGGCAGGTTGCGGCACATAATCTACCCAGTCCTGAGGAGGGAGCTTGTAATTATACTTTGATCCAGCATTATTATTTATGTGTAAGTGAAATGCAAAGTCTGTACCACTGAATTAGCTTGGTGTGTCAAGCTTATTTGTGTCTTTTTTAAGTCCATACAGTAGAACCAGTGTACATAATTACATTTCCTAAATGTGTTGATTTCCTAACTTAATAAAAATATTGCCACTTTACATGGAGCTGGGCTCTGTTATTTTGGGACATTGTTCCGCTTAAAGATGCAGCTTTAGGTTTGAGGAAATAGAGCCGCTATTCGTGCGTTGAAGTCTTTGGTTGCATGTTGGGAAACGTAGCGTTTTTAGAGTTTAGAGATATTAAAGATCAGGACTTGCGTGTAGTCTATTGATTTGTGTGGCAAATCAATTTTCCCAGGACACTTGTCAGGCAGGTGTTTAGCGCTTCAAAGAAAACTTTAAAGGATGTGTGTAGAGCATCATTTACTAGGCTGGAGTTCTTTTTTTCTTTAGGTTGTGATCTGTGGCTCCAGGTTTTTCTCTTGTGCGTTAATGAGTGTCACTTAGTAATTTATAACCACCTCCACCAGGCTCCTTCAGTGCTTGTCAGGAAACCGCGGCCTTCGGTCCATAAAAAGCCCGCTGTGCTCACCGCGGGGCTTTGCTAATACAGCACTCTGACTGTAAGACGCCCTCCACCAGCGCTAATCTCCTCCGCTGTGATGTCCCCTCTCACCATGAGCCCTGTTCCACTTTTGGTTCCATGCCATGCTTTTGCATTTTTGATGGTGCGTCGGAGGGTGAAGGGAAAGGCAGTGGCACTGCTGAGAGGCAGAGAACCTCGGGTTTCCTCTGTGATGTCTGCTGTGAGATTACAGCCGTGTCACCTGAGGAAACCCAGAGCGCTCTCAAGACTTTGCCTGGGCCAGATATTATTTTTGATTTTTATTCTGCCCGCTGCACACGCTTTCCTTTGAAGTGGTTTCTGTTTTACATATCACGGCTCTGTACTCCCTTATTTCCTTCACTTCACAGAGCCACAGTATTCACCTTCTCATAAAAGCAGAGTCAGTGACCAGTAGATGGAGTCAAAAGCCAGTTGTCCCACAGTCTGGAGCCCTTAAAGCCTCTTCAGCTCCCACCAGAATACTGCTGCTGAATTATAAAATAGAAACAGCAGAAAACATTAAAAAGTCATGAAGTGGCCACAGATGTTGCACAGCTTAGGTCGCCCTCCTCCGTCTCTCCAGGACAGGAGTCTGTCTATGGCAGAAACAGTCGTCGTTGGCTTTATGCAGGTAGAATAAGTTATATAACACAAAGTAAACATAATACAGGCCACATGAAGTTGAAACTGTCGACGTTGTTATAACATTTGTGCAGATTTTAGATGTAAATGTGAGTATGAAGAACTAATAAGCTTCATTTTAAAATGTTTCTACAAAAAACAATGTAACAAATTGTGTAATGAGTTCATGGCGAGAATATTTCTTGAAATGATGACCCTATTATGTAAGTCATCATTACCTCAATGATGGAAAGGGGCAAACGAACGCTGGAGACCTTCTGCCAGCTGTCTTCCAAGTCCTGCCCTGCAGAACAAATGAGTCCACACGGGACAATAAAGGCTGAACTGCATTAAATTGAATACCACCGAGTGCTGCTATGATGTACAGCAACTAAACTGTCTTCATGCAAATGAGCTTATTGAGATTTGAGCGGCTTTTTGATTGAGTTTCTAATTGCTTGTTCCACTTCATCAGCTTTACCTCCATTCAGCAGTTCAGCTCAACGGCGTGGTGTTGAGCAGACGCTGGTATGTTGAGGCTCGCTCGCCCTCGCTGCGTTGTGACATCCCTGGTCGTTGTGTTGTCTGAGTCTCTGCCATCTGACATCTGCCTCTCTTATGAATGCTACCTTTAACGTGGGGCTTCTGTACCGGTGCCAAGTCAGCAGGTTCAGTCTCCTGGCGGGACAGTCAGGCAACAGCTTAAAGGCTCCTCAGTCCCATGGAAGTCGAGCTTCGCAAAGGTTTTTCAGAGAGTGTTTCTATCAAATACAGTACGTTCTGATTGGTTAAAGCTGCAGTAGCTTTATTTAACAGTGGGTCTGTATGTGCAGTGTGAGAGACAGACACCAATTATTTGTTTAGAAATAGAATGAACAAATCAAATGACAGAATTAATTTCATGACATGGCATAGAAATATGCCAGAAGCTTTGCCAAAAAAGTTAAAGGTCAGCACCTTTCCCCTACGAGAAAAAGGAAACAAAACGGAAGCAATCAAGGGCTCAATGGCCGGTGGAGGAAAAGACCTGGAGCAAGTGGTGGAAGCACTGAGGATTTAGGCCCATAACAAAGGTTTCTGTACCAGGACTGAGGAACCTTCATCACTGTCGACCCAAAAGCACAGTTCACTCCAATATGCTCAACTCTTCCGATAAGCAGCAGAAGATCTGTGGAGTTCACGTGGTGCGCGCTGGTGGAGCAGTCATACTCCGGGGCTGCTTTGATTCTTCTGGTACAGGACATCTATGTTATGTCATAAGGCCAAGTCACTGCATGTTCCAGAGATATCTCAAAATATCTCAGCAAGGAAAGAAGATGAGGGTCAAGCAGAGAAAGGAGAGAAAACATTGCAGTAGGTATGGTAACGTTGATTCGCTGAAACCATTGCATTTTGTGTAAACTTCAATTTGAGGGTCCCTTTAAATTTGGTGCCCAGCTCACATCGATACCCCATCAATACACCCAGCGGCCGCTCTCACCTGTGGCGCACGTCGGACCGGGCTCCTTTCAGCCGAGGCGACCGTTGGCCAGTTCACGCTTGGTGTTCGCTCCACTGGAAGAGAATTTACTGTTGTAGTAAATTCTCTTTTTGTATTCACTGCATGTCATTTTTAGCTGCCGGAGCCCGGTTGTGTGTGATGAATTCATCCTGACGGTGTTTTAGTTAAACATTTCTAAAGGCACAACGTGAACTTTAAATACGCCTGCTACACACAGCACATTCACTGACCCATGATTATTCAGATTTATGTAAACAAGAACATAAGGTGTTTCTTTATTTGCATTAAAAGCCTGCTGGGCTAATCACCGCCGTTAAAAGGTCAATGAAAGCACAATAGACATAAATGTACTTTATTAAAGGTGGTGATACATTTTGCACTGAATCAGCTCCTTTATTGAGTGTTTGTGATGCAGTGGTCATGTGTAAAGCAGTGAGACTCAGTCAGACTTAATGTTCTATGTGAAGGAACACCGTGTGCTCTTCAGAGATCCATCTGAGAAGAACATCTTTCAGGTCAACAAGACCTCACATAAGCTTCTTAGATTCAAATTCACCTTTAATATTTCCAGTGATGCAACATCCTTTCAAGGAAAAGTCCAACAAAATGGACGTAGCCAGGACATTACACATGGTCTTAATTCTTCTAGACCTCAGTGCAGCATCATGAAACTTTAATGTGGAGATCTGGCTGCGCTGCCATCGTTCTAACAGTCCCTTGTCTGACCATTCATCTCTAGAAGGTGCCTAAAATCTCCCGCTGAGCCCAATTCCTGTCTACGTGTCCCTGCACAGTGGAGGCTCCCAGCTGGAGATGACCTCATTTCAAACCACGTCTCTGTTGGTGTGATGAACGGACGCACAAATCCGTTCCCAGTGTAAACCCACAGCCTTGAACAGTATGTAAAAATCCCCTTAACTCTCGTTTAACTCATTTTGAAAACATAAAAGATAATAAAACTTCCTTTTGACCTTTTCTCTTCTCTTTATAGTTAGAGATTTAAAGGTCGGCTGTAATACATGAGGCTACAGAAGCTATTTTGAGTAGAACTGCTCCCACGTTTTACGTTCGAGGGCGACTCTTCTTTTTGTTAGAATCATTTTCTGTATAACTTTTCCTTCACCTCCTCTGTCTCGTGTTCAGTTTGCATCTTTAGTTTATGACCTGTAAAACCCACAGCGGGTCTTTGGCTCTAATTGGACTGTTTTCAAATTTATTACTGATGATTATATAAATTAGGAGAAAATCATTGTTAGATCAATGTTTCAAGACATGTGAACGGCGTAAATTGAGGCATGTAGTGGTAACGATGTTCAGACTGTTGTGTCTCTTTCTAGTGGGGAAGATCCATCGTCTGGATTACAACTCACCTACAGACCCGTCGCGTGAATCCTCGCTCAGCTGGCTCATAACATCGATCCAAGCTCCTTGATGAAATCTTCTTCTAGACAAAAAGGCCGAACCACGTCTGAGCAGCATCCTCCACTCAGACATGGCATGAGTCCAGCTCCACACCCCACACACAGCCTCCTGTTAGCTGCTGCTGCCCCAGGAGGCCACCAGTACAGTCGAACATCTGCAGCCTGGTGCTGTCTCTCCCCAAACAGAGCAGGCTGGATGGTTTTCTAACTCACTGGAGAAATCAAAAAACATAATCAGGCGGGTGTCGATGATGCTATCACCCAGGCTGACAAACCAGAGGGGGGTCAAGCAAGGGTTTGACCAGAGGTCCTAGGGACTCCAGGATGAGTCACCCAGCCTGGCAGAGCCGCTCACGTGTCTGCTGCTAAGCTAATGCCTGACGTGCTTTGGTTTAGAGAGCATGTAATTCACCACAGAACGATCTGACTCAAAACAAACTCTCAAAGTCTCGCTCTGACATGTGCAGACAATGAATAAAAGACAATGATGGAATAAAACCATCTGGAGTGAGTTGAATAATTCACCGATGCACAGTGTGACTTTAAAATCAGGATGAGCCACTTTTAGGACTGAACGCATGGATGTGAAGAAAACAAACAGTCATTTACACTCTGACACGATCAGCGTGGCCACCAGAAATCATAGGGACGTCTCCAAGGTATGGCAACCTCTGTTAACACTGGAACAAAGAAAAGGTACAAGAGCGCACGTACTGGAAGAGAACCCGGCCCGGTATCGTCTGTAGAGGAGGACGAGGTCCCAGTTAAACGGTACAGGCTTAACCAATTTATGTCTGTGTCCTTAGTGCCAAGCAAATCATTCAACCACACAAGAGCTGAGAAGATATGGAAGGATTAAAACACGGATGCCTCTTATCACTGCCGCTTTAAGGTATTGTCCACGAAACAGAGTGAGAAGTTTCTGAATTGCCTTTTAAGTCTGGAGAAAAAGTACAAAAGTTTCCAAAGTGGCCTCTGTGGCACCTCTTTGAGCGGAACAAGATCAACACCAAAGGAACATGAGCATCATTAGGCTGAGTCAAAGAAGAGGAAATTCAGCAGAACCTGGTCTGTTATGGGCAATTATTTCTGAAAGGGGGGGACAGATCCCGAGAGAAGCGGTTAACACTGGTGATGAAGAATTATGCTGCTGAAAGGGGCCTGAACACGAGCCTGCGCTTTTCCATATAATGTCAGAGAATGAAAGTCACTTTGAAGCTTTGACGCACGGTTTCAAAAGCTCCACTGAAGTTAAAGATGCAAGAGACAGATCCACAGCAACGCGGTCACAGCTGAGAGAGAGGCCGACAGAGCTTTAATAGAACCGAGTGATGAGCGGACGTGCGGGCGTCGGGCTCTTACCGCACTGAGAGACCAGACGCTAGAACCGCATCACGCTGGAAAATGATTCCCCATCAAAAGTGAAGGCTGGAGCCGGTGGAAAGCAGCCGTCCGACCACCACAGACCGAACAAGCCTGAAGACAGACGACAACTGCATGAATTGTATCAAGTCGACTATGTCCCAGATCAATGAGGTTTCTGTCAATGGCTTTTGATAAATGAATCCCTAAAAGCTCATTTGTTGTGTCTAGATGTATTAATAAAGAGCCGTTTTAAAAATCTCTGCTCCTAGATTTCATCATCTGGAGAGGTTTGCTTGTTTAGATGATGCCATGTGATTGATGATGACTGAGCGTCTACTGGCGGTTTGTTTGATGTTTACATGGCATCGTGGGTTTTTCATCTAGACGCAAAGAGACGCTTTCGTTTAGGGAAAGTAGAAGGAAGCACAATATTATGTACAGGCACACTCATGTTGAATTACAGGGATCAAACCAGGAAATGGTGAAGCAGACCTTTACATGTGATGCGTGCATGTTCATGAATCTGTTGAATGACTGATATGGATGGACGGACAGAGAAATAGATGGACAGACAGACAGATGGATGGATGGAAGGACGGACGGACAGAGAAATAGACGGACAGACAGACGGACGGACGAATGGACGGACGGATAGATGGATGGATGGATGGAAGGACGGTCGGACAGAGAAATAGATGGACAGACAGACAGATGGATGGATGGAAGGACGGACGGACAGAGAAATAGACGGACAGACAGACGGACGGACGAATGGACGGACGGATAGATGGATGGATGGATGGAAGGACGGTCGGACAGAGAAATAGATGGACAGACAGACAGATGGATGGATGGAAGGACGGACGGACAGAGAAATAGACGGACAGACAGACGGACGGACGAATGGACGGACGGATAGATGGATGGATGGATGGAAGGACGGTCGGACAGAGAAATAGATGGACAGACAGACAGATGGATGGATGGAAGGACGGACGGACAGAGAAATAGACGGACGGACTGATAGAATGCATGACTTCTTTTGTGGAGCAGAAGAGTTTTGGGAGTATTTGTTGTCCTTGAATGAGTCTGAAAACGATCAGGTCACCAAGGCTTAAAATATAAAAGCGCAGGTCAAAGAAGCAGCTGAACTGAATGAATTCAAATGGCTGCTGCCTCTGCAGAGGAGCCAAAGCTACTGCCAACAAAATAAGGATCCTGATCTTCCCACAGCGATGCAAAGTTAGCTGCTTTGATTCCTTTAATGCATACGAGTCCATACACATTAAGCCTGTTTCCCTTTAATGTTCTGTGGCTGCTCTGAATTTGTCATTAGCGTCTGAAGCTTAAGAAGCTTTCCTGACAATCACACTTTTCAAAACCCTCTGATCTGAGCGTTTTACGCTCTCTGACGACTCTGCTGTGTCAGCTCTAAAGCTCACGTCATTGTTGCTTCCCACACGCACACAAAGCTCTAATCCTCAGTATAATAAAATCCAGGTCTGTTATAGCGGAGGTGAACCCATCGCTCAGGTGCTGACAACACGCTGACCTCTGCACACACAGGTCACGGGAAGAGGTGCCACACGGAGGTAGAGTAACATCCACCTGTCTGTGCCACTGAAACCACCAAGAGGCTGAGGTTGCAGGAGTCCGACTGCTGCTCCTGCTCCTTCGGGCCAGTGATGAGGTGTCAGTGTGAGGATTGGCTCACAAAAAATAAAATCTGAACCTCTGTAGCTCAGAAAATGAGCCCTGCCTTCAATTAATGTGCAAGATCTAACGTGACACTGAGGTGAAACCCTGGCTTGACTGATTTCACGTGGTTCTAAATGAACCTAATCAGGCTTCATTCCGTCTAAAAGGCTCGTTGAACTGCTCTGCATTCAAACGCGCAGACACGAGCCGTGACTTAGTGCAGGCTGAGATGCCGGCGAACGGGTTAACGTCCCGGTCTGACGCACAAGTGGTTAATAGGAGGACGGGCAGCAGGTGGAGGGACGCGCACACTGACGCGCAGCAGAGCCGCCGCCGTTCGTCCCTGCGGCAGCTGAAACCCACGCGGCCGGCTCGCTGTGCGGGGGACGCGCCACGGAGCTCATGGCACCTGGCGGCCGATCGGCGGATAAATGACTTGAGAAACTCTGCGTCGAAGTCAGCGGACGGAGAAAAGCGGTTTTATGGGAAATGAGTGTGGCCGGGAAGCAGCACCCGGAGCTGATCGAGCGACCCGCCAGCCTCTTGGTGCCAACTTCGGCAAGTACACTTATTTCTTACGCGTCCTGGCCACTCGGCTCATTCCGCGGGGATGCGCGGTGTGTGGCGCCCGGCACAAAGCGCGCATTCACCGGCTCCAGGCTGCCGTCACCAACCGGAACCACGTCCACGGCTGTAACAACCCGCTGGATGCGGCTCGTTATGAGTCTCTGCTGAGGATCCTTTGTTTGGATGAAACCCGGTGTTTGCGGGTTTACGCAGCCGAGCCTCACGCGCACTTTGGTGCCTTTAACTCTGACAACTTCTCGTTTTTACGTTTATCAGACGCTGCAGGTATAATAACAGTGGGACAGTCTGTCAGTCGTTTGCTCTAAACGGAGCTTTGTCATATTCGGGGGATGTTGGTTCCTTTTTATTTGCACGTGGCTGTAGGAGAATTTAACCAAGCACAAGGTGAAGAATAAGGGACATTGTCCATCTGATGCAGTGAGTTGCTGCACAGGCTTTAAGTTTCCTCTGGTTCTACAGCATTTCGGTCTAACCACGTTTCCCTGTGGTCTCCAGCTGTTGGCCTGCTTCTGCCTCCACTGGTTTCCCATCAGCCCCTGGGGTCGTCCTCAGTGGACGCTCCGGGGACATGCGCGTGTTCAGATGTCACACCTGTGCCGGTGGCAGATCATACAGTGAGCAGCGTTCTGCTGCAGCAGACACCGTGATGTTCGAGAGGCTTTGGCGCCGATCACCAGGTGTGCAGCCTCATCCTTTTAAGCTGGAACCTGAGTTTGCCTCCATATTAATTAAAGCTGGATTTTGCAGCCTCGTGGACTGTAATCACAAAAGCTTTAATTATTTTAATCCAGACCCAAAATGCGTTTTTCTCTCTAATGCTTTGCTCCTTGGTTGCAGCTCGTTTCCCTGGACCCTGCTCTCGCTGCCAGTTTGTGCCCGCTCTCATTAACATGCTGCGTCAGCCCAGCCTCTTAATTTTTGCTTTGGAGAATGACCTTCAGTGATTTGGAAAACTCGTCAGGAGGCCTATTGATTTGCAAAGCATGCAGATACAGTGAATCGTGCTCGGTGATTGGCAATCACTGGAACCTGCCTGCTGAATATTAGGCGTGTTAGTGTAATCAGGATTCTCCTGATTGGTGATCATGATCGGGGAATCCGGGACCTGACCTCTGAAGCCAGAGGTGAATCAACGCAGGCCTGGTGCCTCCAGGCGTCCGCGTGCATTGCTCTGGCTTCGTGTTTGAATGGTGTGTTAGTGCCGTGATGGACGGGCAGGGCTTTGCTGGGCTCACACTGGGAGCGACTCCATCTCTGTCTTAGTTCCAGCAGCGTCTTTGTTCTGTGGAGGCTTGAAAACTATAGGTTTCTGTACACATGGATTACAACCGCTGCAGAGACTTGGTTTCGCCAACCAGTAGAAGACATATACAGGCTGTGAACTTCCTGGTAACCACTCACTAGTCTCCGGCCTGTGATTTACTAAGTTGCGTTCAGCTCTGCCCTGAGGGTTAAACACATCATTTGCCTTTCCTGTGTGAAACTAGGGCTAATTCATTACACGCTCTGAGATTATTTAATCCAATAATTGCGACTGTGTAAGTATTTAATGTTTCGCAAGTGACTCTCTGAACAATTAACACAGACTTTAAAGCTCAGAGTTTTACGTGGGTCTGAATTTTTTTTCACTGCAACAGAAACGCGAGCTCACAGGCTCGGACCATGTGGACGCTGCAGAGCGGTGCTCCTCAGCTGCTCCTCGGCTGTTCCTCTGCTTCTCCTCAGCTCCTCGGCTGTTCCTCAGCTGCTCCTCAGCTGCTCCTCGGCTGTTCCTCTGCTTCTCCTCAGCTGCTCAGCTGCTCCTCGGCTGTTCCTCAGCTGCTCCTCAGCTGCTCCTCAGCTGCTCCTCAGCTGCTCCTCAGCTGCTCCTCAGCTGCTCCTCGGCTGCTCCTCGGCTGTTCCTCTGCTTCTTCTCAGCTGCTCCATGCTGGTGTTTTTGCATGTAAATGTTTCGTCATGAGGCCGCGTCCTCGTCTGTACAGTCAGGGGACACCGACCGGCCGCTACGGCTCCGTTTGTCTCACCCGCTTAAATGCCTCTTACTTCCAGTCGTCTGCATAATGAACATTGTTTGCATCCAGACAGGTACAGCTACAGTAGGTAGCAGATCACACACGTGGATTGTTAAACCGTTGTGTGCTCTCGTATGATTGAATCACTGAAATATTTACGAAGACATCACACAGCCTTACAGGCCTGTTCTGACTGGTGGTGATGTCAATATGCTGCTCAATAACAGCAATAGGAGGACTATGAATATGAGACGAGCAAACCATAGCTTGCCCCTTTCACAAGGCATAAGAATAAATGACACGCATGCCCTGTCAGAATGTCTACCCCCTGCGGTCACACGCTGAGGGTTCCTCTCAGCAGGAGCTGCAGAAGCATAATTATACCCCAGTGGAGTGTGAAAGCCGATGCTTTTGTATTCAAGGAGTCAATCGTATTTTAACCAAATCACTCCCATCGGGGCATGTATTCTCTTTAAGGTTTCCATTCTGCCAGAGCTGCTCAGGTAATTGAAAAGCAGTTTCAACCCACAGTAATCAGGCCTTATAGTGAGAAAATGAATTTTAATTTCTTTGAGAAAAAAAAAAGAGGTTACGTTTAGTCTCTTGTTGCCTAAAGAACATTTAATTTCCTTCTGTCTTCTGAGGCTTTCGTTTCAACTCGAACTGCCAACACGTGGCACAAGCTTCTTCAAGGCTTTTCCCCTTATGCTGCAGTAAATGTTCAGTAATGTTGGACCAAATCATTTCTATACAGTGAGGATTTCTCTGCAGTTATGGCTGATGAAGCAGTGGCAGGAGCTCGGAGCCCATGAGACGTGTGAAACGGGCCAAAGGGCAAACGCTAGCGTAATATCATAAATTAGCCTCTTTTTAAAGCCCATAATTAGTCCCTGTAGGAAGTGCAAAGGTACATATATAATCCACTATTATGCACCGTCATATTCTATTATTCCACCGGTTCCAGCAGTAATTAAAGCCTTAATTAGAAGAGTTTTTTTTAAATGTCAGAGGATATGTACTGTCATCACAACAAGCTGCGCTGTCACTGTTCACAACATTTCTTCAAATGTTTGCTTGGCAACTCGTGCATTATTAATACCCACAGCGTTTCATTAGCATTTTTATTTCCATTCAAGGCAGGAAACGTCTGCATTTTAATGTCCCCATTCATTTCCCAGAGAGATATAAAGAAATCCACCTTGTCCGTTTACCCGATGACAGTGGATGGTTGTGGTTCTCACCACTTCAAACAGCCGAGCTGAGGAGTTTGGTTTCTAACTGAGAGACGTCCTTGGAAAGGGAACACAAACCGTCTCACATTAGTTCCTCGCCCCAAATTACTCCTCCCACAGCAGCCCCCAACTCGACTCAGCCTGTTCAAATGACTCCGTCTGTTTGGTGTGTATGAACGGAATCAGACACGTTTACATTGTTCGTTAATAAAAGGGACATTTAGGAAGTCTACTAGCCAGAAAATTGCTTTTCGCCTCGTTCCCGTTTCATTTCCAAATGCACAGATTTATGGAAATGACAACTATTACATGATCAGCCGTGCTGGTGCTGCAGCAGTGAAGCAAACCGTGAATATACAGTCTGATAAAAGGCAAACGCATCAGTTCTTGGTTCTTCGTGGAAATTAAGGACAGAATGAGGCTGATTGCAACAAAAACAGTAGAAATCCAGTAGCTGAAGATGTCGCACATCATAGTGATGTCATGACTCTGATGCAGTTATTTGACACGCGTTCAATAAGAGCAGCTCTGGTTGCAGTCCTGCGATATACATGAATTTAAAAGCTAACCAGGCTGTCGGTGGTGTCACGTCACTTTTCAGCCACAGGGATTTAAATAGAACGGGACGGACTCTTATTTTATATTAAAAAGTCATAAAATAGGCAGTAAAACTGAATTTTGCATTATCTGTCTTAGAGCATATCTATAATGTATGCACCAGATTTTACATTGATGACACAGGCTTGAATTTAGAGAAGACTGTGGAGCAATGGCTGCAAAAGTTCTCCAAGAAGTGACCTGAACGCAGAGAATGAAAATGTCGTGTGTAAAATATTGATTTGTTTAATTTTTAATTATTACAGTGAAACTTGTGTATTACCCAGGTTTTCTCCATATAAATCTAGTTTTATTGGTGTCGGTTAGTAAGTAATGTGCTGTCAACGACGTGCAGGAGCTGAAAGGATCTGAATGAATCGTGGTTAATTCATCTTGGTGTTGAGTGTTTGGTTTCCTGCTGTGTGTTTAACTTAACAAGTCAAAGGGGCAAATCTGCATCACACAACGATCATGGGTTCATAACCTTTTAAGAAACCGCTTTAAAGGCATCACAGATTCTTCGCACACTGTCTGGATTTATAGGACCACAGTCGAGCGACGAGCCGTAGACCCCCTGCTGTTTCCACAAGCCTTAGAACAGTGCTGCTACTGTGATGAACCTAATCCCTCACTGTAAATGAGATTTCTGACAACCTGTCCTTGTACAACTACAACATTTTCCTGTGTTTTTATTTAAAAGCCCAAACTGGCTTCATCGTTTTGGTGATCAGCCGTGTGGTCAAACCACGGGAACCAAAGTTGTCTCCTTTCAAACCCTGGATCGTGTGGATTGGTGCAGCTGGATATCTGAGCTGTCTAACGGTCCGTTAATATCATTTGAACCGGTTTATTCTAAAGACACTTGGCAGCTTTGGATGTGTGTGTCTGCGTGTGTCTGCACGTCTGCTGTGGGAGACGCGTCGTCTATATGTGTGTGATTTCCTGAAAGTGCTGACTCCATGCTTGCGTCATAGAGTAGGAAACTAACACATTTAAACGATTGCAGATATTTTTAACTCGTTTTTTTCAGGCCAATCAATATTTCATGCGCATTAACAACCTGTACAGTGGGTTCAGACTAACGAGCTTTTATTGTAGTCTGGCCGGAGGTGATGCTCGAGTTTGGCCCAGAGACGGTTTCACTCATCCAAACTCAAGAGTCGAGGCTGAAACTGAATGAAATCCGTGATGAAAGGTTTATAATGTTAAACTAAACTACTGACGGAACTAAAGCGTGATTCACTGAGGAGGCTGTAAGTGGATTAAGGGATTTTAAATTTTTTCATTTCAGTTCTTACACAGGTTTGAAGACGTGGAAGACGTGTGCGCTGAGCTCTGCCTGCTGACTGTTTGTCCGGAGCTATTGTGTGTATTGAGTATCGCCGGTGACGATCGAGGTGGCAGTGATTTCACATTTCATTACGAACGAGGGACTGGCTGTGTTACTGGGGAAAATCGAATGAAGCTGTGAAAGGCCAGCGTGGTCACGGTTTGCACAGCTTGTTGGTGATCGGCTGCTCCTGGTGAGCTCAGCATTAGTCCTAATCAGTCCAATAGCTCCAGGAGCTTCTCTCTGCTCTGTTCACCACCGGGCACAAAAGAAAAGAAACCTCCAAGTTACAGTGTTGCCTCGGTAGCTTAGCTAATTGCTAAGTGGACAGTAAGTCCTCGGTATTGTGAAGGTGTATTTGCTGCCTCAAAATGCTGTTTGCGATCCATTGCTCTTTTGCGGAGCTGTTTGTTCTGTGACAGACCATTAAAGGGACAGTTGCACCGCAGGGCTACAATGGCTCCATGTGTTAATTCCGTCTTTCTGCTGGAGTGAGATGATGATGATGATGATGATGATGTCCGTTCAGGAGGCTTTCCATTCTTAGCTGACCCTCGCTGCCTGTGCTGACGAGGATGAGAGTCGTCTGTTTGCATGTCACAGAAGGCGGCAGCTGGTCACATCCAGTAAGGTTTTAGCAGAGTGACCACACGCAGTAAGTGAACTGAACCCGTTTTCTGATTATAGAGACTGTACAGGTTGAAACTTCAATAAAATGCCACACAATCTGGATCTGAATTGAGCCTTTAAGGTTCAGAGCTGCAGGGCAGTGTTACACATTGTGGTTTGATCCCCAGGGCACAGAGTGCAGCGACCCTGCCAGTCCTTCATTTCGATGAGCAGGGCCCTCGACAGCAAAAAGAACTCGGTGGTCCTCAGCGATCCTCATATACAGAAAACCTCAGTTCTGCCGAGCTGACTAATACATGTCTGTGAATCTCTGACAGGTCTAGTTTACTCTACTCCTGTTTGAACCCACTGTGTTGTACCTTAACACGCGCTACAGAGCGATTGAGCCGAGGGCTGAGAGCTTTCACGCCAGCTGTCTCACGCAATTAAGAGGTAAAGATCCCAAGTCTTGGTTTGTCGCTGCTCCTTCACTGCAGACATGTCATCAGATCTGCTGCTGCTCACAATGTAAATTCCAGCGTAGAAGCCACTGGGCCAGACGGCTGCAGGTCTGGAGTTATAATCAACCACGGTTCCAGCAAAACCCGCAAATGCTTCGTTTGTCTACGTGCCACAGTTGGAAGAAGCTCTTTTTGTTCCTCTAAACTGAGACACGGTGATTGTTATGCACATTTTTAGCTACCTGTCAGGTACGTTTTTAGTTCAGGTGTATTCCTCTAATACACCTGTAGCGACGCCTTGACCAAGCTACTAATTATCTCTGCGTACGCTGCTCCTCATGGGTTGTTGCTTCGTGGAGGGTGAACTGAAACGGAATTTATAGAGCTGCAAAAATGATGGTGGTGTTTCCATATGAAAGAAAAAAGAATTTAATGATGTGCTTCTACTGTGGGTCTGAATGCAGTAAATGACGAGGAGAGGACAAGGTGAGAGAGGAAATGGTGCAACTACTCAGGGCCTTTCATTAGAAATGGATAAGAAAAGACACTGAATGACTCCAGTCACTGCTGGAGGCGCAGCAGCTGGTTCCCTGCACTGGACGCTATCAAAGCTGAAGCACCAGCTTCTAATGATGAGCTACAGGTGAACATCTCATTGACATGGAAATCAGTTCACGCTTTCAGGTTGGTTTGAATGGTTTTGGTGGGACCGATATGACCTGTAGAGACTTTAGAGGCAGATTTATCTGGTATCCAATGACTATTATTTAGCATCAAACTCCTTAAGAAGCCACCGCTGCTAACATTTAGAAAAACGGGAGAACTCGCTGAACTTTAATCCTCTGGCTGTTCAGTCACTGCCACTATTATTATTATTACTAGTCAGCCATTATTATTCCTTCTCCTTTGGCCAAAATTGGCCAAATGATTAGTTGAATGTCTTTCAGTCGACTACGTGAGCTTTATGATTATTAATGTAACTTAATTAAGCCTCGTGCAGCCTTCGAGGGGTCAAAGCAGGGAGCTCAAAGCTCAAACACACCAGGGTTGGATCAAACAGCCTTGGTGGGTGATACATCCAAGCAATGAACACGTGTGGGTCTATGAAGAACAAGTTCATCCAACCGTTCATCCAGATGAAGCGTGTTGTGATTTATCGTCTGTCTGCGGCTGTTTTAGGGTTAATTAGATTTTAAGGAACACAATTGAGGTGTTGGTCGAAAATGCTTTGCATTCACAATTGATACAACTTTCTTGAACAGACATGAAGTGAGTCTGACTGAAGCTGTGCTCACCTGCTGCGTTTGAAGATACCCCCCAACCAAACAAATTAACTATACATGTTTCCCCTCTGGCGCAATCCATCTATAATGTATAGAGACAACTATATAAAAGTGCAGCTCTGATTTTTCATAGATTCCTGACTAGACTTCTGTGGATTTAGTGACCTTACAAACAGAACCGCGGCCTGTTTATCGAGGCAACCTTTTCATTTTGTCCAGTGCGGCTTCAAGCTGATTTGAGGCTATAGAATAGAGGATCGCTGTTTGAACTTTTGAAAACCTTTGAGGACTTAGAGGAGTTTCTCATCTGACACAGCGCTTCATCAGATCCAAAAGAAAGCCATTACAGCCGAGGCTGTCTGGCAGTGCTTGGTGAGTCAGATTAAAAGAATCGCATCAGGATAAGACCTGGGACTGGAGGAGAGAATGGTGTTCACAGTGCACCTTGCTATAAATATACAATCCATGTATTTAACTTTGTGTTTTTCATGTTTATGATGCTCCACATTCTCAGGAGAGGGGTTACAAGCAGCTCGATGGTAAGAGCAAACCCAGGTTTGTAACGTGTGTCAAATACACATCTGCGAAAGAAAACGGAAAACTTCCGACAAAGCTGATTGAACGCGGTAGATCAGCCTGGGAGCAAGGAAACGGTGACGTCAGGAAGCGGACGAACGATCCAAGGAAGGATGTGACCAGACCCATGTGGGTGAAAATCCTCCGGCAGTAGCGCTCGGGGGTTAGGACTGTGTTCTGAGACGCAATAAACTTTCCTGCAGCTGCAGGATGTGTCGTCGCTGAGGAAGCAGAGCCGCCTGGATGCGAGGAATCAGTCGTGACGGTTCGGGACAAAGCGCTTGTGTTATTCTGGGGCCTTGCCTTGATCTCTGCACACGGTTTTACTTTCATTTGCAACAAAGCCAGTGAAAAGGTTTACGGCCACTAGTGCTTCGTCAGATGGGCACATTGCGTTAATTGTTTGTTGAGCGGTGTAGAGCCCTTCTCTCCAGACGTTCTGTTCTTCAAGGACTGAATATTTCGTAGCGCTGTTGTGCTGCTTTGCATCAGTGTCACCCTCGCTGTTTGGCGAGAACCCTTCAAAGGCAGAAGAGGCCATGATTTGTCCACATTCAGCACAATGAACACGCTGTCACCAGGCTTTAATTCAGTTCAAGGGCTCCTGCAGTGGTTGTGGGAGCTGAATCATTCTGGCCTCATTCTCTACAGTCACACAGGCCGGTAGAGAAGCTAAGTCCACGTCATCATCCTTTTCTTTTCTTGAACTACTAATAAAACATCTGGAACAAACTACGTCCTACTAGAATAAAATAAAATTCAGCTCTGAATTGTTTCAGGTTTTGGACTTTGTTCTCGTTTCAGTACGTAATTGTTGAGGTGTCAAGTCTTTGGGACGGTGCTGCTCAGTAGAGCGAAGTCTTGTCCGTGTCTGTTCGTTTACAGTGTTGTAAAGTTTAATGGGACCATATAAAAGGGAAGCTTTCCTACTGTCTGTTTAACATCTGCTGTACTGGCCGCTCTGCATATGTTTAGCGTTCATCCTAGATTAGCTGTAATGAAGGATGGTCTACGCACCTTTAGTTAGACTGAGACTGAAAACCTCCAGTCCAGTCCCAGTTCACACCCTCATAGTGTCCAACATCAGTCGTCCTCTGATACTTATGGCTTCATGAATAGAAATCTTTTCTCACCTCTTGCAGTGTTTTTTCTTACTCTGTGTGTTATACAGAAAACAAAGCTTTATGCATATGCTATGTGTGTATTTTCAAAGCTAGAAGCAACTGTGGTGGTGAGGTAGCAGCATTGAAAACGCAGTGTGTGGTGCAGTAAAAGCCTGGTGATGCTCTGTGTAAGGCCTGGGAACAGGTGGAACTGTTCACCACCGTGAGCAGGGTTGTAGGAGGCTCTGGATAACACTTCAGCCTGAAAGGGAACCTTTTGGGTAAAGCCTGCTGCACTATGAAATGAAAGAGGGGGTGGACGCAATAACTGATACACAATCATAAACTACTGCAATAAGTTGCCTGTGTGAAGCCTACGAAGCTATATTTTTATTAAAAAAGGTCAAGACGCTGGTTCAACTCTCTTGTGAGGCGGTTGCACGTGGGCTATCGGACAGTGTTTGTCGTTGTCCTAGTTGTTGGGACGACCCCCTGCTCATCCAGCTGTTTATTCACTTTGTTTATATGGCAGATCATCAGTCAGTCAAATTGAATCTTGGCTGAAACCCGACGAAGCTTGGAATTAATGTAAGAGAACATTGTTAAACCCATGTTTATTTTCTGACACATTTCCAAGCAGATGAACGCGTAGACAAACCAGACGTGTCCACATGTCCACAGCTTGCGCTCGCTTTCCACTGGGATCAGCCAGTAGCGCGTGTTTGCAGGGTGGATTAACGCACCGTGTCATGTTGGAGTCTTCACCTACGCAGAGATGGTCAGTCGTAATGAAGAATAAGGCGTCTGCGCTGTTCACTTCTTTTATTCTTTGAGGACAGAAATGACAAAGTTAAATTGTTGTGTGAAATTGCCTGAAGTTTTGTTTGTCCCTTTCTTGCAATGACATAAAATTCAGAGCATGTAATTCTTTCATTGCCTCTCACGCAAAGGTTCACAGCTAGACGATGTCAAGCAAAACCAATTAACCCAGTCCCACACCCACAGACTGGGGCACACAGATGACACACGAGGAAGAAGATTAAAATGTTCGTTGTGTAATTGCTCTGCTTGGCAAAATCTCAACGCTCTTCTCAATCCAACAGACCAAATCTGGAATCGCTCTGCTGTACAACGAGCAGAGCAACAACACCTACGATGTCTGCCTGAGACTGACCAGAGAGGCGTTAACCATCCAGAAGCTGGACGTGGTTTGCACGAGTGGCAGCGAGTCCCAAGTAAATGTAAGTGCACCCGAGGGCTGGAGGCTGCATTATTATTCAGGCCACATAACCACACAATACGCTTTCAATTTTCACAATATCCCTTTGCCAATAAGAAACTCCCACTTTCTAAAGCACAGAACTGTTGTACTGCGAAGACAAGCGGCTGGCGGCCTGGGCTTAAGCATCAAAGTAAGCAGATACGTTTTGATTATGGGGAGACTGAAGTGGAAATGAAAAGGCTTTGGGTGGCAGAGATGACTGTCGGCAGGAAAATATTTATATTTAATATTTATTCTTATTTTCTCTCTTTCTGTCCCTCTCGTGCGTTTTCAGGGAGGTGCAGAGCACAATGTGCCCGTGGTGATTTCAAAGATTTTCAAAGATCAAGTAGGTAAGAAACCATTTAATGTCAACACTGCAACGTGGAAACTGGAAATGGTTTGAAGTTAACGCCGGCGTGTTTCCAGGATCTAATCAGGCCACATTTAAACATCACCACAGACGTTTAGTGGCATCAGAGGCGGGATGTGTTGTGATGGAGGTTACCTGAAGGTCGGAAACAGCATTTAACATAACTCGCCTTGCCTCAAATCTGTGTCAAAGAAATCGACTAATGGACAGTTGAGCCCAGTGCATAATGCAAACAAGCTGAGCGTGAACGAAAAGCTGCTGGGGACTCGGTCTTTCAGTCTGCAGCACCACTGACAAACATCCAATTCCCATATTTTTAGCATCACTTCACGATTATGAATATATACAATATGTGCAGCTCTGAGTAAAACAAGCTCTGAACGTAAGTGTTTAATCAAACCAAACACTTGAACATTTACTGCGCAGAGAGTCTGAAGCTGTGGAAAAGTAATGTGGCCATGCTGTTTTCCTGATGGAAGAGGAAAGACTTTAATCAGCTGGTGACCTCGCAGCATCCTACTTGGATGCAATATCCCCGCGTCACAGGAATGAATCATCTCCCTCGAATTTGTCTTTTTGCCCACATCCCTCTTAATGCCGTTCTGGATACGAGGGAGTCATGTCTTCATATCCTTGAGGATGCTAAGAACCCTTTTCACAGAGCTTTACAAATCTTTTCACAACAGGGCTCTCATTGTTTCCTCCCGTGCCACCGCAAATGAGTTTATATCCTGATTAGCCTCACATTTCATGCTCTTCTGTGTTTTTTCTCTGAGCTGTAGGATGTTGCCGCAGATTAGCCAGACAGCGACACTGATTGCTATTTCCAACACATTACCATGTATGAAATGAGCAATTATTTAGTAATGTTTTCATTAACCTCTGACACTCCACAATGGATGCCTGCAGCTGATCAGACGGGGAGGCTGTTCGTCGGGGATGCCGTGCTGCAGGTCGGTGCATCGGTTCATGACTCATTCGCTTCAAGGTTGATTTGGGTCACAGCCGAGCGCAGCAATTTGTTGCATCTAATATATCTTATTTTGACAGAGTGTAATTTCATTGTGGAAATAGAAAGAGAGTCGTTTTGATGCTTGAACTACATAATTTAAATGAAATGCGTCTCTATGCTCATTTTGAAGGGATAATACTCTTGAGAAATACACACGATTCCAGTTTAACTAAATAAATGTGACATTGTCTGTTGTTTATTAACAACAAGCTTAGCAATAAATAAAACCTTGTGTTCATAATAATCATCATCCAAAAGTGTCTAGTATTTAGTTATGATACTCACTTAATCTTTTTGAAAGTTAATTTGAATCTGTCTGGCAGGTTTATTGGCGGAGCTGTTTATCTGGAATATCAAATTGATTCCTCGGACCGCTAAGCAATATTAAAATTCAAATTGCAAGTTATTATGAATTGCATTACGAACAGAGTTGCTATTGCTTCCACTTTGGATCCCCACTGTTTCATATTTATTTGCAATATGGCTTATTTGAATTGTCAGGCTGCATAACATTGCATCTATTTACATACTGTTAACCAGTTCATAAGAGGCAGGGACAGCGTTAGAAAGTTTGAACGGCAGAAGGTTCAGACTGCAGCGCAGGGTGAAACGCACACATGAAGATTGAATGAGCACTATTTAATTATTCAAATCTGTCTGTAATCATTTTAATTCCTTTGTGCGTTTGATTTTTCTTCAGATTTGCTCACTTTGTCCAACCTGTATTCACTTCCTTCCTTTTCTCTTCTCTAGGTCAATGGAATAAACGTGGAGCACTGCACTCATGAGGAAGTTGTGAGTATCCGTTGTTTCCCGGCCGTAAGACCAGGTCCTTTGCTTCACACTGTGACAAACTGAAAGAGTTTTAAAATAATAGATGCAAGAACCGAGGCCGCAAGTATCCTTCCGCTAGTTTCTACTCGATTCTTGCTTTTTGCTCTCTTTTCAGTTTAGCCCCTCGCTCTCCCACACAAACTCTCCCTTCCCACGTCTGTCAGCTCCTCGTGCAGCTTCCAACCAGCTGTTCGCTATATTCACCTTCAGCGCGTCAAAATACATAATGAGCAGTTTCTCTTCGGAACAAACTCTGGCGCTTTTAATGGCAGGCTGTCACGCTCTCGGCGCCGACAGATGCTCAGGCTCGAGTAACAAGGGCTGCACCGCGTTGGAGAGGATGGCGTGTGGGAGAAGTGGCGCGACCCTGCGAGTTCGCTGGTTACAGTCAAGGGTCTGGTTGCTGTCTTCTGCAGGATACATGGATGTTAGACGTCGTACTCCCTGCTTCATGTCTGCCTTGCTGCACGGCTGTTTAAAAGCATGACTCGGCATCTCCGGGGACGCGTTTTACATCACTTAGACATCAGATAATCAGACATCCAAAGCATAATTACTCTGTGGTATCAGCTGTCGCTTTGGTGCCGCCTGTCCTGGGAAACGCTGCTCTTCACTGATGACTGATGATTTAAGTGAAGCCACTTCAGTCAGGCTTTTACTTATGATTACATATTTGTCACTCAGCTGCTGTGACATCTGTGTTCGTGCGGGCTGCGTGCAGCTCGACGGGAGCGTGGCCTGTTTCATTTCTCCGAGATTACATCTCTCTCTTTCTCGATCTCTATCTCTATCTGCATCTCTCCCGCTTCTGGCAGGTTCACCTTTTGCGTACTGCTGGAGATGAGGTCACCATCACCGTTCGCTACCTGCGAGAAGTTCCATCGTTTCTAAAACTGCCTCTAGGTACGAGTGTAGTCGCTTTGACATCATGTAAACTGTATTACAAACCGTGTAAAATGAAGTAAAAGCAAAATATAGTAATAAACCTTCACGGAGATAGTTTTTTGGTCAGCTTAACACATTTAAAGCTGTTCAAAGGGTGAGCGCTAAGTAATAAATGTTAATGTTCAGTGGCCTGAGATGAGCAGTAATGTCAGATGCCCAGAGCATCCAGGAGATATATATAGAGATAAAATAAGTCATGTGGGGCCAAAAGAGAAGATGAGACCACGAAGCAGCCAAAATGGAAACCCCTGCAGAAATTCTCTTTAGAACAGATTAAACAAACAAGATGAAGAATGTGACGTGGCCCATAGGTACATCTGGGTGTTCAGGTGATCAGGTGTGACAGAGAGAAGCATCCAGACATGGAATCATTTTCCTTCCGTGGTTTTGCCCATAGCTACCAGCCAATATCACCGTTTTTAAACAATTGACCTAATTATGAATGGTACACATATGTAGGAAGATGATTAATATCCGTGAGTATTTCTATCCACACTCCGCCTCTGCGTTCTGTGGCTACTCTTGGGAATCTAGTCGTCACAACAGAGACGCTCAGCTTTTGCCGTAGGATGTTTTGTTGCCTGAGAACAAAAAAGCTGATGTCACATTCTCTCTGCGATGTCCTTTGTTTTACCGCGGCGCAAATGACAAGCAGCCGCTGAGCATGTGACCACGTCTGTACGCAGGTCCTCTCATACGATATTAGCTTGAGGTTAAATTAAAGAGCAGCGCTTCTGTTTGCGCATCACGACTCTGGCAGCGCAGCAGAAAAAAGCTCATCAACTAACATAGTTTGAAGTGTGGTAATACAAAAAAGCAATTCTCAAAACTCTCTGGTTTTCTTCAGGTTCTCCTGGGCCATCGACCAACCACAGCAGAGTATCGTCCCCGCTCTTTGACAGTGGCTTTCATTTAAATGGAAACAACACGGTAAGAAACACCTTGGTGACGTTGTCTGTATAGTAAAGGCCTGGTTTCATCCACCTGGTGTCTTTAACGGTGAACCACCAGGTCATGACCATGTTTCTGATTAGATGAGTTTAATGCCTTATCTCTCCAAAGATATTTTAAAATCATAGTTTGGTTTAGACTTGACAAAGCAGTATGTAGAAGATCAGGCCTGCACTAAGACTGGCGGCGGGACTCTGACACGGGCGGGTTCTGCAGACTGGCCCGTCTTCGGCGTTTGCTGTTAATTAAGCATCTTGTCAGAGCTGTGTCTGTACAATGGGCACAACAATATATTGCAATGCAGCACAAAAACTGATGATATAATTGTGTTGTTTGAAAAGCTCAGCCAAGAGAAACGGCCATCTGGCTTTTCTAATTAGGAGTTTTTAACAGCTGTACAGGACATCAGCCGAGGCTGCGCCGGCACCTACCCTGTAAAGGAGACGTTCTACTTCATCCCTGTCTCTCTCCTCCACTGTGACATTTGTCAAGGTTAGCGTGTGAGCTGCGTGTTTGAAGGAGTTGGAAGCTGAAAGCGTCCAACAATAAATAGATGAGTCACTTCTCCTGAAATGGAGACTCCTAAGTATTTGGTAGCTGACAGATGGGAAGCACGAGGTGTCAACGCTCCCAGAATCAGGAAAGGAAACACGTTTACAATGTACCTCCCTGCATTAGTGGCTAAATAAATGTTGCACGGACAAAAATGCCACCAATCATCTGTATTCACTGGCTGTGGACGGTCTGTTTATCGCTTCTAGCTTGCTCAGCAGGTATCAGCGCTATCAGCTGAGCCTCTGCCTCGCTTTGTGAACTGTGGCTCATACAAATCCGCTTTGACTTTGACATGTTATTAAATGTGCAGAAATCCAGAACATCCACACGCATATATGCTAGGATGGGGTTCAACTGTCCAACGTGGGTCCTGCCCTGAGGGCTGTGGAGCTGTTCCCGTGGCAGAGGCAGGAAAATGAAACGTCTCAGCCAAACGAGAAAAGCTTTCATTCTGTACGTTAAAATGTGATATTCAAGCTTATTTTGTGCATTTAAACATTTGTACACTAGATGAAATGAAAGATTTTCATAGAAAGGCCAGGCATCTCTGACCATTTTCCCTTCTAAAGCTTTTGGAACCTTCACTTTCAATAATCCAGTTTTGTTTGAAACTGTCTTTTTGTGCCATGCAGTGACGCAAAGCGGTTGTAGACTCAACAAAGACTCGCCAGCGAAAACCTTCTTATGTATTTAATCGTGTTTGACAGTACGTGTGACTGTAGAAATATCAAGCACCTTAGGCCTGGAGTTCGGTTTCATCCTGAAGCTCCTGTGAAGCCGTGGTCGGTCCAGAGCAGGCACCGGGCTGCGTTTCCTTGGTTCCCCAGCATGTGCACGTTGTTTATCTGAGGGAACGTGTACAACCCAACCTGACACGTGCCTGCTTATGCTAAAACAAATGGCTGTGACAGCGTAGGTCAGCTGGCTCCAGCCAGGGTCTGTGCGTTTAGTTCATTTGAGCTGACAATTAGCCGAACGCTTCCGTCCTCCTCCGGGCAGTGACGATATAAAGAAGGTTTCCAGTTGATGTTCGCACATGTCAAGTGAGCTTGTTCCTACGGACTTTTATGTGAGCGGTTGTTTTCATTCATGAAATAATTGCCTGTTTTGCAGAGCAGTGTGCTCATGAATTCACTTTGACAGGATGCCTCCAGATAGAGATTTGCAGGAAAGTAGGGCAACGTATGACTTAATTTCCTGAATTAATGACATTGTCTACCATTAAACAATTCTGCATCATTTAAAAAGTCTCTAATGGAAAGAGCCATTAAGCCTGAGGTTAGGAACATGTCGTGCGTGTTCTTTATTTCTTCTTCCATGTTGAATCTTTGAATCTTATAAATAAGTGTTTGCAAAAAAGAACTCGATTAATCGAGTTCTTTTTTGCATAAAGAAGCAGGTTGTTAATGTGCGTTGTTGTTGTAAATCCTGTCCATAAAAATCGGAGGAACGCTGAAACTTTTCATAAATAAATTGTCTGCTTGAGCCTAATGCTTCTTTCCAGCGACCTGGTCACTCGAGTATCGCGCTAGAGCTGCTTTTCCAGCAAACGCCACACAGACACCGTTGAGTTTTCATTCATTAAACTGTTTCAGATACAAATTGCATAAATGCAATTCTTTCATTCGTAATCATTAGCAGTAAATGCTTTTTATCCTCTGAACGTAGAGAGACACTTTGTGGACACACGTTTTTCATTAGTGCTCAACAGTCACACGGGGACAAATGAGAGATGGAGACCGAGAGAGAGAGAAGCAGCAATTTCACCGCTGACAGCCGCCCCAATAAACCTGAATGCAGCTCAGCCACAAGGGGGAAAGTCATCAGAGGAGCATGATGCTTCCTTTCTCTTGACAGGAAAGACATTTTCAGACATTCTGAGGGTTCACACCACCTCTGTACCTGTACGTTGGATGTCTGTACGCCACAGATCGTCAGAGTTCAGCGAGACGTGTCGCAGCAGGAAGCAATAGTCAAGGTTTCATAATCTGGCTTTTAATCGCTCTACTTCGTGTAATTATAGGGTAACGTTTAACGCTGTGCCTCCCAATAACTGCCGCACTACAAGGTAAAAGCCGCCTGGTGCAGAGATCATCTATTCTGTTATACACATTCAAATGGCTTGGTGCATTCCAGCTGAAGTACCGATATCCATGAAGGAGCGTGTGGCTTTAGTTCCTGTTTTCAGCCCTTCAGTAAAGGCAGGTGCTTTGTCAGTGTAATCCACTCTGACAGCCTGATAGTTTCTGTTCGCTGCCACTTCCTCTGCTCACTTGAGAGCCCTGCCTCAGAGTTGACTAAAACATTTTGTCCTGGGCTGACATAAATAGAGCAAATGATGATAATTTCTTTGGAAATGGAGTAATTACTGGTGAGGAAGCCGACAGGAGCCGGCGTGCGACGCGGAGTACAGCCGTGATGCGGGGCTCTCTGCAGACGTAGGCAGTTCTCTCTGCTTTGGGCCCAGAGGCGATTTTAATGATGTGGTATTCTGCTCAGCCATTCTGAACCAGGGGATGGCAGGTGATTTGGTTCCTTTGTGATGAACACGCCGGCTGTACCTGCGCGGGATCTATAATGACACACTCGCTACATGAGATTGTTTGGTGGGGTTTGGGGATTTTGTGCTGACGGATAATCTTCGCTGAAATGATGCACTGTTTGATGTTGCTAAAGCTTTACTTATCTGAGCCCTGAGCTTGTAAGTCGTTAGATAATGGGTAATGGAGCTGTTCTTCATTAAGGGGGTGTGATTTGCATCTAAATGTCCTGCTTTTCAAGCCATCAAGGCATTTGTTAACATATTGTGCTTCAGGAGAGAATGAATCTATTTGGATGCACCGCTGTTCGTCAAACCTTTTTTACCCGCGTCTGAAATGTCAGACTCTGTTTTGACACTTTTTTTTTCACTGTGATGCCACAACTTTGACTTTGATAGCAACAGTAACAGAGAAATGACTTATGAGTTGGCAGTGAGGTTGGTTTGGTGCCTGACACTGTGTAGAGGAAACGGTTATTTTGGCCAGGGCTGTAATTAATCACTGTTCCCCATCACTCCTTCTAAAACGGTTTTTGCTTGGAAGCCTTCTCCTTGGTGCCGTCAGTAAATCTTCTGTGCTCTTTCTAATGTTTTAAAACTGTCCTTGGCTACTCCTTTACCAAAAGACCAGCATGTACCATAAATCTTTAAACTGTGAGCAACCAATTCCAAGTCTCCCCTTTTAGAAAGGATACGGTGTAGGCTTGAATCCAGGCCGACTGAGGCCGACTGGATGTTGCCTGGTTGTCTGGTCAGGCAGGGAGTCGGTCAGTACAGGCTAACCTTCCTCCATGTGAGATGACTGGCAGACATTCAGCAAAACTGTAAACAGCTACATGTTAATTAACGGCTGTAGAGGCAGGTTGGGTTTGGCTACAGATTTTTTTATACTTGCATATGACACATGCAGTGTCAGTTGATAACTAATCTGGATAAACTACGTTTGACCGTGCGTGTGAACTGAATCCTCAGGCTTCAGCAGCAGTGAGTAATGTACTGCGGGTCTGCAGTTGATGGACTTGGGGCTGGAGCTTGCGTCGCTGTGTTTAGGTGAGACGTGCTGGAGATCAAGTTGGATGCACAGTTTTGTGGAGCAGTACTTGAGGTTTATTGTGAGGACGTGTTGATGAGCACAAAGATGCGGACTGTAGCCAGTCTCATTCCTGTTCTGAGCACGTTGTGAACCGCTGACCATTACAGTGATTGCAGTGGCTGTGAAGAGCATTTAAATAAGTCCTGTTTGCTGCCACGTGTAGCAGCAAACTGTGACACAGCTTTCAAACCAGGCCACATCAGCGGCTTTTACTACGTGTTTATCCAAGTAGCTCACAGAGTCTCCATCAGTTTAAACATCAAGGGTTTCTGTGTTAAGACTGCATTAAAAGCAGTTTCACCTTCTTTTTAATAAATGTAAAGACGCGTCGTCTCTTGGCTCAGTTTTATCCAGATTGATGTTGTTTCCATTTCTGTGTGTGATGTGAACTCAGCCTCGCTTACAGATGCATCTATGCGCAATTAAATATCGAATGGGCACCAATGTCCTTGCTGATAATTACTGTATTTATCTGCATTATTACATAATAGTCAGTCTACTTTTGTAAACAAATGACCTGTACGTTGTTATTTTTCACGTTTGTCTTCTGAAGCCCAGACTTTTAACATTCACATCTGAAGCAGATCTAAGACATGATTTTGAACACGGTGATCTCACCAACCAACCCAAAGCAGTTGTTTTATGAAAGACGTGGACTCTGTCTGATTACACTGAATTCTGCACTAGTTTGTTGTGGAGACATAAAAACATGGCACAAGGTCCGTTTTCTTCTTCCTGATTTCTGATTTCGGTGCCGATAAGACCTTGTTTAGAGTTTGGTTCCTTCTGGCACCTGCTGTAGTCACACTGCAGCGTGATTGCTGAGCATTCTTGGGATTTATTTTTGTTGTTTGGTTGGAATGGAAACGCAAACAGCTGACCAAGTGTTTAAAACACGGAACACGCACACACCACAGGAGACATTACATCAACAGAAGTGAAGCTCAGTAGAGAAACATGTAGAAGAACTGGAACTGAAGCTACACTTCAACGAAACCTCCTACAGGACGTTTACGTCTACTTACTGCTTGTAACTCTGTTCAGCGAATCCGGCTGCTTTTCATTTAGAGCACATTGCAACATACTGACTGATCTGATTTGAAGTGTTGGGGCAGAAGAAACAAATTAGCTTTATGAACGTGTGGAGGTTCTAAATACTTCAGTTAGTTCATCCGGGCCAGAGGTTTAACGAGGCAGCAACTGTTAAAGGTGCACGTAGTTGTTGTCCTGCTGCACAGCTGATCAGTTCAGGCTGGGGAAGTGTTTGTGTGTGTAAGTTGTGCAAATGTTGCATCCAGCCCAAATACTTAATGATGAAAAGGACCTGGCGACGGAAGCAAGAGACTCATGGCGTTGTTCATGTATTCCACACAGGCTCCGTCGCCCCCTTCGCCCTCAGCTAATGAACCAAAGTATGAGAAGCGCTGGCTGGATGCTGTCTCCCTGCCCCTGTTGATGGCCAGAGTCTCCAGATACAAAGCTGGCACCGATAAATTAAGGTAAGGCTAATCCAGCGTGATACAACTCACCTCTGAGGTGCACAGTTCACTGAGCGCAGTTGTTGGCTTAGCGGACACTTTTCATCTAGGCAGGAGGACGTTAATGCCAATATCTATGCACAGGCATAAACGGCTTGAAAGGTCACGGCAGCTGTGACGCTGCGGCTCAGGAGGCGTGACCAGGAGAACACTGGGCGAACTTGTAAATGCATTGGATTATTATGCCTGTCCTTTGTTCTATTGGTCTTTATATGCGCTCTGGGTTCACAAATGTTTCTCCTCGTCTCCTTATTCGACCTGCGTTTTCCGCTTCTAACCCACAGACAGGTTGAAATTTAATAAACAGTTTAAAAACTCGTCTTTTAGTGTCAGGAGGCTTGATAAAACTTATTTCATCTTTTGTGATTGGTTTTGTTCATACTGGAAAGAGATTACTTTACATAATGCTTATAATATCTAGCGAGTGTCAGGATGCATAACTCAGGTACATGACAAATATAATAATCAGTCTGGACTGTGATCTTAATTACACTGGTTTACTGGACATCGTTGGTAATTCCCAGTTTAAAGCACTGACTAAAGAACTATACAATAAAATGAAAACAATACACAGCATAAAGCTTTTATTTTCCAGGGTTGCTGGGATTTAATCGGTAGTTACAGGTTAATTAGTGGAGATACTGTAGGAGAGAGCAGCCAGTCTGTGATAACTGTAGGATATCAGCATTGAAAATGTTGTTTACTGCAGCACTTAAAGCTGCTAATGTTTCATTTGAGTAAAGCAAAGCTGCTAATTGTAATCAAATATACAAACAAATATCTATTGTAGTTGTTTTACAAGTTCAGACACAACCAGTGGTGAAAAGCTACCGTCATCCAGTATAAAATGAATATTTTCATACTATTCCTTCGTGCTTCTGTTCCACCAACCAGTTATTAACATAATAAGTCATGTTGATCATAGTTTGCGGAGGTTTCATATTATTTAACTACGTGATCTAAATTGCGTATTGCCTTTAAATATTCGTTTCAAATTGTTTATGTTGAAATGTCACAAATCTTCATTGAAGCACAGTCAATATATGAGCAGTGAAGCTGCTCTCGACTTGTGGGCTCAACGCGGCTGGACAATCAAAAACAAATCTGTTCTGTGATTAGTCCAATCTGCGACTTAATGGCTACAAAGTGTGAGCGAAATATTGAAGACGCGATGTTGTGTATATTAATAAGCAGCAGGGTTCAGTCAAAAAGCCCTGAAGGCAGCGAGCACGTCAATATCAGTGTTTACTCCACAAAACATGAAACAGCCTGAGCAGCACATGTTCTGCAGCAGCTTACTGTGGGAGTCAACATTTCACTGCTGTGCTCCATGTAATATGACCTAGTTATCTGTTAGCTATACTCTTCTATTACCTCCTATTGTCTTAAACCTCTCCACCATCTCGGCTGCTAATTAAAAGGGTGTTACTGGACTTCTTGCCATGCTATTGCTCTAATATAATCCACTAATAATATCCACTATTGCCTTGTTATTTTGGGCATATCATCGCGCTAATAATACAACCAGGATACTGTAATTAACAAGTGAGTGATGTGTGGGAGATTCACAGTTGTGTCAGTTTTGCAAAGTACATACTGTTTAACAATCTTGTAAATGTGTAAATGCAGAGAATAAAACATTTAAAATATTGTTTTTATTGCATTAATAAATCAAGAAGTTGCAAATTCATCAGTCAAGGCTCTTATGTCCTGGTTAAATCAAATATTTAGATGAAGACATGTCTGTTTTTCTAATTAGTGATAACCAGTAATAAGTATCTGTGGATTTCATCAAGTCTGAAGTTGTTGAAGTTAATGAGCTATTAGCAAACTTTATGCTTTCATTTTACAATTATAATCATGTTTATAAATTGCCAGTTGCATTTAATTTGTATACACTTGGTAGATTACATATATAATAGATTTTGGTCCTGATGCCCTGGAGCCATTTTCCACATAAGTAGCTTCCTGGTCCACTGGACAAACTAAGTGATGCTTTTCCAAAACCTGGCAACCTAGAAGTGTTTTCCTTCATTCCCACATCCTGTCTGCAGCGTGTTATCACATGGCTTTAGCCACAGTGTAAAAACAATTACAGCAGGTTGTGTTACTATTGGTGGCTGTGCTGTACTTCCAGCCGGTCAGAGCAGGGGCTCATACAGTCTGCACATATTATATATCATCCGCAGAACCAGATCTGGACTGATCTGCTGTGTAAAGATGCATTCAGAGCATTTTGGGAAACTTGGAATAATGTAAGAACAAGTCAATAAGACACAGGAAAATGTAAAAAGTTTGTGAAAACTGTTGTCGTGACCTCAAGGTCAGCCTCCACTCACACACGACCAATTACAGGATGGTGAACGTGCAGAGCTGTGTAGCTTAAATCAGGAGCCAGGTGAAGTCCGGGCTGCAGCCTCCACTGGTTATACTCGGTGGATGTCATTTTCTGGTTCATACCTGCTGTAGTAGAACCGAATCGGCCCACATGCTGTTTTATAGGCCGCGAGGAACGAGGACCTACAGTAAAAACCAGATCCTGAACTTCACCTTTTCTTCCAGCTGGATTACCGAGAGGTTAAATTATCCACCGACATGTAAAACTTTCTGAGCACTGTGTGCAGGAGCTCAGGGCACTGACTTATATCGCACACACTGGAGGCACAACAAGAAATCCTCCAATCAGTCCTTGTCGACTGCAGTTCAGTGGCTGCCGTTAGTGGCAGTGGAATGATTGGTCCTTGCTGGCACATATTCTCCCTCAGTCTTTCTACCTGGTTTGAGCTGAGTCCAGAGGGGAACCAGGGGTAATTGCCACATGGACAGTGAAGATGCTACTGGAGGATCAGGCCTTTCTTTGCAATCAAAGGCAAAATGCAGGTTTTCTCCACCTTTAGCTGTCGAACAAGAGCAGCCCTATATAAAAAAAAGTCATTTTTTATTAAAGCACTGGTTTTGAAATACAAATCTGCCAAAACTAACTTCCTGTAGCTCTTCACAATAAAAGCCACTTGCAGCAGCATTACGGTTTGTTCCCTGTTCCACATGGTGACGAGAGACAAGTGTTATCAGGGAGATACAACTGCACTGGATTGAACGCCTGCGTCGTCTTCCTGTATCTGACTCCGTCTGTTTTGTAGCAGACCGGAAGCTACTGAACGTAGATTTAGTGAGAGGCTGCTGCAACAAAAGGCAACAACCACGTTTGACTGATTAAATATCTGATTGTAACAGTATATGTTATTAGACTGGTCTGTGTATTATTTGACATTTTTCTCTCAATAATTATGTTCTGATCGAACTGCTGCCTCACTCATCAGCCTGTTTGCCATCGTACGTGAGCGGTACATTCTTCACCTGCCGTCCCTCACGTTAACTGGCTGATGCTGCACCGTCTCTGTGGATTTATAACTGCCTTGGCAACAGGCAGGGAGCAATAATTTGTGCGGCTGGGAACAGTGAAGATGTATGAAAGAATCGCAGGCTCCCGAGATCTTATCTTTCAGGGAGGATTTGAGTTCTGCTCACTGGAGGTGGAAGGGCTTTAGCAGTTCCTCCTCACAGGGTTGTGTTCTCCTGACATTGATCCGCCAGCTGTCCGTTCCTCTGATTAATCTCATTGCACTTTCATCCCTTCTCGCGCTTCCCTATTACAACACAGTCTCAGAGGTTTTGCATTAATTGAAAGAGCCGTTTCTGCGTCGTTTCATCTGTTGTGCACTTGATTTCTGCGCTACAGGGATGTTTGTGTGGTTGTTTGCGGTTTGCAAGACAAATTATTAAAGAGAATTCCAAACATGCATTAGTGATATTTTAGAGGTATACGAATCATAGCACAGAGCTAATTTGGATGCACACGAACTAACTGCAAAAGAATTTGTGCCCTTATTAAGTGCAAGAAAAGAAAATAGCCCAGTGGAAGGCACCCTGGAGAACCACTGGGTCAGTAAACAGTCAGCGGAACATAAGATTTTAACAAGCCTATCGCAGAAAGCGTCTGAAAGTCATGCTCACCAGAGGATTTGTTAGGAATGCTGACTTTGTAACATCCAACCTTGAGGAACTGCTGCGTGTTTGTGAGGGAGAACTGTTTGGTTTAGGAGCTGCCTTAGAAGCATTTCCCTCATTTCCCTCTTCAAGCTCTGCGTTCGCTGCCTCTGTTGTTTCCCTGTTTATCAGGCTTCACTTCACGTAGCTGCACATCGACTGTATGCGCACAACCAAATGTTCCTCCAGCCTTCACAACTTGCCCCTAATGCTGCTCATTCCCTCCTTCACTCTAACCAGCGCACAAAACTGCGTCCGCGTTCAGCGACATCTATTTCCAGGGCTGAAAGCAGATAAATGAACTATCAGGAAGCATCATACCGCGCTGATGGGTCTGAGCTCATCAACTCGCTATGAGAGTTTAATTGCGCAGGTAACGCAATGAACGAATACGCTGCACCCAGAAGATGCCAAGCGCAGAATAACTCGCCCTCCTCAGTCTGAACGGCAGCGCGCTTTATTCTGACATGCTCTTATCCCATCTGGGTCACGCAGAGTCCTTGCTTCTCCTCTGTTAGCTGTTCACGATTTGTCTGGTCAAATTATTTACCCAGTGTATCAAATTATTTATCCCGCCACCCAACCGACAGCCGTCAGGTTAATTGGTGACTACGGACTGAGATGGTTGTCTGTCCGCTTAAGGCCGTGCTGTGCAGGCTGGGACAGACTCCAGCTCCTCAGCCGCCGTCAGGAGAAGGAATGGATGAAATCAAGGCTTTTCAGTGGAGCTGCTGGTAAAATGGCAGTTTCAGCTGAACAGAGGCTTGAATAAGACAGATCTGAATCAGCAAACTGTCACTAGGCCTAAAGCGTCAGCCTGTGTATCAGCCTGCTGTCTTCGCTGTCTTCGAGCACATGCTGGACAAACTGTTTAAGTCCACGTGTCCTTGTTAAATTAGGGCCATTAACTGAACTCTGCTTCTGTGTCTCGCAGAAACGTCCCACTTCAGCAGTTGTAGCCCCACAAAGTGTGATTAGAGGAGCCCTGTCACAGAAGTGTGACCAGCATAGCTCCGGGTGTGTAAAGACTCATGAAGTGCTCTCCACAGCATCTGTTGTGCAGATATTTTTATAATTAGGTGTCACCAGCCCATCAAGCCCACGAAAGAAGCTTTGCTGTGCAGTAATGACGTCATACGAGCCTTAAAGCTTAAGGAACGCGTGTGAAGTCACTGCAGTGTTGCCTTCCATCATCTGCTGTGGCCCCTGTCTAATATTTTGCCCTCCACTCTCCTTCAGGTCCAACTGTTTTGAAGTCTTCGCCTTGGATGGAGCCAGCACCAGTATTCTTCAATTTTGCACCGCGGCAGAAAGCACAGACTGGCTCCAAGCAATATCTACAAATATCGGTGACTTGACGCAGGAGAATGTAAGTGCTAAACGTTCAGGCCTCAGAAGGTGGAGAGAAGAGTTTTAGTCGAGACATTTTAAACGTGCGACAACCTAAATGAACGTTTGTGTTTCATTACTAAGTCTCACGTCCTTTGTTATGTCATCGGTAAATGGGGCTGTTGTCAGACGTGAAACTGAAAAGCTCACGTATGTTAGAAGTGCATTGTTAATTAGTCTGCTTCTTTCTCAGAATTCTCCTTCATTTTGTAGACGTAGACTAGATTCTGTGGTCACACAGCCTCACCAACGGCTGCTCCGTAGAATCCACACGGCACAGCTACCGTGGCTCCGAGAAAAATATGAACCAGGCGCAACGTGGCGGCCAACGCTGCTCTGTTAGACTGAGTTCAGTGAATGTTGGCGTCACCAGGACGACAACGAGGACACTGTGACCCCCCGCGTGGGGATCATGTCAGCCTGAAACAGGCAGGTGATCTACGCTGAAAAGCGTCAGGGCACCTTTAATGAAATGCTCAGAGACGTGTGTGATCAGCATGGCCGCTCCATAAAGACATTCTCGCAGCGGCGCTGTGCTGCTGGCTGTTTGACCCAGCGTGGCTTTAATGGACCCTTCCTGCCACTGCTCTCCCCTCTTGTCTAATTAATGACTGCTAAGTACTCATTCTTCATGTGTCCTCCTCTCTCTCATTTCCTCCAATCTCACTTTGATTATCACACTGATGATACGATGCATTTTCGGTGAGGATGCAGACGCACCACGCGCTCGTGCTCAACGAGTGCGCAGCTGTCTTTTTTTTTAAAAGTGTGATTAATTCATGTCTGCATCACTTAATTAGGGACGTGGAGTGTGATTGCTAAATGGCCAATCAGGATGTAATTGTGCTCCCACTTTGGGAGAGAGCGGAACTTTTGGTGTAATGACCTACAACCTCTAAATAGACTCAGATGCCCGTGGAGTCTCTTACTGAATGTGTTGTTGACTGCTGTCTGCATTTGATGCGGTTTGATGCCACTTTTTAGCATCTAATGTTAATATAAGGGCGTAAGGAGACAATTTCAGGTGGGTTTGCATGAGGTGACGCAGGAGCCGATGCTCCAGGTCTACATCCATGGAAAACATTTCATTTCGAAGTAAAGGGCGCTTTGCTTCGGTACGTGTCGTACCACAGGCTTTATGTTGGGCTTTAACATGTCTACGTTACCTCTAAGACGTACTTTGAGGTACTGTAAGTCAGAGGCTCTCCTTCCTTGTAGTTCTTCAGGTTAGTGTTTGCAGAGGAGCCACAACGTCCCACTGGCCTGATTCACTAAAGCACGTGAGAGCGCGTTGGAGTCAGACGGGACACTGCACCATTTGACTCAGATATGAGTGGTAAATATAACGGTAGGGAGTTGTTAGGCCCAGCCTGCGTGAATACTGACGCCCTGTAACAGCTACACGCTCGACGTCAGTCTTGGTTCAGTTAGCGCATATATTACTATTATTACACAGCTGTTACCTGATGTTTTTAAATTGGCTCAAATCTATTTCTGCAGAAAAACTAATTTTGTTTTCTTTCCGTCTTAGATAAAGCTTGTGAACAAGTACTGCTCTTCAGATGATCAGGTACTGTACTACGTGTGGCGCTGACCTAAATACCCCTTCAGCATTTTTGAAATGTGATACAGCGCAGCGATAGAACACAAAGCACTAGAAGAGGCAGAAGACGCAGAAAGCTTGGCTCACGGATGCACAGCAGGAATGTGCGTCTCGATTGTGAAGGCGTCAGTCTGACGTCAGTGCGGACGAGGTCGACTCTAATGTTTTCTCTCTCTGTTCCGGTGTTGATTTTAGTGGCTGGTCACCTGAAACGTTTCTAACGTCTAAAAGAGATGTTGATGAACTGAAGCACGTTTCAGATTCTCAGTAGATATTAGTTGGTTACCAGTTTAGATCCTTTGGTGTCCTAGACGTACATTCTGGGCTGTGTTTTTAGTAGAATAGATCCTCAAATGTTTTACTTGTAGTCTCTCTGTGAAGATGGATGTGCTGTGTCTTGTACCACCAAATTTCTTTTACACATAAACATGTCTACGAATATTTGCACATATTTTACTATTTAACTATTTTTAACTTTGTTTATTGTGTGTCGCTGTTTGTCACTACAAGGAAAAACAGAATTTCTGTGCAAGGCAGTTTCCTAAGGAAGGAGAGACTCTAAATCTTTGCATCTTTGCAGATCGTCCACATGGGCTGGGCGTGTGAAAGTCCAGAGGGCAGCGCGCCTGGTCCACCTTCTGCTTTCAAGTTCCTGGCTCTGAGAGGACCATATTTTTATATCTTCAGAAGTCCCCCGGTAATTAGCCGTCCCTGTGATAATTCCTATCTGTGTGGTTCCGTGCTCTCGTGCTAAAAGAGTCGTGTCTCTTTAAAAACCTTTGGATGCACCGGACTACTTTAATAATCATGATGGTTTTATCCTGTTAGCTCATGTGTGTCCCTGTCAAAAGTCTAGTTCAAATGATTCATTAGTTCCCTGGCTTCATCTCCGCGTAGGAGTTTGTTGAACATTTGTGCTGACTCTCTGCCGCTGCTCGCTGTTCTGCGACCGACCCCCACTGCGCTGCACGGCGCACGCTTCTCAAACAAGTTGACAGCGTCTGTGAAACACTGAATGAGAGTAGACAAGCGTGCGGCTCAGCCTCGTCGCTGCAGAGTCGGGAAGTTTGGGTAAATAATTTGCAGGTTGCGCATCGGTGCGAGGTGACACGTGTGAAGTGTGCGATGCAGGGCCGGAGATTTGACCTAAGAGAAACCTGTGGCCAGCGCTGAGGGTTCTGGGTCCAGACCTGCCAGCGTCGGTACTGTCCCTTTATGAATACGGCTTGTTCTCCATTAGTATAAAAACCACTGCAGCCCACACTGGGCTCTTTCATCCTGTGTTGGCTCGTTTGCCGGCTTTAATGGCCGCAGCTCACTAGCAGTGTTTGGTGAGCACCTTATGAGCCGCTCATTCTCTGCTGCGCTGTGCTGCCTCCTGCGACAGAGTTTTTGTCTCCTGACAGTATCTTAGTTATTTTTGTTCTCCTTCCAAAGACAGACAAAAGCTGCTTTGTCTTTTTTTTGTCTCTGCATGTAACAGACCTTGACAGGTTTTCGGTCGTGTTCTCCAAATTAAGGCACCGTGTGTTTGCAGTATTCTTTAATTCAGATCCTCCTCCTAAATAAACATACTCACACTTCATTTCCTGTTGAGATGTGGGTGAGAATTGATACCAGTCCTGTCCGTATGATAAATAACCTCAGCACACTAGTACAGTAGAGTAGCAGCTTAGCTTGAAGGAGGGTTAAGACATTAAGACATGGCCTGTTTCCCATCAGCGCTCACCAGTAACAGTACAGCAGCAAATCATTTTGTAATATTTTATTTAAATAAGTCACAACTGTGGCATCAAATTAGATGCAGGATTCTCTTGCCCTGCAGCTGACAGCCTTGTTGAATTTAAGTCATTCTAAGAGACAAATGTGTTTGTGGTGGAAGTACAGCATTTTGCTTTGGTATTTCTAAGTAATTATTCTTCTCCAAGGAAACATTAAGAGAATTAAACGTGAGGATATTTTAGGCGTCGGCTGAAGTGCATTTATTCACTGTAAGAAGAGAAGGTTTGGTTTGAAAAATTCCTTCGTTAAACAATGTACAGAAGAAAAAAAATCAATCTTGAACAAAAAGAAATAAACATGGCTAATGTTAAGGCTTGTTAATTATAATGGCAAATGAATAAATGAATTCCTCAAAAGGACATAGTCAACTGTCGGCTGACCTCATCTACTGAATATAAACTTCTCCCACTGCCCACCAGTCAGTGAAGGCATCTATGTTTTTTAAGCCTTGCCCTAAGTAGACCCTCCAGAACCGGAACAGGTCCACACCATCACTGCCCTGTGTCCTACTCCGCCTAGTCAACCAGCTAGTTTAGCTATACTACACAAAATACTGTGGGCCAAAAACAAGCTATAGGAGAAAACCTCTCCAAGGCCCTGAACCCACACATTAACATGTCCAACAGACAGAAAGCCTGGGACATTCAATAGATATGTGGTGCAAAGTCTTGGTGTGTGAGCAAAGAACACACTGATCCGTTAAGTTGGGATCTAGTCACGCTCTGATCTGTTAAGTTGGGATCTAGTCACGCTCTGATCTGTTAAGTTGGGATCTAGTCACGCTCTGATCTGTTAAGTTGGGATCTAGTCATGCTCTGATCTGTTAAGTTGGGATCTAGTCACGCTCTGATCTGTTAAGTTGGGATCTAGTCACGCTCTGATCTGTTCGTAGCTGTTACACCATGTATGACCCTCCACTGAAGGTCAGCTGCTCCTTTTTCAATGGGCAGCTTGTACAGGCACTGCCAGCTAACTGGAAATGTCTTGACCAAAAAACTGGGACCACCTCGACTCCCCCAAACCTTTACGCAGATACCGTAAATTTTACCCACACTCTGTGAATGTACTCAACTCAGGGCGTTGGAAAGACGATAGGTGACCTGCCCCCCCTGCCAACCCCCCACAGCTGGAGTGATCAACAGGGAAGGAAAGTACTCACAGTCATCACACCAATGGTCAGACAGAGCATCATTCTCTGCGAACTGAGGCTGCTGCAAAGCTGCCAAAACTTCCTCCATGGCAGACAATATGTCTGATCCGTTAAGTGTCACGTTATAGTCTGTGCACAGTAAGGCCACCGGTCTCCAGTTCTGCAGCAGGGCCAGGTCTTCCTTCTTAGGAAGCAGTGAGAGCACCGCACGCCAGCAGTAGAGAGACCTTCAATCCCAGGCCTCCGTCCTGTTGCCATCTGTTAGTTCCTCCAAAGTCAGTTCCGAATCCATAAACGCTATCTCATTGTCCGTTAGCGGAGGAAGCCCTTCCCGTAGTTCTGCCCGATACTCCCTGTCACAGGACTCGGCAGCAACAAAGGTAGAATAGACGTCCACTGCAAGACACGTCACCTTGCTGGGACAAGATGTTACGTTGCCTCCTGGACGTTTGAGGCATCTGTTTCTGGAGAGCACATGACTTCTCCAGGTTGAAGAAGAACGAGCTTGGAGCTTCTGTATGTTCTAGCTGAGGGAGGCGAGACCTGTGGCATTATTCCGGGGGATGAGTCCTGCGAGGCCGGAAAAAGAGCAGCCCATGTTCTCAATTCTCAATCTACCGAATGTTCTTAATCATACTCAGTGCAATGAGAGACGATGACAAAAGTAGAGAAGGTAGGAAACAGTAAAGCAAATCCAGTTTATCACAGAAACCGCCCTTCTAGGTCACTTTTGAGCAGTCAAAGCGCCTTTTCCTCTCATCTCTCCGTAATTTAGTTAACGTTTTTTTTCAAACGAAACCTCTTTTGTTTACTGAACTGATCATAACCGACTTTCCCCATCAGTGTCATGGCAGAGTTTATGAAGCCAAGTTTGTTTCATCAAGGAAGTCATTTATCTGTTTCAATGAGTAGTAGTGCGTTTCATCCCGCGACACGATGTCAGAAAAATTGTGACAATGTGTCGTCGTCTATCATCTGATCATCATCGTTGTCCACATTCTTGCTACTCAATTTGCTTAATTCTAATTCAGTTTTCTGTATTGTGAACCCAAGAGTCATTTGCTTTCTCTGTTCGCTATTTAAATTTTCCCCCAGCTCGTCAACGATCTGTTGGTGTCGCCCTGCGCAGCGTTATCGTCACTTCCGCCTCGTGTTCTCTCCCTACCAGCTTCTCTGTGCGGGCACTAGATTTCCCCTTAGCCACTAAGTTCTCCTACAGCCAGGAGAAGCTGCTCTGCTGTGTATCGGGGAGCTGCCACCCTAACCCCATGTCTCATAGACAGGGGAGGCGAACCCTCTCCCTGCAGAGACGCCATGGCAACCGGAAAAAAGTGAAATAAGGAAACACCTACGCAACCGTTACACCTACCATGCAAAGTGAATCAAAGTTAGTTTACCTCATCATGGAGAAAGTGAAAGTAAAGTCCTGATGTCACTCCACAAACGCTAACACACACGTGCTCTCACGACACTCCCAGCATGCACCACAGAGAAGAGGAGTCTCCAGGTGTAAAACCGAAGGTTTTAAATGTGACAGGTGTCCAGTGGAGCCTAAAGGTATTATGCAGTTGGCGGGTTGTGAAATCCAAGACCGGTCCTGCAGCTTACGTTGAATTATGGCTGTGGCCAGTATTCAGAGGCTCTGAATACGCATCAGCCGAGCATTAGTGCATGTGCCTTAATGCGACGCGCCCTAAAAACAAAGGCTAAGTAACCTCTCATCATCAGGGCTGCGCTTAAAAAAGGGGTCACTGCTCACTGTATCATGAAGCAGAGTGTTAGCACAGCTGCTGTCTTCACCCTGGGGCTGTTTGAAGCAGCCCTTTAATAATTCCAATAGCTGTGATACCAGTCAGGTGGTAATGTGTTAAAATGCTTTACCAGGACCCAGCCTCCTCATCTCACGCTCCTGTTTATTTCTCAGATCAGTGCCACTGACTGGGGACAAGCTGAAACGACGTATAACCTCTATGAGGTTCTTTTCAAGGTTCACAAGGTATGTGATGTGCATCACAGCTGCTCAAATTTTCATCAGTGCACTGCAGTTTTGATCCCAGTGTGAAAAGCTCTTCTGTTCTTCTTCTGAGATTAGTGCCGTACACACGTAATGAACTTCATTGTCTAAGGAGAATATCAGAAGAAAAGTTGGGTTCGAGCTGAACACGAAAACGTTCTGTTGTGTTTTTCCTGTAACCTGTGGTAATTGAAGCTCTCTTCCAGCTGTGGATGGCGGAGGACTGCTGGCTCCAGGCGAGGCTGTACTTGGGGCTGGAGCATTCGCCCGAGCAGCAGGACGGTGACAGTCTGTGCTTCAGCCTCCTGGTCGGCCACGGCCAGAGCCACACCTTCAGGGTAGAGCTGGCCTCAGAGCTGGCGGTCTGGGAGAAGTCCTTCCAAAGAGCCGCGTTGTTGGAAGTGCAGCGAATCAGAGTGAGTTCTGCAGTAAAAGGTTAAACGCTGGCTCTAAACGTGAGACGTTTCATGTTTGTAGATGTGTCTACCACTGTCTGCTTTCAGTTTGGTGTCCTGAACGTCAACATCTTTAGATGACTGACTCAACAAACGTCTCAAAATAGAACTTTCTAATCTATTTATATGGGGTTTAATTGTCCTGAATTGCATTTAGTTGTACGGTAAGTGCTGCCGTTGGCTGTCGCTTCCTGTCAAACCGAAACCTGACTCGCTAACTGAATTATTTAAAACCCACAGCACAGCCTCCTCTCATTTCAGTAAACATCTTTGTCCGTTTGTTTCATTTGGGTTCAATCCACATGTCTGAGTCACATTGTTATACACAGGGTTGGATCCTGAAATCAACTGTGTAAATTCATGAATTCTTTACTTCTCCAGGCTGATTGATTAGTCCATACTTTAAGAGACGCGTAATTAGTTTTATAACGATCTAATTGATTCCAAATACAAAGCAGTCTGTTTTATTTTAGACATAAAAAGGTCATGTGTGAAGGGAAACACAGTGTGTGAAGGTGTTGTCTGTGCGGCAGGGACACGCCGAGCTTCAGGCTGTGAAGTGGTTTAGGTGTAGAGGCATTTATCCCAAAAAGCGTTTTTGAGTTTCCTATACTCAAAGGAGCAGCTGTGAAATGGTGCTGACTCCTCTATTCCCGTAGCACGTGAAGTGTGCTTGAAGTCTGCCGGCTTCACGGAGTCGCGTCCTGGACGCTGCGCTGGGCTCACGCTGAAGGCTGCAGCTTTACGAGGGTTCGGTTCTGCGCATCCTGCTCTTTGCTGATGTTTTGAAGTCCTGCATCATTTCATTGGAGCTTCCGTATGTTCTAGCTGACGTCACTGGTTCGCACTGTTGCGGTGATTTTACATCTCTTGTATAAAGTACTGCAGATAAGATTTGCTTTTTAATTCATAAATGTTGTGGTTGATTGTTGAGTGTGATGTTGGGGAACCAACACCTGCTTTTGGTGGCACTGCACATTTAGTCAATACGACGCTGTGATGCGTTAGGAGGCTCATGGGAGTGAGCTGTTATCAGAGCTGAACACCTGACACGGCAGGACAGTCGGACTGTGAATACATTTAAACTCACTAATGCTCTTTTTGTTGCCCTTTGGCCTATTTTTACATTACGCATTGACTGAATATGTCCAAACACGCATCATAACATACCCTTTACAAATGGTTACGTTTATTCTTTATTTATTCGTGCTGTGGCGCATTCATGTTGTTTTAATTAGTCATTAATAGAGTTTGGGCAGCGGCCGTTTTCCAGTCAGGTCATTGTTACGTTGAAAGAATGACTGACTTCCCACCTCAGTGAGCCAGTAAATTGGCTCTTAAGAAAATAGGTTTGGAGTGTAGTGGTGATCAGCTGTATATAAAAGTGTCCTGCTAAGTTATTCTCACAAGCAGCTGCGTCATGTCCATCAAACGGCCCAAACACCAACATGTATTAAAAACTTTAACGATGACTCACCTCACATGTTACGATACCTGTGGTTTTATTTGCGTTTCCTTCTGCCATGGCTTAAACTGTGTGAACGCTTTGATGCTACCTTCAGCCTTGTTTGGCCTGTAAATATCACAGAGAGATGCGTCCTTTAATGGAAACAAGTAGCTAATTCAGAATGTTAATACAAGTGGAAACAGCGAAACCGCACCAAACACATGTCAAACCACACATCTAGTGCATAAACATCTGTCCTAGCTTTATATATTGAATTACATTTTCTAGTGCCTTTGAGTGTTTCACTTGCTTTTCAAGGTGAACTGTAGCAAAGTGCAGTATGTGAAAAGAAAAAAGCTTTGAACCGTCAGCTGATATGATACAAAAGTCAACCAAGCGTGAAACATTCAGTATAATAACCCGTTTGTAAATTTAATCAATGCCTCCACTTGTCATGTTAAAGCTTTGGAAGTTTATATTAAATACATAAATGATTTCTCCCAACTCTGTTCTAAACAACTGAACCTTCCAGTCAGACTTTTAAGTCAGCACAGATTATCATCTAAATTATACAGAATTTGTATCCAAACTGGGTCAAAATGAATGTGCTGTAGATGTGACGTCCCTCGTTAGAATGTGGATGTGACAAAATGCCAACTTACGTACGCGGACATGTAGGCTTCCTGTTATGTAACAGCTCAAGCTCAATGTGTAGAAGTCCGGTAGCTGGAGAGAGACTCGTGGGAGTGAATCAGTCAATCACTGCTGTCCATCAGTGCCCACAGAGGTTGAAGCTACTACACATACAGTAGTGGGCTCAACCTCCAGGATCTGTTACCACCAGGCCAAGCACAAACTAGAATATGTGTCAGATAACACAGTGTAGATAATCAATAAAAGAATCACCAATATTTATTTATTTTCTATTTCTCATCACCACCTACTGTATCACATATTTCACATTTTCTGCTCTATTGAGTAGAGTGAATTATTAAAATTCTGTGTTGCATTATGTAATTCAATAGTGAGCAGCCGCCGTCTCCAACGTGTCCCGCAGATTCAGAAAACAGGCAAACAAAAGAGAAAAGAGACCAGCTGCTCTAAAGGTTAATACAATCTTGTTCCACAGAAATAGAACACAGATTGCACGACAAGGCCAATTATTAATGGCATGAAGTCAAAATACTTTATTCTAACACAAAGCTTCTTGTGCACATTTACTGCTGTAACTTTAAAGGCAAAACTGAATCACTTGAAGTTGTGGTGCCACACAAATGTCAGCTATCAAAGGCAAAGCATGTCTGAATAGGAGACGCTCACACCTTCACCAGCACCGTCTGAATATTTTCACTTTCCATCTGAGGAATACTAATAAAGTGAGATCTGCTGTTTTTATAGTCAAATCTGGAAGATGAGAAAGTTTATGTAATTATTCTAAACTTTCTCATTCTAAAGAGTTAAACCATGTCAACACACACATTAGGGTGTCAGGGCTAATTCATTTATTTTTGGGTCAACAGATATATCAACAGTGCTTTTTGCAGTAGAACATGCGACTGTTTTCTGTTTCGTGGTTCTGGAGAACAATAAATAGCCCCAAAGGCCTGGTTGTAGTAAAAGCCGTGTGCTTTACCTGCAAAGGGTGCATGTGTTGGTTCAATCAAGGCATTAATCAAGTTGAAGAACAGGGAGCTTCCTCCGGGGGGAAGCAAACCATTTTGAATCTTAGATGAGAGACGATCGCTGGACAGTGCGAGACAACAGCAACAAAACTATTGAGCAACACAAACAGAAAGAGGCTAAATCACAAAATGCCAAACCCTCGTCAGCACTGAGAATTAAAGGCGACGTAACAAAACAAGCCACAGACGCTTTGGAGCAAGTGCGACATGAGACAACGAAGAAGAATCTGCTAATGATCCAAACTATGCAAAGTTATCTGTGCACGATGGAAGGTTCACTGAAAACATGATACTGAAAGGGATAAATTAACGTGCACACAAATACGTTGTCTTTAACTTTAAAGAGAAAAATGAACCGGAAGCAGATGAGCTATTCTGCCACACAAAGTGCCAACTGGACAAGACTTCAAAAGAGCAGAAAGCTCTTACAACTGAGTCCACAGACACGAATCTAACTGAACACGTTTCACCTGCTGAGGAGGAGCAAGGAGGCAGACGCTCTGCATCATAGGAAGAATCTTCGTGAGGCCCAATGAGGGTGTTTCTCTGTTTAAACAGGCTGCAAGGTTAGAGGACTGACGACGTCTGAGCTGAGAATCAACCTACTGCATTTCTCTTACTACAGTGGTTCTAAAGACCATGACTTCTGTCAGGACCATTCCAGAAACTCTCTTCCTGTCTCGTTGAGATGTAACACTTGTTAAATGTCAATCCTAGTGTTCAAGGAGGCTCATTTGGGATTATGTCATCCGTCCTGTGAGCCATGATCCTTCTTGTGGAGAAGCTCAGTGAAGCAGCGGTGTTCTGTATGTTTGATGGGGGCATCGTCTCAACATGCTGTATATTTGCTCAAGCAACGTGGACGCACTTCCAGACCGAAGAGAACGGAGAACGTCCTTCAGGAAATACGCAAGAGATGATTCCACTCCGTGAAAGCTAAAAGCTGCTGACGCTGCAAAAACCACATACTGGAAACGGAAGCTGGATACATTCAAGGCAGTTAAAATTAGATCAAAAGTGATTACAAGAAAGCCAAATAATATTTGAGCGGTACTGTACATGAAACAGCAGCACTTTCAACATGACACGCAATTTGAAAGTTTGAAACCGAAACCAAACTGTACGTTTTTATAAGAGGAATAGTTCAGGTCCCGGTGGCATTGGAGGATTGTCCCTAAGAATCTGCTGCACAGTTGGCGAGCGCCAGACATCTCCTGCTTTTTTTGGAGCTTCCTCATCCTTGGAGGGACTCGATAATTTTTCTTTTCTTTTTCTGACTTGCTTCCCTGAAGCTTAATGAATTGGTGAAGATCTCACTTTTAGAGACTGTACAGGATTAGAGAGATTCGTAGGTCAGGTAGAGGTGTGGGCGACTCAACAGGGACACTTACAGTAAATATGTAATTAAACATCTTCGCTGAGTCAGTAGTTTTAACTGAACTGAACGTTTGATAGGGTCTGGATTTGCTGGCGGATACCAGACGTCCTTTCCTCGTCCTTTCATCTCTACTGTTTCATCTTTACATTGATGATCGTCAAATGAACTGCCTCTGTTCTAACATTGTCTTTTTTGCTGGAACAGATAATGTAGCAAACAGAAAGCTTGATGGTTTTGGCATCTAACTGTTGTGCAAAGATAAATACTATTAAAATATGATAATGCAGACGTCTTTTGATAATGTTTTCTGTCTTTAATGTAAAAGTAGGACACCGTCTTTTGGGAAATCAATGAAAGTGATGAAGGATCTCAGTTTGCTTGTGATTCTCTGTTCTCCTGCCAATTAGTGTAGCCTGTGAGGAGAACGGCATCTATCTCTGTATAAACACTGCTGATGGGATGGGAGCAGGGGGGAGAACTGACTGGTGACATTTACTGCATGTGACTTTTGTTTTTCTGGGGGTAATGGAAGTCATCATTCTGTTGATGGAGTCTTTTTGTGACTGCACAACGTCAAGTTGTGTGTTTATATGATTTTTGTGTTGTCTTAGTGGTTCTAGTAGCAATAACAAGCCCATCATCATCCCATACTCCTCCCACTGCAGTCTGCATAAGGAAAATGTCATTATAAGATGCAAAGGGATGCGATGTCTGAGACAGAGACTCAACTGGTCTGTACTCAGCTCAATTCAACACACCAAACAACAACAAAGCCGCAATTTACGGCAAAGTAGTACAATAAAAAAATAAAAAACATTATGAAATGAAGTAAAAGTATAAAATAACAAAGCTGCTGTGTCCAAGTAAAACCACGTGTACGTGCAATAGACGCATAATGAGTCCACCCTGTGAACAGGAATGATCAGAAGCCAGACAGGCCGCTCGTTATGCGTCTGTACTGTTTAAAGCTCGTTGAATGTTTAGTTACGTTATAAACCACATCTCGTTTCTTCTCGCACTGCAGTAAAACCAAAAGCTTGTTGGCGCCGCTTCAGCTCAGCTCATGTGTGTAATCTGAGATCGCGTGTGTGGCTCAATGTTGTTGTTTTTAAAGTCTCAATTGCATGAAATTACCTGGAATTTCACAGCTGTTCCTCTCTGTGCTTGCCACATACATACACAGGCAAACTGGCTGGTCATTCGTAATTAGACCAGTGTCTCTCTGACACATTTGTACATTATACGACTGGATACAACAATCACTGGTTGTTTCACTTAACTGATTCTCAAAACACTTACCTGAATATTTCTTTTATTTTGAAGAGTCTGCCTGGAACCAGTGAGCTGCTGTATCGCTGTCACCAAAGCAGATGCAGTGAATGAAGCCTGTTGGTGAATTTGGTGCCGCTGGACTTTAATTTGCTATTTACTGAAGGGAGCAGGTTCCATCTCACGCAGGCTGCCATGTAGTGTTAATGTCATCACTTGACAAGCTGACGTGGTCATAGCAGACAGTCGCATGTCATGGACTCCACAGGCTGCATCACATCCCCAAGGTGGTTTGCTTCAATTGCACTGGTAGATGCTGCTAAATGTTCATTTACACATGTTGTATCCCTGCTAATTAGCACAACAGCAAGCGAAGAGGTTCAATTCATTGTAACTGTAGCCAATCAAAGCGGAGGCTTCACGAGTCTCTAGGATCCATCTTGTAGGCGCTAGAGGATAATGTGATGATGTTTAGCATCACTCAGACTCTGGCTGACAGCCCTGTGTGTTGGAGCAGGACTCAACCAGCCCAACCCGTTACGTTAACGCCGCCGGTGTGAGGCTTCGGCTGACAGCTCGTTGTGGTGATGTAAACTGTGTGTGATCACTAAATTGTGACTACGTTCTGTGTGTTGTTGCTGGAGTTTCTATTCAGCAGCTTAACTTTAAAACTGCAGGTTGATGAGCGAGTTGTCTCTAGTTCTGTGTCGACATAATCTTTTTTTCTCCCAGTACACGCGTAGAGGAGGAAAAGTTATTTTGCACCTGTCCTCTTCTTCTCCTCACATTCCCACATACTGTATCCTTACTTCTGTCAGACGTAGCTAAGGAGATTTTCTTAAAAAATGCTAAATCCCCACAGAAAAATCCTTTCCAATTAGTGAAGTGTAGTCACAGCTCACCATGTCACAACACATTCAACTTCCGTGTGGTGACAGCAGGAACTTAGCGGCTGGCCTGCTGCTGCTGCTGCTGCTGCTGTTTCTTTTTTCTTTCACCGTCACGCTTGAATTCTCGACACCACTATGGACGAATGGTTTGAGGTCTGTGAGCGGAAAACACTTTCAGGAAAAGGGCCGCTACGGTCTCAGGCCATATTTCTGCCCCTGCACTCTATAATTAAAATCGCTGTGCTCCGGCTGTGTCCTCAAGTGAAAAGGAGTAAAGAAATAAGATGGAAATGAATTGAAAAACATAACATAAAGAGAGAATCTGAAAACCTCCACAACGGCGGTCGTCACAACGCCAAAATGAAGTCGCGCCAAGGAAAACCTTCAGAGGCATAAGGCTCCACAGAGAGCAGGAGGCTCACACATCGGTGCTTTCAAAGGACCTGTGAAAAGAACTGTGAGACACATGCTCGTTTGTGAACGTTAAAGATTTATGGCCTGCAAAATGGATTTTCTGGACCATGTGTGTTGACAACATCGGGAAACTGCACAAGATGCTGCTTTGGCCAACAGCTCATGCTGAACAACAAATGAGATTTGTTCTGGTTAAGAACCTTCCAACAGTTAACAAAACATCTCCTCGTGTACACTTCAGCACAGATTGTGATTATTAAAAGAATTTAGGGCCAAAAATACCTTCAAAGCAACAAGCATCTCTGTTAGTTCACACACTATGGACAATTAGATCACAGAGTGGGTGCTGCATGCAAAACACATCGTTTATTACTCTGTCAGGTTTCTCATCACTCGTTCTGTTTATTATAAAAGTCCAGTGTGCGTTTTCAAACCATGTTGCAATCATTTCTAATCCTGTAGCAGTAAAATGATTCATTTTATTCATTCTGAGTCACTCTGTCATTTCTATGGTTGATAGTACAGAAGCAGAAAAGGACAGATTGAAAGATTTGAGTGTGAAGTATTTAAGATGAAATGACTCTGCTTTGTAACTTCAGACGGTGTTAAAAGACTTAATCGCCCAAAGTCAACGAATCGTTTTGAGGTTGGACAGGTTTGGTGGTTTGTTTGTAATGTCGTAGTGTCATAGTCAATGCCACAGTGACACTGAAGAATCTGACTTGGCTCAATAAAACAAAGCGATTATTACGCTGCCAAGTACAGTGAGTCAAGCTGCAGTCAGTCATTGAGGAGCATGTGTGAATGTTTGAAACCATAAAGCTTCGTGTTATTTCTTTACTTCTGCCGTGTCTACATTAATTAGTCATAGACGGGGTAAGTTACTGCTGCTTGTGAGCTGATGGGAAACCGTGGACATTTTAAATGGTAACACGCCTGGGTGTGAATCAGATATCATTACTTTGTACTTTTCATGTAAAATGAAAATCTATTTTGTTGATAATTAATTCAGTATTGCTGTAATTGCTAATGTGTTAATGATGTAGTCATGCAGGGACCATTCTACTTTTAACGACCCACTTTTAACTAAATCCAATTTGCACAGCAAGATGGCACCGAATGTGAAAGTCAGTGTGTTGATGGTTGCTTCTTTCTCAACAGTCCAAAAGCTACATGTGCAGCAGCCAGGGGAACGTTCTCTGCTTCACCGTTGACTTCGGCTCAGGCTTCAGCTGCTCAGAAGGCGCATCCAAGGTGATGTTGGTTCTGAGACTGCAGTTTCACGTCGGATCTCGTAGGCACCTACTTCAAATAAAAACCGCTCAAAACTCGTACGGTAACTGTGCTGATTAAATGGTTAGGTGTTATTTCACCACACGCTACAGTGAGAGTTGCGTCAGCGCTGCACTGGGTAAATGCTGTGATCCATAAATCACAAAAATACCGCTTTCGTTGCTAAACTAATAACGAGCTTGTGTTATAAATGTTATTTCACATCCAAATGGCCGTTTGTGATCGCGCAGGTGTCTTTGAGGGTATTCACAGTCGTCCTTCTCTTGCAGACCACGCTGTGGCGATATAAGTTCTCTCAGCTTAAAGGCTCCTCTGATGATGGGAAAACCAGGGTAAAGCTCCTTTTCAAGAATGCGGAAAGCAAGCAAATAGAAATGAAGGTGATTTTAGAGAAGTTGGACTTTTTCTCTGAGTTGATGTGTATTTGCTTGTTGATACATTTGCTGCATTTGTTGAAGTCTTTGTGAGCTTTCATCTTCAACAATGCACAAAGAGATCTTACGTTTCCATGTTGTATTTTCTTTCATACAGGAACTAGAATTTGCGAATCTGACAGCCGTCCTCCACTGTATACATGCTTTTATTGCTGCCAAAGTGGCCTCCATGGACCCTCTGTTTATGTGCAGTCAAAGCTTTCCTGGAAATTACACGAACAGCTAAGAAGACTTGTCCTGACATGTTCACCAGAGGCAAATCAGCAGTATTTTATGCACAGAGCCAATTGATATGTATATCTTGTTCTTGCTATTTTTGTATGAGCTACTGACGAAGAAATATTTGTAAAGGACTGCAGAGATTAATAATGTATGATGGAAAGAGCATTTTTAGTTTTAGACGAGTAGAGACAAATGCGAACGCGTTCACAGTTCTTCCAGTTTCTTTCTTTCACTGATTGTGATGAAGGTTTTGTCTCCTCTCTGCCATATGGTGTGGACCTGCCATACATTTACCAACGTGACGTGCTTCGCCAAATATAGCAGCTGCCAGAGTGTTTAGCAGGAAGTCTAAGTGCATTTAAACTGCCTGAATGAATCTGAAGGTGGCTTACTGTCATGGGGGGAATTTAAATTTGCCACAGACTCTTTTCAGTTTCCACATGGATACTCATGGAAATGTACCGTTTCTCTGAAGCCGGTTCCTCTGGTTCACTTTGTTGTTTTTTTTGTCACGTCTGTAAAGAGGAAGAGAAAAATATGACAAAGACTAAAATGTGTTGCAGTCTTACTTCCACCTACCACCCACTGAATTACCAGCCCTCGGATTCAGCCCCCACATCAATTAAACCCACTGGAAGCAGCGTTTCTTCTACGCCACTGGCTTGGACTCAACTGTATGTTGTTTATGTTGTTGTGTCAATTTTTGGTATCTAATAAAAAGCAAATTGGCCAAGTTTGTTTTCTACATTTATACTTTTACTGTTTATTGAGTATTACTGAGTATTAAGGAAACTCTTTCATCAAGTCTCAATCTACAGTCAGAAAATCACTGTATTTACGTTTATGTAATAGCTTAGTGTGAAAATGAATAGTCCCTCTGATTTTGAGCAACTGCTTTGTATTGGTTTCTCAGACCAGACGCTCAGTTTGTCTCCTGGACGTCTGCCTGGAGGCTTAAGTTTAAATAAAAAGACTTGTGTGTGTTTATTAATAATTGGAGGATTTCTCAGCATACAGCGTATTCAGCAGGTAAACATGATGCCGTGTGGATAATAACAGTAGTATAGAACAGCAAACCATGTTAAATAAAGTAGTAACACATTAATTACTCACCATCTCCAGTACTAGTGGTCATGAAGTATAACGATTACATTTTAATTTGTCACTGAACTGATTTTAAGTATAATATTACACAATTTTCGGACCATTTCTTGGGAAACCTTTGGAGCTTGAGCTGAGGGATGGTTTGAGGAACACAGACCAATCAAGCATCTGTGGGACGAACTGGACCTTGTGTGAGAGGTTCCATGCCGTCTTCAAATCATTCTCTAATTATGCAGGTCTCAGAAATTTGACAAGCCTTTAATGATCTTTAAGCCTCACATGCAGGGGGAGAACCGTAGCCCTCGATCCCACTTACGCTCGCGTGTAATTATTTATTGGACCAGACTTTCCACCACCTTCCTGTCAAACCACACTGAGGTAATTGGTAAAACAAAAGGACACAGTAGCAGCAGTGTTTTGATGGGTTCATGGTCCCGCTAACGTTGCTGTGCCCTCATTTCTACGCTTCAAATGGGCAGGACTACGAGCAGCGAGAACGGCCACAGCAGCACTCGTCAAGGTGCCGTGGAAAGTTCTCCTCATCATGCATAGTTCAGTTAGTGTCAGGGTCCGGTGCTGCCAGTGGACTCAGCTGTGAGAGTCACGGCCCGTTGGTAGGTGAGCAGGGCACTTGAATTTGTGCTTGACATGGCGCTGAAGTAACTTCGTGATGCTGTGTGTGTGTGTGTCTGCCAGCACTATGCTGCAGTCGTGCCTGTCTCGTACTCCTGTAGTAACATTTTATTATCGCGCCAACTCACAACATCAGTTATCTCAAGGCACTTTACAATGAGGTTTAACACCTGACACAACTAAACCCAACAAATCCACATAGAAAAGCTCTTAATTGGAGCCAATCAATAAATTGTACATTTTAATAGCAACAGTGGAAAAACTCTATAGAGGAAGAAACCTCCAGCAGATCCAGGATCAGTGGGAGAACATCTGCCTTGACTGGTTGGAATGAAGGGATAGAGAAGAGAGAAAAGAAGAACAACATCAACAACAACAACAACAACAACAACACAACAAGCAGCAACAGACAAAGGCAGGATGGTTGGACCAGCAGCTGACGATACCTGGAGATGAGGACTGAGAGAGAGCAGCTGAACTAAGAGATGGATCAGAGGAACCAGAACCATCTGGAACCATCAGCTTTGTCACAAAGGAAGGTTTCAGCCTAGTTTTAAAGCAGAGAGGGCGTCTGCTGCTAGAACCTGAACTGGAAGCTGGTTCCACATAGAGGAGCTTGGAGCTAAAGGCTCTGCCTCCTGTTCTACAGGTAGAAACTCTAGAACCACCAGTAGACCAGCTCTGAGAAGCAAGGTTCTGTTGGAGCAGAAGGAGCCATGAGGTCTAAGACCAGATGGAGCTTTATTATGAAGAGCAGGACAGAGAAGCTGATGTAGGAGAAATGTGACGTCTCTTCCTGAGTCCAGTCAGACTCTGCTGCAGCATTTGAATTAACTGGAGTCACTGGTTCAAACTATGAGCAGGGAGACACAGTCGTCCAGCCTGGAGGAGCTAATGCAGGGATTCATGTCTCAGCATCACTCTGTGAGAGGATGCTCCTCATTTCAGCAACATTCCTCAGGTGGAAGTAGGAGGTTTAGAGATTCTATAATGTAGGATGTAAAGGAGAGAACTGGGTCAAAGATGACACCAAGGTTCCTACAGTAGAACCTGAAGCTAACGTTGTGTCATCCAGAGAAACAATCTGATTCAATAATGAGTCTCTGTGGTTTTAGCACCAATTATAATAACCTCACTTTGATCTACTACGGTGCAGTATATAAATATTGTTTATGTCGGTAATAAAAGTCTAATGCACAAACTCTAAGTGTGCATTTACAAACCTCACTGCAATCATTTATAATCCTGTAGCAGTAAAATGATTCCTTTTATTTATTCTGCTGAGTCACGTTCTGTCATGTTTTCTGTAATTGACAGTGTTAGGAGGTTAGTAATCTGCTGTAGTGTTGCCACTGTATTGTGTTGTTATTCACATGGCTGAGTAGATAAAAATACACGCAACAGGCAGCAGGTCTCTACTGTCTGTCCTGTCTTTAAGTCTAAGTTACTCACTCAATCACTTGTAGATGACGACTGTCTAAGTGTCACTGACACGATCACAACCAGTATTTAAGAAGAACCAAAAAGCTTCCTATAGTATCTGACGCATTCCTGTCTCCAGTAACTATGGAATCAGTCACTTAACAGCTTTTAATTGCAAACACGTTGGTGAATGATCGTAAAATGCTTGTAATCCTTTAAAGCATGAAACAGTCGTATTGTGTTTCAGTATTATCTCCTGCTCCAAACAGAAATAATGAAAAGAAAAACTCAGGTCACTCAACCGAGGACTAGAGAAAACCAAATCTCTGAGTGATTTCAGTGTGGGTTGGTTTACTTAACCTTTCAATGGGCTCGCTGCTTTATCTGAATATATAAAGGCGACGCAACCAAGCACAGAGCACAGAGTCTTCAGCGGCAACGTTTCTTCTGTGTCCTGTCCACCAAAATGGATTTTTTCCACTTAGCTTCCTTTGTCATGTTGGCCTGCAACACTTTCCCAGGTTTTTCAACCGATGAAGCCAAGCACTTCAACTGTAAGTAGAATGTGATTCGTTTGCCAGATAAATCTTCACAGCAACTGGAGAAAGAGGAGGACAATCGAGCACAGTCGATTATTCTGTTCGTGTTTGTGTCTGTACATCAAGAAAAAATGAAATGTGTTTATCAAAGTAGCACATTTACCATATCATCATATATCATGCATGAAAGGAGTCTGACGCTAGTGGACGTGTACTGTAACACTAACTGTACATGTGTTATACTCTGCATGGACATCACCAGATGAAGCTGAGGACACATGGAAACTCAGCCTAAACCCACATGATCAGCTGATGTTGTGTGTGCAGACTATTTCTCATGCGTTTATGTTCCAGCCACATCTGTCAGAGAGCTGCTTCTTTCGTCATATCAAGAAAGTCTTCAACTTGTAGAGGCAGCCTTGCTCCACTCCAGACAGCGGTAATAAGTCTCAAGTTATTACTGAAGTATCCATGTTAAACGAATGGGCCAAGCATCGCTTTTAATTGTAACAACACTCCCACTGCCTGTTCTGCTCAGACGGAGCACGTCCTCGTCCTCCATGCGAGTGTTTACGTTTCCTCGGCGAACTGAGAGCGAGACCACAGAGATTTCCCGGGCTGCAGAAGTTTTTCATACAACACTGCGAGTTCTCAAGACCAGGGGAAAGCAGATATATAAAAGGGATGTCATAACACCAGGTACAATTGATTTTTTTTGCTCATTGGTGTAGGAGATCTCACACAGAGCAAACCTGAGGTTGGTGTCCGAATTCAAAGGCAGGTGGAGACTCACAAGTTAAAATCCCCACGAGGACAAAGGACATTTTTAATTTCTTTATCCCCGCACTTGTTGTCTTGCGTGTTACAGTATGCGTCCGTTCACGATGCCAAGGTTTCATTTTAATGGGCTCCACTTCACATCGTTGCTTTAGAGCTGTTGTTGAGGGAGGATGTGGAGCTGATTGCGAACCTCTCTCAGTGTCTTCCTGCAACACATCCAGCCGTCTGTCAACACAGTCACGTCAGCAAATACCGCTCCATAACTGGCCTCTGCAATAACAGGTACTGCCACTGTTATTCGTGTTCATGGACCAGGATGCTGAGTCCCTACAGTAGAAATAGTGCAGAAATACAATGGTGTCACAGTCTCACCTTCATATTATTCAATGCAGGTAAAACGTTGTAACTCATGACTGTGTGGAGAAAAGCAAATGTGGTTACATTCAGTGCTGGCTTACAGTAAACTGTTATGCATTGCAGTATTTTTGGACACGCTTCATGATTCTTTTTGTCAGGCAAAATCCTCTCTGGGGAGCAGCCAACACTCCCTTGGTCAGATGGCTTCCAGCTGAATACGAAGACGGAGAGAGAGAACCCAAGGGTTGGAACCGAGGACGGCTCCATAATGGAGTCCAACTTCCCCCGGTAATCTACAAAACGCTGCTCACACGCAGGATGGAGAAATTAGGAATGAAGCAAGCTGAGCCTGGAAATGCGACGTAATGTTGCATTCCATTTATTTCTGCAAGCGTTTTACAGGTTATAAAGCCCAGGTGTGTGTGTGTGACATGACACAGATTACACATATGCAGAATAAATATAAATGCGCCCTGTGTTCTGAAAATGGATAAAGTGAACAAGTTTATCTACATATAATGAACTACAGTATAATTTACTAAGGTGTTTTAGATAATTAATAATCTCTGATGCTAATGGTTCCATTTTTTATACAAAGGCTCTCGTTAATATGTTGAATGTTTAATATGCCTAATGCATTAAGGAAATCATTTTTAATATTATATATTTAATATAATCTGCATATGAAAGAACACTTGGCTGAACATAAGCCACTTATCTATTTATAAGATAGCTTCATGAATTAAGGAAGGAACTAGTTCACGCAAACAGGGCGGCTGTCATCCATCATAACCGCTGACTGGGACGTGGAAAAAACACGGACCGATAAATAATAAGTCACTGGGGGAAAACACAAACTATCACATTTAAATATTCTGCTGTGTCAACAGCCACGGGAAGTCAGCAAGCAAATACTGAGGAGCCCTTCCAAACGCAGCGAGGACGCCTATTCTCAGCTGCTGGTGGAGTGGGGTCAGTACATCGACCATGACGTGACCTTCACCCCTCAAAGCTCGGCCAGTGCTGCCTTTGAGTCGGGCGTGGACTGTCTGAACACATGTGAAAATGTGCATCCGTGCTTTCCCATTGAGGTGAGCTGAAGCGAAGCACATCTTGCTAACCTGGATCTAGGCTGCTCACGTATTCCAGGCTTGGGTTTTCGATTTCAGATTACACATGTCAGGGAAAATGCACATTGGCTTTCTTGCTGTGAGGTCCATGAGATTAAGTCTGTGCTATTGAGTTCGTCTTCTCTACAGACAGACGATGCGCTCGCTGGGCCCCGACACTGCATGGCCTTTTATCGCTCCACACCAGCCTGCTCCATCGATTTGGGTTCTGACGTTGGACAAGCTCTGCAGCAGCAACAGATGAATGCCATCACGTCCTTCATAGATGCCTCCGCTGTGTACGGCCACACTCCAAAGCTGGAAAGCGTCCTTCGCGACCTCGCTGGCCTAAATGGCAAACTTGCTGTAAACGGCCAGTTTGGGGACGGGAAAGGACGACCCTACCTTCCTTTTGTAGCCGCCTTGCCCTCAGCCTGCCTCCAGGACTCACAGGGGGAGAGAGTGGAGTGTTTCAGTGCCGGAGATAGTCGTGTCAACGAGGTCATGACCTTGACTGCTTTACACACGCTGTGGCTGAGGGAACACAATCGGATCGCAGAGGCACTGAAACGCATGAATGATCACTGGAGCCCAGAGACTATATACCAAGAAACTCGCAAAATCGTTGGAGCTCTGCACCAGGTATGTGACCGCTAACTAGTTGTCCTACAGTCCCGTCAAAGCTAGTCTGGAGCTGCATTACGGTAAATGCTAACAGCACTCAAGCAGCACAAATTGATGATTTTCTTATCTGGTCCAGCCGAGATCCTTTCAGGAAGCTCTGGAATGAAATACACCGGTAACCTTGAGAAATTAGTCAGCTTTTACTTGTAGACTGTAAACTGAAATGAGGCTATAAATAAAGCAGAGCTCTCTTACTGACATGTGTTATGTTCAACACCTTTCTGGATGATATTGCAGGTCCGTGCTTTTATTGTCCTATTAACTGTGCTCATGAACTATGACCAGTTACTATTTATATACACAGACTAGTCAAAACAGCCAAATGTGACCGTTTGGCTGCGGTTTGTCAAACATAACTGATAATAATGAGAAGCCACATGGAGGTAACGCTTTGGCTGACTAGCATGATTCACACACACTAAGGGCATCGTAGCTGTTAGATTCTGTTGGCGAAGGCAGGAGACACATCTGTGTGTATGTTAAATAAAGGCCGGTGCAATTCAAACCAATCAGGTTTCCATGGAGAAACACAAATGATGCATGAGGGGAAACAAACTAATCCAGCGTTTATGAGCAGGTTGATTGTGTAAACTGCAGATGCCAGATGTCTAAATGTTGCAGTTGCATGTTATTAGAAACTGATATGAAGGATGAGTTGTGATCCGCTGACTGTCTGCATGTGAGAATCATCCCACTGTAGCTGCTCTGGCGCTTTTGATCAGATGACATGATCTTCATTAGCTGATGGAGTCTGACCACTTCACTGACGGAATCGCTGTCTTGACGTTACATGAACATCAAAGCTGTTCAGTGCAGAGCATCAGTGAACAAACAGCAATAAAGATGCTGGTTATATAAGAAATGACAATTCACATGACAAGCGGAGCAGGACGCGTAACAACCGACAGAGAAAAACGTCTTTTATCACATTTAATTGATTCGGTGCCTAAACTACACTGACAGCTGCTGTTTTAGGTATTGACTGTTGTACGGCTGGAAAATCAACCAGGTGGTAAATCACTACTTTGCTGTCATTGCAATTTGTCAATGACCAAAACCTCCCCTGAACCTGTTTAATTGACTATAATCAATGGTGTAGATTAATAATGGGTCCCATGATTAATCTGTTTAATTATATTCCTCAAGCAAGAAAGTATTTATTTTATTATAAATATACAGTATTGTTCATTTTGCTATGTATGTTTTTATCTATCCATAAATCAACAGTAACGTAGAAGAATGTTTTGTGTCATAGCTAATGTTCATGTCACTCTGTCCAGGTCAGGTGAGAAAACTGTCAAAACACTAGAAACTCTCCCTGCAGAGACTGTTCGAAGCTCCCTTCATGCTCTGCATGTGTTGCTGCGGTTGCCTCTTTTTGTTGGTTACTTCTGTTGGTAGAGATTGTGTTTTCATCAGAAACTACAGTGACCCTGACACTAGGCCATCAAATGCTTTGAGCAATGAGGATTGACATGTGACTGAATCAGTGAATTAACAACAGCTACTTCCAGGCGACTCAGGGAGATTTACAGTGTTTAGAACAGGTGGGTGTAAGACACAGAGGTTATTTATATCATGTCTGAGGATAAAAGGTAAGCGGAGGATTTCCACACCACAGCTACAGTATAACCACGACCAGCTGGCAGTGCAAGCAGTGCAAAGTATAGAAATGTATTTAGAGACCAAAAAACTGTTGTTGTTTACATCTCAAAAGTCATTTGTGGAATGAATTTGCCAGTATTTGAAAATAGTTTCTTCTTTTCCAACCCTCATCAGCTTTCAGCTCTTTGTTGCGACTCGTCATCCATATGGACTCACCCACCACATTTGAATCCTCAGGCAGCTGTTTCCACCAACCGCGCTCACACAGAGTAATTCCAAGTAATTGGAAGCGATTTTTGCTGTGAAAGCATTAATGTTGATGTATGGCGGTGAATATGAAGCAAAAGGCTCCCTTTCAGGGTAGTGTGCCGTTAGCCCGGCGTGGAAGCGTGTCTACGCCGTGTGGCGGCTGTAGACAGCAGTTTTTATATTTTATGAGGATGAGGAGTGGTCTTAACGCAGGAAGCAGGGGGTTGGGGTAGATGAAGGACATGCGACATCCAGGACCAGCACACCAGGCAGTCGAGTCCTGCTTGAGGTTGGATTAAGGCCAGAAAAAGTACACGAGTTAGAGAAAGATCGTATTTTGTGTTCAGTTTTAATGTTGGTGGTCTGTATACATTTCTTTAATATGTCACTTTCAGCATCAGCATAGCTTGTTAGTTTGTCAAGTTGCATGCCCCACAAAAACAGCTTTTAAAATCTTAGTGGATAGTCAGAGGCAAGTAGTGGTGGTTATACTGAACTGTTTCCGATATTAAAAATCAGGTGTGACGTTTTGAAGGATTGTGTAAATACAATAAATACCCAAATGGACTTTTACTGTATATTATGTAAGTTATGACTGTGAATCCAAAGTAAAAGTAAGCAAATCATATCTGTGTAGCTTTTAAGATTGGATAAGACACAGACTGCTCCTCCCAGGCATCACTGCCACAGCCAGCCCCCTACAACACACTAGTCTATTAATGAAAAAGCACACGTGTTGTGTCATTTTTGATGATTTGCTTTGTCCTTTCTTATATTCTGCATGTCATTATCAATTTCTCATGTATAAAACATACTTAAATGAGCAGCACAGCCGGTGAGAGCAGAGAGGTAAAGCTGTTCACACTTATGATTCCATTTCAAAAGGCTATTTGAGGATAGTCATTGAAAGCAGAGGGGGACTAGGGGAGATGCCTGTGGAAAAACAAATAGAACGGTCATAACCCAAAAGCCTATTATGTGCAGGAAACAGGATTTTAAAGTGATCAGCTAATACCTGGATTCTCAATCATAGTCAATAGCAACTGGAACAATGCAACCTGTGACGTAGAACTGAAAAAACGATACAGGAACCAGCCTGTATGTTCATCTGCTGAGAAGAAAGCACAGCTCACCACTAGACTCAATACAGGGTTTGTTCCATTGATTAAAGACATGTGTCTGTCAGTGAGCAGGTCAACCCAGGAAGGGAAGCTGGCGTACTGTGAAGTTCCAGCAGCCTGGATGCTCAGTAGCAGTTTGTGACAGGCTGATATAATCTCTTTGGAGAGGAGGCCCAGCGACCAGCATTTATCTGAATTCATCAGGAGGAAGGTTCCTGACGTCCAGCTTTTCAAACAGACAAGCAGGACTAATTTAGTCATCTGAAGAGACTCATCTGCCCTGACAGGAACTTAAAGCCGAGTATCATCCACATTAAGATGGAAATTAATTCCATTATGGATGAAATGTTTTGGCCACTACGGGAGGTGAAATGATGACAAAAGACACGAAGGCCAAGAACTGAACTTGGAATATTTATTTAATGTCAGAGCGTGTTGAGGTGGTGTTGTTAAAGAATACTACCTCTGCCCAGGACGTTAGCCGAGCGAGAGGCACTGCAGTTACTTTCAAAGGTGATGTACGACTCGAAAGACACGCTGAGGTCCAGTAAGAGCCGTCCAGAGGTGGAATAGGATTCTATATTTAGCAGGAGACTGTTTACCACCTCGGTAAGTGCAGTTTCAGCGGAGTGACGGGACCAGAGAGCAGTCTGCAAAGAGATTACTGTTAGATTTGGAAAGTAAAAGCTGTTTAGCTACAACCCTTTTGAAAAGAAGGGGAGATTAGAGAGCGGCTCGATAATTATTTAGTGACTCTGGATCAAGGTGTGGTTTCTTGTATGAAGGCTTAGCTACAGTAATTTAAAGGTCTTGAAAGTGATAAAGTAACAATATTCAGCATGATCAATGCTAAGACTGACCAGTAGAAGAATCTATCACCATCTGAGACTTTAAAACACACAGACCCAATGTAATTAAAGTCGAGGCTACCTGCTCTCAGCCTGTCTCTTAACAACACAAACATTTTCTACTTAATCTTATTGATTTTACACCAGAAACAGCCAAGAAAGTCCTGATCCGTGACGAGAGAGTTTCTTTTGGCAACAAAGTCAAAAAGAACCTTTTGGAACCAGGACTTTACTAACGTGAAGATGACCCCTAGGATTCAACAACAACACAGCTGATCATATATCATCATCAAATATGTCCAGATCAACTTCAATCATATCATGTCTTTCATTAGTAATGACTTGTAGACAAGGTAGGTGTGTGTGCGTGTTTGCGTACGAGTTAAGATATTGACTGATGAGGACAGAAACTACAAGGAAATGTGCAGTTTTGTGTCCAAGCGCAGAATGTTGTAGAAGATTCGTGCTATCGTGCAGAAAGTGATATTTTCACTTAAACCAAAATGTAAAACTGATGTAATATGTTCTTCCAGCTGTACTACTGTATCTTTAGGTATTCTCTTTGTTTTTTGTGAGCATCCTTTTCTTTCGTTCAATCCTAGATCATAACCATGAGAGATTACATTCCAAAGATTATTGGCCTGGAATCCTTTGACCGGTACGTTGGACCCTACAGGGGATACGATCCAACTGTGAACCCCTCAGCCTCCAACGTGTTTGCCACGGCTGCGTTCAGGTTCGGCCACGCTACCATCTCCCCGATCCTCCGGAGGCTGAATGAGAGCTTCCAGGAACATGAACACTTCCCCCACTTGAGACTACACAACACTTTCTTCAGTCCGTGGAGGATAGTCAAAGAAGGTCAGCACACGCTTATTAAGCTGCCTAATGGAACTAATCACATTTCCTGAAAGCACAGTGGCAGGAATAAAAACATTTTCTATCTGGGTCAGCTTCAGCGCTGAAACGCAATTATCTGCAAACAATTCCAGTTCATTTACTTTAAACCAGTCAAAGGACCAGTTTCAACCGCTGCACAGCATGAAGAGGACATGGCCACAGTGTAGAACATGCTCCCAGTCACAGGAGCTCATTACAAAAGCTGTGTCGTCTACTCCTTTGTCCAGGATCGAAGAATATTTACAGGACTGAACCAGATAATGAAACTGTGTCAACCGTATCGTCACCTTCTACACTGACAAACGTGCGGTGGAATATTCTCCGAAGCTAATAAATGAATCACTGCGTCAACCAGTTAGTCGTGGATGTGATGCTACTTGTTGTAGTTCCGATAATGTTAAGTTACACAGCTGGACGCTCAGCTGACCTCGACTGACTGAAGTCTCCACCCTGCTGCGTTGACACAGGGCTTCACTAGACCCACTTCTGAGAACTTCTTTTGTGAAACTGTGTGTTGTTATGACAAACAGCATATTCATCTCCTACCATCCATTCATCCTATTTACTCAAATGAAATTGTTTGGAAACCAGTGAGCCCAGGGGAAACAGCAAATCCAAGCTTAAGAGTGATGTACACCACAATCCTGAGCAGCATCAATAAAGGATTACATCAAGGGCCATATGCTGGATGTTTTGCTATTATTGTCTATTTGCTTCCTGTTTTCATAGACTGGCTGGGTTGGTTCAATAAGCACTTTTGGCTGTTGCATAACAGGCTTTTTTCAGGTTAACAAAAACTTAAAGTTTTTCCAGCACCATACAGAAAAAAAAGACAAATGCTGTGTTTTTATTGATTGTGAAATATTGTTTTGTGTCAAGGTGGAATAGAACCAACCGTGAGAGGTGTAATTGGAACGGCAGCGCCTGCCATTAGTGCAAACAGGCTGCTAGTAGAGGAGGTAACAGAGAGACTGGTTGTCCTCAACGTACCACAGTATGTGGACCTGGCTTCCCTGAACATGCAGCGAGGGCGAGACCATGCCCTCCCAGGTAGACAAGCCCTTGGTTTTTACGTTTGTACATAGAATCAGCATGTTTCCGTACAGCACATTCTGTGGCTACAGTGCGATTGTGTCTAAATCGCTGCCTTAGCAGAGCTGGTTCTCTTACTTGTTCCTAGGTAACATGTGAGAAGAATCCTGGACGTTAATTTAGATCGTGCTAAATATCTCCTCAGGGTACAACAGCTGGAGAACATTCTGTGGACTGAAGAACGTCACGACGTTAGATGATCTCAAAGAGGTTGTGGGAGACTCTGAGGTTGCTGAGAAGATCCTAAAATTATACAAACACCCTGACAATGTCGACGTGTGGCTTGGAGGGATAGTTGAAAACCTGCTGCAAGGCTCCAGAACCGGGCCTCTTTTCGCATGTCTCATAGGAAAGCAGATGAAGGCGCTTCGTGAGGGAGATCGGTAGCTTCATCCAAACGCTTACACAAATGGAAATGGATGAAACGTTGATTAAACATACTTATGGAATTATTGATGTTTTTCAGGTTTTGGTGGGAAGCTGAGAACGTGTTCACGCAGCGACAGAAAACAGAGCTTTCGAAAGGTTCTGTCTCTCGGATTATTTGTGACAACACTGATATAAAGGATGTGCCCAAGGATTCCTTCAAATATGAGAAGTACCCATCTGGTTACGTCGCCTGTGATCAGATACCATCAATGGATTTAGAAGCTTGGAGAGAAGAACAGAGCCAAGGTGGGCTTTGAAGACGTGCAGGACTAATCCTCCAGCCCTAGCATTTGAAGCATAATTCAGTTTTATTACTCTCTTACGCGTCACCACTTTATTCCAGACCTACACTCGTGTCCCACTCCAGCAAACATACAGAATGGGGATTTCATATTGTCCTCTACTTCTGGAAAACTGGTTGCTTTGTTCTCCTGTTACCATGGTTTCAAATTAAAGGGTGTCGCTGCACTAGTCTGTGAGGGAAATAAGTGGAGTAATCAGCCCCCACACTGTGCAGGTATGTGAACAGCTTTCATGACATGTGTCGTAATCTGGCCTTTCATTTATGCTCTGTGACGTCTTTACGACATCTGTGCCTGACGTGCTGTGGTCTGTGGATTAGGGTTAGGATGAGCCTGAGCACACAGTGTTTTCACATGCTGAGCCATTCTGCTGCGCTCTGGTCTGACTGGAGCGTTACTGCTATCTGCTGGAGAAAGGAAACATCCCAGCACGAGATGACTAGAAATACGGCTCTTTTATGACGGCGAGACAACTGTAACGTTATGGTTTTCAGATCGAAGCATAAATCTGGGAAAAGACTTAATTAAAAATAAATAAATCTGTATGTGTACATTTTATATGTGTGGACTTAAGAAAACCCCCAGTCAACTCCACAAAGACCTTTTTTAGAGAAACTAGTACAGTCAACAATCACGTCAACGAGTCGCAGACTGGATGCAGTTATTAGACTCAAAGCATAACTAAATATCAGGTTTTATTTATTGTTTGTATTTAAACCATCAGCACATTTTCTCATTTACGTTTTCAGTGATTTGAGTCTCTTTTTAATATATACACATGTAAACACTGTGCAAGCAAATGTCTCCAGTTTACAGCACACATAATAATGTCAGTCATATAAAAGTATGCGAGCTGCTTGTCACTTGAAGGCAACGATGCCTGTGATATTAATACTCACGTTTAAACTCACGCCGCTGTGATTGAAGCACATCTTTCCCACAAGACATTGTTTGGTGACATATGCACGTGATTTAAGAAATGTTCCTGTTTGATTTGATGTGTGAGGATTTAGGAAATATTGAGATTTGATGAAATTGGGAAGAGAGGGTTGAATCAACCACATTGTTTTTTTCTTTTACAGGATCTCACCAGTAACTCCTAGAAAACACGGAGGATCCAAACGTTTTCTAAGTAAACCCAGGGACACCGTGCAGTGTCTCATCTCCTTGCTAACGTTTAGTGTCTTATTTGATTTCAAATAAAATGTGTCTTTGAGAAAAGGGACAAAATGACAAAAACATTTATATCAGCATGATTCACAGTTTCTATGGAAAACTCTTATCCCACTGCTATATTGTTGTGGAATTCCTCTCTTCCCTTATGACTGTTATTATTAAGCAAATCACAGAAATATGCAGAGTACTGTCACGTCTGTAAGTCCACAGATGTATGGTAATATAACGTGAGTTAAAATAGGCATATGATAAACATAACTGCATTATGGTTCTGATAACATACTGTACAGTAAGACACTGACTGGCTGAAGTTGTAACTTAAGGGCCAGTTGACTTGACAGAAGACAAAATTATGCAGAGCCTGATCCTACATATCCATATTTCTGTCTCTGTTGGGTTTCCAGAGGTGACTCTGTGTTGTTCTACTGGAGCTCTGGGACCAAGTTGGCAGCGTGGACAACCCAGCACAGAGCGTGAGAACATCTGTGGACTCCTCCCTGTGTGGTTGTGTGGTTGTGTTTTAGGGGGTTAAAATACATTTAGAAGGCAGCCGCTCTAACTACACTTAGATATTAACTTTGCTAAACATAGTGACTTCATTAATTTCTGTAGTTTTGCACAGTGCTGGTGTGTAGTATCTAATTATGTATGTTTCTATTACATACAGCTAACGTATAACAAACTGTTGTCCTACTGAATGATTTATTATTCCTCTATTATTTATTTACGTTATTAGTTGTGTACTGACATTTGAGTCGCATTTTGCTTATTGAGCTGGGGAAAGCGTTCATAATTAATAAAGCTTTTCATTCTAGGTAACTCGTAACTACAGCTGTAGAGATGTGTAAAGCTTCTACATCCATCATTGATGTCAATGTCAATGCAAACAGCTTCTTTTACCAGTTTTACCTTCATGAACTAACTACTACTAAGAGGAAAGCAGCTCTACTGCTGTACTGACTGGGTACAGTCCTGTTCTACACTGTACTCATAAATGACAATGATACTGGTATCAATGTATGTGTACTGATACTCTATGAAGTATATTATACTTAATACTTCAATAAATACACCTATGACGTCACTGTTGTGACATACAACTACAACTATTAGAAAATCTGACAACATGCTGTTTTCTAACGTGTTATCAAGTCACAAAAAAAGCCTTTACTCTAGCAGCTGCTCCATGACTGGTAGTCAGCCGCTCTGGTGAAAAACATACTAGTACAAGTACATAAGTACATGTCCGTGCAGCAAGGCAGGGAACTTATTAACATATGACCTGAGGGAAGACGTCTTTCTTTTTGTAAGTTCTAGAGGGTGGAATCACTAACTAATTCATTTCAAGGATCCAGTAGTAGCCGAGTAAGGACCAGCCATGTCACGTTGGTACCTAGTGTACCCTGTGTTTAACCACAGAAATATTTCTTTAGAACTGTGTGACTGCTCTATTCATAGGTTTTCTACAGAGGTTTATTTTGTAAAATGTCATTTAGATCTATTTTCTTTACCACAGGACAAATTAATCATTGGTGTTTTAAAAGTGATTTAAATGTCACTTAAATGTTTTAGAAAACAATTAGTGTGGTGAGTTCTTAACTAGGCCTCATTAATCTTTTATATATTGTGCAAACCAGTGTAGTATGTGCTGATTGTGATTACTTACATGGATTTGTGGGGACCTGAGTTGTTCCACTTATTTGAGCTAATAAAAATAAATCATGTCACATACAGTATAAGGAGGATTTATACTGAAATGCGTCTGCAGATCTGCAGTCGTCCACCAGTCGTAGGATCAGTGGTCAGGTGCGTCAGATAAGCTGCATAGCTCTGCCGCCGGCGTGTGAATAAAACAGTGTTAAAGTGCTTTGAGTAGGTAGAACAGCTGGACACGTGCAGAGCATTCACTCACTGCAGACTTTATATAAAAATATAAAATAGTAATAAATCAATAAGAAAACATTATATATAATTGCTGACTGAAAAAGAATCATCGTCTTTAACAGTTGATCACAGCAGTCACACACGTTTCCTCCTTCTCACACTTTCAGAACTGCACACAAGCTGTTTTCTAAAGTTGGCTTGTTGGCTCCACCCAGATTAAAACTGCTTCAGCTTCTGTCACAGATCACTTTTGTCTGACAGAGCAAAGGACAATGACAGGTCTAATTTAATAATTATCATAACAGTAAAGTAGTAAGAGTGAAAAATCATTTTAAACGTGTGTACTACCTTATATTCACACAATAATACTAATATAATGAATGTATTATTAATTAATATTACTGAATCGTTTTTCTTTCTTTTTTTATTGCACTTTTTATTTAGTTCTTGGGTTATAATCGTCCATCATAAAGGCGGAAAATATAAAAAGGTGACAGTGGCCCAATAACTTCAGCACCAGTTCTGCTCCTCTCAGTTGTTGCTGTTGGTTAGTGTAATATTATTAAAATGATAGAGCAAATGTTAAATATAGAAAAATATTATTAAAATCTGCAGTTTTTTTGTTATTTCCTTATTATGTCTGTCATGATCCGTGTCTGCAATCGTCAAAAGTCTGCTAATAATTTTAACTAAATGTACGTCTCTGTTTTTAGTTTCTACAGAATAAAGACTTTTTATGCTTTTTATCATTTTGTATTTTAGTCAAATACAACATCAGGTAAAGAAAAATGATTAAATTTTGAAGTGATACTTAACTGGGACGTTATTAAATTCACTTGTGTATGATCATTTCTATTTTGATGCTGGTAGGATGTTCACCGACATCTGATAACAGGTCAGTAAAGCAATCTTTCAATAACACACAAGGACCTGTCATAAGTGTTCCCCAGTGCAGCTACTGCAATTATTTGTGTTTGTGTAGAAGCTGAGTTTGTGTAGAGATGCTGTTCAGTTTATTTTGATGTGATGTCTCCTGCGCGTCGTGAAATAAAAGTGTGATTAAATGTGTAACATTTGTACAGAGTTGTTAAACGAAACCAACCTTAATTTGGTCCAAAAGCAAAAACAACAACTCTAAACAACAGTTACTATGAAACCTACTCTAAGTCAGACACAACGCACACACTGAGTTTTTCAAGGGGTAAATGGGGTAAAAATGGCAGTTTACCGGACGATGAGGACACTGAGGTGGAACAAACCTCAGACAGATGGTGGAATCAACTCTAAGAGTCATCCTTGATCTGGGAAAGCAGACAAAAATGTATCAAAATAAAAGCTGTTCAATTCAAATGAATTGTTTTTTATAATACATTTTTGTTACAACAATGGAATATAAGCAAACACATTATTTACCTCTCAACTGTTCATACTTAATAATAAGAAACGTAATCAATTAAAATAAATATAACTGCATACATCATAGAGCATGAACCAACTGACGCACAATGACATTTCTTTTGCCTGGACACTTTCCACTAAGTGCTACCGTCTCTCTGTGTTCAGTGCTGACTGATGTTCGCATAGTTAAGGTTTGTCTTTTTTACTTATTTCCAATGAGGTATAAATATAACATTTCTGAGCTTTTAAGATTGTTGGGCTTTATTCAATTCATTATATGACAGAACCGTTAATAATGGTTGTACAAAACGTTGTCTTGCAACAGGTCATAATGTGACTGGAATCAATGCTCTGGGTATATTTGGTGTCTTGGAGCTCAGGGAAATAGGAGGAAACCCCTGAACTTCTCTTCCCAGTAGGAGACAGGTGACAGGAAGTGGCTGCGTAGTCACACGTGTGGTTTCCAGACTGGACTCAGGTTGTTTATGAATGAACAGCAGCCAACAGACGAGAAGGGTTTAAATACTGACGCCAGGAAAACACAGGTGACGCTGCTCATGGTAACGATCCAAGCGAACGAGAGCTACGTGACACAAAGACCGGAAACAACACGTTCAGAACAAAGCGCTGAACCCGGAGGTGGAGCTGCCGAGCATCACGGTAACCAGGGCCTCCTCTCAGCCTGACGTCCGTCTTCAGACGGAGCACGGAGGCCTCAGCGATGCTCCGTGTGGGTCTGGCTGCTTCCTCTGCTCCGTGTCCTCCAGAGAAGACGACGCCTCTGACCAAGTGTCTGTTGTTATTGTGCAGTTCAGTCGTCCTGCGGACGCTTCTCTGGACGTCGTGCTGGGGAAAGGCACCGTGGACCAGGTTTAGTGTGTCTGTGCTGCTGCGGGACGCAGAGCAACGACATCAGCGGCTCTCACTCACCTGTGGTCAGACTCCAAGTCCAGTCTGTTGCTCACATCGGGTCCAAACGGGCTTTATTGAATTCTGAGCGTTCATTACATCCTAACACACAGAGACGTGAACATGGGAGCTGGAGCTTCCAAAGGCTCCGTAGGCTCATATTCCACTGTCAGTTTGAGCTGTGACGTTGGTTTGACTCTAAGTGCAGCATCAGGAACAGACATTTACTGAACCACTGTTTATCTGCTCAGCGTTAAGCATCCAGTCAGTTTCCTGTTCTTTGCTGCACAGCAGTTTATTTCCGTGGTGACTGATGCAGAGATACTGAATGTGTGACGTTCATTTACATGAATTCAAGCTAATTAACAACACGTTTAGTTTCTCTACAGGCTCAAATCTGAATAAATCTCACGATGACTTTCATCAGAAGGAAACTGACCAAGAGCCTCCTGTTCCCAGAACCATGAGACCATGGAACCGAGTAAAGAACCGAGTCAACGTTTGTCTTTTCTCAGCTTCTGCCCAATAAAGCAGCTTGGAGACGTGAAGTTGTTCTGTGTGAAGCGTGTGGAGCTGACTCTCGTCCGTGTTGGTGACATTTGTGAGTGTGGTGTTGACGCCGCCTCTCTTAGATCAGAGGCTGATCTGATGCAGATCAACAGACTCTGGCGTCGCCGCCACAGACGCAGAGAACATAAGGCAGCAGCTGGACACACTGTGTCTACACGTCGCGTCTGAGCCGCTGATCTGGTTCCCAGCTTCAGCTACTGATGCTGCCGCTGCCGTGAAGACTCCAGTGGTGAGTTCCCTCGTCCAGCGTCGGGCTTTAATGTGGATGTGACCTCATCACAGCTCTGGTTGGTTTATTATGTTAGAGCTTCACTGACACTTTATAAACTCTGTTCATCTCAGTTTGACTGTGAAGAATAGAACAGAGACGTTAACGGCACAACGATGGACACGGACGACAGCAACTATGAATACTACAGCAACTATGACAACTACAGCAACTATAGCAACTATGGCAACTACAGCAACTATGACGACTTCAGCAGCCGTATGGTTTACTATGAAATCCTGAAGGTGTCAACGTGGGTGATCGTGACCATCGGCCTCGTTCTGACGTCCATCTCCATCTTTGCTCTTTTCTCTCTGGTAAGTTTATTCTGTCACTAATTTACTTCCTGGTGTTGACAGTTGGTCAACTCACTGCTAAAGAGCCTTAAAACCAGTAACTGCTGACGCTGAGCTGGTTCGGTGTCGTCATCCAGTCCTGAACAATGTTGAACTGACTCTAACTCATCCACGTCTAGAGTTCAAGCCCAGTTTCAACAGGTTGGTGGAGGCAGCGGTGGAGACAAGTCCCTGATGTTCGTACGGTTGAGCTTTTCTTTCCTCCTGTAGCTGTGAACATGTGGCTTTGGTCCGTTCTCAGCCAGCAGAGACGACACAGTGACACCAATCACTGGTTGGATCCCAGCGTCCACCAGCAGCTGATGTGTCCAAACACTGAACAGAGAGGAAGCAGAGCAGAGCTCTGTGACTGAACCACAGCAGCCAGTCTGAAACACCGCTGACATGCAGGAGACCTGCTGACTAACAGAACCTGAGCAGAGGAAGGTCCACGGGCTCAGCTGGGACCGACACCGGAAGGACTCAGCGCTAAAACCTGGGCCACCTCAGGAAACTCTGCATCGCTGACGCCTGTCCACACTCATCCTCCTGTTTTAGAGCCAGAGCTGCTGAAGCTGCCTGTGAGGAGAGAGATGCTCACTCACCTGAGGCACAAATGGTTCCTGCTGCAGCGTCAGACCAGACCATGACCTGTACGTTGACTTCTCTGCTTCACTGACCAACGTTTCTCTGCAGGTGAAGAACGACAACGTTGCTCCCATCTACGTCATCAACCTGCTCGTTTCTGACGTCATGCAGCTCTGCTCCATGACCCCTAATGAGACAGAGGTTGGAACTGTCCAGACCATTGCTAATTTTTTCGACCTCTTTGGTCTATTGGCCAGTGTTGGCTTCATGGTGTGCGTCGCTCTGGAAAGGTAACTTCCTGTACATGTAGAACGTGTGTCCATCGTGTCATGACTAGATGGTTGTGATGACATCATCTGCTGTGTGTCTCTTGTGTTCCAGGTATTTGGCCATCGTCTGGCCGCTGTGGTACCGAACCAGACGAACAGTCAAGATGTCGCTGGTGGTCTGTGCTGTGGTCTGGACCCTCGCTTTGGTCAATTGCCTCGTTTATTTTCTGGCGGTTCACCTTCATATAACAAATACCTTCATTAACATCCTCCTCCTTCTTCCGTTTCCTTTGCTCGTTTTCTTCCTGGTTTCGACTCTTAAAGCTTTGTCTGCCTCCATCAGTGTAGAATTGTGGGACTTCTGGTTCTGGTTCTGCTTATTTACACACTGTTGTTCCTGCCTTTCATCATTTATATTGAGACAGATGCCAGAGATATTAAATTACGTGTTGTGTCTGTCATTTTGCTTAGACTCAACCCTGTTGCTGACTTGTTTCTGTACATCTTCCTCAGGAAAGGGTTTGTGGACCAGGTTTGGTTCCGTCTCTGTTGTTGCAGAAAGAACAGAACTAGTCGTCAGTCGTCCAGTGGTTTGAATGATGGAAACGCAGTCACCAGTTTTGTAGTCACAGAAGGAAACAGAGAACATACAACAAGTGACCTGATGAGAAACGATAGAGGCCGTAACTCACCTACCAGAGCAAACAGGTGATGCTGGTTTGTAGCTGTACAGGCTCTGACGCTAATATTTACATTTGATCATCGTTCTCTTCTCTGATGTGACTGTGAAGCAGGTTGAAATACACAACGAACAGGAACCTTCTAGAAGTTTAGTAGGTTTGCAGCTTTAGGCCTCGTTTCCATGGTTTCCCTGCTGTTGTGAGCATCTGTTGGAATTTCTGCTTCCCTCAGCACGTTGACGTCTCCTGTTCTGTCAAATCCTCTTTGTGGACATTCTGCTACATGTATGTGACTCCAGGCTTCATGCAGACACCGAGTACGTGGGACGTCGGATCCTTTCCAGAACGCTGGGTTCAGAATTCCTCAGCTTGTCGCCGTAGACTAGAGTCCGTCGTCACACAGCTTCACCTCAGGCTCCGTCCAAACACCGTCCAAGACAAACTCAGCCAGAAACTGGATTCCACCCATCACCGCTCTTCAACCTGGAAAAGCACAACAGTGGAGCTTTAAGCCATGGTCATCACTGACTTTAAAGCATTCACAGTAGTGTTTTCCTAATCTTTTTTTTTTTATTGTTATAGTTATTCTGTACTTTTTTGAAATCTAATAAGTCCATAATGCTTTGAGCTACAGAAACCATTCAAATATCAAAATGTGCAGCTTTTTACGGACATGCATGTGTGTATACAACTTTTTCATATGTGAAAACGTTTTTACTTAGTCCTCTTTCAGATTCAATAACGTCGTCATACTTTAAGCTACAGACATCATTTTAATTTTAAACTATTCTACAGACATTGATCTTTAGACCCTCTTTTGGTTTTTCGATATCTTTAATAGTTTTTGAACAGTGAAGCTGTGTTGTTCTTCCCCATTAGTCTGTGTGTGCTTTCACACAGCGAGTGATGTCACCGCCAGAGTGGAGCAGAGCGAAGGTTTCGCTTCAAACCTTCACCTGTAAATTGTCGCCACAACGCCTCTACAGCCGAGCTGTGTAAGCGTTTCAGGCCTTATCAGCCTCAGAGCGAGAAGGAAGAAAAGGGAAATGCCGAGCAAGAGCCTGTCTGGCCTAAAAGGAGCAGATGGAGTGAGCAGGGGCAAAATATGCGATATAGAAAGCCTTTACAGAGGAAACAACATGGTCATCCTAAGCAGATATCCCCTGAGAGAGTGGTTGCCATGGAGAGGGCGGTGCGACCCCAGCAGCAGCTAGAGGAAGAAGAAGTTGTGATGGAAGTCGTCTGTCATCTAGGTTGGAAACATCAGAACCCAAAAATAGAGAGAAGGGAGAGAAGTCTGTGTAAGCAAACAGTTTGTAAGATGGAGAGTGGGAAATTTCTTTTGATGATTGTTATGAAGTTTAACCATGTGATGAGTTTATAATTACTCAGAATGATTACTATTACTGATTCCTTAACAAAAATGATGTTCGTTAATCAAATGTGTTTGATTTTTAAGGATGAAATCAGATGAACTGTGACCAGGTTGAAACGACGTTCAAAAGTGTTAAATGAATGAAGTAAAAGGTCAATCAAAATAATTTCTGTGTGCATCAGCTAAATATTAAGGAAGTACAGGGCCGGTGGAAAGTACCAGAAGGGCCAGGAGGATGTAATAGGGGATGGAGAGAACATGAAGAACAGCATCTCTGACCAAGGATGAGACAGGGATTAGATCATGTCTGTTCATGTGTGAATACTGTCTTGCCATTGGTTGATAAAGGTTGAACACGCGCTAAGCATCAACTTACTGTGCCTGTAAACCACCAATGATGCTACAGATGTGATTTTATGTTTATGATTAAGGAGGAGACAGGAAGATGACATAGCTGAAATTTAGTATAAAAATCCTGGATTTTGGCTGGTTGGGGGATTGCTCACTGTTGCAGGGGGACCCTCTGTCAGTCTGAACCAAAAACTGAGAAGCAGAGGAAGAGAGGAGATCCAAAGCAGAAATCGGCCTCACGGCCTGACTGCCCCTTGTGCAGTTTTGCCCCGGCAAATAGGGCAAGAATAGTTACCTATATATTCAATACAGTGTAATCTTGATATTTTAATCGTTTTTATTATTTGCTGTTAGCTTTTGCATCTGCTGAATAAAGTACCACATCTGCAGTTAAAGTAAAAGCTTCCTTGCTTTAATTGTATTTTATCAGGGTTTCTTCAAAGCTCGTAGCCTCTCCTCGTTGACGTAAAAGTATCCGATCGTGTGTGACTAAGCCAGGCTCACATGATGAAAGCTCTTGTCGGTTTAGTCTAGACCCGAAATTAACACCTCCTGTGTGGTAAAAGTATACTTATCACCAAAACTTATTCCAGCGACCACAACAACTGTTACTTTAAGAAGGAAGCTGCCGTTAACCAGGGTGACTCATTGGTATCTGTAATTTTCTGGTCTATACAGGTGCTGATGTTAGTGCAAGCAGGAGGAACACTGGGATGGAGGTAGTGAATTAGCTGGATGAATTCCTTCGCCTCAGCCTAGAACAGAAACCTGTTAAACCCCAGGCAGGCTGATAAATTAACCACTTTAATGTGAGGGCTGGCCTACTCTCTTGTACTAGAGGGTCAGGGTAACAAACATTGGCAAACACAAAATTACATTTTTAATTAAACCTTTAAAACAGCTGTTATTTTTCTTTTCATTTTAGAGCATTTCTTTTAGCTTTAGCGTAGAATTTGGGATTGTGAACGTCCCCGGGCCTCTAACTCAGCTTATCCAGCCCTCGTCAGGGTGTGATGGGGTTGACTCACCAAGGATTCACTTCACGGGGACTCTAACCCCTGTTATTCACACTGAGGACTCTAACCTCTTACTCTTCTTTCACTTTTCTTCCGGAAAAACTCATGTTCAAAATTTATGGCTTAGCGGCCAAAACACAGTTCACCCATTTATTCAGTTAACTTCACTTTGCAGAATTTGATACACCAGGTTTCTGTTTACCTTCATGTAAGGCCGTCCTGGGTGTTCAGCGTTCTGATCCGGTTCTGTCTTTTGTCAGAATCGTCGATCTCCTTCTGATCAGGCAGCAGATTCCTCTGGATTCACTGATGAGAGGGATCAGTCTGAATTCATTCCAGTCCAGCCCAAGTATTTTATTTAGTATATAAAGTAACGCATGAACATGAGTCATTCTGTTACACCGGCACTACTAGGACTTAACTAATACTGGAGTCCAGGGGCAGGAGACGCCTGATCCCCTGGTCCTGACTTCAGTTCGCCACTTGGTGGTGCCAAATTACCTGAGTGGGGAGAGCTCAACCTATGGAGCCTCTTCCCTACTCCCTAGACTTACTGCTGCTCGAGCTGGAGCCTGTGCCCACAAACCAACAAGACTAAAACGGGGAGAACCCAATTGCACGAACCCAGGCTCAAGAGTAAATAAATAATAACTTTTAATTGAAGGAAAAGGACAAACATAAACCATACGTACACACAGGTGACAATGAACAGCATCTAAACAAGGACGTGAAGCATCAAACTTTGACAACTCAGAAACTAGAACAGGACCAGAAACTAAATAGCACTAATACCCCAAGAAAACAAGTAACACTGACAACCCAACCCAATACACACTACACAAACTGGGAAACACCGGTAACCAGACAAACATGTAACACCTGCCACCAATCACACCAAGGGTAACAAAACAGCACAAGAAACAAACTCAGGCCTACGAACGCAGGCTATAACTAACAGGAACATAAACTCAGAGAAGACAGAACTGTGACTCAGACCTAACCAGATACTCACAAAAATGAAGGAAACAAAGACAAACATGCAGCAACACAGAAGAGCTGTAACTAGTAACACGAGTGATCGATGCAACAAACACAACTATCGCAAGGTAACATCTACTAACAAGCCAGCAACAAGGGGAGAAAACTGAGGAACTTAAATATAACACAAACAGGAAATCAAAAACAGGTGAAAACACTAATGTTAAACACTAATGTCACACATTCGTGTGCAGATATCTGGAGACTCGTAGTCCTACGTCTGTGCTGCTCCGTCTGAGCATCTGGTTAAATAGCTGTTCCCACTCCTTGTTCTCCCGTCCTTCATGGCTGTTGGTTGCATGTTTTTTACGTGGTGTTACGTTGTAACGTCTTCTGCACCGTGTCTTTCTATGGCGCTCACCCCACTCGTTGCTGCGCTTATCTGAGCAGAAGATTAAAACCCTGTTCTCTCTTCCTGTACTTCACATATTACCACGACCCCACACTCAAGCAAGCACATCATTAAAGCAATAATGAAGGCAGACATGTCACAGTGTCTGGGATGTATTGCTAACGAGACATCGCACCCATCTCATACCAGGCTCCCTGATCTGCTGTCGACTGTCCACTGCCCACTACCTTCTGACCAATGATAGCGTTAGTGGAAACGTTCCATGTCTGTCCTTGTAATTTGTCCTGAAACATAACTTGATACCAGTCTGTCATAAAATAGTGTAACAGTGTAGTATATAATATATAATGTTAGCGTTTTCAAAGTGCACAAATTCGTACCTTGTCTTTGTTTGTGCGACTGTGTCAGGATTAGGTCCTCAGTTCTCGTCTCTCCTCCATCATCACGTCGGGGTCACCATTTGTTGGAGCTCTCTAAATCCAAGCTCCACACGTTCATTGAATGATGAGTTCGGAGAAACTTCTTATGGATTCAATCTAGCTTTTATTTCACACTTGAAGAATAATAGTTACACAGGCCTGGGTCAGACTGTCCCTATACGATACAGCATAGAGTCAGAGCACGAAGTCTGACAACCTGTCTGTCCCTGGACCCACACTTCACTAAACAGAGATCTTCCTTCAGTCACGCGACAGGATCACAGGATCCTGATGATGTTGTTTGCTGGTCTTCTCCATGAATGAATCTCCCCTCGGTGCCTTATTTGGTGGCCACAGATGCTCCATAGTTGTGTTGCAGTCTCTCTGAACTTGATATATTATGAACTATACTTATATATTCAGCTTATTCTGTTTTCTGCTGCTTCCTGCTTTCTAAGCTGACAAAGATGGAAACTACAAACCAAGACTTTTCTCTGTTTCTTTCTGTGACTACAAACCGGTGACTGCGTTTCCATCATTCAAACCACTGGACGACTGACGACTAGTTCTGTTCTTTCTGCAACAACAGAGACGGAACCAAACCTGGTCCACAAACCCTTTCCTGAGGAAGATGTACAGAAACAAGTCAGCAACAGGGTTGAGTCTAAGCAGAATTTCAGTCACAATGTAAAAGGAAAAACTTTGGACATCATCTACCAGAATATAAATGATGAAAGGCAGGAACAACAGTGTGTAAATGAGCAGAACCAGAACCAGAAGTCCCACAATTCTACGCTTTTCCTCAGCACGAACACTGATGGAGGCAGACAAAGCTTTAAGGGTCGAAACCAGGAAGAAAATGAGCAAAGGAAACGGAAGAAGGAGGAAGATGCTAAACATAATACGCCCAGTATAACCCAATAATAGTAAGAGTAAGATAAACAGAGCGAGGGTCCAGACCACAGCACAGACCACCAGCGACATCTTGACTGTTCGTCTGGTTCGGTACCACAGCGGCCAGACGATGGCCAAATACCTGGAACACAAGAGACACACAGCAGATGATGTCATCACAACCATCTAGTCATGACACGATGGACACACGTTCTACATGTACAGGAAGTTACCTTTCCAGAGCGACGCACAGCATGAAGCCAACACTTGACAATAGACCAAAGAGGTGGATGTATTGACCGATGAACCGGACAGTTTCAACCTCTGTTTCATTAGGGATCATGGAGAAGAGCTGGATGATGTCAGAAACGAGCAGGTTGATGACGTAGATGGGAGCAACGTTGTCTTTCTTCACCTGCAGAGAAACGTTGGTCAGTGAAGCAGAGAAGTCAACGTACAGGTCATGGTCTGGTCTGACGCTGCAGCAGGAACCATTTGTGCCTCAGGTGAGTGAGCATCTCTCTCCTCACAGGCAGCTTCAGCAGCTCTGGCTCTAAAACAGGAGGATTAGTGTGGACAGGCGTCAGCGATGCAGAGTTTCCTGAGGTGGCCCAGGTTTTAGCGCTGAGTCCTTCCGGTGTCGGTCCCAGCTGAGCCCGTGGACCTTCCTCTGCTCAGGTTCTGTTAGTCAGCAGGTCTCCTGCATGTCAGCAGTGTTTCAGACTGGCTGCTGTGGTTCAGTCACAGAGCTCTGCTCTGCTTCCTCTCTGTTCAGTGTTTGGACACATCAGCTGCTGGTGGACGCTGGGATCCAACCAGTGATTGGTGTCACTGTGTCGTCTCTGCTGGCTGAGAACGGACCAAAGCCACATGTTCACAGCTACAGGAGGAAACAAAAGCTCAACCGTACGAACATCAGGGACTTGTCTCCACCGCTGCCTCCACCAACCTGTTGAAACTGGGCTTGAACTCTAGACGTGGATGAGTTAGAGTCAGTTCAACATTGTTCAGGACTGGATGACGACACCGAACCAGCTCAGCGTCAGCAGTTACTGGTTTTAAGGCTCTTTAACAGTGAGTTGACCAACTGTCAACACCAGGAAGTAAATTAGTGACAGAATAAACTTACCAGAGAGAAAAGAGCAAAGATGGAGATGGACGTCAGAACGAGGCCGATGGTCACGATCACCCACGTTGACAAAATTAGGATTTTATAGTAACTGTAGTTGTAATAGTTGCTGTCGTTGCCATAGTTGCTGTAGTCGTCATAGTTGCTGTCGTTGCCATAGTTGCTGTAGTCGTCATAGTTGCTGTAGTTGCCATAGTTGCTGTCGTTGCCGTAGTTGTTGTCGTCCGTGTCCATCGTTGTGCCGTTAACGTCTCTGTTCTATTCTTCACAGTCAAACTGAGATGAACAGAGTTTATAAAGTGTCAGTGAAGCTCTAACATAATAAACCAACCAGAGCTGTGATGAGGTCACATCCACATTAAAGCCCGACGCTGGACGAGGGAACTCACCACTGGAGTCTTCACGGCAGCGGCAGCATCAGTAGCTGAAGCTGGGAACCAGATCAGCGGCTCAGACGCGACGTGTAGACACAGTGTGTCCAGCTGCTGCGTCTGTGGCGGCGACGCCAGAGTCTGTTGATCTGCATCAGATCAGCCTCTGATCTAAGAGAGGCGGCGTCAACACCACACTCACAAATGTCACCAACACGGACGAGAGTCAGCTCCACACGCTTCACACAGAACAACTTCACGTCTCCAAGCTGCTTTATTGGGCAGAAGCTGAGAAAAGACAAACGTTGACTCGGTTCTTTACTCGGTTCCATGGTCTCATGGTTCTGGGAACAGGAGGCTCTTGGTCAGTTTCCTTCTGATGAAAGTCATCGTGAGATTTATTCAGATTTGAGCCTCTAGAGAAACTAAACGTGTTGTTAATTAGCTTCGAGCTCTGGATGAATTCATGTAAATGAACGTCACACATTCAGTATCTCTGCATCAGTCACCACGGAAATAAACTGCTGTGCAGCAAAGAACAGGAAACTGACTGGATGCTTAACGCTGAGCAGATAAACAGTGGTTCAGTAAATGTCTGTTCCTGATGCTGCACTTAGAGTCAAACCAACGTCACAGCTCAAACTGACAGTGGAATATGAGCCTACGGAGCCTTTGGAAGCTCCAGCTCCCATGTTCACGTCTCTGTGTGTTAGGATGTAATGAACGCTCAGAATTCAATAAAGCCCGTTTGGACCCGATGTGAGCAACAGACTGGACTTGGAGTCTGACCACAGGTGAGTGAGAGCCGCTGATGTCGTTGCTCTGCGTCCCGCAGCAGCACAGACACACTGAACCTGGTCCACGGTGCCTTTCCCCAGCACGACGTCCAGAGAAGCGTCCGCAGGACGACCGAACTGCACAATAACAACAGACACTTGGTCAGAGGCGTCGTCTTCTCTGGAGGACACGGAGCAGAGGAAGCAGCCAGACCCACACGGAGCATCGCTGAGGCCTCCGTGCTCCGTCTGAAGACGGACGTCAGGCTGAGAGGAGGCCGTGGTTACCGTGATGCTCGGCAGCTCCACCTCCGGGTTCAGCGCTTTGTTCTGAACGTGTTGTTTCCGGTCTTTGTGTCATGTAGCTCTCGTTCGCTTGGATCGTTACCATGAGCAGCGTCACCTGTGTTTTCCTGGCGTCAGTATTTAAACCCTCCTCGTCTGTTGGCTGCTGTTCATTCATAAACAACCTGAGTCCAGTCTGGAAACCACACGTGTGACTACGCAGCCACTTCCTGTCACCTGTCTCCTACTGGGCAGAGAAGTTCAGGGGTTTCCTCCTCGTTCCGAGCTCCAAGACACCAAATATACCCAGAGCATTGATTCCAGTCACATTTATGACCTGTTGCAAGACAAAGTTTTGTACAACCATTATTAACGATTCTGTCATATAATGAATTGAATAAAGCCCAACAATCTTAAAAGCTCAGAAACGTTATATTTTTACCTCATTGGAAATAAGTAAAAAAGACAAACCCCTTAACTATGCGAACATCAGTCAGCACTGAACACAGAGAGACGGTAGCACTTAGTGGAAAGTGTCCAGGCAAAAGAAATGTCATTGTGCGTCAGTTGGTTCCTGCTCTATGATGTATGCAGTTATATTTATTTTAATTGATTACGTTTCTTATTATTAAGTATGAACAGTTGAGCCATAAATAATGTGTTTGCTTATATTCTATTGTTGTAACAAAAATGTATTATAAAAAAAACAATATTAATTTCAATTGAACAGGTTTTATTTTGATACATGTTTGTCCATCAGTGCACATGGCACCAGGACACCCTAGGCCGGAGGTCAATGATCGACTTTGTAGTTGTATCATCTGACCTTCGGCCGTATGTTTTGGACACTCGGGTGAAGAGAGGGGCTGAGCTGTCAACTGATCACCACCTGGTGGTGAGTTGGATCCGCTGGCGGAGGGGTAGGCCGGACAGACCAGGCAGACCCAAGCGTATTGTGAGGGTCTGTTGGTAACGTCTGACAGAACCCACTGTCAGACAGAGTTTCAACTCCCACCTCTGGGAGAGCTACAACCAGATTCCGAGGGAGGCTGGAGACATAGAGTCAGAGTGGACAATGTTCTCCACTTCCATTGTCAGTGCGGCTGTTCATAGCTGTGGCTGTAAGGTCTCTGGTGCCTGTCGTGGTGGTCATCCCAGAACCCAGTGGTGGACACCGGAAGTAAGGGATGCCATCAAGCTGAAGAAGGAGTCCTACCGAGCATGGCCTCGAAGCGGTTCTGGCAAACCGTCCGGCGTCTCGGGAGGGGGAAGCAATCCTTTACCAACACTGTTTATAGTGGAGGTGGGGAGCTGCTGACCTCAACCCGGGACGTCATCGGGCGGTGGAAGGAATACTTCGAGGATCTCCTCAATCCCACTGACACGTCTTCCATTGAGGAAGCAGGGCCAGGGCACTTGGAAGAGGACTCGTCCATCACCCAAGCTGAAGTTACCGAGGTGGTTAGCAAACTCCTTGGTGGCAAGGCATCAGGGGTGGATGAGATTCGTCCTGAATGCCTTAAGGCTCTGGATGCTGTGGGGCTGTCTTGGTTGACACGCCTCCGCAGCATTGCGTGGAGGTTGGGAACCGTGCCTCTGGACTGGACAACCGGGGTGGTTGTCCCACTTTTTAAAAAAGGGGACATGAGAGTGTGTTCCAACTATAGGGGGATCACACTTCTCAGCCTACCCGGGAAAGTCTATGCCAGGGTACTGGAGAGGAGAATCCGGCCGATAGTCGAACCTCAGATTCAGGAGGAACAATGCGGTTTTCGGCCTGGCCGTGGAACACTGGACCAGCTCTACACCCTCTTGAGGGTGCTCGAGGGTTCATGGGAGTTCGCCCAACCAGTCCACATGTGTTTTGTGGACCTGGAGAAGGCGTTCGACTGTGTCCCTCGCGGCATTCTGTGGGGGGTGCTCTGGTAGTATGGGGTCCGGGCAATTTGTTGAGGGCTGTCCGGTCCCTGTACAACCGGAGCAGGAGTTTGGTTCGCATTGCCGGCATTAAGTCAGACTTGTTTCCAGTTCATGCTGGACTCCGGCAGGGCTGCCCTTTGTCACCGGTTCTGTTCATAATTTTTATGGACAGAATTTCTAGGTGCAGCCAAGGGTCGGAGGGGGTTTGGTTAGGGGACCGCAGGATTTCGTCTCTGCTTTTTGCGGACGACGTGGTCCTGTTGGCTTCCTCTGAGCTGGACCTTCAGCTGGCGCTGAGACGGTTTGCAGCCGAGTGTGAAGCTGCTGGGATGAGAATCAGCACCTCCAAGTCCGAGGCCATGGTTCTCGACCGGAAAAGGGTGGCTTGCTCTCTCCGCGTTGGAGAGGAGCTACTGCCCCAAGTGGAGGAGTTCAAGTATCTCGGGGTCCTGTTCTCGAGTGGGGGGAAAATGGAGCGTGAGATCGACAGACGGATCGGTGCATCGGCAGCAGTAATGCGGTCGGTGTACCGGTCAGTTGTGGTGAAGAGAGAGCTGAGCCAAAACGCAAAGCTCTCTATTTACTGGTCGATTTACGTTCCTACCCTCATCTACGGTCATGAACTTTGGGTCATGACCGAAAGGACAAGATCTCGGATACAAGCGGCCGAAATGAGCTTCCTTCGCAGGGTGGCAGGGCGCACCCTTAGAGATAGGGTGAGGAGCTCAGTCCCTCGGGAGGAGCTCGGAGTAAAGCCGCTGCTCCTCCACATCAAGAGGAGTCAGTTGAGGTGGCTTGGACACCTATTTAGGATGCCTCCTGGACGCCTCCCTGGGGAGGTATTCCGGGCATGTACAACAGGGAGGAGGCCCCGGGGAAGACCCAGAACACGCTGGAGAGACTATGTTTCTCGGCTGGCCTGGGAACGCCTCGGGGTCCCCCCGGAAGAGCTGGAGGAAGTGTCCAAGGAGAGGGAAGTGTGGGGCTCTCTGCTTAGACTGCTACCCCCGCAACCCGGCCCCGGATAAAGCGGAAGAAGATGGATGGATGGATGTTTGTCTGCTTTACCAGATCAAGGATGACTCTTAGAGTTGATTCCACCATCTGTCTGAGGTTTGTTCCACCTCAGTGTCCTCATCGTCCGGTAAACTTCTATTTTTACCCCATTTGCACGAGAGGACAAGCATATTTGAGGACCTTAACAAGCTGACTGATGTCTGACGGTTAATGATGCAGTTCAACACTATTTACTGTAACGACGTCGCTTGTCTTCAGTTGATTGGCTCTGTAAAGGCATTTTTATTGTTAGTGATGGTCTTGAAAAACTCACTGTGTGCGTAGTGTCTGGTTTAGAGTAGGTTTCCTGGTAACTATTGTTTAGAGCTGTTGTTTTTGCTTTTGGACCAAATTAAGGTTGGTTTAATTTAACAATTCAGTACAAATGTTAATTTAATGTTAATAATGTCCCAGTTAAGTATCACTTCAAAATTAAATGATTTTTCTTTACCTGGTGTTGTATTTGACTAAAATACAAAATTATCAAAGCACATTTAGTCATTATTCTGTAGAAATTAAAAACAGAGACGTACATTTAGTTGCAATTAAAATTATAAGCAGACTTTTGACGATTGCAGACACGGGTCATGACAGACATAATAAGGAAATAACAAAAAATTCAAAGTCTGCAGATTTTGATAATATTTTTTTTTATATTTAACATTTGCTCTATCATTTTAATAATATTACACTAACCAACAGCAACAACTGAGAGGAGCAGAACTGGTGCTGAAGTTATTGGGCCACTGTCACCTTTTTATATTTTCCGCCTTTATGATGGACAATTATAACCCAAGAACTAAATAAAAAGTGCAACAAAAAAAGAAAGAAAAACGATTCAGTAATATTAATTAATAATACATTCATTATATTTGTATAAGGGATATAATTAAACACACGTTTAAAATGATTTTTCACTCCTACTACTTTACTGTTATGATAATCTATTAAATTAGACCTTGCAAACTTGAATGACTGCTGTGATCAAGTGTTAAAGACGATGACGTCTTCAGTAATTATATATAATATGTTCATATTGATTTATTATCACTATTTTATATTTGTATACATAGTTTCTACTTCCAAAAGGTGACCATTCAGCCAGGCTATGACAAATAGGCCTCAGACTGACATCAGTAGGTTCAACTAACATCTGGTAAGATGCTCACACTGAATCTGCAGTGAGCGAATGCTCTGCACATGTCCAGCTGTTCTACCTACTCAAAGCACTTTAACACTGTCTCGTTCACACAAACACATTCACACGCTGGCGGCAGAGCTATGCAGCTTATCTGACGCACCTGGGGCAACGTGGGGTTCAGCGTCTTGCCAAAGGACACTTCGGCACATGACCACTGATCCTACGATTGGTGGACGACTGCTCTTCTTCTTAGTTCCTGTACTAAGTGCTGCATTACAGTTCACTGTATGTGACATGATTTATTTTTATTAGCTCAAATCAGTGGAACAACTCAGGTCCGCTGCTTCCAGTCGACCCCACAAAAGCCATGTAAGTAATCACAATCAACACATACTACACTGGTTTGCACAATATATAAAAGATTAATAAGGCCTAGTTAAGAACTCACCACACTAATTATTTTCTAAAACATTTAAGTGACATTAAAATCCTCAAAAAGACCAATGATTAATTTGATATTAAAAAAAGATCTAAATGACATTTTACAAAATAGAACTCTTAACTTTAGAACTAGAAAGAAATACTCCTGTGGTTAAACACAGAGTACACTAGGTACCAACGTGACATGGCTGGTCCTTACTCGGCCAGTTTATGAAAAATGTCACAACAGTGACGTCATAGGTGTATTTATTGAAGTATTGGGTATAATTATGGGATCAAATTAGGGTCAAATAAAATTTGTACCCGTAAAATGATTTGTGCGTGTGTAACTCAGATGCGTACATCTGGCCGCATAAGTTTACCAACGTGAATAAAAGCCTTGCAGGTAATACAGTCACTGTCAAGTCTGTCTCGTCATTAAATATAATTACTCTGTGGGTTTATTGGCACTCGCCGCTTATCGCTGTGTCTTCACCTTTCAGGACCAGTAGTGCTTCGCCAAAGGACTGTGACAGCCTGCTTGGTGATTGGGTTTCATTAGCCAATCAAATCAGAGTCACCGTTTTGTACTTGTAAATTTAGGGTCACATTTTGTGCGTAACTTAGAGGCTTGATTTGTGTGTGTGTGAATATTGGTAAAACTCTTGTTAAATCTACAAGTTCAAATCTTTTTACAGACACACAAAGTGTATTACAAGTACAAATCTGGTTTACACACGCACAAATCATTTTACAGGTACAAATACATGCACGCATCTGGGTTACACACGCACAAATCATTTTACGGGTACAAATTTTATTTGACCCTAATTTGATCCCATATATAATATACTTCATAGAGTGCCAGTACACATTTCAGTGTTGATGTTTGAAAGGCCAACGTGCTGATCACGCTGTGGCTCCACGGTTCCTAATGCCAGGACCGCTCAGCGTCGGGACACACCCGCATCAGAACTGCATTGTGATTCATTTATGAGTACAACGTGGTGTAGAACAGGACTGTACCCAGTCAGTACAGCAGTAGAGCTGCTTTCCTCTTAGTAGTAGTTAGTTCATGAAGGTAAAACTGGTAAAAGAAGCTGTTTGCATTGACATTGACATCAATGATGGATGTAGAAGCTTTACACATCTCTACAGCTGTAGTTACGAGTTACCTAGAATGAAAAGCTTTATTAATTATGAACGCTTTCCCCAGCTCAATAAGCAAAATGCGACTCAAATGTCAGTACACAACTAATAACGTAAATAAATAATAGAGGAATAATAAATCATTCAGTAGGACAACAGTTTGTTATACGTTAGCTGTATGTAATAGAAACATACATAATTAGATACTACACACCAGCACATATAAACAGATAGTTTTCCATTGGAATTTAGTTAGTTACTGCACATAATACATTTAGATCAGAGATGCTTTCACTGTACATACTGTAAGCGAGACTGAAGGTAATATCTAACCCCCTAGACCTGTGGCCCTGACCTCTCACCTGATGAAGACCATGGAGAGGACTGTCCTCAGCAACCTCCGCACCCAGGTGAGCTCGGCGCTGGACCCGCTGCAGTTTTCCTACCAGGCGGGCATCGGGGTGGATGATGCCGTCATCTACCTGCAGCATCGGGCCCTATCTCACCTGGAGTCCCCCGGGAGCACTGTGAGGGTCATGTTCTTTGACTTCTCCAGTGCATTCAACACCATTCAGCCAGCACTGCTGAGGGGGAAGCTGGAGGTTGCAGGCGTGGACCAACACCTGGCGGCTTGGTCCATCAACTACCTCACAGACAGACCACAGTTTGTGAGGCTGCGAAACTGTGTGTCTGACGTGGTCGTCTGCAGCACGGGGGCCCCCCAGGGGACGGTGCTCTCGCCCTTCCTGTTCACCCTGTACACAGCGGACTTCAGGTACAACTCCAGCAAATGCCACCTGCAGAAGTTCTCAGACGACACTGCGATTGTTGGATGTGTATCTGGGGGGAACGAGCTGGAGTATAGGGGGGTCATCACAGACTTTGTGGACTGGTGTGAGGAGAACCACCTGGTTCTGAACACAAGCAAAACGAAGGAGCTGGTGATTGACTTCCGGCGGAAACCAGCACCACCGCCGCCGTTGTGCATAAGGGGTTCTGGGATCGAGATGGTGGACACTTACAAATATCTGGGTGTCCACCTCAACAAAAACCTGGACTGGACCGACAACTCTGATGCCCTGTACAGGAGGGGCCAGAGTCGCCTCCACCTGCTGAGCCGACGTGCTGATGTAGCTTTGGGCTCCGTCGGAGGTTCGGTGCATTTATTCGTAGGCTCCTGTTTTCACCAGGACACGAGGAAACTCGCTGCCAGGCTACAAACAGTCAGTTGAAACGTTTCGGGGCCTTTTCAGGTCGTTTGTGACTTTGAGCAGCGATGATTCTCAGAAACTCTTCTACTAATGATAAACAAGTTTAACCAGATTCTGAGGTTTTGTGCAGCTGCTCTGACTTTATAGACTCATCTCTGTGTGATGGAGATAAGCTGAGGCTTCGTCATCACACTGAAACTGTGGTTGATGTAGAAAAGAGAAGCAGCAGCTCAACACACACAGTCTCAGCTTGTCCTCACTCAAAGGTAGGTTTCTGTTGTTTGGCTGTGTTTCACTGGACAGATGCTGCTACTTTGACTCTGACGTCCAACAAACCCAAACAGATGTGACTCACGTTAAAACCTTTCAGGTAACAGAGCAGCAGACGCGTGTGGATGTTTTTAACGTGTGATGAACCTCTTCTCAGCGTCACATCATGATCACTGGACTAAACGCCTTGTTTGCAGCTTTGACTGTGCTGAGAATATTCATGTAGACAAAGATGCTTGAGGAGTTTGTGTGTGTGTGGATTTATGTGATGGCTTCCTGTTAGAGGTTTGACATCAGGCTCCGTTTGCTCACAAGGACGTTTCACTGAGTCGACTCAGTGTCAGCTTTGTAGCAGATGGAAACTTGGACCCGTAAAAAAACACCAACATCAAACAAACGGCACATGAACAATAATGAGTCCGACTCATTTAGTGAGTTCATTAACAACATGATGTTCCAGAGGCTGGAATCGGACTAAATGTTATGATGAAAGTCCGTTTAAGCGTCACGATGCAAACAGCAGAACATCCAGACGTTCAGTGAACTGTTGCTGTTTCATGTTCCCAGAACCACGAGACCATGAAACCGAGTCGGTGAGAAACGTTGAAGCTGCTTCCACTGACGATCGTCCCGTTAGAGGACGTGAATGAGTCCTCGTCCACGTGTTGGTGACTCCTCTCGTTCCTCCACCTCCACACGGTCGTCTGAGAGAACCAGGTCCCGGTCAGTGAGTGAGGACTGGACCTGGGTTCTACTGGACCTGTAGGTCACTGGTTTGGTGCCTGACATGTCACAGAGCATTTGTTATTCACAGGCTCCTGCTGTCAGCGCTGATGCTCCTCATGCTCCCAACCAGTCAAACATCAGGCCAGTGGTCAACAGCTGCAGTTTGATTCTGCTTGTTCCTGTGTGAAGCGGCTTTAATGTGGATGGTGACCTGGTCACAGCTCTGGTTGCTCTGAGTCTACGTCTACGTTTCCTGTGGTTTCTGTTCAGTGGTTTCTGTCTTGGTGACGTCAGGACGTTCAGGACGTCCGTTAGTTTTAGTTCTGACTGTCTGTGTGTTGCTGAGCCCACAGTCCAGCAGGAATCTGGTCTCTCTCTCAGTCTGTTACTGTAACTATGTGTGAGACGTTCCATCACATTCAGGCTTCAGCCACTGGAACAATGAACAGTTCTGTTAGAATTTTACTGACACTTTATAAACTCTGTTAATTTTAGTTTGACTGTGAAGAATAGAACAGAGACGTTAACGGCACAACGATGGACACGGACGACAGCAACTATGACAATGATAAGGTTTACTATGATATAATGGAGGTGTCATCCTGGCTGATCATCACCATCGGTCTCGTTCTGACGCCCATCTCCATCTTTGCTCTTTTCTCTCTGGTAAGTTTATTCTGTCACTAATTTACTTCCTGGTGTTGACAGTTGGTCAACTCACCGTTAAAGAGCCTTAAAACCAGTAACTGCTGACGCTGAGCTGGTTCGGTGTCGTCATCCAGTCCTGAACAATGTTGAACTGACTCTAACTCATCCACGTCTAGAGTTCAAGCCCAGTTTCAACAGGTTGGTGGAGGCAGCGGTGGAGACAAGTCCCTGATGTTTGTACGGTTGAGCTTTTGTTTCCTCCTGTAGCTGTGAACATGTGGCTTTGGTCCGTTCTCAGCCAGCAGAGACGACACAGTGACACCAATCACTGGTTGGATCCCAGCGTCCACCAGCAGCTGATGTGTCCAAACACTGAACAGAGAGGAAGCAGAGCAGAGCTCTGTGACTGAACCACAGCAGCCAGTCTGAAACACTGCTGACATGCAGGAGACCTGCTGACTAACAGAACCTGAGCAGAGGAAGGTCCACGGGCTCAGCTGGGACCGACACCGGAAGGACTCAGCGCTAAAACCTGGGCCACCTCAGGAAACTCTGCATCGCTGACGCCTGTCCACACTAATCCTCCTGTTTTAGAGCCAGAGCTGCTGAAGCTGCCTGTGAGGAGAGAGATGCTCACTCACCTGAGGCACAAATGGTTCCTGCTGCAGCGTCAGACCAGACCATGACCTGTACGTTGACTTCTCTGCTTCACTGACCAACGTTTCTCTGCAGGTGAAGAAAGACAACGTTGCTCCCATCTACGTCATCAACCTGCTCGTTTCTGACGTCATGCAGCTCTGCTCCATGACCCCTAATGAGACAGAGGTTGGAACTGTCCAGACCATTGCTAATTTTTTCGACCTCTTTGGTCTATTGGCCAGTGTTGGCTTCATGGTGTGCGTCGCTCTGGAAAGGTAACTTCCTGTACATGTAGAACGTGTGTCCATCGTGTCATGACTAGATGGTTGTGATGACATCATCTGCTGTGTGTCTCTTGTGTTCCAGGTATTTGGCCATCGTCTGGCCGCTGTGGTACCGAACCAGACGAACAGTCAAGATGTCGCTGGTGGTCTGTGCTGTGGTCTGGACCCTCGCTCTGTTTCTCTTACTCCTTGTTATATTGAGATATGATTGTTTTTTCCTTGGTGTCCTCTTTCTTCTTCCGTTTCCTTTGCTTGTTTTCTTCCTGGTTTCGACCCTTAAAGCTTTGTCTGCCTCCATCAGTGTTCGTGCTGAGGAAAAGCGTAGAATTGTGGGACTTCTGGTTTTGGTTCTGGTCATTTACACACTGTTGTTCCTGCCTGGCATCATTTATATTGAGACAGATGCCAGAGATATTAAATTAAGTGTTGTGTCTGTCATTTTGCTTAGACTCAACCCTGTTGCTGACTTGTTTCTGTACATCTTCCTCAGGAAAGGGTTTGTGGACCAGGTTTGGTTCCGTCTCTGTTGTTGCAGAAAGAACAGAACTAGTCGTCAGTCGTCCAGTGGTTTGAATGATGGAAACGCAGTCACCAGTTTGTAGCCACAGAAGGAAACAGAGAACATACAACAAGTGACCTGATGAGAAACGATAGAGGCCGTAACTCACCTACCAGAGCAAACAGGTGATGCTGGTTTGTAGCTGTACAGGCTCTGACGCTAATATTTACATTTGATCATCGTTCTCTTCTCTGATGTGACTGTGAAGCAGGTTGAAATACACAACGAACAGGAACCTTCTAGAAGTTTAGTAGGTTTGCAGCTTTAGGCCTCGTTTCCATGGTTTCCCTGCTGTTGTGAGCATCTGTTGGAATTTCTGCTTCCCTCAGCACGTTGACGTGTCCTGTTCTGTCAAATCCTCTTTGTGGACATTCTGCTACATGTATGTGACTCCAGGCTTCATGCAGACACCGAGTACGTGGGACGTCGGATCCTTTCCAGAACGCTGGGTTCAGAATTGCTCAGCTTGTTGCCGTAGACTAGAGTCCGTCGTCACACAGCTTCACCTCAGGCTCCGTCCAAACACCGTCCAAGACAAACTCAGCCAGACTCTTATATTATGTTCAATCCCACTGGAGCAAGTGTTTTTAGGCTGATCTTTATTTCCAGCACATTGAATCTGGATGTTCTGCTTGTTGTAACAAAGCTTTTAAAGCTTCATCAATGTCAGGGAAGTCTTGCAAAATTCTACCAACACATCTTAGGAGTTTTCTATACTTTTATTGTTTGGATCAACTCAACTGTGTTTTATTTAATTATTAATACTTACTTATTATTATTTCTTTATGCTTTATTTTGAAATTTAAGACTTTTAACTTGTTCTGAACATCTTTAGCCCTATTTTATCCACTTCTATTTTTCTTGAGCTACTTTTATGAACATTTTAAACTCTCAAGCTACAGTTAGCAGTTATTGGGAATACATTCAGCAGTAAAGCATTCACAGTGTATTTTCTTAGGGAAATGTTATTTCTAGTTTTTCTATGTGGTTGTGGAAAAAGACTTTGAAATAAAACAACTGTTCCATTTAAAGCAAAGTCTCTAATTATTCATGGTTCACTGACGTGATTTGCTTTGACTGATCACTGAGCGTCTGGTTAAAGGTTCTCAGCTCATAGTGGTCTAATATGTTGGTGACGTCATCTGTTCTTCGTCTGGTCGTTGTGGGTCTGACCTGTGGGGCATTAGATCAGGTGAGCGTCATGTCCTGCTCCTTCCTCTACACTTTGGTGACCAGGATGGATGGAGGCTCCATCTACTGAAACAGCTGACGTCTGGTTCCAGTCTCTTAACCTTCTTCTCTTCTCGTAGTCTCATTACGTTATAGGTTCAGTGGCATCTGCTGACTCGTCTGTCAGTAGAGCAGTGGACTCAGTTTAACACACTTCATTGTGGCGACTGGTCCACGAACACATTGACAAGTGATCCAGCAGAAGACGAGCTTTCATCTGAAACAACGCTACTGGAAATATTAGACAAATCCCTTCATTCAATCTACAGCTTTTGCTTGCTTTGCAGCCTTGTCAGAATTGAACAGCAGGTGAAAGTTTAGGATGAATATGCAGTTACTGCACCAGACTTTGACGTCTCAGTACTCGGTTTATTCAGCAGTTACGTCAGATGGAGAATAGAAACCATCCAAATCCTGATTAGGAAGAGGTTCATCCTGGTTGGTGCAGCTCAGTCTGTCCTGAGAAGCAGCTCAGCTTCAGACCGGTCCAGCATGTTGTCAGTCTGACTCAGTGACTGGTCCTTCATTAACCTGATTCACCTCCAGTGGGCAGCAGATGAAACAGGACGCTTGTCGTAGCAGTTCTTCACGTGGTCGCGTGTGATGCGATTGGCTCCAACCGCTGCATGACGGCAGTGGGTTTGTTCATCACAAGGCAGGTTAAAGATGAAACGTAACGATTGAGATAAAAGTGACTAATACCTTAGTCTAGTGTCTTTCAAAGGAGCGAGCAATGATCCAGACAGCGAGTCACACAGCAGTGCTACTAATACTGCTACGGCTCTGATGATCACACAGATTCATTTCACATCTCCGTAGATAAACACAAATGTCTCAGTCCTTTATGCTTTTAAAACGTTTCCGTGTTAATATTGTAGGTAAACAATCCATAATCGAAACGATGTCACTACATGCACTGAGAAAGGACAAAGCTGAACGTAACACACATAGTTTCCCATCATGGCTTTGAAATCAGTTCCCCTTGTAAAGGCTGAGTGGCTGGAGCTCAGCTATGAGCTAGAGGTGAAGTCATCAGACCATCACAGGGCTGATACACGTTCACCATCTATTGGCACGTTAGTCATCACTTGCATCTTCAGACTGTGGGAGGAAGCCGACGTTCTGCTCGTGGACGGAGAACGTGTGAAATCTACCCAGAAAGGCTCTGGCTGCCTGGTGGGAACGGACCAGGTCCACCCACCCCACACATGTCCATGATGCCATGCTACAAAGAGCAGTAGTGGACGGTCCACTCAGACGATCCCAGACTGAGCTTCAGATCCAGCACGTCAGTACTACCACACCCAGTGCAGCCGCCAGCAGCAGGCGCTGGAGGACGGGAAACCCTGAGGTTTCCCACACAAGCATCAAGTGGACCTGCTCCAGCAAACAGCCTGGTCCAAGATCGATGCTGACGTTTGCTGTGTCATGAAATATGTACAGCGTTAGCTGTGGATGCAAATGCAGGTGGAGACTTCTGGTGCTCGGTCAAATCCGGCAGGGCAGCAGGTGCCTGGGCCGTCAGGACACGACGGGGGCCGAGCTGGACGCCAGGCCAGGGGCGACTCCGGCCTCGCTCTGGTTCCAGCGCCGCATCCTCCTGCGGTACATCTCTGAATCCACGGCGTCTGTCTGAGTAGACGTCAGGACGGCGGCAGGGTGAAAGGTGTTGAGTAGAACTCTGAAGAACAGTCTGTGAAGGGGACCACAGGGTAGAGCCATTTCAGTGGGTGAAGGGCTGTTATCAGCAATGAAAACGTCTCCTGTCCTCCAGAACCACATGCTCTGTTGCGTGTTGGATCATAGTCCTGAAGGCTTTCACTCATGCTCACCTGGGTAACAAAGCCACCACGGTGGTTAAAGCACATATGACGTAGAAGAGAGGCTGGGCCATCTGAAGCGTCTCCACACCCACAGGGTTGGTCGGGGGGCTGCAGGTCACACACACCACGCTGAAGAGCAGCGCAAAGCCAAAGTAGGAAGCGCCGCTCAGCACCAGCACCGCAACATGGATCCACGTCTGCAAAACAAAAGTCTGTTGGTGTCCACACGCTCCCACCACAGGCCTTGTGCTCCTCTTAGAGTCAGCTGTGCCTTCACTCCACACACTAACATCCTGCATTTGCTCCGTCTCACTGGCCAAACCATGCTCACACATTGTTGCTTGTAAAGTGATCTTGACAAACGTTTAACGCCACACTGTGTCTGACCAGAGTGTGACTCTCCAGGACTTGCTGCAGCAGGATGATGAGGAGAGCGGAGGCGTTAACTGGAGAGCCCAGCGTCAACGCCCCAGTTTCTGATCCCGCCAAAGCCTGAGACAAACACCACAAGCGTTTTAGAACCTGCTGCCAGATGTGAAAAGCCACGGTTGTCTGAGCTTTACTGGGAATCTGCAGAGTGAAGGAACGGACTGGTTTCACACTGTACTTACAAAGTAAGGCACAAAGAAGCAGACGAGGCTCTGGTAGAACGCATCCAGAACCGTTATCCAGAACATGTGGGGAGCATAGACCTGCAGAGAAACGTGCTTCCGTTAGTTGTCCAACGCTGATCTAACATTTCAACATGTCACAGATTAGGGCTGGAGGAAGGAGGCATCTGTCATATCTGGGCAGCTATGACTCCAGCAGAATAACAAGAAGAGCTGCTACAACCATCATGACTTGATAACATCTGCTGAACCAGTAGCTAAGAGCACACGTGGTTTCAGAGACGCTGAAAACCCTGAATCTGAGCTGTTCCTGCCGCTTGTATGGACATCACTCTGCGTCCAGTGTTTGCTGGAGCGGTGGAATTCAAACCTCCTGCTGGTTTGCGTGAGGCGTGTATGCAGTCACCTTGGAGGCCTGTGCAGCCTGGTAGACCTCAGGCAGACACATCAGGGCGTCGGCAGGCGCGTCTTGGTCCAAGATGCCATAGATGAGGGGAGGCACGGAGGTGAAGAGTAGGTTGAAGAAGATGAGGACCCAGGAGTTGGTCATGACAGCACCAGAGAATCCACAGAAAAACTGATACCAGAACAGCAGATTCACATACATCTAAAAACAGGACACAACAACAGGTTCACTTTCCAGGCAGTTGAATTCAACTGTACAGAGAAAACCAAACTCCCACTCGATCAAGCATTTGGCAACGGTGGGGCTGAAAGCAGCACGTTCATAGGTGCAACTAACAGACCGGCTCTAATGACAACCCTCCTCAAAGGAAGGTCTTCAGCTACAGACGCTGCCTCCCGTTCTACGCTACATCAGCCTTATACTCCCAGTCATCACAGAGATCATTCCTGAGGACACACACAGGAACAACAACGGCTGCTCAATGTTTTCCTTCCTTATTCGTTCCACTTTAACATTTGAAACATGGACCAGAAACCGACTGGTTCAGTGTTTTCACCAGTGTCAACATCAACTGGCGCATCCAGCCTCTGGTCTTAACACTTCCTCCGTCTACACTGGGGTCAGTGACCTTTTCACCTTCGTCAGAGCTGAACTCTCACCACATTTTTGTAGATGAAGTAAAGGACCATGTTTGTGAGACAAGAGTGACACCAGTGGCCGTGAACAAGGAGCAATTTGCTGAGGTGTCAAGCAGCGTTTCAGTGGCATCAACCGATACATAGTGTGTAGTGAACATGCTGATCATGATACTAATGATGTGAAGCTATTTGCAGTCAAGCCGATGCTTCATCTTTACTGAACGTTTTTCTACTATTTACAGTGTGATTGACAGAATACATGTATGATGATGGAGGTAGAGATTAAACTGATGTGATGATGGAGGTAGAGGTGAAACTGATGTGATGATGGAGGTAGAGATTAAACTGATGTGATGATGGAGGTAGAGATTAAACTGATGTGATGATGGAGGTAGAGGATAAACTGATGTGATGATGGAGGTAGAGATTAAACTGATGTGATGATGGAGGTAGAGGATAAACTGATGTGATGATGGAGGTAGAGGATAAACTGATGTGATGATGGAGGTAGAGGATAAACTGATGTGATGATGGAGGTAGAGATTAAACTGATGTGATGATGGAGGTAGAGGATAAACTGATGTGATGATGGAGGTAGAGATTAAACTGGTGTGATGATGGAGGTAGAGATTAAACTGATGTGATGATGGAGGTAGAGATTAAACTGATGTGATGATGGAGGTAGAGGATAAACTGATGTGATGATGGAGGTAGAGAATAAACTGATGTGATGATGGAGGTAGAGGATAAACTGATGTGATGATGGAGGTAGAGGTTAAACTGATGTGATGATGGAGGTAGAGGTGAAACTGATGTGATGATGGAGGTAGAGGATAAACTGATGTGATGATGGAGGTAGAGATTAAACTGATGTGATGATGGAGGTAGAGGATAAACTGATGTGATGATGGAGGTAGAGGTTAAACTGATGTGATGATGGAGGTAAAGGATAAACTGATGTGATGATGGAGGTAGAGGATAAACTGATGTGATGATGGAGGTAGAGGTTAAACTGATGTGATGGATAAACCTAAAACTATCTAAGATAAAAATGTGAACAAATGCTCTATGTTGTCATCTACTTACAGCATCCTGTCGCTGTCTGGGGGACGAGACTACTACACTGTTACAGGTGGGAGGAGCTAGAAAGACGTCAGTGATGTAGGTGAGCTCCAAGCTGGAGGACGACACCAAGGAGCCGTCTCCAGGTGAACAAATCCAGCTGAACTTTGTCATCAGCTCAGGGTCTGGTATCACTTCCTTTGCCTGAACAGAAAGACCAGGCATCAGTAGGAGTTTACTCACCACAGCTAAACCATGTCAATCAAGGACAAAGATGCCTTTGTTATTAGAAATCTACATTATTAATGACTGAAGGCATCCAGCAGTTAATGCAGTCAGCTGTGAAACTCTGCATGTGTGTGGGGGAAAAGCTCTGGTCCTGGACAGGATGTGGCTGATGAAAGTAGTCTCCAGTCTGCAGAGTTACATCACACAACCAAGGTTGTTGAAGCGCGTGACCACTGACTATTGTGTTTAGCAGCACTACCTCCTTAAAACCAGCACTTGCTTCTCTGCTGTAGCTCCAGGGCTGAGTCAGAGCAGCAGGGTCAGCATCAGTGGTGGGACATGGTGTGTTTCTATCTGGGCTGCAGCTCTGCCCTCGCCCACGGGCTGGAAACAGCTGGTTTGCCTGTCAGGAACGGCAGCATGTACAGGGTAGGCCAGCAGCTACATCAGGACGCAGAGCAACGACATCAGCAGCTCTCACTCACCTGTGGTCAGACTCCAAGTCCAGTCTGTTGCTCACATCGGGTCCAAACGGGCTTTATTGAATTCTGAGCGTTCATTACATCCTAACACACAGAGACGTGAACATGGGAGCTGGAGCTTCCAAAGGCTCCGTAGGCTCATATTCCACTGTCAGTTTGAGCTGTGACGTTGGTTTGACTCTAAGTGCAGCATCAGGAACAGACATTTACTGAACCACTGTTTATCTGCTCAGCGTTAAGCATCCAGTCAGTTTCCTGTTCTTTGCTGCACAGCAGTTTATTTCCGTGGTGACTGATGCAGAGATACTGAATGTGTGACGTTCATTTACATGAATTCAAGCTAATTAACAACACGTTTAGTTTCTCTACAGGCTCAAATCTGAATAAATCTCACGATGACTTTCATCAGAAGGAAACTGACCAAGAGCCTCCTGTTCCCAGAACCATGAGACCATGGAACCGAGTAAAGAACCGAGTCAACGTTTGTCTTTTCTCAGCTTCTGCCCAATAAAGCAGCTTGGAGACGTGAAGTTGTTCTGTGTGAAGCGTGTGGAGCTGACTCTCGTCCGTGTTGGTGACATTTGTGAGTGTGGTGTTGACGCCGCCTCTCTTAGATCAGAGGCTGATCTGATGCAGATCAACAGACTCTGGCGTCGCCGCCACAGACGCAGAGAACATAAGGCAGCAGCTGGACACACACGGCGTCAGCTCGTCGTCCTGCGTCGCTACAAGGTCAATTCACACCATCTGTGCGTTTGGACGTCGAAGGTCTGAGACCCGGACGCGAAGGATCGGCCAAACTCTAAGAGTCCGACCGGAACCGAGCTGAGCGGGTTCGGTCCCGCAGCAGGTCTCAGTCCATCAGCAGATCCACGTCGCGTCTGAGCCGCTGATCTGGTTCCCAGCTTCAGCTACTGATGCTGCCGCTGCCGTGAAGACTCCAGTGGTGAGTTCCCTCGTCCAGCGTCGGGCTTTAATGTGGATGTGACCTCATCACAGCTCTGGTTGGTTTATTATGTTAGAGCTTCACTGACACTTTACAAACTCTGTTCATCTCAGTTTGACTGTGAAGAATAGAACAGAGACGTTAACGGCACAACGATGGACACGGACGACAGCAACTACGGCAACTACAGCAACTACGGCAACGACAGCAACTATGGCAACGACAGCAACTATGGCAACGACAGCAACTATGGCAACTACAGCAACTATGGCAACTACAGCAACTATGACGACTACAGCAACTATGACGACTTCAGCAGCCGTATGGTTTACTATGATATACTGGATGTGTCAACGTGGGTGATCGTGACCATCGGCCTCGTTCTGACTCCCATCTCCATCTTTGCTCTTTTCTCTCTGGTAAGTTTATTCTGTCACTAATTTACTTCCTGGTGTTGACAGTTGGTCAACTCACTGTTAAAGAGCCTTAAAACCAGTAACTGCTGACGCTGAGCTGGTTCGGTGTCGTCATCCAGTCCTGAACAATGTTGAACTGACTCTAACTCATCCTCTAGAATTAACCTGTACGTTGACTTCTCTGCTTCACTGACCAACGTTTCTCTGCAGGTGAAGAAAGACAACGTTGCTCCCATCTACGTCATCAACCTGCTCGTTTCTGACATCATCCAGCTCTGCTGCTTCATCCTTATGGAGACGGACTTATTCTGGAGAATTGCTAATTATATGTACCTCTTTGGTCTATTGTCCAGTGTTGGCTTCATGGTGTGCGTCGCTCTGGAAAGGTAACTTCCTGTACATGTAGAACGTGTGTCCATCGTGTCATGACTAGATGGTTGTGATGACATCATCTGCTGTGTGTCTCTTGTGTTCCAGGTATTTGGTCATCGTCTGGCCGCTGTGGTACCGAACCAGACGAACAGTCAAGATGTCGCTGGTGGTCTGTGCTGTGGTCTGGACCCTCGCTTTGGTCATTTGCCTTCTTTATTTTCTGGCGGTTCACCTTTATATAACAAATACCTTCATTAACATCCTCCTCCTTCTTCCGTTTCCTTTGCTGATTTTCTTCCTGGTTTCGACCCTTAAAGCTTTGTCTGCCTCCATCAGTGTTCGTGCTGAGGAAAAGCGTAGAATTGTGGCACTTCTGGTTTTGGTTCTGCTCATTTACGCACTGTTGTTCCTGCCTCACATCATTTATATTGAGACAGATGCCAGAGATATTAAATTACATGTTGTGTCTCGCATTCTGCTTAAACTCAACCCTGTTGCTGACTTGTTTCTGTACATCTTCCTCAGGAAAGGGTTTGTGGACCAGGTTTGGTTCCGTCTCTGTTGTTGCAGAAAGAACAGAACTAGTCGTCAGTCGTCCAGTGGTTTGAATGATGGAAACGCAGTCACCAGTTTGTAGCCACAGAAGGAAACAGAGAACATACAACAAGTGACCTGATGAGAAACGATAGAGGCCGTAACTCACCTACCAGAGCAAACAGGTGATGCTGGTTTGTAGCTGTACAGGCTCTGACGCTAATATTTACATTTGATCATCGTTCTCTTCTCTGATGTGACTGTGAAGCAGGTTGAAATACACAACGAACAGGAACCTTCTAGAAGTTTAGTAGGTTTGCAGCTTTAGGCCTCGTTTCCATGGTTTCCCTGCTGTTGTGAGCATCTGTTGGAATTTCTGCTTCCCTCAGCACGTTGACGTGTCCTGTTCTGTCAAATCCTCTTTGTGGACATTCTGCTACATGTATGTGACTCCAGGCTTCATGCAGACACCGAGTACGTGGGACGTCGGATCCTTTCCAGAACGCTGGGTTCAGAATTCCTCAGCTTGTCGCCGTAGACTAGAGTCCGTCGTCACACAGCTTCACTTCAGGCTCCGTCCAAACACCGTCCAAGACAAACTCAGCCAGATTCTTATATTTTGTTCAATCCCACTGGAGACAAGTGTTTTTAGACTGATCTTTATTTCCAGCACATTGAATCTGGATGTTCTGCTTGTTGTAACAAAGCTTTTAAAGCTTCATTAATGTCAGGAAAGTCATCTTAGGGGTTTTCTATACTTTTATTGTTTGGATCAACTCAACTGTGTTTTATTTAATTATTAATACTTACTTATTATTATTTCTTTATGCTTTATTTTGAAATTTAAGACTTTTAACTTGTTCTGAACATCTTTAGCCCTATTTTAACCACTTCTATTTTTCTTGAGCTACTTTTATGAACGTTTTAAACTCTCAAGCTACAGTTAGCAGTTATTGGGAATACATTCAGCAGTAAAGCATTTACAGTGTATTTTCTTATGGAAATGCTATTTCTAGTTTTTCTATGTGGTTGTGGAAAAAGACTTTGAAATAAAACAACTGTTCCATTTAAAGCAAAGTCTCTAATTATTCATGGTTCACTGACGTGATTTGCTTTGACTGATCACTGAGCGTCTGGTTAAAGGTTCTCAGCTCATAGTGCTCATAATTAACAATTTCCATCACTGGATGGAAATGATGAGTAATGATGGATAATGATAATCTGATGTGTGTCAGCCACATATGGGTTTAAAGGACATTCAGCCTTCAGTTAAATAAAGGGAAATAACTACTTACAGCTAACAGTTAGTTTCCCTGTTTTATTGTTGCTTTGTTTGCTTGTTTGACTGTTTTCTCTCAGAAATAGTGTTACACCCGTGAACATAAGAGTCCTGTTCCAGTGTCAGTTTAGTTCCTTTAATAACGTGAACTGCAACACAGAACACAACGTAGCACAGTTAGCTCAGCCAGCGCTTCTGGCTGCTAGTGCTGCAGCTCCCCCTCTGTGTCTGCTTCGGCTCCTCCTATGCAGGGATCACCGCGTACATCATAAACTATAAACTAAATACATGAACGTTTCTTAACAGTATTACAATAACATAATTTACAGTGTGACATGAACAAATCCTCCGAACAACACTGTTCATATAACTACGCTGAAGACCGTAACTCCATGCGGCGCGACATGCTACCAATCCGATAGCGCGCTAACATTACGACTTCAAAACAAACAAAGTAAAACATTTAACACGAAGATATGACCTGTGGAGGGGCTATGCTCAGCATACAAATAATTACACTGCTTGTGCACTTTCCTCACCTGCAACACAGAACACAACGTAGCACAGTTAGCTCAGCCAGCGCTTCTGGCTGCTAGTGCTGCAGCTCCCGCTCTGTGTCTGCTTCGGCTCCTGCTATGCAGGGATCACCGCGGCAGTGAACGCATCACGCTGCCACCTAGTGGCGAAACGTGATCATCGCTCCGCCGAAGCAACGCAGGTGAGAACCTCCCCGTCCCAGTGGCCACACAGCGTTAGATAGGAGCCCGATCTGTAATCTGGACAGAATGACCTGGCGCCATCAATGTCCAGTGCACCACAATAGCAGAGCTATTAATAAACAGGTCTGACTGGGACCAGATGCGTTTTCGTTTCTTTTGTCAGTAGCTTTGTCCTTGTGTTAGGCTCAGCTGTTGCATGTTTTGTGTTCCACTGAGTTCAGAGTGTTAACATGCAGGCCAGCGTTCAGACTAACCTTTGTCTTTTAGCAGCTCAGCGGCCAGAGCAGAGCTCTCAGGGTGTTCACTCGTTAATCGTTTGTGTGTAACGGCCTCATGACTGGCCCATTGATTCAATGTGAACATTGACGTGAGCATGTCCTGAAATAAACTAAAATTAAATCAGGTGTTAAATACTATTTTAAAGAAACAGTTTAAAGTGAAATAAAGCTTATTGTTATTCATCACTCGTGTTCGTGACCCATTCAGTGATGTCATGCATGTGTGGAGGATCCAGTAGCTCATTTGATTCAAATCTGATAAATCTGTGGGTGAGTCCCAAGGTGGCGTAAATAAATACAATTCTAGACCACAGCTGTTTCCTTGTGCCACTCTAAGCATCTGTAGAGAGAGGAGGCTTAACCTGTATCCTCCCTCTGTCCAGTACATCTCCTGGCTACAAAGTGGTGTCGATGACAGGACGCCACAAGTTTAGGAACGTGTTTTATTTTGGGACATTGTGCTTTTAGCTGAGTCCATTGTGTATTTTTTTCTGAGTGTGAATAAGACAAAGCAGCAGTTGGTCACATCGGGGAGTCTTTATGTTCCCAGACAGAGAAAATGTCCTTTGTTCACAGGTTGTACTGGGGTTGAGTGGACAGAGCAGGTTTGTGGCAGCATGAGAGCCAAACATTTGGGGACACTTGATCAGGCCTATTTCACTTTTATCATCTAGACGGGGAAGCAAAAGATGAAATTAGATTTATGCCCAGGGCTGAGCGAGAGGACCCAGAGCTCGTTTTTACCATCCTTAAGGAGCTGCATGGTTGCTGAAAGTCTCGTATCTCTACAAGAACATTTCTTTTCTAGGAAACAGCTTGAGGGTGAAACCTTCCACCAACTTTCACATGCTCTGTTTTCTTTAATGGAAAAGGTGAATTGCTCCTGGTCGGGTGACTAATTCTGCTACGCTGTTGCGAGATCAATTTGTGCAAAATGTTATCGATGCTAATCTCCGTACGGAGCTGAAGCAGAGCCAAACATTAGTAGGGGGCAGCAGCGGCTCCTTCAGTGATGTCCAGGGGACAAGACGGTTCTAGACCAGTTAGCAGCGTCCACAGGTAACCATTAAATTGGCAGGTGTCCAAATAAGGTGTTTGTTAGACACAGGATCCATGGTTTCAACCATGACTGAAAGCATCTTTAACCAGAACCTTCAGAACAGTTTGCATTCAAGTCACTGGTTACAGCTGAGAGAAATTCCTTATATTGGTGATATGGAAGGTGATGTGGAGGTGTTGGACAAGGTTAAAGAGGGGGCTGCTGGTGGTCCGTGATCCTCCAAAATCATCCTGCCCTGCTGTCGCTGGCATATTAGGGGTGAACCTCATCCGGAGCTGTTATAGTGAGTCAGTATTGCCATCAGTCGGAACCAAAGCTGCCTCGTGTAAGAACGGGACTCGCTACGGTTCTGGGTAGAAGACCCGCTTGCATACCAGGAGGGACTATTAAAGCGGTGGCTGAGCTGTTCAGCACAGTGTGGGTCCTCTGGTTCAGCCCTGGTTGAGCCAGTGATGGGTGAGAACGTTCTGCCAGGAGGGTTATTAGTGTCTCCCGCCCTGGTTCGTGTTGTGAGGGGTACAGCTTATATTCCTGTTGTGAATGTGGGGGTTTCTTCTGTTGTACTGCATCCCAGAGTGTCCTTAGGTCGCTCAACTCACGCTGATGTTGTACGTCTGCCTGCGGGTTAGTGCGATGAGTGGCCAGCCTGAGCCCACCATAGCTACTGTAAGCGCCCAGCTGGGAGGAGTTGAGCCAGTTCAGGAGCAGATGAGGCATCTGGAGCTATCTGTGCTCCCTGAGGACGAGCAGAAGAAGGTCAGGGCCCTGTGGTTGGGACATCAGGCTGTGTTTTCTGCTTTTGAGGGTGATCTTGGTTGCACTACACTTATCTCTCATGACATCCCTCTGCTGAATGAGGTGCCAGTCAAACAGAGGTATACGTGCATCCCTCCCTCAGGCTACGGTTCAGTTAAAGACTTAGCCAGTGGCTACAATCAGGTGCCAGTGATGAGAGACAGGCCAAAGACTGCTTTCTGCAAACCATTTGGGCTTTTTGAGTTTAATAGGATGCCATTTGGTTTGCGTATTGCATCTGGTACCTTCCAGCTGATGGAACAAATGTCTGGAGCCCAGAATTATCATTCACTGTCACTGTACCTGGATGATATCACTGTATTTTCTTCTAGTGTGGACGAGCATTTGAGTCGCGTTTGCAGCAGGAAGGGCTGAAGGTAAAACTGGAAAAGTGCTGCTTCTTTAAGAAAGAGGTCCAGTACCATTAGATTTCAGAGCAGGGAGTCTCCACTGAGCCCAGTAACATTGCTGATCAGATCTTTCCTAGGCTTTGCTACTATAGGAGGTTTGTGGATGGCTTCTCTGAACTGGCAGCCCCACTACATGGTCACTGAGCTGTCTGGAACGAAGTACAACACAGGCACAATGACACCTGTGCAGGGGGCCTGGTCTGACAGTTGTTCCAGGATCTGAAAACCGGCTTAGTAAGTGCAGCCACACCAGCTTTTCTAACTTCTCCCTTCTTCCTTCTAATATTTGGTCAGTGGTAACATCTGAGTTTTTTCTGCTGCTTTTAGATTCCAACCAGTGAAACAGCAGGAAGTGAAGCTGCCTCCAGTGACAGCAGCACAGTCGGCGTCAGTTTCCTCCTGTGTGTCCTCAGCAGCGACTGATCACAGCTACACTGTTGCTTCTGTTTCAGACTCAGACTGGAAACAGGAAATGATTTGTTCATCAGACGATTCATCTCCACCAGCGGTGAAGTGGTTTTCTCTCTGTTACGTCAGACAGTCGGCATCAAATCATCACGTCAGAGCTTCTCCTCCTTCTTTTCTGTGCTTCAGAATGAAAAGGCCAGAAGTTACACAGTAAAATCCCCAGTGTAAAATACACAGTGTCAACTTGTATTGACACTATCAGAGTAATTACAACAACAGGTGGAGTAAGGCGCCTCCCAGTGTTGGTGTAAATCTCTGTAGTTAAAACACGCAGTGTCAGAATTACTCTGGGAAGCTCCTCCCCCGACAATAACCGTTTTTGAACCGAGTGGACTTTTCTCGACGCCATTTTCTTCACGTTGTTCAGGCAGGAAGGTAAGTCTTCAATAACCATTTAACAAACAAACAATTGACATTACCCGCAAATACAACGTGACAAAGTACGGATATAGTGCGACCGTCATTTGATTGAGTAAAATTTCGTTTTGAACTAGTGGCAAATGTGAGGTGTATATGTGCAGCTGGAGCTAATGCCTTAGCATTAATTAACATAGCTAATCGTGTCCGCTCACTAAAAACATTGTTGACTAATATTGTGAGCCCTGTCAAAATGCTTAATCTAGTGTGTATTAGAAATTGTATATGAAGTTTGCGCGTTTTCGAAACTCTGTTAAATTTAAGCGCTCCATGTGGAGTTAGCTAGAGTTAGCAAATTAGCTAGCTAAACCATGTGCCCGCTCATTACCTCAAAAGAAGTATTAAGCATTAACTAGTTATCATTTTACACAAATGTTATGGCTCATTTATTTTTTGTTGTTGGTGAGGCATAGGTTGATGGCAGCTACCACAAACTACAGCCAGAGCTTAAATAATGCCATATTTAGCGCGAATCAATATATCACGACAGACTTCATAAAGGTAGATAGCATTACCAGCATTATAGATAGCATATAATAGCATTATAAGTATGGTTTACAGGACTTGTTTACTGTAATTAAAGGAAGTGCGCTAACTACAAGACATTATTTCCCTACAGGGAAGATGCTGCTGAAAGCAAAACTTGGAGATGTTGAGAAATTTGTCAGAGTATCTGAACCAAGTTTAAAGGAATTTTTGATTGCTGGTAAGAAACAACATTGTATTAACCACATTTAGCCTCTTCAGTCTGCATGTTATGATAAATTGAAAATTCTCAGCATTTTAAAAGTATATTCTTTATGTACCTTATAGTAAAGTGTATTTCCTGTTTGATTATTTGGTTTGAATACATCATTTATATTGAGGTAATCTGCTATCCAATATAGATCAATTTTAGAAAAAGTTGTATTTAATAAAAAAGACTTGTCATTTAGGTCAAGTAACAAATTCATATAAATCATGTTATTACTTTGTTACATTAAACTATATGTTTGTTTCCCAGCATTTGCAAAGTTTGGTGTGCCACCTGTAACAGCAGGTGTGAAAGTTATCGACAGTTCAGAGACTGAGTTGGACGATGATGTATTTGAAGACATAGTAACAGATCCCTCAACTGGGGTACTAATAATCAAATATGGCACAGGTTTGTTTGCATTTCATATGAAATATTTTTTTCTTCTTTTCTTCTCTACATTGTTGTTAAATGACTATATAAAGTGTATTTGTGTATGCTGATTTGTTTGCTTTTGTTTGAGACTTGGAAACAGATGCCACAGAAGTGTCTCCTGAGTTGTCCCAGTTATCATCTCCACGTTCATCAGACTCACAGGAAACAGTCATCATTTCAGACAGCCCTTCCCGGAAACGCCAGAAGCTAGATGATGAAGCTAAGCAAGTAAGTATTACAAGATGTTTGTTTTCAGTTTTCATTGTTATATTGCCCTTTTTCATGCATAGTTTCACTGTTAACTGTAGTGGTTATATTAACACAGAATGTTTTTATGTGTTCAAGTTAGTGGAATCCATACTCACCAGCAAACCTGGGGGAGAACGTATTATAAATGAATATAATCGAACCAAGTCATTGGTGGATGAAACTAGAAGAAAAATGGTGAACATACTGGCAGCTGATATGACTGAAAAAAATGGGTAATTTGCAAATTATTTTTAGGTCATGTGCTTTTACTTCAGTTCTTAAATAATTTCAAGTAATCTGGGTTAATTAAAGGAAAGCTGAGAAGGTCTTTGTTTTTTGATCTTGCAGTACATCACCACCACGGCATGTAAAAGAAATGTATGCCAGAGGAATTGTAACCCTCTTCCCCTACCTCAGTGATCCGTTATCTAAAAATGGCTATGTGAGTAGCTCACAGTAAAGATTGAAAACCACACAGAAACATTTAATATCCTGCCAAACACTACTAACTATTACTGTACTAAAAATCTGTGTGTCACCCTACAAGGAGCATTATTATGATCGTGAGAGTGGCACTGGGTATTTGGCGTGGAGGATTAAAACTATACAGAGATGCGCTGCCAAAGACAGACGTTCATAATTTGAAGGTAATATTAAAAATGCAGTTGAAATGCACAATACATAACCAAACCATTAATGCCTGTGTTGGTTCAACGAATCAAAACTGTCACTTATCTTTAAAGTTAGATCAATGTTGGTGAAAGCACCTTCAAAGGTTCATACTTGAAATTACTTTTGTTAACAGGCTCTTATTTCCATATATTTCATTATTGATGACTTGTATCAGGTGAAGGACCGTCAGGTGAAGACCGCTCTGGAGGACCAACTTTCAGACGAGACTTCCAGTTTGTTACAGAGAGGGTCCTAAGCGAGGATGAGTGCAAGGAAGCAATCTCATTGATGAAACATGCAACTGATGAAGATACAGTGAAGAAGAAGATGAAGCTGACATTTGTCTTTCGCTGCAACATGGTCCTTGACCCCCTGCATTCAAGCAACATACTGACTGTGTTTCCACGTTTTAAAGTTGTCAAAGGCTTGGTAAATTAGATTCTCTCAACAATGCTATATTATTTAGTACTTTAATACTGTTACAGATTGAACAGGACTTTGTACTGATGTTTGGTGAGGATGTATCTGGAAGGTTCGGGCAAGGCTTCTTCATTAGCGCTTGAAGTTACTCCTCCATCATCACAGTAAATTTTGCTGTGTTATAGCAACACCCTACGAGTTAAATTTAACACTGGGTCCGAGTGTATTTGGTCCCACGCAGATTTGGTGTCAAATTAACTCTTGCTGAGTAAAATTAACTTTAAATAGAGTAAAGATTTAACACTGAGTAACACTTCACAGTGTTATTTAAAATTAACACTACATGTTAAATAACTCTGAAGAGTGTTGATATCATACTAATTAGTGTAAATAATTTACTCTTTCATGGTGATAAGGGAACTCTATTTGAGTAACATACCCATTGTTTTTAACACTGAAGTTCGTTATTAGAACTTAACACTGGAGGTTCAAATAACTCTGACCAGAGTTGTTTTTACACATTTTGAGTGAAACTTTAGCTCTCAAAGTAAATCACCAAAGCAATTTTAGCAGTGATAACAATACTCTCTGTGGTGTTACCTTTACAATTTGATTTCCAGTATGGAAAACAGCATGTTTTCAATTAAACCTCAGCAAAAATCACAACTGACTGCAAAACAATACATTTAACGTTTATTTGCAAAACATGCGTTAGAGTTACATCAATGTCAGCATGTTGGTCTACATGTTTGGCATTTAAATGCTTTCTAAAACCTGAAAAAGTACCAAACACACAGCCACATCCCGCCTGAGCACATTTCAGGCGTAGATTTCTGCCAGGTAAGTAACCATGAAGCAGTCGTAAATGTCTAACAAGCATATTTGAACCAGTAAACTCAGCCCGACATACAAAACACTAAACTGTTTCTGGCGTCGTGGACTCGAGGACCAGGCAGATGTTGGGACGCGAACGCTGCAACGCGTTTGCTCTGGAGCCGACGTGCTGATGTAGCTTCAGGCTCCATTGGAGGTTCGGTGCATTTATTCGTAGGCTCCTGTTTTCACCAGGACACGAGGAAACTCGCTGCCAGGCTACAAACAGTCAGTTGAAACGTTTTGGGCCTTTTCAGGTTGTTTGTGACTTTGAGCAGCGATGATTCTCAGAAACTCTTCTACTAATGATAAACAAGTTTAACCAGAATCTGAGGTTTTGTGCAGCTGCTCTGACTTTATAGACTCATCTCTGTGTGATGGAGATAAGCTGAGGCCTCGTCATCACACTGAAACTGTGGTTGATGTAGAAAAGAGAAGCAGCAGCTCAACACACACAGTCTCAGCTTGTCCTCACTCAAAGGTAGGTTTCTGTTGTTTGGCTGTGTTTCACTGGACAGATGCTGCTACTTTGACTCTGACGTCCAACAAACCCAAACAGATGTGACTCACGTTAAAACCTTTCAGGTAACAGAGCAGCAGACGCGTGTGGATGTTTTTAACGTGTGATGAACCTCTTCTCAGCGTCACATCATGATCACTGGACTAAACGCCTTGTTTGCAGCTTTGACTCTGCTGAGAATATTCATGTAGACAAAGAAGCTTGAGGAGTTTGTGTGTGTGTGGATTTATGTGATGGCTTCCTGTTAGAGGTTTGACATCAGGCTCCGTTTGCTCACAAGGACGTTTCACGGAGTCGACTCAGTGTCAGCTTTGTAGCAGATGGAAACTTGGACCCGTAAAAAAACACCAACATCAAACAAACGGCACATGAACAATAATGAGTCCGACTCATTTAGTGAGTTCATTAACAACATGATGTTCCAGAGGCTGGAATCGGACTAAATGTTATGATGAAAGTCCGTTTAAGCGTCGCGATGCAAACAGCAGAACATCCAGACGTTCAGTGAAGTGTTGCTGTTTCATGTTCCCAGAACCACGAGACCATGAAACCAAGTCAGTGAGAAACGTTGATGCTGCTTCCACTGACGATCGTCCCGTTAGAGGACGTGAATGAGTCCTCGTCCACGTGTTGGTGACTTCTCTCGTTCCTCCACCTCCACACGGTCGTTACGTGCGTCTGAGAGAACCAGGTCCCGGTCAGTGAGTGAGGACTGGACCTGGGTTCTACTGGACCAGTGGTCAACAGCTGCAGTTTGATGCTGCTTGTTCCTGTGTGAAGCGGCTTTAATGTGGATGGTGACCTGGTCACAGCTCTGGTTGCTCTGAGTCTACGTCTACGTTTCCTGGGTCACAACTGTCCGTTTGAGTCTGTTCAGTGGTTTCTGTCTTGGTGACGTCAGGACGTTCAGGACGTCCGTTAGTTTTAGTTCTGACTGTCTGTGTGTTGCTGAGCCCACAGTCCAGCAGGAATCTGGTCTGGTTCGCTCCTCATCTCTCAGTCTGTTACTGTAACTATGTGTGAGACGTTCCATCACATTCAGGCTTCAGCCACTGGAACAATGAACAGTTCTGTTAGAACTTTACTGACACTTTATAAACTCTGGTTATTTCAGTTTGACTGTGAAGAATAGAACAGAGACGTTAACGGCACAACGATGGACACGAACGACAGCAACTATGACAACTACAGCAACTATGACAAGTACATCAGCCGTATGGTTAACTATGATATACTGGAGGTGTCATCCTGGCTGATCATCACCATCGGCCTCGTTCTGACGTCCATCTCTATCTTTGCTCTTTTCTCTCTGGTAAGTTTATTCTGTCACTAATTTTCTTCCTAGTGTTGACAGTTGGTCAACTCACTGTTAAAGAGCCTTAAAACCTGTAACTGCAGACGCTGAGCTGGATCCGTGTCGTCATCCAGTCCTGAACAATGTTGAACTGACTCTAACTCATCCACGTCTAGAGTTCAAGCCCAGTTTCAACAGGTTGGTGGAGGCAGCGGTGGAGACAAGTCCCTGATGTTCGTACGGTTGAGCTTTTGTTTCCTCCTGTAGCTGTGAACATGTGGCTTTGGTCCGTTCTCAGCCAGCAGAGACGACACAGTGACACCAATCACTGGTTGGATCCCAGCGTCCACCAGCAGCTGATGTGTCCAAACACTGAACAGAGAGGAAGCAGAGCAGAGCTCTGTGACTGAACCACAGCAGCCAGTCTGAAACACTGCTGACATGCAGGAGACCTGCTGACTAACAGAACCTGAGCAGAGGAAGGTCCACGGGCTCAGCTGGGACCGACACCGGAAGGACTCAGCGCTAAAACCTGGGCCACCTCAGGAAACTCTGCATCGCTGACGCCTGTCCACACTAATCCTCCTGTTTTAGAGCCAGAGCTGCTGAAGCTGCCTGTGAGGAGAGAGATGCTCACTCACCTGAGGCACAAATGGTTCCTGCTGCAGCGTCAGACCAGACCATGACCTGTACGTTGACTTCTCTGCTTCACTGACCAACGTTTCTCTGCAGGTGAAGAAAGACAACGTTGCTCCCATCTACGTCATCAACCTGCTCGTTTCTGACGTCATCCAGCTCTGCTCCATGATCCTTATAGAATTAGATGTTGGAGTCTGGACCATAAGTCAATGTATCTACTTCTATGGTCTATTGGCCAGTGTTGGCTTCATGCTGTGCGTCGCTCTGGAAAGGTAACTTCCTGTACATGTAGAACGTGTGTCCATCGTGTCATGACTAGATGGTTGTGATGACATCATCTGCTGTGTGTCTCTTGTGTTCCAGGTATTTGGTCATCGTCTGGCCGCTGTGGTACCGAACCAGACGAACAGTCAAGACGTCGCTGGTGGTCTGTGCTGTGGTCTGGACCCTCGCTCTGTTTCTCTCACTCCTAGAATTATCGAGTGATAATGGGCATATTGTCCTTGGTGTCTTCCTCCTTCTTCCGTTTCCTTTGCTGATTTTCTTCCTGGTTTCGACCCTTAAAGCTTTGTCTGCCTCCATCAGTGTTCGTGCTGAGGAAAAGCGTAGAATTGTGGGACTTCTGGTTCTGGTTCTGGTTCTGCTCATTTACACACTGTTGTTCCTGCCTTACATCATTTATATTGAGACAGAAGTCAGAGATTTTAAATTAAGTGTTGTGTCTGACATTTTGATTAGACTCAACCCTGTTGCTGACTTGTTTCTGTACATCTTCCTCAGGAAAGGGTTTGTGGACCAGGTTTGGTTCCGTCTCTGTTGTTGCAGAAAGAACAGAACTAGTCGTCAGTCGTCCAGTGGTTTGAATGATGGAAACGCAGTCACCAGTTTGTAGCCACAGAAGGAAACAGAGAACATACAACAAGTGACCTGATGAGAAACGATAGAGGCCGTAACTCACCTACCAGAGCAAACAGGTGATGCTGGTTTGTAGCTGTACAGGCTCTGACGCTAATATTTACATTTGATCATCGTTCTCTTCTCTGATGTGACTGTGAAGCAGGTTGAAATACACAACGAACAGGAACCTTCTAGAAGTTTAGTAGGTTTGCAGCTTTAGGCCTCGTTTCCATGGTTTCCCTGCTGTTGTGAGCATCTGTTGGAATTTCTGCTTCCCTCAGCACGTTGACGTCTCCTGTTCTGTCAAATCCTCTTTGTGGACATTCTGCTACATGTATGTGACTCCAGGCTTCATGCAGACACCGAGTACGTGGGACGTCGGATCCTTTCCAGAACGCTGGGTTCAGAATTCCTCAGCTTGTCGCCGTAGACTAGAGTCTGTCGTCACACAGCTTCACCTCAGGCTCCGTCCAAACACCGTCCAAGACAAACTTTAAAGCATTCACAGTATTATTCTCCTAATCTTTTTTATTATTATTATAGATCTTTCGTACGTTTTTTGAAATCTAATGAAATCTAATAAGTCCAGAATGCTTTGAGCTACAGAAACCATTTAAATATCAAAATGTGCAGCTTTTTAAGGACATGCATGTGTGTATACAACTTTTTCATATCTTTTATAGTTTTTGAAATATTAAGCTGTTTTCAATATTTTTTCCCCATAGAAATGAATGTGAAAACGTTTTTACTTAGTCTTCTTTCAGATTCAATAACTCGGTTTTTCGATATCTCTTATAGTTTTTGAAGTGTGAAGCTTTAAGTTTTGTTTCCGCAATTTTTAAACGATTCTTTCTCTCAAATGTAGAGACACATGTCTACTTGCTGACTATGCACATGGCAAAACCGAACAACCGACACATTTCGCCGTGTTTGTCTCGGAGGCCGCTTCTGGGCCATTGAACTCTATAGGATTTTCTGCCTGACTAGCGGGACAGAAGAGACAGATTGAGCGTTTTGAACTCGCTGTGAATTCAACAATTGTCAGTCTTCCGACATGAAACTCACACAGGTTGTAGATTAAAGTCTCGACTTTCATTTGATGTTGTGGTTTTTGTGATTACTGATACGGTTTCGCAGCAACGAGCCCGTTTAGTGGGCTTTGTTTTCATCGTTTTATCACCCCAGCTGCTGCATTCAGCAGCTGAGTGACTTAGTCCGGATCAGGTTAGTCTTAAGCGGGAGACTCTGGGTTCAAATCCCACTGGAGACAAGTGTTTTTAGACTGATCTTTATTTCCAGCACATTGAACCTGGATGTTCTGCTTGTTGTAATAAAGCTTTTAAAGCTTCATCAATGTCAGGAAAGTCTTGCAAAATTCTACCAACACATCTTAGGAGTTTTCTATACTTTTATTGTTTGGATCAACTCAACTGTGTTTTATTTAATTATTAATACTTGCTCATTATTATTTCTTTATGCTTTATTTTGAAATTTAAGACTTTTAACTTGTTCTGAACATCTTTAGCCCTATTTTAACCACTTGTATTTTTCTTAAGCTACTTTTATGAACGTTTTAAACTCTCAAGCTACAGTTAGCAGTTATTGGGAATACATTCAGCAGTAAAGCATTCACAGTGTATTTTCTTATGGAAATGCTTTTTCTAGTTTTTTTATGTGGTTATGGAAAAAGACTTTGAAATAAAACAACTGTTCCATTTAAAGCAAAGTCTCTAATTATTCATGGTTCACTGACGTGATTTGCTTTGACTGATCACTGAGCGTCTGGTTAAAGGTTCTCAGCTCATAGTGGTCTAATATGTTGGTGACGTCATCTGTTCTTAGTCTGGTCGATGTGGGTCTGACCTGTGGGGCATTAGATCAGGTGAGCGTCATGTCCTGCTCCTTCCTCTACACTTTGGTGATGAGGTTGGATGGAGGCTTCGTCTACTTGACCAAGCGGCTCCTTCTCTGTAGCTCATCCAGGGAGAGACACATTCTGCGTTAGATGTAGTTACTGAGTCATTCGTGTCAGACCAGGACACGTCTGTGAGGAACATTCAGCAAATGAAACGTACTTGTCACATGTCATGTGATTATTCCTGCGGTTCGATGACTTTGTGAATCGTGGCTTCGTTAAGAGCATCATACAAAGTCTATGTAACATTTTTTGCTATTTATTGTTTCGCAGTGAAACAGCTGACGTCTGGTTCCAGCGTCTCCTCCACATACTCAGCTAACTCCACTGAGCTCCTCCTGGTTCAGCTTTTTATTCTAATATATTAAGAGTTGTCAGTAGAGATAAGACGTGGGTGTGGGCAGGACAGTACAGCAACAGTGGAGGAATGGCAGAGCCTCAGCTGCACCATGCTCTGTTTTACGCACACACACCATAGATGTTTAAGAATTATGTCCCACACTGTAAATAAGTAAAACATAGCATTCACACAATGATAACAAAATAAAAAGGTACAACATCAGTGAGTACATGCATTCTAACATTCCCTCCTGTTTATCATTTTGTGAAGCCTGCTGTTAAACATCCACCTTTCATTACTTAGTTTCCTATTTTCAATGTGGGCTTTATTCTTAACCAGCGACATCATCATCATCATCAACTTCTGGAAGGACCTGTTGGTCCCTCTGTTGCTACAGTTTGAGATACTCATAAGGATCCATATTTAGTTGTAACAGGACATAGTTACATAGAGAAGGTTTTAGTGAGCATCTTCTCCATCATAGATCTCAAGCAGGGCACAACGCATACAAAGAATAAAAAAAAACACAACCATCACAATAAGAAATGGTGTAAATAATTTTAACAACATTTGCCACCAGGAACCAGAGGTGAACCAGGAGAGCCAATCATTAGGAGTGTTCACATGGTCCTGGGCCATGACACTTTGCAACCTTTTTAAAACTTCCATTGCTTCGGACATGTTGGTGTTTACTTCATCAGGTATATATGTACAGCAAGTAGTTCCCAACTTAACGCAGACTCCTCCTTCAGCTGCTGTTAGGAGGTCCAATACCATCCTGTTTTGAAGGGCCATGAGTCTGAGAGCATCAATTTCACGGTTTTGACCTTCATCAATTTTAATAGATTGGTTCATGTACACTTGGAATCGGTAGCCGACAGTTTCAATTCTCAGAGCACTTGAACATAACGATACCACATGTTTGTCCCTTGTGGATGGTCAGTGCCATCAGCCTTCCAGTCCCAATCCTCTGGAATGTCCCCTGTTCTCTTCAGGCTGTGAGTCAAAAGACTACCTGCCAGGACAGTAGTCAGAAGGAGCTTCCCCCACAGTGCCATGGTTGTCGCGTGTGGTTCAGTTGTTTTCACTGGTTTGAGACCAGGGCATTGCTCCCCCACCCTTTGTAGCCAGACTTCCACCACTACTCGCTGCAGGCCAGTGGGGTCACACGTACAGTGACTACCAGGAATCCAGGTGGCTCTCTCCTCCATCTTTACAGCAGTTGACGTGGACAACAGGACTTTGTAGAGACCTTCCCAGTGTGGACAGGACCAGCATTTGCGTTTGATAACTTTGATCAAGACCAGGTCCCCGGGCTATCCTGGGGAGACACAACAGCATCTGGCAGATTGCTAGTAGGCGTCACCCTCATGTATAGTTTTACAAGGTCGATACATTCGGGCCATGGTCTTCCTGTTTGTTCCATGGGCTTCCTGAGTCGCCCATTTACTGTGCCGTTCGTTCTTTCAACCAACCCTGCACTCTGAGGGTGGTAAGAGCAGTGATTTCTCAGTACCATGCCTAGATGGCTAGCCATGTTCTTCACGATTTCATTCACAAAATGTGGGCCATTGTCACTGTAAAGTCGTTCTGGAATGCCATGTTCAGGTATGATGTGTTTACACAGTGCTTTTGCTACGGCCACTGAGTCTGCGTTCTTGCTTGGCACTATTTCGACCCATTTGGAGAAGGGACAGATTAAGACTAAACGGTACCTATACTGATTAGATTTATTTAGTTCAATAATGTGTAAGAATTGAAACGGATGTGTTGCTTCTGGGATTTTGCCTCTTTTGGGTCTCTCATTGCTCCGGGCATCCCCTGTGATCACTGCTCTTTTGTTTGAAGGATGCAGCAAAATGAATGAGTCTGGCTATGACTCGACAAAGTGTAGTCCAAGAGGAATATTTCTCAAAACGCTGAGAACCCAGCTGACACTCTGATACTGCAGTTACCAGTGCAGTGACTTCTGGACGTATCTCCTTATCTGCATCAGGTTCAATCAGCCTGAACTTACTGACTTTGTGTGGCTCTATGGATTTGTCTGAATATAGAAAGGCCGGGCCTGAAAACCAGTTACTGTTTTGAAGCTGTGCTGCTGGAATAAATCTTGTAGCTTGATCAGCTGGATTTAGCTCAGTTGGGACATAATGCCATTGTTTGGGGTGTGTGGACACTCTGATTCTCGTGACCCGGTTGGCAACATACATATAGAATCTTCTTGAAGAGTTATGTATGTATCCCAACACGATCCTACTGTCAGTGAAAAATTTGACGTTGTCCACTTTCATATCCAACTCATCCCTGATCAGCTCAAACATTTCAACTGCGAGCACGGCAGCACAGAGTTCCAGGCGTGGTACTGTGTGTGCAGGGCGAGGTGCTAGTTTTGACTTCCCCATTACAAATCCAACATGACGATGTCCATCACTGTCAACAGCACACAGGTAAGCCACTACCCCTATGGCTACTGTTGAGGCATCGGAGAAAATGCACAGTTCTTTTCGTTCCATTCTGCTTAAGGAACTTGGACAGTAGCACCTCGGTACTTGTAGACCTTTTAAGGTTTTTAAAGAGTCCTTCCATGAGATCCACATCTCTTCCTTTTCTGCAGGTAGGGGAGCATCCCAGTCCCTCTCTTCAGATGACAGTTCTCTGACTAGTGATTTTCCCTGCATTATTATAGGAGCCACAAAACCCAGCGGGTCATTGAGGCTGTTAACTGTTGACAGCACCCCTCTTCGTGTGAATGGCTTGACCTCATCGGACACAAAAAAGGTAAAGCTGTCAGTTTGTAGGTTCCAACCAATTCCCAAGCTCCTCTGAACTGGAAGAGCATCTACTCCAAGATCTAAATCTTTAAGATCCTTCGCTCGATCCTCGACAGGAAAAGCTTCCATCACTTGACTGCAATTTGATGCCACTTTGTGAAGTCGCAGGTTGAATTCTGCTAGCATATTTCTGGTTCTCGTGAAGAGGTCAATTGCTTCTTCTGGCGTGGAAACTGATGTGAGCCCATCATCAACATAAAACTGTCTCTCAACGAAGTGTCTTGCATCTGAGCCATGTTCTTGCTCACCTTCTTGAGCTGCTCTTCTCATGCAGTAAACAGCTACAGCAGGCGACGGGCTGTTACCAAAAACATGAACCTTCATTCTATACTCTATCACGTTCTTGGTGATGTCATTGTCCTCAAACCAGAGATAGCGGAGATAGTCCCTGTGGTCTTCCCGTACAACAAAGCAGTAAAACATTTGCTGCACATCAGCTGTCAGAGCTATGGGTTCCTTTCGAAAGCGCAGGAGTACTCCAATCAGTGTATTGTTCAGGTTAGGTCCAGTAAGAAGCATTTTGTTGAGTGATGTTCCATCACACTCAGCGCTAGAGTCAAATACAACCCGTATCTGGTCTGGCTTCTGTGGGTGGTATACACCAAATGTAGGTAGATACCAGTGTTCCTTACCTAGAGGTAGAGGTGGTGCAGGCTTCAGCGTGATCATTATCCAGCATTTTCTGCATGAACAGACTTTTCCTCAGTGAGCGGAGGCGTTTTAATGCCTGTTCTTTGTTGTCTGGAAGCCTTCTTCTTGGAGAGTGAAAAGGCAAAGGAGCAACCCAGCTGTTGTCATTGTTTTGGTAGACTTCCTTGGACATGAGGGCTAAGAAAGTTTTGTCGTCTACTGACAGTGCAGGCTTATTATCACACTCTGACCTATCGAACACATAGTTCCCTAGGCTGTCTGTGTCCTGAGCACTGTGCATTGTGTCCACAGGATTTGCTGCTGGTGGGGCGCGCTGCTGCGATGTGACCCCGTAGTTTTCCTTTACATGAATAAAGTTTTGACATGGCTCAAAGTAAGATGCACGGCCAGTGTCAGTGGTGTGTGTTCTGTATACACTGACCTCTGAGGAACTGTGAGCCTTCCCTAAACACACCTCTCCCACGATAACCCAGCCTAGGTCCAGTCGTTGGACATATGGAGAATTGTTAGGCCCATTGATTTGCTCACGTACCTTATGAAGCCTTAGGATGTCCCTTCCCAGGAGTAAAAGGATTGGAGCCTGGTGATCCACAGGTTGGATCTTGTCTGCAACTGCAAGGAGATGTGGATGATGGTGTGCTATCTCAGGAGAGGGTATCTCTGTCCTGTCGTCTGGCACAGAGTCGCATTCAATTAAGGGAGGTAACTGGATATTTAATTTTCCATCCATGGACTCTATACAGAAGTTCTGAGCTCTTCTTCCTAATACCTGTGCTCTTCCAGAGCAGGTCTTCAAGGTATATGGAGTAGGTCTGGTTTCAATTTCAAAGAGGTTAAAAAAACTCTGACTTTGCAAGTGACCTATTGCTCTGTTCATCAATCACAGCATACATTTTGATAGCTGACTCTTTCTTCCTTACAGGATAGACCTTTGCTAGACAGATCTTGGAACAAGAGCGTGAGCTGCCACTTGAGCTACATACCTCTGTGCACTTTGAGATTACTGAAGGAGGGTCATCACTCTGCTCTTCGTTGTCATTAGCTGCTGATTTTGTGTACCTTGGAGCAGGACCTGGATGTAATGCTGACATATGCCTACTACTGTTACACTCTGTGCACTTGACTGTTGCTGTACAATCCCTTGCAATATGCTGCACAGATCCACAGCACCTATAGCAAATACGATGTTCTTTGAGATAAGCTTGCTGTGAGACGTGAGCTCTACCAGCTCACCTCAGACGTGTTAAAGTTCGTCGAAAGAATGATGGCTTCACTCGCAACAGCACTTGAGTGCAGGATGTAATTTTATTAACAGCGCCAAAAATGCAGGTCCAGGGTGAAAGTACTCCACACAACGGTCAAAACGTCCAAATGAACAAAACAAACAAAAGAAACGAGCTGTCAAAAGCTCATGTATATCTCCAATATACATATGTAAGGTCAGCACCACAAATGCACACTTTGTCTCTCTATCTTGCTCTGTCAATCCACCAGTCCACTCTCCCCCATATGTAAGCCTGACCACCCTTCTTATAGCCCAGGCTCCACCCCTTCATAGGAGGAAACCAAACCACAGGTAAGTAGAGAAAGACTCCTAACTTCCTCAGACCCAACCAGACAATAGAAACCCCCACACATAACACACTTGGTTTCGCCGGACTCCGAACCCATTGCGCCGGCGCGACGCCGGCTGTGACGTCATAAGCGAGCGTCGCGCGACCCCTCAGTTTGCCCGAGCGCCAGGTGGATGTCCGACTACTCCCTGCACGTAAGACAAACAAACAATACAATAAACGGAACAATAGCAACGTCTGCGTGTGTGTGTGGTTTGTCCTGAATGTATATGTATGAAAATGTCCATGTGCCGTCGTACGAGCGTGTGCACCCACTCGCGGCGGCTAAACAGAAGAGGCGGATCCTATGGTGAGGTGAGTGAATGCGTGCGGTCAGATCGGTGCTCCCTCGGCGGTGACAAGCAGGCGCTTCGTCACATTACCTTCCCCCTCTCCAAGCCGAATAGCTGTCGGGTTTCTCGAAAGGTAGTCGGCTACCACATTTAATCTTCCCAGTCGATGCCGGATCTTAAAGCAAAACGGTTGCAGGGACAAGTACCATCTCATGACTCTGGCGTTATGGTCCTTCATCGAATGCAACCAGGTCAAGGCTCTGTGGTCCGTCTCCAGGTTGAATTCTCTTCCAAGGAGGTAATATCTTAAACTTTCCAATGCCCACTTGATTGCGAGGCATTCTTTCTCCACCGCAGAATAGCGGGTCTCCCTCGGCAATAACTTGCGACTGAGGTAAACAACAGGCTTCTCAAATCCTTTGGTCCCCTGGACCAAGACTGCTCCAAGCCCTATCGCTGAGGCATCTACTTGGACCAGGAAGCTCTGTGTAAAGTCCGGGCTCTGCAAAACTGGACTGGAGCATATCTTCTCCTTTAAAGTTCTGAACGCCGCCTCCGCATCTTCAGTCCACGGAATGAGGCTTGGCACACCCTTGCTCAGCAGGTTGGTCAAGGGTGTTGCTATGGAAGCAAAGTTTGGGACAAACCGTCTGTACCAGCCCACTAGACCTAAAAATGACCTCACTTCCTTCTTTGTCTTCGGTCTGGGACTATGACGGATGGCCTCCACTTTGTTGACCTGGGGTCGTAACTGTCCGTTCCCCAGGTGGTAACCCAGGTATTGTGTTTCCTGTTTTGCCCAATCGCATTTTCCCACGTTCAAGGTCAGCCCTGCTGCTGCAATCTTCTCCAACGTCAGCCTTAGATGCTTTAGGTGCTCTTCCCATGAGCTACTGTGGATAACCACATCATCCAGGTATGCTGCCGACCACTCCTCACATCCTTGTAGGACTTTGTCCATCAGCCTCTGGAACGTCGCTGGTGCTCCATGTAGGCCAAAAGGAAGCACAGTAAACTGATAGAGCCCTGTTGGTGTCCTGAAAGCAGTGTACTGTCTTGATCTCGACTCTAGGGGCACCTGCCAGTAACCCTTGCAGAGGTCTAGTGTGGTGATGTATCTGGCCTTCCCGATCTTCTCCAAGAGATCATCTATCCGTGGCATCGGGTACGCGTCAAATCGAGACTGTGCGTTGAGCTTCCGGAAGTCGATGCAGACCCGTAGGGAACCATCCTTCTTCGGGACCATGACGACCGGACTACACCACTCGCTCATCGACGGCTCAATCACGCCCAGCTCCTTCATAGTCTCTATTTCCTCTTTGAGGGGTTCCACCAGCCGCTCAGGGACCCGATATGGCCTCTGCCTTGATGGTGTATCGTCGGTAAGGTGGATGGCATGATGGATTAGCTCCGTCCGTCCCGGCCTCTGACGAAACAGGGAGGGGAACTGGTCTAGAAGATGTTGCAGCTCCCAGCGTTTAACGTCCTCCAGGTGCTCTAGGCTCACCACCGATGCGTCCCTCACTGCAACGTCCGGATCACCTTCCTCCTCCACATCTGTCACCTTCCGAACCAGCATGGCCGCCTCCGGTTTCCTTTCTGGTCTTTCGTTCCACTCCTTCAGCAGGTTAACGTGATACGTCTGCTTGGACTTCCCCTTATCTGGATGATGGACCTCATAGGTCACCGGTCCCATCTTCCGGATAACCGCATACGGCCCTTGCCACTTTGCCAGTAGCTTGTTGGATGAGGTGGGCAGTAGAAGCAGCACCTTCTGTCCTGGTAGGAACTCACGTAGTCTGGCGTGCTGATCATACCACTGCTTCTGTGCCCGCTGTTTTGCCTGCAGGTTCTCCCGTGCTTGTCCACGGTACAGCTCCAAGCGCTCTCTCATTTCCAGCACATACTGCACAATGCTCTTCTCCTCCGTCTTGGTTGCAGGACCCTTTTCCCAGCTTTTCCTCAGCAGGTCCAGTGGTCCTCGCACCTGCCAGCCATAGAGGAGCTCGAATGGTGAGAACCCGGTTGATGCTTGGGGAACTTCCCTGTAAGCGAAGAGAACAAACGGTAGCCACTTATCCCAATCCTTCCCGGTGTCTGCAACAAACTTCCGCAGCATGTTCTTGAGGGTTTGGTTAAACCGCTCTACCAGTCCGTCTGTCTGGGGGTGATATGGGCTTGTTCTAATGGCGGTGATGCCCAACTGTCGGTTTAGCTGCCCCATTAGCCGTGACGTGAAGTTGGTGCCTTGGTCCGTCAGGATTTCTTCAGGTATGCCTACTCTGGAGAACAATTGAACCAGGGATCGAACAATGTTGGGAGTGGTGATCGTGTGCAGTGGGAAAGCTTCTGGGTATCTGGTGGCGTAGTCACTCAGGACCAGGATGTATCGATACCCAGTACTGCTTCTTTCCAGCGGGCCCACAATGTCCATAGCAATCCGCCTGAATGGCTCAGAAATCACCGGGAGAGATTGTAATGGTGCTCTGCCCCGCTGGGGTACAGCGCTAGTTTTTTGACAGGTGGTGCATGTCCTACAGTGCATTCGTACGTCAGAGTACAAAGTTGGCCAGGAAAATCGTGAACTGATGCGTGCATAAGTCTTCTGTTGACCTAGGTGACCAGCCCATGGAATGGTGTGTGCCAGATGAAGTATGAGAGGGCGACAACACGTCGGCACAACAAGACGAGTTATACCCCTGGCTTGTACATACAAAATCCCATTCACCAGCACATATTGTTCACCACACAGATTAGCTGGATTGTCAGACACGGCTTTCTCATACAAAGACTTTAGTGACACATCCTCCCTCTGTAACTCGGCAATATTTCCTGGCACCTGCCAACCATTAACTTCAAGGTGCTCTGCAGTAACCTCAGGGGTTGGTGTCCCCTGGTACTTCTCAAGCCTCCTCTGTCGGCGTGACTTTGTTGGGCCCTTGGTCCCGCCCTGAAACAGGCTATCATCCAGCTCTGCCAGCGGCTGAAGACTTGCCCTGGTCTGCGACCTTGTAATGGCCGGGCATGACAGATTCACCGGTGCTACAGTGGCCACCGTTGCTAAATTAGTATGAGTGGCCTGTAATAAGTCACTCAACACTGGCAAATCGTGACCTAGTATCATGTCTGTAGGCAAACTATCAACTACAGCAACATTGAGTAGGTACGTTTGATTTTGAACTTCCACCAGGATTTCGGCTCGTGGATACCTCTTCACATCCCCATGCACACATTGAACTGCGGCTGTGTTCACATAATCAACATTTGTGACATAGCAGGATTTCACCATCGACATGGAACATCCAGTGTCCAACAAAGCCAGGAGGCAGTGTCCATTAACAGTCACTTGACAGGTAGAGAAATTCTCCTTGACCGTCCCCAGTTCCATATCCCCTCCTCTTGGGACATAACAGTACCCAGTCAGTTTGGCTTTACGCACAGGACACACTGCTGCTTTATGCCCCGGTTGCTGACAATAGAAACATGTCAGTTCCTTTTCTTTTCCCCCTGTCGGACTCAGACGTGGGGCATGGTCTGCCCGTCCAGCTCGACGCCTTTCAGCTCCAAAGTGAGGAAACCCAGTACCTTTAGACGATTGGGTGCGCGGACTCCCGTGATGAGCGTTCAGATACTGCTGAGCCAGTTTTGCTGCTCCCAGCCCAGAAGTTGGCTCATGTTCTCGTACCCAGGTGCGCACATCATATGGCAACATCCTCAGTAGCTGCTCCAGGATTATGGCCTCGCCAATCTCCTCCTTTGAATGCTCCTTGGGTCGTGTCCATCGCTCGTACAGGTTCTTCAGGCGGTGGTACGTCTCAGTCGGCGATTCTCCAGCCGGAACTACAGACGACCGGAACCGCTGTCGATAAGTCTCTGGTGAGATGTTGAATTTCTCCAGCAAAGCCTCCCTCAGTTCCTGATACACCTCTGCGTCCTCCTCGTCCATGGCCAAGTAAGCCTCTAACGCTTTTCCCGTCAGTAGTGGAACCAGGTGATAGCTCCACTCCCCCTCAGGCCATCTCCAGGTCCTGGCCAGTCGTTCGAACCGTCGAAGATAGTTCTCAATGTCGTCTCCTTGTTGGAAAGCTGGCATCTTGGGTTCAGCCCGCTGCGTTGATTCTCTCAGCCCACGAACATCTGGAGAGTCGTGATGGCGGCCTGTTCCTCGCTGCCCAGCAACTCTCGGTGCAGCTGGCGTTGGTAGCTCTAATCGTGGACTCTCGCCGTCTGACAAAGCTTCAGCTGGTCGAATCGACTGCTGGATAGTCTCACGTAGACCACGGAGCTCGTTGAGATATCGCTCCTCCCTCTGCTGTTGTGCATTCAGGAATTGACGCATCAAGGACACCATTCCCTCATCAGCTGTGACGACTGGGGTGACTGGCTCTGACCGTGGCAATCTAGCCATTTGTGGGACATCAGGAAGCCCTGTAGTGACTTCCTCTTCCTCTGCACTCTCCGCAGATCTCCAATCCACATCCTCTGTTGTCGATGCCTTCATCTGCGACCGCAACCCAAGCCTGGGTTTTCGGCCCTTTGGCGCCATCTTGCGAGTAGCCATCCCACCACTGCCACCAAATGTGAGACGTGAGCTCTACCAGCTCACCTCAGACGTGTTAAAGTTCGTCGAAAGAATGATGGCTTCACTCGCAACAGCACTTGAGTGCAGGATGTAATTTTATTAACAGCGCCAAAAATGCAGGTCCAGGGTGAAAGTACTCCACACAACGGTCAAAACGTCCAAATGAACAAAACAAACAAAAGAAACGAGCTGTCAAAAGCTCATGTATATCTCCAATATACATATGTAAGGTCAGCACCACAAATGCACACTTTGTCTCTCTATCTTGCTCTGTCAATCCACCAGTCCACTCTCCCCCATATGTAAGCCTGACCACCCTTCTTATAGCCCAGGCTCCACCCCTTCATAGGAGGAAACCAAACCACAGGTAAGTAGAGAAAGACTCCTAACTTCCTCAGACCCAACCAGACAATAGAAACCCCCACACATAACACACTTGGTTTCGCCGGACTCCGAACCCATTGCGCCGGCGCGACGCCGGCTGTGACGTCATAAGCGAGCGTCGCGCGACCCCTCAGTTTGCCCGAGCGCCAGGTGGATGTCCGACTACTCCCTGCACGTAAGACAAACAAACAATACAATAAACGGAACAATAGCAACGTCTGCGTGTGTGTGTGGTTTGTCCTGAATGTATATGTATGAAAATGTCCATGTGCCGTCGTACGAGCGTGTGCACCCACTCGCGGCGGCTAAACAGAAGAGGCGGATCCTATGGTGAGGTGAGTGAATGCGTGCGGTCAGATCGGTGCTCCCTCGGCGGTGACAAGCAGGCGTTCTTCGATGGGTTTATCTCTAAAGAGCTTGCATTTTTTGAGTGGGTGTGGTTTCTTGTGGATCGGGCACTGTCGATCCGGTTCCTCCATTTTCTTCATCACTGGGCTACTCTGGACCGGCTCTGTTGCAATGTCTGTTTTGTGTGCCGACACCATGGGTTTGTTATTATATAGTGTGGGCTTCCCTGTTCGTGGGGCGATATGGCCAGGACTGGACATGGCAAAGCTTGGGTCATTTCTCATTTTTGCTTGTTGCTGGATGAATTGTGTGAAAACAGAGAAAGGTGGAAACGGAACACTATGAGTCTCTTTGTATTGTGTTCCTACAGTTGTCCATCTTTCCTGCAAGTTAAATGGCAGTTTTTCGACAATTTGTCTAACTCCTCGAGCTGTATCTAGGATAGTGAGTCCTGGGAGACCACCGTCTTGTTTTGCACATTCCAATACCAACAGGACGCCACTAAGCTCTCTTAGTTTAACACTGTCTTTGATGGTGAGCCTGGGAAATTCCTCCAACTTTTTCAAGAGTGCATCTTCAATAACCTCTGGTGCACCATAGCACTCCTCGAGGCGTTGCCAAACCACCTTGGTGCCTGCAGAAGGATTGAGGTTATGTACAGCTCGGATCCTTTTAGCTTGTTCTGACAAATTGGGACCCAGCCATTTTGTCAGCAGGTCTAGCTCCTCTCTGTCAGATAAATTTAAGTCCTTAATTGCACTAATAAACGAGGCTTTCCATGAACGATAGTTTTCAGGTTTGTCGTCGAATTGTAAGAGCCCTGAACTCACCAGTTCTTTGCGGATGAGATATCTTGCAAAGTCCTGTGTTCCACTGGAATCATGTAAGTGGTTGTTTGAAAAGTCTAATGTATGTTTAGAAGCTTTAGGTGAATAGGGGCCAGTAGGAAAAATGTTAAATGTGTTGCTTTCCCTTTTAGAAGGTTCTATTGTGGCATGATGGACACAAGTGTCTGGGAAAAGCAACTCACGTTGTTGCTGAACATATTCACTGGTGCGGTGGGCTGAACTGCAAGACTCTGCTTTGTTGTTGGTGTCTCTCATGAGCTCCCCGCTTTGAATTACAGCTTCTTCGAGGGCTGTGGCTTCAGCTTCAGCTGCTGCTACTGCTTTTTGACAATGTAAAACGTTAAGGCTAGCATCTAGCTCCGCTCTCCTCTTCATCACGTCAGCTTCTCTTTCTGCGAATGCAAGTTCAGCCCTAGCTGCTTGTGCTTTAGCATAGGCTTTTGCTGCTGCAGAACTTGTCGATGACTGCTGAGAGCGTGTTGTTGCTCTAGACGACTGCGACCTGGTGTCGAATGGTGGTGAAGACGGCTGCATCGGTACAGGTTGATCTGAGACCTCTGCCTGTGCTTCACCTCCCTCATTCTGCTGCCGCGTGTTGTCGTTCCTGTGGTAACTTCTCCCTGAGCGTAGACTCATGTTTGTAAAAAGTTGCTCTGTATTGTTTGAGCCCGCCGTGTAATCGTCTTTTTACTATGCTGTCCTCACAACACGTGAGCTGTGTGTCGCTAGACAGCCAGCTAACAACAAAAATAAGAAATAAAAATAAGGCCACACAAGGGTGGGGTGGGTTCCATTTCCTTTTTTATCTTATCTTTTCTTATCTTTGGTTTTCTTGTAACTGAAATTAACAGAAACAGTAGTAAATTAACAAATTACACATAACGTATCACATTACACAATAGCCTAGCTTACACACTGATAAACCATATAGCATACATACTGTAACGGCGGGAGGGTTGGAGCAGAAGCTACCTAGCCCTGGCTAACTGTTAGCAGCTAACTATCAGCTAGCTCAGGTGCTAGCAGGCTAAGCTAGAGCGAACTGCTCATATTGGCAGGCGGATGTGAGAACACTTGTGCCCCATACACCGCACGACCCCAAGTGTCTTGAACTGTTTCTACTGAGAAAACACAGAGCTCTTGCCTTTTCTTACAGCTGCCTCCAACCGAGGTAGTTGAGGTTTATTGTTGAACGCCACAAATGACCGGTCACCGTTGGGGGGTCACTGCCACACACAGCACCCTCCCACACGGTGCCGGCAAAAACACACACACAGAACAGTGCCCATTACCCAGAGTTCCCCTGGGTCGAACGCACCAGCGACCTGCTGGGTCGCTACAATACATTCACACGTTACAGTTCTATCATTCTCACTCACAAACACGTTTTCACTTACAAAGACGAATATTCTCCAAGGCACAAACGTTTAGGACTTTCAACAGACAAGAGCTACTAGGAATAAATAACACAACGGCTAACTGCCGTTAACTCCGCCGTTGGAGAAAGTGCCTCAAAGATCTTCTCCTAAACACATATGAACGAGCACTCACTCTAAACTCAGAAACAAAGATCACTTACTCTAACAGATTTTTAACAGTTTCTTTAACTAAACTACTGTTATTATCTGAAAGGCATCACAGTGTTATTTCCGGTCTTTGTGTCATGTAGCTCTCGTTGGCTTGGATCGTTACCATGAGCAGCGTCACCTGTGTTTTCCTGGCGTCAGTATTTAAACCCTCCTCGTCTGTTGGCTGCTGTTCATTCATAAACAGCGAACCTTTCAAAGTCCCCCTGAATGTTGTGATGTTCTGTCCTGAGTCCAGTCTGGAAACCACACGTGTGACTACGCAGCCACTTCCTGTCACCTGTCTCCTACTGGGCAGAGAAGTTCAGGGGTTTCCTCCTCGTTCCCTGAGCTCCAAGACACCAAATATACCCAGAGCATTGATTCCAGTCACATTTATGACCTGTTGCAAGACAAAGTTTTATACAACCATTATTAACGGTTCTGTCATATAATGAATTCAATAAAGCCCAACAATCTTAAAAGCTCAGAAATGTTTGGACCTCATTGGAAATAAGTAAAAAAGACAAACCTTAACTATGCAAACATCAGTCAGCACTGAACACAGAGAGACGGTAGCACTTAGTGGAAAGCGTCCAGGCAAAAGAAATGTCATTGTGCGTCAGTTGGTTCATGCTCTATGATGTATGCAGTTATATTTATTTTAATTGATTACGTTTCCTATACTTTCCCCTAACTGCCATTTTTACCCCATTTGCATGAGAGGAGAAGCATATTTGCAGACCTTGTAACAAGCTGACTGATGGTGGTTAATGATGCAGCTCAACACTATTTACTGCAACGACATCGCTTGTCTTCAGTTGATTGGCTCTGTAAAGGCATTTTTATTGTTAGTGATGGTCTTGAAAAACTCACTGTGTGCATAGTGTCTGGTTTAGAGTAGGTTTCCTGTTAGGGAAGTTTCCTGGTAACTATTGTTTAGAGCTGTTGTTTTTGCTTTTGGACCAAATTAAGGTTGGTTTAATTTAACAATTCAGTACAAATGTTAATTTAATGTTATTAATGTCCCAGTTAATTATCACTTCAAAATTAAACGATTTTTCTTTACCTGATGTTGTATTTGACTAAAATACAAAATTATAAAAGCACATTTAGTCATTATTCTGTAGAAATTAAAAACAGAGGCGTACATTTAGTTGCAATTAAAATTATAAGCAGACTTTTGACGATTGCAGACACGGGTCATGACAGACATAATAAGGAAATAACAAAAAAATCTAAATCATAGTCTGCAGATTTTGATAATTTTTTTTTATATTTAACATTTGCTCTATCATTTTAATAATATTACACTAACCAACAGCAACAACTGAGAGGAGCAGAACTGGTGCTGAAGTTATTGGGCCACTGTCACCTTTTTATATTTTCCGCCTTTATGATGGACGATTATAACCCAAGAACTAAATAAAAAGTGCAATAAAAAAAGAAAGAAAAACGATTCAGTAATATTAATTAATAATACATTCATTATATTTGTATAAGGGATATAATTAAACACACGTTTAAAATGATTTTTCACTCCTACTACTTTACTGTTATGATAATCTATTAAATTAGACCTTGCAAACTTGAATGACTGCTGTGATCAAGTGTTAAAGACGATGACGTCTTCAGTAATTATATATAATATGTTCATATTGATTTATTATCACTATTTTATATTTGTATACATAGTTTCTAGATCCAAAAGGTGACCATTCAGCCAGGCTATGACAAATAGGCCTCAGACTGACATCAGCAGCTTCAACTAACATCTGGTAAGATGCTCACACTGAATCTACAGTGAGCGAATGCTCTGCACATGTCCAGCTGTTCTACCTACTCAAAGCACTTTAACACTGTCTCGTTCACACAAACACATTCACACGCTGGCGGCAGAGCTATGCAGCTTATCTGACGCACCTGGGGCAACGTGGGGTTCAGCGTCTTGCCAAAGGACACTTCGGCACATGACCACTGATCCTACGATTGGTGGACGACTGCTCTTCTTCTTAGTTCCTGTACTAAGTGCTGCATTACAGTTCACTGTATGTGACATGATTTATTTTTATTAGCTCAAATCAGTGGAACAACTCAGGTCCGCTGCTTCCAGTCGACCCCACAAAAGCCATGTAAGTAATCACAATCAACACATACTACACTGGTTTGCACAATATAAATGACATTTTACAAAATAGAACTCTGTTGAAAACCTATGAATAGAGCAGTCACACATTTTAAAAGAAATACTCCTGTGGTTAAACACAGAGTACACTAGGTACCAACGTGACATGGCTGGTCCTTACTCGGCCGGTTTTACTGGATCCTTGGACCCTGAAATGAATTTAAGTTAGCGATTCCACCTTCTAGGACACCTGTGAGAATTTGTACAAAAAGAAAGTCTTCCCTCAGGTGATATTGCTCATGTTATGCACATGTTAATATGTTCGCTGCCTTTCTGCACATACATGTACTTGCACTAGTATGTTTGTTTATCACCAGAGCGGCTGACTACCAGTCATGGAGCAGCTGCTAGTGTAAAGGCTTTTTTGTGACTTAGACGTTAGAAAACAGCATGTTGTCAGATTTTCTAATATAATTGTATGAAAAATGTCACAACAGTGACGTCATAGGTGTATTTATTGAAGTATTGGGTATAATATACTTCATAGAGTGCCAGTACACATTTCAGTGTTGATGTTTGAAAGGCCAACGTGCTGATCACGCTGTGGCTCCACGGTTCCTAATGCCAGGACCGCTCAGCGTCGGGACACACCCGCATCAGAACTGCATTGTGATTCATTTATGAGTACAACGTGGTGTAGAACAGGACTGTACCCAGTCAGTACAGCAGTAGAGCTGCTTTCCTCTTAGTAGTAGTTAGTTCATGAAGGTAAAACTGGTAAAAGAAGCTGTTTGCATTGACATTGACATCAATGATGGATGTAGAAGCTTTACACATCTCTACAGCTGTAGTTACGAGTTACCTAGAATGAAAAGCTTTATTAATTATGAACGCTTTCCCCAGCTCAATAAGCAAAATGTGACTCAAATGTCAGTACACAACTAATAACGTAAATAAATAATAGAAGAATAATAAATCATTCAGTAGGACAACAGTTTGTTATACGTTAGCTGTATGTAATAGAAACATACATAATTAGATACTACACACCAGCACATATAAACAGATAGTTTTCCATTGGAATTTAGTTAGTTACTGCACATAATACATTTAGATCAGAGATGCTTTCACTGTACATACTGTAAGCGAGACTGAAGGTAATATCTAACCCCCTAGACCTGTGGCCCTGACCTCTCACCTGATGAAGACCATGGAGAGGATTGTCCTCAGCAACCTCCGCACCCAGGTGAGCTCAGCGCTGGACCCGCTGCAGTTTGCCTACCAGGCGGGCATCGGGGTGGATGATGCCGTCATCTACCTGCAGCATCGGGCCCTATCTCACCTGGAGTCCCCCGGGAGCACTGTGAGGGTCATGTTCTTTGATTTCTTCAGTGCTTTCAACACCATTCAGCCAGCACTGCTGAGGGGGAAGCTGGAGGTTGCAGGCGTGGACCAACACCTGGCGGCATGGTCCATCAACTACCTCACAGACAGACCTGTTACAAGCCAGCAACTGGCAGAACAAACTGAGGGACTTAAGTATAACACCAACAGGAAATTGAAAGCAGGTGTGAACAATAATGACAACAACCCAGGAACTCAGAAGAAAACAAAAACCAACGAAGCAGAGGTGAGCATGAGCGCCCTCCGGTGGTCGGAGGGCGAATTGTTACAAGACCACAGTTTGTGAGGCTGCGTAACTGTGTGTCTGACGTGGTCGTCTGCAGCACGGGGGCCCCCCAGGGGACGGTGCTCTCGCCCTTCCTGTTCACCCTGTACACAGCGGACTTCAGGTACAACTCCAGCAAATGCCACCTGCAGAAGTTCTCGGACGACACTGCGACTGTTGGATGTGTATCTGGGGGGAACGAGCTGGAGTATAGGGGGGTCATCACCGACTTTGTGGACTGGTGTGAAGATAATCACCTGGTTCTGAACACCAGCAAAACGAAGGAGCTGGTGATTGACTTCCGGCGGAAACCTGCACCACTGCCGCCGGTTTGCATAAGGGGTTCTGGGATCGAGATGGTGGACACTTACAAATATCTGGGTGTCCACCTCAACAAAAACCTGGACTGGACTGACAACTCTGATGCCCTGTACAGGAGGGGCCAGAGTCGCCTCCACCTGCTGAGCCGACGTGCTGATGTAGCTTCAGGCTCCGTCGGAGGTTCGGTGCATTTATTCGTAGGCTCCTGTTTTCACCAGGACACGAGGAAACTCGCTGCCAGGCTACAAACAGTCAGTTGAAACGTTTCGGGCCTTTTCAGGTTGTTTGTGACTTTGAGCAGCGATGATTCTCAGAAACTCTTCTACTAATGATAAACAAGTTTAACCAGATTCTGAGGTTTTGTGCAGCTGCTCTGACTTTATAGACTCATCTCTGTGTGATGGAGATAAGCTGAGGCCTCGTCATCACACTGAAACTGTGGTTGATGTAGAAAAGAGAAGCAGCAGCTCAACACACACAGTCTCAGCTTGTCCTCACTCAAAGGTAGGTTTCTGTAGTTTGGCTGTGTTTCACTGGACAGATGCTGCTACTTTGACTCTGACGTCCAACAAACCCAAACAGATGTGACTCACGTTAAAACCTTTCAGGTAACAGAGCAGCAGACGCGTGTGGATGTTTTTAACGTGTGATGAACCTCTTCTCAGCGTCACATCATGATCACTGGACTAAACGCCGTGTTTGCAGCTTTGACTGTGCTGAGAATATTCATGTAGACAAAGAAGCTTGAGGAGTTTGTGTGTGTGGAAGTATGTGATGGCTTCCTGTTAGAGGTTTGACATCAGGATCCGTTTGCTCACAAGGACGTTTCACGGAGTCGACTCAGTGTCAGCTTTGTAGCAGATGGAAACTTGGACCCGTAATAAAACACCAACATCAAACAAACGGCACATGAACAATAATGAGTCCGACTCATTTAGGTGAGTTCATTAACAACATGATGTTCCAGAGGCTGGAATCGGACTAAATGTTATGATGAAAGTCCGTTTAAGCGTCACGATGCAAACAGCAGAACATCCAGACGTTCAGTGAAGTGTTGCTGTTTCATGTTCCCAGAACCACGAGACCATGAAACCAAGTCAGTGAGAAACGTTGATGCTGCTTCCACTGACGATCGTCCCGTTAGAGGACGTGAATGAGTCCTCGTCCACGTGTTGGTGACTCCTCTCGTTCCTCCACCTCCACACGGTCGTTACGTGCGTCTGAGAGAACCAGGTCCCGGTCAGTGAGTGAGGACTGGACCTGGGTTCTACTGGACCTGTAGGTCACTGGTTTGGTGCCTGACGTGTCACAGAGCAGCTGTTATTCACAGGCTCCTGCTGTCAGCGCTGATGCTCCTCATGCTCCCAACCAGTCAAACGTCAGGCCAGTGGTCAACAGCTGCAGTTTGATGCTGCTTGTTCCTGTGTGAAGCGGCTTTAATGTGGATGGTGACCTGGTCACAGCTCTGGTTGCTCTGAGTTTACGTCTACGTTTCCTTGGTAACAACTGTGCGTTTGAATCTGTTCAGTGGTTTCTGTCTTGGTGACGTCAGGACGTTCAGGACGTCCGTTAGTTTTAGTTCTGACTGTCTGTGTGTTGCTGAGCCCACAGTCCAGCAGGAATCTGGTCTGGTTCCCTCCTCATCTCTCAGTCTGTTACTGTAACTATGTGTGAGACGTTCCATCACATTCAGGCTTCAGCCACTGGAACAATGAACAGTTCTGTTAGAACTTTACTGACACTTTATAAACTCTGTTCATCTCAGTTTGACTGTGAAGAATAGAACAGAGACGTTAACGGCACAACGATGGACACGAACGACAGCAACTATGGCAACAACTACAACTATAACGACTTCAGCAGCCGTATGGTTTACTATGATATACTGGATGTGTCAACGTGGGTGATCATCACCGTCGGCCTCGTTCTGACGTCCATCTCCATCTTTGCTCTTTTCTCTCTGGTAAGTTCACTAATTTTCTTCCTAGTGTTGACAGTTGGTCAACTCACTGTTAAAGAGCCTTAAAACCAGTAACTGCTGACGCTGAGCTGGTTCGGTGTCGTCATCCAGTCCTGAACAATGTTGAACTGACTCTAACTCATCCACGTCTAGAGTTCAAGCCCAGTTTCAACAGGTTGGTGGAGGCAGCGGTGGAGACAAGTCCCTGATGTTCGTACGGTTGAGCTTTTGTTTCCTCCTGTAGCTGTGAACATGTGGCTTTGGTCCGTTCTCAGCCAGCAGAGACGACACAGTGACACCAATCACTGGTTGGATCCCAGCGTCCACCAGCAGCTGATGTGTCCAAACACTGAACAGAGAGGAAGCAGAGCAGAGCTCTGTGACTGAACCACAGCAGCCAGTCTGAAACACTGCTGACATGCAGGAGACCTGCTGACTAACAGAACCTGAGCAGAGGAAGGTCCACGGGCTCAGCTGGGACCGACACCGGAAGGACTCAGCGCTAAAACCTGGGCCACCTCAGGAAACTCTGCATCGCTGACGCCTGTCCACACTAATCCTCCTGTTTTAGAGCCAGAGCTGCTGAAGCTGCCTGTGAGGAGAGAGATGCTCACTCACCTGAGGCACAAATGGTTCCTGCTGCAGCGTCAGACCAGACCATGACCTGTACGTTGACTTCTCTGCTTCACTGACCAACGTTTCTCTGCAGGTGAAGAAAGACAACGTTGCTCCCATCTACGTCATCAACCTGCTCGTTTCTGACATCATCCAGCTCTTCTCCATGATCCCTAATGAAACAGAGGTTGAAACTGTCCGGTTCATCGGTCAATACATCCACCTCTTTGGTCTATTGTCAAGTGTTGGCTTCATGGTGTGCGTCGCTCTGGAAAGGTAACTTCCTGTACATGTAGAACGTGTGTCCATCGTGTCATGACTAGATGGTTGTGATGACATCATCTGCTGTGTGTCTCTTGTGTTCCAGGTATTTGGCCATCGTCTGGCCGCTGTGGTACCGAACCAGACGAGCAGTCAAGATGTCGCTGGTGGTCTGTGCTGTGGTCTGGACCCTCGCTCTGTTTATCTTACTCTTAGCATTATTGAGTGATAATGGGCATATTGTCCTTGGTGTCCTCTTCCTTCTTCCGTTTCCTTTGCTCATTTTCTTCCTGGTTTCGACCCTTAAAGCTTTGTCTGCCTCCATCAGTGTTCGTGCTGAGGAAAAGCGTAGAATTGTGGGACTTCTGGTTCTGGTTCTGCTTATATACACAGTATTTTTTCTGCCTAACATCATTTTTTATCTAGTAGACGATGCCCAAAGTCTTTCCTTTAATGTCGTGTCTCTCATTTTGCTTAGACTCAACCCTGTTGCTGACTTGTTTCTGTACATCTTCCTCAGGAAAGGGTTTGTGGACCAGGTTTGGTTCCGTCTCTGTTGTTGCAGAAAGAACAGAACTAGTCGTCAGTCGTCCAGTGGTTTGAATGATGGAAACGCAGTCACCAGTTTGTAGCCACAGAAGGAAACAGAGAACATACAACAAGTGACCTGATGAGAAACGATAGAGGCCGTAACTCACCTACCAGAGCAAACAGGTGATGCTGGTTTGTAGCTGTACAGGCTCTGACGCTAATATTTACATTTAGTCATCGTTCTCTTCTCTGATGTGACTGTGAAGCAGGTTGAAATACACAACGAACAGGAACCTTCTAGAAGTTTAGTAGGTTTGCAGCTTTAGGCCTCGTTTCCATCGTTTCCCTGCTGTTGTGAGCATCTGTTGGAATTTCTGCTTCCCTCAGCACGTTGACGTCTCCTGTTCTGTCAAATCCTCTTTGTGGACATTCTGCTACATGTATGTGACTCCAGGCTTCATGCAGACACCGAGTACGTGGGACGTCGGATCCTTTCCAGAACGCTGGGTTCAGAATTCCTCAGCTTGTCGCCGTAGACTAGAGTCCGTCGTCACACAGCTTCACCTCAGGCTCCGTCCAAACACCGTCCAAGACAAACTCAGTCAGGCTCTTATTTTATGTTCAATCCCACTGGAGCAAGTGTTTTTAGACTGATCTTTATTTCCAGCACATTGAATCTGGATGTTCTGCTTGTTGTAACAAAGCTTTTAAAGCCTCAGCAATGTCAGGAAAGTCATCTTAAGGGCTTTCAATACTTTTATTGTTTGGATCAACTGTGTTTTATTTAATTATTAATACTTACTTATTTAATTATGCTTTATTTTGAAATTTAAGACTTTTAACTTGTTCTGCACATGTTTAGCCCTATTTTAACCACTTCTATTTTTCTTAAGCTACTTTTATGAACATTTTAAACTCTCCAGCTACAGTTAGCAGTTATTGGGAATACATTCAGCAGTAAAGCATTCACAGTGTATTTTCTTATGGAAATGCTATTTCTAGTTTTTCTATGTGGTTGTGGAAAAAGACTTTGAAATAAAACAACTGTTCCATTTAAAGCAAAGTCTCTAATTATTCATGGTTCACTGACGTGATTTGCTTTGACTGATCACTGAGCGTCTGGTTAAAGGTTCTCAGCTCATAGTGGTCTAATATGTTGGTGACGTCATCTGTTCTTGGTCTGGTCGTTGTGGGTCTGACCTGTGGGGCATTAGATCAGGTGAGCGTCATGTCCTGCTCCTTCCTCTACACTTTGGTGACCAGGATGGATGGAGGCTCCGTCTAAACAGCTGACGTCTGGTTCCAGTCTCTTAACCTTCTTCTCTTCTCGTAGTCTCATTACGTTATAGGTTCAGTGGCATCTGCTGACTCGTCTGTCAGTAGAGCAGTGGTCTCAGTTTAACACACTTCATTGTGGCGACTGGTCCACGCACACATTGACAAGTGATCCAGCAGAAGACGAGCTTTCATCTGAAACAGCTACTGGAAATATTAGACAAATCCCTTCATTCAATCAACAGCTTTTGCTTGTTTTGCAGCCTTGTCAGAATTGAACAGCAGGTGAAAGTTTAGGATGAATGTGCAGTTACTGCACCAGACTTTGACGTCTCAGTACTCGGTTTATTCAGCAGTTACGTCAGATGGAGAATATTACACACGAGGCTACGATGAGAATAGAAACCATCCAAATCCTGATTAGGAAGAGGTTCATCCTGGTTGGTGCAGCTCAGTCTGTCCTGAGAAGCAGCTCAGCTTCAGACCGGTCCAGCATGTTGTCAGTCTGACTCAGTGACTGGTCCTTCATCAACCTGATTCACCTCCAGTGGGCAGCAGATGGAACAGGACGCTTGTCGTAGCAGTTCTTCACGTGGTCGCGTGTGATGCGATTGGCTCCAACCGCTGCATGACGGCAGTGGGTTTGTTCATCACAAGGCAGGTTAAAGATGAAACGTAACGATTGAGATAAAAGTGACTAATACCTTAGTCTAGTGTCTTTCAAAGGAGCGAGCAACGATCCAGACAGCCAGTCACACACAGCAGTGCTACTAATACTGCTACGGCTCTGATGATCACACAGATTCATTTCACATCTCCGTAGATAAACACAAATGTCTCAGTCCTTTATGCTTTTAAAACGTTTCCGTGTTAATATTGTAGGTAAACAATCCATAATCGAAACGATGTCACTACATGCACTGAGAAAGGACAAAGCTTTGAAATCAGTTCCCCTTGTAAAGGCTGAGTGGCTGGAGCTCAGCTATGAGCTAGAGGTGAAGTCATCAGACCATCACAGGGCTGATACACGTTCACCATCTATTGGCACGTTAGTCATCACTTGCATCTTCAGACTGGGAGGAAGCCGACGTTCTGCTCGTGGACGGAGAACGTGTGAAATCTACCCAGAAAGGCTCTGGCTGCCTGGTGGACACGGACCAGGTCCACCCACACCACACATGTCCACGATGCCATGCTACAAGGAGCAGTAGTGGACGGTCCACTCAGACGATCCCAGACTGAGCTTCAGATCCAGCACGTCAGTACTACCACACCCAGTGCAGCCGCCAGCAGCAGGCGCTGGAGGACAGGAAGCCCTGAGGTTTCCCACACAAGCATCATATTTGACTTTTGTCAATATCTTGACAAACGTTTAACGCCACAGTGTGTCTGACCAGAGTGTGACTCTCCAGGACTTGCTGCAGCAGGATGATGAGGAGAGCGGAGGCGTTAACTGGAGAGCCCAGCGTCAACGCCCCAGTTTCTGATCCCGCCAACGCCTGAGACAAACACCACAAGCGTTTTAGAACCTGCTGCCAGATGTGAAAAGCCACGGTTGTCTGAGCTTTACTGGGAATCTGCAGAGTGAAGGAACGGACTGGTTTCACACTGTACTTACAAAGTAAGGCACAAAGAAGCAGACGAGGCTTTGAATTCATGTAAATGAACGTCACACATTCAGAACTCAGAATTCAATAAAGCCCGTTTGGACCCGATGTGAGCAACAGACTGGACTTGGAGTCTGACCACAGGTGAGTGAGAGCTGCTGATGTCGTCCCGCAGCAGCACAGACACACTGAACCTGGTCCACGGTGCCTTTCCCCAGCACGACGTCCAGAGAAGCGTCCGCAGGACGACCGAACTGCACAATAACAACAGACACTTGGTCAGAGGCGTCGTCTTCTCTGGAGGACACGGAGCAGAGGAAGCAGCCAGACCCACACGGAGCATCGCTGAGGCCTCCGTGCTCCGTCTGAAGACGGACGTCAGGCTGAGAGGAGGCCGTGGTTACCGTGATGCTCGGCAGCTCCACCTCCGGGTTCAGCGCTTTGTTCTGAACGTGTTATTTCCGGTCTTTGTGTCATGTAGCTCTCGTTCGCTTGGATCGTTACCATGAGCAGCGTCACCTGTGTTTTCCTGGCGTCAGTATTTAAACCCTCCTCGTCTGTTGGCTGCTGTTCATCCATAAACAGCGAACCTTTCAAAGTCCCCCTGAATGTTGTGATGTTCTGTCCTGAGTCCAGTCTGGAAACCACACGTGTGACTACGCAGCCACTTCCTGTCACCTGTCTCCTACTGGGAAGAGAAGCAGAGCGTCAGCACTAGATGGAAACCAGCCGCTGCCTTTCTAAAGGGACGTGACTGAACTCTGACGTGAACTGAAAACCAACCCTGAGCTCAGGGTTGGTTTCAGTGAGAGCAGATAAAGGCTCTGATGGTAAAAGCCCTGTAGACGAAGCTCTGCTGCTCTCCTGGCTCCACCACTGGGGGGCTGCTCTCTGGAGCGCACATTGACGTTTCCCTAGCTGCTGTTGTTTTGACTCTGATTCGTGTGAATCAGAGTGTGTCTCAAATAAAATGGTACCTTTATAAGCCACAATCTCTTCTCCCTGGTGCAAACCTTGTGTGTATGTGAGTTGACAGACGTACTCAATATCTAAATAAATTACAGGGAAATGCCTTGACGGCTCCTCCCCGAGCCGCCACCTTAACGTTGTAGTGGAGTTTGTGTGCCCGAAAAAACCTAGGAGCTATGTTTTCTGGGGCTAAATGCCCCTGGTAGGGTCTCCCAGGGCAAACAGGTCCTAGGTGATGGACCAGACTAATTGCGGCTCAAATCCCCTTTATGGACAAGGCAAGATCAAGGACGGTGACGTCGACTGGTATGGCGCAGCCAGGGCCCCACCCTGGAGCCAGACCCGGGGTTGGGGCTCGCAAGCGAGCATCTGGAAACTGGCTCTTGGGACATGGACTGTCACCTCACTGGGGGGGAAGGAGCCTGAACTTGTGCAGGAGGTAGAACGATGCCGACCAGTTTATGGGAGTTCGCCCAGCCAGTCCACGTGTTTTGTTAACCTCGAGAAGGCGTTCGACCGCGTCCCTCGCGGCATTCTGTGGGGGGTGCTCTGGGAGTCGAGGGTTGTCTGGTCCCTGTACAACCGGAGCAGGAGCTTGGTTCGCATTGCCCAGCATTAAGTCAGACTTGTTTCCAGTGCATGCTGGACTCCGGCAGGGCTGCCCTTTGTCAGCGGTTCTGTTCATAATTTTTATGGACAGAATTTCTACGCGCAGGGTCGGAGGGGGTTTGGTTTGGGGACCACAGGAGCTCGTCTCTGCTTTTTGCGGACGACGTGGTCCTGTTGGCTCTAAAGAGGATTTAGACAGTTACTGTCAACATCTACATAAATGTCACCAACTACCAGGACTTTATCTGTGCTGAATCCACAGATAGAACAAATACGTTACATTAATCTGTCATATTGCAAAATCAGGGCCATAGGTCATATCAAAAAAGGAAAAGAAAATCTATAAATTTAAAAATGAAAGCTGAGACAAGTATCACAATGACAATGAAGGTTGAAACTTGCAAAAAACAAGTAATCAAAGAGTAATACTCGTTCAGTTCATCATCGTCATCATCATAGCAGTTACCACTGCACACAGCCTACACCTTGACATCATAGCTGGGAGTAGGGATCAGATGATTTTTTCTGCAGCCAAAGGCTTTGGTGCCGGCCGACTTCCACCCTACAGATGTCAGCGGTGTCAGCTTTTTTTGCAGTGGGTCTGGTGAATCCAGTGTCTCTCTGCTATCTTCAGCGCTGTTGGTGTGGTCAGCAGGACTGTGTAGGGGCCTTCCCAGCGGGGACTGGACCAGTTCTTCCGTTTGATCACTTTGATGAGGACCTGGTCACCTGGCTGTATGAGCGTTGCCTGGGGAGACAAAACATTGTCTGGCAGATTATTTGCATTAACAACCTCTTTCTCCTTCAGCATTTTACACATCCACTCTGCTAGTGTGTGTGTTTCTTCTGCTTTTTCTTTAACATTAGTCATCATTGGTAACACGAAAGATCTCCCATGCACAATCTCAAAAGGAGTTAATCCTTTATCTGTAGGAGTAATGCGCATATACATTTTTACCAAATCTAAACACTCAGGCCACGGTCTGCCTGTCTGCTTCATGGTCTTTCTCAGTCTGCCTTTCACTGTGCCATTTGTTCGTTCCACCGATCCTGCACTTTGTGGGTGGTATGAACAATGATTTTTCAGACGTATTCCTAGATGTTCTGCCATTCGTGACACTACTTCGTTCACAAAATGTGTCCCGTTGTCACTATAGATTACTTCTGGAATACCATGTTGTGGTATTATGTGTTTGCATATAGCTTTTGCTACTGTAAGAGCATCTGCTGTCTTACTTGGAACGATTTCAACCCATTTTGAAAATGGATCTATGAGAACGAGGCAATACTTATATTGCTGGCTTGGTGTTAGCTCAATAAAGTCCATGTGTATGAACTGGAAAGGATATTTAGCTTGGGGGAACTGTCCCCTCTTCGGTCTGAGATTACCTTGTGGATTATGTTTGCAACAGATGAGACATGATCTACAAAAATTTTTTGAGTAAGTATGAAATCCATAAGCGTGGAAGTTCCATTGTCACCATCCCCCCTGTTGAGACATGGCACGGCCCATGGCTCATTACGGCCACTGTATGGAACAGACTTCTGGGTAGGCATGGCTTCTTGTTAATGTAGTAAACTTCATTTTCAATTTGTGCTCCGTTTTTGAGCCAATTTGCTATTTACAGCTTGTCTGGCCCACGGTAACTTTGAAAGTGAGGCCTTGTTTCCTGTTTTATGTAAATAGATAGATAGATAGATTCTTTATTGTCACTGTCACTTGTACAGTGAAATTTAAAAAAGTGCTCTCCAGTCATTTAACAGGTGCTTTCCATACAGTGCATCATTCATACGAGGTAAAAAAACTAAAACAATAAATAAGAGTAAAAAAACATCTAAAAACCCACACAAACATCGTACATTGCATTGGTCCAGACTTGAGTTTTGCATTATTTTTTAGCAGCATTCAGAGCGGATATTAAAGTGGGATAACAACTGTGCTTGAGTCTGTTAGTCCTAGTCTTGCATAGTCTATACCGTCTGCCTGAGGGCAGCAGTTCAAACAGGGAGTGGCCTGGGTGAGAAGTGTCTTTCACAATGTCCTGTGCTTTCCTGAGGCAGCGGGAGCTGTGTAGGTTTTCCAATGTGGGGAGAGGGCAGCCAACAATCTTCTGTGCGGTGTTGATGACCCCTTGGAGAGCTTTCCTCTGAGCTGCTGTGCTGCTGGTGAACCATATGCATATACAGCATGTTAGTATACTTTCTATGCTAGCTCTGTAAAAGGACACCAACAGTCTTTGTGTGATGTTGTTCTTCCTGAGTAACCTCATTTAAATAAATGCCACAGAAACCTGCTTGTTATGTTCTTCTGTGTCGGACGCTATTAATAAATCATCTACATATACCAATAGTTGGCTATGTTCAGCCATTTGAAAATCAGCTAGACAATTATTTATTTCTGCAGTGAATATAGTAGGACTGTTATGTACCTCAACCAAACCAGGGGAAGAACCCAAATGCAGGGAAGAGCAGAGACCAGTTGCCAGTTAACAGAGCCTTTAATGTTTACACTGAATACAAAACAACGAGACAACACTAACTAAAAACCACTGTGACTACAGGGGAAAAAACTACTATGAACAGAAATGCTAACAAACGTAACAGACTAGAAACTTACTGACGTACGAGTCTAACGAGCTAGAGGTCGAGGTACCGCACCAGGACGTCATGAACCAAGCGAGACACACTAGCACTGGACAAACCTGTCGACAACCCTAAAATACCCAGACTGATTAGTAACACCAAACACCTGCCCCTGAGCCTCCAGGGACTCGAGAAACTGCCTCCTGGCGGCCAAACTCCTGTAGTGCAACAGAGCCCCCCCCCCAAGGGCGCCTCCCGGCGACCTAAGAAGGGTCCTCAGGGTGGGCCCGATGAAAGTCTGCGATCAGCTCCCGGTCCAAGATGAAGCGAGACGGAACCCAACTTCGGTCTTCAGGCCCGTACCCAGCCCAATCCACCAAGTACTGGAGACCCCTGCCACAACGTCTGGAACGGAGAATCTCCTGCACTGTATAGGCTGGCGAGCCGTCGATGACCCGGGCGGGCGGAGGAAGGGTGGTGGCGGGTGAGAGATCACAGTCCATAACTGGTTTCAGGCAGGAAACGTGGAAGACTGGGTGGACTCTCATCGTCGCAGGAAGAGCCAACTTCATGGCCACAGGGTTGACAACCTTGAGAAGCTCAAATGGACCAATGAATCTGGGTGACAGCTTTTTCTTAACACCTTTTAGTTGTAAATTTTTAGTGGAAAGCCATACTTTATCGCCCACCTTATAATCGGGAGCCGGTGAACGCCTCCTGTTCGCCTGACGTGAAGCCCTCTCTTGGCCCCGCAGCAGAAAGGCCCGAACTCTTCTCCATGTGGCCTGACACCGTCTGATGTACGCGCCGACAGAGGACACAGAGACCTGAAACCGTTGGGAAGGAAACAGCGGCGGTTGATACCCATATCACCTGGAACGGTGAACACCCCAGAGCAAAAGACGGGAGCGTGTTATGGGCGTACTCGATCCACGGTAGCTGCTGGGACCAAGAGGACGGTTGGGAGGAAGCCATGCAACGAAGCATGGACTCAATGTCTTGGTTCTTCCTCTCTGTCTGACCATTGGTCTGAGGGTGGAAACCTGATGTCAGACTCGCCGTTGCTCCAATCGCCGTACAGAACTCTGTCCACACAGCAGCCACAAACTGGGGACCTCGATCCGATAGGATGTCCTCCGGCAGTCCATGTAACCTGAACACATTGTCAATGAGCAGGACAGCTGTCTCCTTTGCAGAAGGCAGTTTACATAATGGAATGATATGGATGAGCTTAGAGAACCTGTCCACGATTGTCAGTATGACGGTGTTGCCCCTCGAGGGTGGCAACCCCGTAATGAAGTCCAATGCTATGTGTGACCAGGGGCGAGTGGGTACCGGCAGGGACCGCAGGAGTCCTGCAGGTGCTCGGTGAGGGGTCTTGTTCCTGGAACACACCTCGCAGGCGTTCACGTAGCGTCGAACATCACCCCGAACAGATGGCCACCAATAGCGCTGTAATATCAGCGACAAAGTTCTGGAGACCCCAGGGTGACAGGCCAGCCGAGAATCATGCCCCCACCGAAGCACCTGTGAACGTAAACATGACGGGACGAACAAACAATGGTCAGGACAACCAACAGGGACAGGTAAGGTATGTCTAAAAGTCTTTACTCGATTTTCCAAGTCCCAGCAGAGGGCGCCAACCACCACTGGCCGAAGAATGCTGTCGTCCTGCATCGCAGCATCTTCCTCTATCTCGAACTGCCGAGAGAGAGCATCGGGCTTTGTGTTCTGCGGACCAGGCCTGTATGAAAGAGAGAAATTAAAACAGGCGAAGAAGAGAGCCCAGCGGGACTGACGTGCATTAAGCCTCTTAGCAGTCTTGATGTATTCCAGATTGCGGTGGTCAGTCCAGACAATGAAAGGATGCTCTGCTCCCTCCAGCCAATGCCGCCACTCTTCCAAGGCCAACTTTACCGCCAGTAATTCTCGGTTACCCACATCGTAGTTTCGCTCTGCACTGGTGAGTCGTCGAGAAAGGAAGGCACAGGGATGGATTCTGCCATCCTCTCCGAACCTCTGGGACAGCACAGCTCCCACTCCTGTGCCTGACGCGTCCACCTCCACAATAAACTGTTTGCGTGGGTCCGGGAGCTTCAGGACTGGAGCGGTGGTGAACAACTTCTTAAGCCGCGAAAAAGCCTCTGTGGCCCCCGGGGTCCATTCAAACTGGACCTTGGGGGATGTAAGCATGTGTAAAGGAGCAGCGACCTTGCTGAACCCCCTAATGAACTTCCGATAAAAGTTCGCAAATCCAAGGAACCGCTGTAGCTGCCTCCGATTCTTAGGTTCTGGCCAGTCAGCCACAGCAGCCACCTTAGCCGGGTCCATGGCTAGATGACCAGGCTCCAATAGAAAACCTAAAAAGGAAGTCTTTACAGTGTGAAACTCACATTTCTCGGCCTTAACGAACAGCTGGTTTTCCAGCAAACGTAATAACACAGCCCTTACATGCTCTACATGCTCCCTCATGTCACGTGAAAATATCAGGATGTCATCTAAGTATACGAACACAAACTTATCAATCATATCTCGGAGCACGTCATTGACCAGTGCCTGAAAAACAGCCGGTGCATTTGTTAGTCCAAAAGGCATCACCAAATACTCATAATGGCCGGTGGGCGTGTTGAAGGCAGTCTTCCACTCATCCCCCTCCTTTATTCGAACTAGATGATAGGCATTACGTAGGTCCAATTTGGTGAATACAGTTGCCCCCTGCAGGAGTTCAAACGCCGTGGAGATGAGAGGTAGGGGATATCTATTACGCACTGTGATACTGTTAAGACCCCGGTAGTCAATACAGGGCCGCAACCCACCGTCCTTTTTAGCGACGAAAAAGAATCCAGCCCCAGCCGGTGAGGAGGATGGCCGAACTACACCGGCCTTCAAGGCCTCCTTAATGTAGTCCTCCATTGTCTGCCTCTCTGGTTTGGTGAGAGAGAAGATCCTACCGCGAGGAGGAGTTGCACCCGGCAGCAAGTCAATGGAGCAGTCATATGGACGGTGGGGAGGTAGTGAGGTGGCCCGACTCTTACTAAAGACCCCCCCAATGTCGTGATAGACTGTCGGCACCTGCGACAGATCAACGTCCTTTGTCTCAAGTCGAACTTGGGGTCGAGAGGAAATCTCAGCAGCACGCAAGCAATTAGCCATACAAAATGAACTCCAGCCCATGACTTTGCCGGCAGCCCAGCTAATGTGAGGGTCATGTAAACGAAGCCAAGGCATGCCAAGCAGCAGAGGAACATCTTTACAAACATACACATTCATCGATAGTGTCTCCTGATGATTTCCCGAAATACTCATTCTCACAGCTTCAGTACGGTGTGTGATGCGGTGGATCACATGTCTGTCCAGAGCCCTCACCTCTACTGCCATCGGCAGAGAAATTAGCTTAATTCCCAACCTGCGCACTAACCTCTCGTCGATGAAGTTCGCCTCCGAACCTGAATCCACAAAGGCAGGAACAGCAAGTGTCGCCGCTGGCCCGGAGACCGTGGCCGGCAGGAGCGGACGCGCTGGAGAGAAGAGGTAGGTGGACACGCTCGTCAACGCCTCTCCGGTACCTGACGAGCCCCGTCGTTTAACGGACAACCCCTGGCCCGGTGTCCAGAACCACCGCAATACAAACATAATCCTCCCAGTAGACGCCGTTGCCATTCGGCCGCGGGAAGACGGCCGTGTCCCAGTTCCATGGGTTCCTCTGGCGCCGGCGGAGCAGTCTGAACCCGGAAGCCTGAAGCCTGAGGGCGAGGTGTAGAAGCTGCTGGGGTACGGTGAACCGGCGATTCTGGTCGATCCTCACAGCGAGTCTCCCTCCGGTGACCTTCCGCCGCTTGAGTGCGATGATCGAAACGGCTCCTCTCGGTACCCCGGGAACCCCAGACCAGTTCCGGAGCGAAGGAAACTTGAGGCAGCGCGGGGCGAAACTGTGTGTGGCGGCGAGCACCACGTTCAACCTCCCGCTCAACGAACCTCTGCCCAATTTCTACGGTCAGGGCTATTAATGCTCTCAAGGTGGTAGGGATAGTCTGACCCACCAGTTCGTCCTTTATTTTCTCACACAGTCCATCATAATATCTGTCGCACAAAGTCTCTTCCTTCCAACTCACTTTAGCCGCGAGAGTACGGAATTCCACCACGTAATCACTCACTGGGCGGTTGCCCTGAAACAGGTGAAACAGCTTGGCCGCGACCACCCTTCGGTGTGCGCCAGGATTAAATATAAACGTGAGTTCGTCGGCAAATCTCTTAAAAGTGGTGCAGCAGTCTGCATTGTGCTGGAACTCGGCCATTCCCCATTCTAGCGCTCGTCCTCCCAGTAACGATAGGCAGTACGATACCTTGGCGCGCTCAGTAACGAACCGGTCTGACTCAAGCTCAAACTTGAGACGCAGAGTAGTCAGAAAACTGTCGCACAGTCCGGAATCACCGTAATAGCGATCCGGGGGAGCTAAACTGATCTGGGCGGGGAAAACTGACCTGAGGGAACCCGTGGCCGCGCTCCTTAACGAGTGAGCAGCATCAGTAACCACCTCTGCCTGCTGGCTAGCTTGTTCCAAAAGCACCCCCTGAACGTGAACCGCCTCCTGGAACTCGTCCAACCCTGCTGGGTCCATGATTTTGGCTAGTTTGTACTGTTATGTACCTCAACCAAACCAGGGGAAGAACCCAAATGCAGGGAAGAGCAGAGACCAGTTGCCGGTTAACAGAGCCTTTAATGTTTACACTGAATACAAAACAACGAGACAACACTAACTAAAAAACACTGTGACTACAGGGGAAAAAACTACTATGAACAGAAATGCTAACAAACGTAACAGACTAGAAACTTACTGACGTACGAGTCTAACGAGCTAGAGGTCGAGGTACCGCACCAGGACGTCATGAACCAAGCGAGACACACTAGCACTGGACAAACCTGTCGACAACCCTAAAATACCCAGACTGATTAGTAACACCAAACACCTGCCCCTGAGCCTCCAGGGACTCGAGAAACTGCCTCCTGGCGGCCAAACTCCTGTAGTGCAACAAGGACTGTCACAGAAACCTTGTGGTAACCGAGTGTAAGTATACTTCTTTCCCTGATATGTAAAACCAAACCATCCTTGTGACTCTTGTGCTAATGGGATGGAAAAGAAAGCATTACTTAAATCGACTACAGTAAACCACTTCATTTCAACTCTTACGGTGTGTGTGGGTCAGGCACGCATGGGGCCCTGCTTTCCACAGCTTGATTTACTGCTCTCAGGTCCTGGACCATTCTCCATTGTCCCGTCTCTGCCTTTCTGACAGGAAAAATGGGAGTGTTGCATGGAGCGTCTGGAGCTTCAACTATGATGCCTGCTTTAATCATACCAGCTATCACTGGCTGGATGCCTTTCTCTGCATCTGGTTTAAGTGGATACTGACGGACACGAGGTCTATAGTCCGTTTTTGGTTTTATCACTACAGGTCGAGCAGTAGTCATTAAACCTACATCTGCTTTTCCCTTAGACCAAAATTCATCAGGAACTGTTTTCAACAGTGGGTCTGTTACTGTTGACATTATTGGGCATGGCTGTCATTTAGACTCATAAGAACTCTCTAAGTGGGTGTGTGGTGTGAGCGTCACCACCCAGCCTAAAGGTTTTCTCCATCTGTCTCGGGTGTGATTTATTTCCCACCCGTCTTGATCAGGCTCTGGCTTCCAGTGGGTGCGTCTCATTGTCTCTTTCAACCACGGGCCCAGAAACTCCCATTTGTACTGGGGGTCTCTGGTCACAGAGACATGCGGCGGTGAGTCATAATATTTAAACTGCTTGAAAGCTTTTTCTGGCAATAAAACGTCACAGGCTGACATTCCTTTGCCATCAGTGTAATAATGTTGTAACGTTACACGTTGGGGTCCAGAGTCATTCACCATCTTATCATATTGGTGATCTGACCCTGGGTCATGTTTGTACCAGAGGGTAACATGCATCTTGCTTGGAGACATAGAGACATAGTCTCCTGATTGGCTGTTATCAGCCAGTTTTAATAATTCTTTCCCTATTTTCCCCGGGTCTGGATTTGGGAAATCTAAGGACCAATAATACTGTGGTATCCCACTGGCTAAGAGGGGATATGTAGGCACTGTTTCATCTTTTCCTATAGCCACCATTCCTTTTGAGGTAGGTACGACAGAAATATGTAATTTTATCATTAAATCTCGCCCTAAGAGGTTCACTGGACACGCTGGACACATTACTACAGGTGCTGTTATTTCTAAGTTAGTCTGAAGATCTCTAACAGACACTGGTTTAGACACTGCACTTGATGTTATTCTGCCGTTTGCTGATTGCACAAAAATACGGTCGTTTGAAGCGGAAACTCCCTCAACGTGCTCTTTAAAACTGTGCGATCTGCTCCTGAATCACATAAGAAAACAACGTCACGACCTTCTACTGTCAAGGTTCTGGTGGGAGTGTTCTTATTACCGGTCTGTGCTACTAATGTTTCTATTACACAAGTGAGATCTAAAAAATCATCAGGTCTGTCCATGTCTGGTGAACTCTCCTGCGGGCCTAGTCAATTACTAGGATTAAATGGATTTGGTTTATTGTACTCTGCAGGCCTCTGTTGCTGCTTTCTCGTCTCTTTTCCTGATCTTGCTGCTGCGCTGCAGCAAGCACACGCATCGCTTCCCTAGTCTTGTTATCTCTGCTCCAATCTACTCCACTGGCTCCTCTACATCTAACTGGCCTCCCTTCACATTCCACAGAGGCATCTGTTTATACGGTGGGGGCAGCGCAGTAAGTGCAGATGTGTGCTTTAAATCAGGATGGATGTTTACATATGTCTGTGGTCGTGTCTGCCCTACTTTACTGTCTTAGTTCCCCATGCTGCCAATGCCATATTGTGCACTATTCGCCTATTTTCCTCTCTTTTTTCTTATTCTGTTTTCCACTTTCTCTTCACCATTAAACCCTTTACTTCTTCTTAGTTCTTTTGTTGCCTGTAATGCAGCCACATCCTCCCTGGCTAACATTTCTGCTAGATCTCCTCTGTCCTCATCTTTCCCAACTCCCTTCTTTTTTAATTCTTCATATATACCATCATAAATTTTTCTTTGTCGATCTCGATCCTCAAGTTCAAGGTTCAAGGAGTTTTATTGTCATTGCAACATGTTGTACAACGAAATTATAAAAGTGTCAAGCAGCCAGTGCAGTTTTAATCATAAAAGAGAAGTAAAATAAATAAATAAATAAAATAAAATTAAAATAGAAAAAAAATAAACATTTTAAATCAAATCTGACAACATTCATTCCATTTCATAAAATCACTTAATGCACATTCCCTTCTAAAACGTCTTTTCAAAACCACTTATCAACTGTTCACAAGCTTTTTTCCACTGATTCAACATTGTCAGTGGTCTGCAGCCACCATCATCAACACACTCTCCATCTTTTTTTTCTCTCTCCTGTGATTTCACTTCTCTCACTCACCTCACAGGAGTGAGAAAGAAAGAAACAAACAAACAAACAAACACTTTGTTATCACCGTTAGATTTCCACTCTCAACGGTGACCTTTCAACTATTTTACCATCTTTCTGTCTAATTTAGACAGAAGGCTGCGACGGTCGTCAGTAACTAATTTGCCACTGAATTCATTTTATTATTATTAATTCATATTTCTTTCCACTCGCCGACTCATTTCACATGTTCTGGATCTAACAATGCCATAAACTTCGTGTCCCCCTCCAAAAGGGGCTTACTGTTTGTTTTCCCCATCTCTCCTTTATTAATAGACTTTATTAATAGACTTTATTAATAGCCTTTTATTGATAGACTTTATTAATAGCCTTTTATTAATAGACTTTATTAATATACCTTATTAATAGCCTTTTATTGATAGACTTTATTAATAGCCTTTTATTAATAGACTTTATTAATATACCTTATTAATAGGCTTTATCAATAGCCTTTTATTAATACATTTTATTAATATACTTTTGGACTGAGTCAACGATCCGCCACCACCTCACGTGTTCATCGACTGCACCAAGCTTCTACAGGACTATTTTCCTGCGGGTGTAGCTGAAAACGTGAGCAGCGATTTCAATTTTGGCTCAGTCCTACTGTTTGCAAACTTAATGTGAGAATCCGAGCCCCGCAACCTAGGCGGTGAAACTTCTGACTTGGATTCTCCTAATGACACACAGTTTCCTTAATTCACCCCTCGTATAGTACGTGTGGCTGGGTTACGTTAACACCGTCAGGTTTCCCCCAGTCACACGTTTTCTGCGTCAATGGGTGACTTTCACACTCCACACATCACTAATGCATTAGACTGAACATTCACTGAGGAGTAACTACGTCTACTCCTCCCTCGGACAATTACGTCTGTTCTACGTGGAAATGCGACCTGCCATTTCACACCGCACTTTTTCAGCGGTACTTACTCTTTGTCTTGCCCTGGTCAGATGTCTCCAGAAGCCGTCATCAGTGAGCGAAGAGGGGGATTTCAGGAGCTATTCAACCGGCCCAGCAGACGAATTCACGCTCCGGGTCTTTGTTCCGACCGTCCTAGACGAGTCACCTGTGCACAGATTTCGGTTCTCCGTTGTCCTCCTCCCCGACGTTGAATCTTCACTCCCCGGTCTTCGGCACCAAGAAATGTTGGGTTTAGCCTGCCAACACTTAAACAATACTGGAGACACTGACACATAAAGACAAAGCTCATTTTACTTGTGGGCACAAGGGGAGTCGCTCTGAGACGCAACATGCTAGCGCTCAGCCGACGACTACCAAAATCCCCTTGGTCTCAGCTCTTTTTATTAGGAAAAGCATGAAAGTCACTCCTTCTACATCTGGTGCAATAAAGTACAAGACAAGTCCATATATGGTAGATAACATATACATAGGTTGTGAAGCCTCCTCCCCTGATGCAGGCAGTTGAGACCCCCTTTCCCAAACACTACAAGTCGTAAAAGATGCATGCAGGCATAGCAAGATAGTGAACAGCTCCATGTGGTGTCAGATAGCTATGGAGCCGTTAAGCAATAAATGTGGTCTGCAAAACCTCCTCCTGACATAGGTGGTAAAACCACTCTCCTCTAATACTATAAATCGTTCCATGTTTATAAAAGTAAAAGCAAGAAAAGGTTACAGGTCACAGAGACACAGACAGGACCAAACACAGAGAGGACAATGCTTATGCTCCGTATCCTCTAACAAGACAGACTCTGGCGTCGCCGCCACAGACGCAGAGAACATAAGGCAGCAGCTGGACACACACGGCGTCAGCTCGTCGTCCTGCGTCGCTACAAGGTCAATTCACACCATCTGTGCGTTTGGACATCGAAGGTCTGAGACCAGACTCTAAGAGTCCGACCGGAACCGAGCTGAGCGGGTTCGGTCCCGCAGCTGGTCTCAGTCCATCAGCAGATCCACGTCGTGTCTGAGCCGCTGATCTGGTTCCCAGCTTCAGCTACTGATGCTGCCGCTGCCGTGAAGACTCCAGTGGTGAGTTCCCTCATCCAGCGTCGGGCTTTAATGTGGATGTGACCTCATCACAGCTCTGGTTGGTTTATTATGTTAGAGCTTCACTGACACTTTATAAACTCTGTTCATCTCAGTTTGACTGTGAAGAATAGAAGAGAGACGTTAACGGCACAACGATGGACACGGACGACAGCAACTATGGCAACGACAGCAACTATGGCAACGACAGCAACTATGGCAGCTACAGCAACTATGACAACTACAGCAAAAAGAACAACTTTGGCAACTATGACAACTACAGCTACTATGGCAACGCCAGAACTGGGCCAGAGGAATGAAACTGAAAAGATCTGAATAAAATAATCGTTATTTATAATTTATTCTTATTTGAATTGAGAAAGTTTCAACCTTCATTGTCATTGTGATACTCTTCAGTGTCTCAGATTTCATTTTTAAATATAGATTTCCTTTTTTTTTTTGATATAACCTATGGCCCCGATTGTGCAATGAGACAGATTAATCTACCGTATTTGTTCTATCTGTGGATTCAGCACAGATAAAGTCCTGGTAGTTGGTGACATTCATGTAGATGTTGACAGTAACTGTCTTAATCCTCTTTTTATTTGCTGCTCCATTGGTTTCAACATGTAGATGAACCCAGACATACTAAATTCCACATTTAGTAACGTTCTCTCCGTCCATTTTATCGTTTTCTCTTTCTATTATTATTACTGTTATGGAGTTACTCAGTTTAAGATTTATTATTATTATTATTGTTGTTTTTCTTATTATTTATTTTTTTATCTACTCAATTTAAGATATATTATTATTATTATTACTAGTATAATAATTATTATTAGCAAACACATAATTACATTGTTAATTAAACCTTTAAAACATATACCCTTGAGCTATTATTTTTCTTTTCTTTTTAGAGCATTTCTTTTAGCTTTAGCGTAGAATTTGGGATTGTGAACGTCCCCGGGCCTCTAACTCAGCTTGTCCAGGCCTCGTCAGGGTGTGATGGGGTTGACTCACCAAGGATTCACTTCACGGGGACTCTAACCCCTGTTATTCACACTGAGGACTCTAACCTCTTACTCTTCTTTCACTTTTCTTCCAGAATTACTCATGTTCAAAATGAGTGAACACAGTTCACCCATTAACTTAGTTAACTTCACTTTGCAGAATTTAATTCACCAGGTTTCTGTTTACCTTCATGTGAGGCCGTCCTGGTTGTTCAACCTTCTGGTCTGTCTTTTGTCAGAATCGTCGATCTCTTTCTCATCAGACAGCAGATTCCTCCACATTCACTGATGAGAGGGATCAGTCTGAATTCATTCCAGTCCAGCCCAAGTATTTTATTTAGTATATAAAGTAACGCATGAACATGAGTCGTGTGCAGATATCTGGAGACTCGTAGTCCTACGTCTGTGCTGCTCCGTCTGAGCATCTGGTTAAATAGCTGTTCCCACTCCTTGTTCTCCCGTCCTTCATGGCTGTTGGTTGCATGTTTTTTACGTGGTGTTACGTTGTAACGTCTTCTGCACCGTGTCCTTCTATGGCGCTCACCCCACTCGTTGCTGCGCTTATCTGAGCAGAAGATTAAAACCCTGTTCTCTCTTCCTGTACTTCACATATTACCACGACCCCACACTCAAGCAAGCACATCATTAAAGCAATAATGAAGGCAGACATTTCACAGTGTCTGGGATGTATTGCTAACGAGACATCGCACCCATCTCATACCAGGCTCCCTGATCTGCTGTCGACTGTCCACTGCCCACTACCTTCTGACCAATGATAGCGTTAGTGGAAACGTTCCATGTCTGTCCTTGTAATTTGTCCTGAAACATAACTTGATGTCTGTTGCCTGTCATAAAATAGTGTAACAGTGTAGTATATAATAGTGTATGTTAGCGTTTTCAAAGTGCACAAATTCGTACCTTGTCTTTGTTTGTGCGACTGTGTCAGGATTAGGTCCTCAGTTCTCGTCTCTCCTCCATCATCACGTCGGGGTCACCATTTGTTGGAGCTCTCTAAATCCAAGCTCCACACGTTCATTGAATGATGAGTTCGGAGAAACTTCTTATGGATTCAATCTAGCTTTTATTTCACACTTGAAGAATAATAGTTACACAGGCCTGGGTCAGACTGTCCCTATACGATACAGCATAGAGTCAGAGCACGAAGTCTGACAACCTGTCTGTCCGTGGACCCACACTTCACTAAACAGAGATCTTCCTTCAGTCACGCGACAGGATCACAGGATCCTGATGATGTTGTTTGCTGGTCTTCTCCATGAATGAATCTCCCCTCGGTGCCTTATTTGGTGGCCACAGATGCTCCATAGTTGTGTTGCAGTCTCTCTGAACTTGATATATTATGAACTATACTAATACATTCAGCTTATTCTGTTTTCTGCTGCTTCCTGCTTTTTAAGCTGACAAAGATGGAAACTACAAACCGAGACTCTTCTCTGTTTCTTTCTGTGACTACAAACTGGTGACTGCGTTTCCATCATTCAAACCACTGGACGACTGACGACTAGTTCTGTTCTTTCTGCAACAACAGAGACGGAACCAAACCTGGTCCACAAACCCTTTCCTGAGGAAGATGTACAGAAACAAGTCAGCAACAGGGTTGAGTCTAAGCAGAATGTCAGACACAATATCAAAGTTAATAATACTTCCTATAACATCTTCTACCAGATAAAAAATGATGTTAGGCAGGACTATCAGTGTGTAAATGAGCAGAATCAGAACCAAAAGTCCTACAATTCTACGCTTTTCCTCAGCACGAACACTGATGGAGGCAGACAAAGCTTTAAGGGTCGAAACCAGGAAGAAAATGAGCAAAGGAAATGGAAGGAGGGAGAGGACACCAAGGATAATCCAATCATATCTCAATATAACAAGGAGTAAGAGAAACAGAGCGAGGGTCCAGACCACAGCACAGACCACCAGCGACATCTTGATTGTTCGTCTGGTTCGGTACCACAGCGGCCAGACGATGACCAAATACCTGGAACACAAGAGACACACAGCAGATGATGTCATCACAACCATCTAGTCATGACACGATGGACACACGTTCTACATGTACAGGAAGTTACCTTTCCAGAGCGACGCACACCATGAAGCCAACACTGGCCAATAGACCAACGAAGTAGATATATTGACCGATTAACGAGACTACAACAAGTATCTCCATAAGGATCGTGGAGCAGAGCTGGATGACGTCAGAAACGAGCAGGTTGATGACGTAGATGGGAGCAACGTTGTCTTTCTTCACCTGCAGAGAAACGTTGGTCAGTGAAGCAGAGAAGTCAACGTACAGGTCATGGTCTGGTCTGACGCTGCAGCAGGAACCATTTGTGCCTCAGGTGAGTGAGCATCTCTCTCCTCACAGGCAGCTTCAGCAGCTCTGGCTCTAAAACAGGAGGATTAGTGTGGACAGGCGTCAGCGATGCAGAGTTTCCTGAGGTGGCCCAGGTTTTAGCGCTGAGTCCTTCCGGTGTCGGTCCCAGCTGAGCCCGTGGACCTTCCTCTGCTCAGGTTCTGTTAGTCAGCAGGTCTCCTGCATGTCAGCAGTGTTTCAGACTGGCTGCTGTGGTTCAGTCACAGAGCTCTGCTCTGCTTCCTCTCTGTTCAGTGTTTGGACACATCAGCTGCTGGTGGACGCTGGGATCCAACCAGTGATTGGTGTCACTGTGTCGTCTCTGCTGGCTGAGAACGGACCAAAGCCACATGTTCACAGCTACAGGAGGAAACAAAAGCTCAACCGTACGAACATCAGGGACTTGTCTCCACCGCTGCCTCCACCAACCTGTTGAAACTGGGCTTGAACTCTAGACGTGGATGAGTTAGAGTCAGTTCAACATTGTTCAGGACTGGATGACGACACGGATCCAGCTCAGCGTCTGCAGTTACAGGTTTTAAGGCTCTTTAACAGTGAGTTGACCAACTGTCAACACTAGGAAGAAAATTAGTGACAGAATAAACTTACCAGAGAGAAAAGAGCAAAGATAGAGATGGACGTCAGAACGAGGCCGATGGTGATGATCAGCCAGGATGAGACCTCCAGTATATCATAGTTAACCATACGGCTGATGTACTTGTCATAGTTGCTGTAGTTGTCATAGTTGCTGTCGTTCGTGTCCATCGTTGTGCCGTTAACGTCTCTGTTCTATTCTTCACAGTCAAACTGAAATAACCAGAGTTTATAAAGTGTCAGTAAAGTTCTAACAGAACTGTTCATTGTTCCAGTGGCTGAAGCCTGAATGTGATGGAACGTCTCACACATAGTTTTAAGGCTCTTTAACAGTGAGTTGACCAACTGTCAACACCAGGAAGTAAATTAGTGACAGAATAAACTTACCAGAGAGAAAAGAGCAAAGATGGAGATGGGCGTCAGAACGAGGCCGATGGTGATGATCAGCCACGTTGACACCTCCAATATAACATAGAAAACCTCATCAATGTCATAGTTGCTGTAGTTGTCATAGTTGTTGTAGTTGCCATAGTTGCTGTCGTTGCCATAGTTGCTGTAGTTGTCATAGTTGCTGTAGTTGTCATAGTTGCTGCCGTTGCCATAGTTGCTGTAGTTGCCATAGTTGCTGTCGTTGCCATAGTTGCTGTCGTTGCCATAGTTGCTGAAGTCGTCATAGTTGCTGTCGTCCGTGTCCATCGTTGTGCCGTTAACGTCTCTGTTCTATTCTTCACAGTCAAACTGAGATGAACAGAGTTTATAAAGTGTCAGTGAAGCTCTAACATAATAAACCAACCAGAGCTGTGATGAGGTCACATCCACATTAAAGTCCGACGCTGGACGAGGGAACTCACCACTGGAGTCTTCACGGCAGCGGCAGCATCAGTAGCTAAAGCTGGGAACCAGATCAGCGGCTCAGACACGACGTGGATCTGCTGATGGACTGAGACCTGCTGCAGGACCGAACCCGCTCAGTTTGGTTCCGGTCGGACTCTTAGAGTCTGGTCTCAGACCTTCGACGTCCAAACGCACAGATGGTGTGAATTGACCTTGTGGCGACGCAGGACGACGAGCTGACGCCGTGTGTGTCCAGCTGCTGCCTTATGTTCTCTGCGTCTGTGGCGGCGACGCCAGAGTCTGTTGATCTGCATCAGATCAGCCTCTGATCTAAGAGAGGCGGCGTCAACACCACACTCACAAATGTCACCAACACGGACGAGAGTCAGCTCCACACGCTTCACACAGAACAACTTCACGTCTCCAAGCTGCTTTATTGTGCAGAAGCTGAGAAAAGACAAACGTTGACTCGGTTCTTTACTCGGTTCCATGGTCTCATGGTTCTGGGAACAGGAGGCTCTTGGTCAGTTTCCTTCTGATGAAAGTCATCATGAGATTTATTCAGATTTGAGCCTGTAGAGAAACTAAACGTGTTGTTAATTAGCTTGAATTCATGTAAATGAACGTCACACATTCAGTATCTCTGCATCAGTCACCACGGAAATAAACTGCTGTGCAGCAAAGAACAGGAAACTGACTGGATGCTTAACGCTGAGCAGATAAACAGTGGTTCAGTAAATGTCTGTTCCTGATGCTGCACTTAGAGTCAAACCAACGTCACAGCTCAAACTGACAGTGGAATATGAGCCTACGGAGCCTTTGGAAGCTCCAGCTCCCATGTTCACGTCTCTGTGTGTTAGGATGTAATGAACGCTCAGAATTCAATAAAGCCCGTTTGGACCCGATGTGAGCAACAGACTGGACTTGGAGTCTGACCACAGGTGAGTGAGAGCCGCTGATGTCGTTGCTCTGCGTCCCGCAGCAGCACAGACACACTGAACCTGGTCCACGGTGCCTTTCCCCAGCACGACGTCCAGAGAAGCGTCCGCAGGACGACTGAACTGCACAATAACAACAGACACTTGGTCAGAGGCGTCGTCTTCTCTGGAGGACACGGAGCAGAGGAAGCAGCCAGACCCACACGGAGCATCGCTGAGGCCTCCGTGCTCCGTCTGAAGACGGACGTCAGGCTGAGAGGAGGCCGTGGTTACCGTGATGCTCGGCAGCTCCACCTCCGGGTTCAGCGCTTTGTTCTGAACGTGTTGTTTCCGGTCTTTGTGTCATGTAGCTCTCGTTGGCTTGGATCGTTACCATGAGCAGCGTCACCTGTGTTTTCCTGGCGTCAGTATTTAAACCCTCCTCGTCTGTTGCCTTGTGTGTTGCTCTCGTCTTTTGTTGTCGTCAGGTCATAGAAGGCGTTTTTTCAGGAAGGCTAGAAGTGTTTCATGACTGTTTTGTGTCCTCATTGTGTAAATGGGAGCCAGAATGCCGGGCCAGGAAACGAAACGCCAGGCGTTGGATCAACGACCTTCATCGTTGGGGCTTCTCTCGTGCGGCAGAGCTTCCCTCCCTCACGCTCTGGACTCTGAAGCCTTCGTTTGCTGTTCACTCACACATCAACCAACGAACCTTTCAAAGTTTGTGTGTGTTTGAATATAGTTTGTGTACATGTAACGATCAGTTCAGTCCTGGGTACAGTGTGTGTGTACCTGCATCTCCTATGTGAACAGGAGCTCCAGGTGCTGGTGGGGTCAGGTGAGGAGCCTCCACAGCTGCATCCAGCGCTGCAGCTGGAACAGGACACATTGTGACCACTAGAGGGAAACTGAAGGTTCCTGCACGAGTACAAGGAACCGTAGTCTGGCAAACAACAGGTGTTAAGAGTAGGACACAGAGTTCAAGCAGCAACGTGGTGACACAACTAATGTTCTACTGTGTGTGACTGAACTCTGACCTGGGGACACAAACATCACTTTCATTTTTCCAAGCAGCTGGAAAAAACAAATTGAATCTACCCCAAAATATCATATTCGTTATTTTAGATTTAACAGCTTTTTTTTCCAAATCTAGATGTAAGAGTCTGAGGACTTAGCTCATGCTGTGGACAGTCCAGAAACCCTCAGGAGAGTTTTCAATTCAATTCAACTTTATTCATATAGAACCAATTCACAACATCAGTTAACTCAAGACACTTTACAAGTGAGGTTTAAGTCCTGACACAACTAAACCCAACAAAATTGATACCTCCCATCAAAGTAAATGTGACAGTTCTAGGTGAAAGGTCAAGCCTTCTGATTGGTCAATTTGTATCTAAGACCCGCCCTAAAAACCTGCTCTAATATGCTATAATAATTAATAAATTATTGTGATGAAAGAATGGTGTTTTTGAGAAGTGTTGGGTGATTGTTCTCCTCAGGGTTCGTCCATCATGGAAGTGGGAGGAGGAGGAAGGATGAGGGAGGACGGGTAACATGGGGAGACTCTGACTGTTTCTGATGACTGTTGGTACAAAACATACTTTTATAGACAAACGGGACTTGACAAAAAGAAAGTTATTTAGTGAACAATGTGTTCAGAGTTAAAATAATGTTACTGTAGTATTTTTGTAAGCGGTAACAACTTCTACCTTAAAAAAATGAAATAAAGGACACGACAGCTCTGTCTAGAAGTTTGTGTCTTATAGGTTCTATATGTCTCAAAGCCCCTGAGGTTAAATTAAACAAAGACATCTAGTGTGAAATAATGAAATAATGTTGGTGGACGATGTGTCTCTGTCTGATAGCGATAACTCCTCACTGGGACAAAACAGACTTTTAGAAAACACAAAATGTTCAGTGTTTCACAAAAAGAAGCGTCTGTCGTCATGATATCATTTGTATTTTAATGGACAAAATGCTTGTTGTCAACTTAACTGAGTAATAACAGTAGATTATTTAACCGGGGTTTTAAATACAGACTGTGTAGAGATAGATTTGCAAAAAACAGATTATGAAACATAGAATTCTGTGCTTTTTATATTTATGTTGTTGTAGTTTGACCTCATGGACGTTGATGCTGGTGTGAAGTGAGGGAGGCTGTAGCAGTGGAAAAGGATCAGGCAGAACCGAGGCTCCAGTCAAACGTTTATTTAATTAAACCGAGTTGGTGAGTGTCAATGTTTCCTCAAAGAAGCCAGAACTCAACAACTAAATATAAAGAAGGGAATCGTCGTCCTCCTCGGACGCTGCCGGGGGGAGCGGACAGGTCCAGAGTCTTTAACAGAAAACCGGCTGAATTATATGAGTCAAATGTTCCCAGTGAAACGCATGAATACCAACGAAGTAGAGACGATCAAATCAAACAAGAACCAGAGCTATTAACAAACGTAGCTACACGATACTGGACAGTGTAAAAGAAACCATTTCAACACACATTTATTCTTGTGCTTTTCCATGAGCTGAGGCGATTTCTGCTTTTCTGAACAACAGAACATTGTGGCCCATATTATTATTTAAAAGGTTTATTTGTTCCATTTTCTATAGGTAAAATAGGCAAACAGGATTTTTGGGACCAAGTCTGAGTTGAACCTCATTCATTGTGTGCAATGGAGGAATAAATTGTTTTTAAAACCCCACAACCACTGCCTACGTGTTCACTATATAGTCTATATGTGTCGACAGCTGCCACAGGTGTCACTGTGGAAATGAGCGACGCTCTAAAGAAGTTGTTGTAGGTTGTAGTTTTTCTGTATTTTTGTTGTTGTAGGTTGTAGTTTTTCTGTATTTTTGTTGTTGTAGGTTTTAGTTTTTTTGTATTTTTGTTGTTGTAGGTTGTAGTTGTTTTTCTGTATTTTTGTTGTTGTAGGTTGTAGTTGTTTTTCTGTATTTTTGTTGTTGTAGGTTGTAGTTGTTTTTCTGTATTTTTGTTGTTGTAGGTTGTAGTTGTTTTTTTGTATTTTTGTTGTTGTAGGTTGTAGTTGTTTTTCTGTATTTTTGTTGTAGTAGGTTGTAGTTTTGTTGTATTTTTGTTGTTGTAGGTTGTAGTTGTTTTGTATTTTTGTTGTTGTAGGTTGTAGTTTTTTGTATTTTTGTTGTTGTAGGTTCTAGTTTTTTTGTATTTTTGTTGTTGTAGGTTCTAGTTTTTTGTATTTTTGTTGTTGTAGGTTGTAGTTGTTTTTTTGTTGTTGTAGGTTGTAGTTTTTTTGTATTTTTGTTGTTGTAGGTTGTAGTTGTTTTTCTGTATTTTTGTTGTTGTAGGTTGTAGTTTTTTTGTATTTTTGTTGTAGTTTTTTTGTATTTTTGTTGTTGTAGGTTGTAGTTGTTTTTCTGTATTTTTGTTGTTGTAGGTTGTAGTTGTTTTTCTGTATTTTTGTTGTAGTAGGTTGTAGTTTTGTTGTATTTTTGTTGTTGTAGGTTGTAGTTGTTTTGTATTTTTGTTGTAGTAGGTTGTAGTTTTTTTGTATTTTTGTTGTAGTAGGTTGTAGTTGTTTTTCTGTATTTTTGTTGTAGTAGGTTGTAGTTTTGTTGTATTTTTGTTGTTGTAGGTTGTAGTTGTTTTGTATTTTTGTTGTAGTAGGTTGTAGTTTTTTTGTATTTTTGTTGTTGTAGGTTGTAGTTTTTTGTATTTTTGTTGTTGTAGGTTCTAGTTTTTTGTATTTTTGTTGTTGTAGGTTGTAGTTGTTCTGTATTTTTGTTGTTGTAGGTTGTAGTTGTTTTTTTGTTGTTGTAGGTTGTAGTTTTTTTGTATTTTTGTTGTTGTAGGTTGTAGTTGTTTTTCTGTATTTTTGTTGTTGTAGGTTGTAGTTTTTTTGTATTTTTGTTGTAGTTTTTTTGTATTTTTGTTGTTGTAGGTTGTAGTTTTGTTGTATTTTTGTTGTTGTAGGTTGTAGTTTTGTTGTATTTTTGTTGTTGTAGGTTGTAGTTTTTTTGTATTTTTGTTGTTGTAGGTTGTAGTTTTGTTGTATTTTTGTTGTTGTAGGTTGTAGTTGTTTTTCTGTATTTTTGTTGTTGAAGGTTGTAGTTTTTTTGTATTTTTGTTGTTTTAGGTTGTAGTTTTGTTGTATTTTTGTTGTAGGTTGTAGTTTTTCTGTATTTTTGTTGTAGGTTGTAGTTTTGTTGTATTTTTGTTGTTGTAGGTTGTAGTTGTTTTTCTGTATTTTTGTTGTTGAAGGTTGTAGTTTTTTTGTATTTTTGTTGTTTTAGGTTGTAGTTTTTTTGTATTTTTGTTGTAGTTTTTTTGTATTTTTGTTGTTGTAGGTTGTAGTTTTGTTGTATTTTTGTTGTTGTAGGTTGTAGTTTTTTTGTATTTTTGTTGTTGTAGGTTGTAGTTTTGTTGTATTTTTGTTGTTGTAGGTTGTAGTTGTTTTTCTGTATTTTTGTTGTTGAAGGTTGTAGTTTTTTTGTATTTTTGTTGTTTTAGGTTGTAGTTTTGTTGTATTTTTGTTGTAGGTTGTAGTTTTGTTGTATTTTTGTTGTTGTAGGTTGTAGTTTTTCTGTACTATATATAGTCTTGAATATAGGCTGATGGAGGCATTTCCACCCATACAAGCCTTGAATGAATGGAACTGACGTTCCAACATTTTAACACCACTCTCAGTAGTTGAAACGGCCTCTGGCCTGGTTGTTTGCTTACAGAGGGATAAAGCATTTAGGCTTAGTGCAAATGCTCCGATAGCACTCGATCAGATCAACATAATATGAATGAATATAAACAGTATGGATTTTATTTTCCCTCTGATCCTCATTGTATGACCATACGCAGTTTGCTGTTGTTGTAGGTGTTAGAGGATGTTGGTTTTTGTTTTTGTCACGGTTACAACGGGGTGTGGTGTCGTGGGACGGAACACGCTGAATCGTAGAATGAAGTTAAATTAGAACAGAGTTTATTGCAAAACAGAACCAAGGCAGGGCAAAATGGCAGAGGAACACCAGGAGCAGGACGGCTGGCAGGAGAGCAGAAAGTGAGTTGACGTCTGGTGGCTATGGGCGACTGCGATGTGGTCCAGGAGGGAGAGCTGAGAGGCGTGGCTAGGTCGGGAGTCGCGATGTGGGTAAAATCCACCGGGACACCGAGGATGGAGTTGAGGGGTTCCGGGTCTGATTCGCAGCGCGGCAACTGACGGTGCTGTTTCTTCCTGTGGCTGGGAGAGTTACTGGAGAAGAGCAGGGCAGACAACAGAATCCAAAACGACAGAACTAAACCAACAGAACAAAGAACGAGCCGAACTGGCTGGTGAGTGAGGAGAGGACTGCAGTGTTTAGACGGCACCAAAGGCGCTCGTCTCAAAGTCCTGCGAGCAGTGTTCAGAGTCTCGTCCTCTGTAACAGCAGAAGTGGCGCAGCCACCGGGACACAGAGACGAGAGAGTTCTGGTTCAAAGCACTGACCGGGCAGACAGCAGGTCCACAGCTTCATGGGCATCTTAACGAGGATAATCAGGTGAACCAAAGAGCGAAAAGACTCACAGCTTTCGTGGCGAGGTCCGCCGGAGGTCTGGCGTCTAGGTGTGACGTTCGACGATCTGACAAGGAGTCAACTGAGCAGAGAGCTTATGAAGGAAGGCACAGAACCAGGTGCGGATAATCAGGCAGGTGTGAGTAATCAGACAGGTGAGAGCTAATGACCGGATGTGTGGTGAGCATCTCCGCTGGGTGGAGTTCCAGGATCCGATCGGCAGCCTTGCCGATTGTGACAGTTTTAATGTGTGCTTTGAATGACATGGATCTCTGGCTCCCTCAAAATGTCCTTAGTTCAAAGTGACCTGGTTACTTATACTGAAACCACCAGCTGGTGTTTGTACAGGTTAACCTCATGTTATTCAGCCTGGTTATTAACTTTATCACCCTCTTGACTGTTGGGAATATTAGTTTTTGTCTTAACTTACTCAGCAGTAGTTTGCATCAGTATAAGGAAAAGTTTCACTACTGCCTTGAATCTGCCGAAATATAAAATGTTGCTGAAATTGTGATTTTTCAAAGTTCATATAAGCACCTTATAAAAGTCGTATTAAAGGATTGTGTTTATAGTTTAACATCCAGACCAATAATTGAACCAGATCGGGAACCGTTGTGGTTTCTTCTAGTTTCTTCAGCACTTCAGGACTGAGTGAACTGACTGGGACGTTTTCAGGGACGACTCTGACCTGGAGGACACACATCACCAGTTCTAGCTTGTCTGCAGTTCTGCACAAACACTTTTTTCCAAACCATCAAACCTACAGCTGCTTATGTGACAGAACTGTCAAGACGTTTCCCTTTAATTTAAAACATAGATAATCAGTAAACCAAGTACGTCTGTCAACTCACATACACACAAGGTTTGCACCAGGGAGCAGAGATTGTGGCTTATGAAGGTACTATTTTATTTGAGACACACTTTAGATTAAAAAGGACATTTCCTGTTTAAAACATGCACAATGTTAAAGAATGAATGATGGCGAACAAAACACACCATGCATGGATTAATTCAAAGACAATAAAACAGAAACCAAACTAAACTAAACCACTTCCAGTGTCAGGTCAGTTAAACGATCTCCTAGAAGCAATAAGTCAACAGGCACCGGTCCACATCAAGGGCAACAAAACAGAAACCGTCTCACGGACTCCAACCGTCAGATGAACTTGAGTCCGAATCAGAGTCAAAACAACAGCAGCGAGGGAAACGTCAATGTGTGGCCGCTCTTAGGGCCAGAGAGCAGCCCCACAGTGGTGGAGCCAGGAGAGCAGCAGAGCTTCGTCTACAGGGCTTTTACCATCAGAGCCTTTATCTGCTCTCACTGAAACCAACGAGGAGGAAACCCCTGAGTTCAGTCACGTCCCTTTAGAAAGGCAGCGGCTGGTTTCCATCTAGTGCTGACGCTCGGCTTCTCTGCCCAGTAGGAGACAGGTGACAGGAAGTGGCTGCGTAGTCACACGTGTGGTTTCCAGACTGGACTCAGGACAGAACATCACAACATTCAGGGGGACTTTGAAAGGTTCGCTGTTTATGAATGAACAGCAGCCAACAGACGAGGAGGGTTTAAATACTGGCGCCAGGAAAACACAGGTGACGCTGCTCATGGTAACGATCCAAGCGAACGAGAGCTACGTGACACAAAGACCGGAAACAACACGTTCAGAACAAAGCGCTGAACCCGGAGGTGGAGCTGCCGAGCATCACGGTAACCACGGCCTCCTCTCAGCCTGACGTCCATCTTCAGACGGAGCACGGAGGCCTCAGCGATGCTCCGTGTGGGTCTGGCTGCTTCCTCTGCTCCGTGTCCTCCAGAGAAGACGACGCCTCTGACCAAGTGTCTGTTGTTATTGTGGAGTTCGGTCGTCCTGCGGACGCTTCTCTGGACGTCGTGCTGGGGAAAGGCACCGTGGACGAGGTTCAGTGTGTCTGTGCTGCTGCGGGACGCAGAGCAACGACATCAGCAGCTCTCACTCACCTGTGGTCAGACTCCAAGTCCAGTCTGTTGCTCACATCGGGTCCAAACGGGCTTTATTGAATTCTGAGCGTTCATTACATCCTAACACACAGAGACGTGAACATGGGAGCTGGAGCTTCCAAAGGCTCCGTAGGCTCATATTCCACTGTCAGTTTGAGCTGTGACGTTGGTTTGACTCTAAGTGCAGCATCAGGAACAGACATTTACTGAACCACTGTTTATCTGCTCAGCGTTAAGCATCCAGTCAGTTTCCTGTTCTTTGCTGCACAGCAGTTTATTTCCGTGGTGACTGATGCAGAGATACTGAATGTGTGACGTTCATTTACATGAATTCAAGCTAATTAACAACACGTTTAGTTTCTCTACAGGCTCAAATCTGAATAAATCTCACGATGACTTTCATCAGAAGGAAACTGACCAAGAGCCTCCTGTTCCCAGAACCATGAGACCATGGAACCGAGTAAAGAACCGAGTCAACGTTTGTCTTTTCTCAGCTTCTGCCCAATAAAGCAGCTTGGAGACGTGAAGTTGTTCTGTGTGAAGCGTGTGGAGCTGACTCTCGTCCGTGTTGGTGACATTTGTGAGTGTGGTGTTGACGCCGCCTCTCTTAGATCAGAGGCTGATCTGATGCAGATCAACAGACTCTGGCGTCGCCGCCACAGACGCAGAGAACATAAGGCAGCAGCTGGACACACACGGCGTCAGCTCGTCGTCCTGCGTCGCTACAAGGTCAATTCACACCATCTGTGCGTTTGGACGTCGAAGGTCTGAGACCAGACTCTAAGAGTCCGACCGGAACCAAACTGAGCGGGTTCGGTCCTGCAGCAGGTCTCAGTCCATCAGCAGATCCACGTCGTGTCTGAGCCGCTGATCTGTGAAGACTCCGTGAAGACTCCAGTGGTGAGTTCCCTCGTCCAGCGTCGGGCTTTAATGTGGATGTGACCTCATCACAGCTCTGGTTGGTTTATTATGTTAGAGCTTCACTGACACTTTATAAACTCTGTTCATCTCAGTTTGACTGTGAAGAATAGAACAGAGACGTTAACGGCACAACGATGGACACGGACGACAGCAACTATAGCAACGACAGCAACTATGGCAACTACAGCAACTATGGCAACGACAGCAACTATGGCAACTACAGCAACTATGGCAACTACAACAACTATGGCAACGACAGCAACTACGGCATTGATGAGGTTTTCTATGTTATATTGGAGGTGTCAACGTGGCTGATCATCACCATCGGCCTCGTTCTGACGTCCATCTCCATCTTTGCTCTTTTCTCTCTGGTAAGTTTATTCTGTCACTAATTTACTTCCTGGTGTTGACAGTTGGTCAACTCACTGTTAAAGAGCCTTAAAACTATGTGTGAGACGTTCCATCACATTCAGGCTTCAGCCACTGGAACAATGAACAGTTCTGTTAGAACTTTACTGACACTTTATAAACTCTGGTTATTTCAGTTTGACTGTGAAGAATAGAACAGAGACGTTAACGGCACAACGATGGACACGAACGACAGCAACTATGACAACTACAGCAACTATGACAAGTACATCAGCCGTATGGTTAACTATGATATACTGGAGGTCTCATCCTGGCTGATCATCACCATCGGCCTCGTTCTGACGTCCATCTCTATCTTTGCTCTTTTCTCTCTGGTAAGTTTATTCTGTCACTAATTTTCTTCCTAGTGTTGACAGTTGGTCAACTCACTGTTAAAGAGCCTTAAAACCTGTAACTGCAGACGCTGAGCTGGATCCGTGTCGTCATCCAGTCCTGAACAATGTTGAACTGACTCTAACTCATCCACGTCTAGAGTTCAAGCCCAGTTTCAACAGGTTGGTGGAGGCAGCGGTGGAGACAAGTCCCTGATGTTCGTACGGTTGAGCTTTTGTTTCCTCCTGTAGCTGTGAACATGTGGCTTTGGTCCGTTCTCAGCCAGCAGAGACGACACAGTGACACCAATCACTGGTTGGATCCCAGCGTCCACCAGCAGCTGATGTGTCCAAACACTGAACAGAGAGGAAGCAGAGCAGAGCTCTGTGACTGAACCACAGCAGCCAGTCTGAAACACTGCTGACATGCAGGAGACCTGCTGACTAACAGAACCTGAGCAGAGGAAGGTCCACGGGCTCAGCTGGGACCGACACCGGAAGGACTCAGCGCTAAAACCTGGGCCACCTCAGGAAACTCTGCATCGCTGACGCCTGTCCACACTAATCCTCCTGTTTTAGAGCCAGAGCTGCTGAAGCTGCCTGTGAGGAGAGAGATGCTCACTCACCTGAGGCACAAATGGTTCCTGCTGCAGCGTCAGACCAGACCATGACCTGTACGTTGACTTCTCTGCTTCACTGACCAACGTTTCTCTGCAGGTGAAGAAAGACAACGTTGCTCCCATCTACGTCATCAACCTGCTCGTTTCTGACGTCATCCAGCTCTGCTCCACGATCCTTATGGAGATACTTGTTGTAGTCTCGTTAATCGGTCAATATATCTACTTCGTTGGTCTGGTGGCCAGTGTTGGCTTCATGCTGTGCGTCGCTCTGGAAAGGTAACTTCCTGTACATGTAGAACGTGTGTCCATCGTGTCATGACTAGATGGTTGTGATGACATCATCTGCTGTGTGTCTCTTGTGTTCCAGGTATTTGGCCATCGTCTGGCCGCTGTGGTACCGAACCAGACGAACAGTCAAGATGTCGCTGGTGGTCTGTGCTGTGGTCTGGACCCTCGCTTTGGTCGTTTGCATCTTTGTATTTCTTTATATCACAGATATCCTCATTACCATCTTCCTCCTCCTTCCGTTTCCTTTACTCATTTTCTTCCTGGTTTCGACCCTTAAAGCTTTGTCTGCCTCCATCAGTGTTCGTGCTGAGGAAAAGCGTAGAATTGTGGGACTTCTGGTTCTGGTTCTGCTCATTTACACACTGTTGTTCCTGCCTTTCATCATTTATATTCTGGTAGATGATGCCAGAGATTCTAAATTAAATGTTGTGTCTGTCATTCTCATTAGACTCAACCCTGTTGCTGACTTGTTTCTGTACATCTTCCTCAGGAAAGGGTTTGTGGACCAGGTTTGGTTCCGTCGCTGTTGTTGCAGACAGAACAGAACTAGTCGTCCAGTGGTTTGAATGATGGAAACGCAGTCACCAGTTTGTAGTCACAGAAAGAAACAGAAAAGTCTTGGTTTGTAGTTTCCATCTTTGTCAGCTTAAAAAGCAGGAAGCAGCAGAAAACAGAATAAGCTGTATGTATAAGTATATACATTCACTGATGGAGAACCGGACCGCCGTGATAAGACGCCTGCAACACCGATTTCCCTTTTCAATCGGACCGGACTCCTCGCCCAACCGCTAGAAGTCCACTCAAACCCCGGCCGGGTCTCCTAACAGTAAGAGGCACAGAGGCAACTAGCTAAGTCTGAGCAGAGAATTAAGAACCGTGATCAGTTAATGTTTTGTTGATGCTGCATTGTTTCAGTGACTGTTTCTGCGTGTTACCATCGTGCAACGCTCCTAGATGTGTGAATTCACCCTCGCAGGCCAACGCAGACAAGCTTACACCATCTTGCTCTGCTGCCCTGTGGTGAAACATTTGTGTGTTCTGTAGATCCGGCTAATGTTGGTACTTCCTCTCTGGTTCTGAACTTCCATTGTTCTCTGAGCGTCACACGCTCCAGGTTCAACCACACACACGTGGATTGAACATGGCCGCCATCTTGGCTAGCACATCTGGGCTACGCCATTTTGATTACCTGAGGCTTTCACTCTCTCTCTCTCTCTCTTGCACACACACACACACCCAGGCACACGCATAGACACACATACACACACACACACACATTAGAATAGTGATCCTTTTGTTTGTTTTATTAATTATTAAGTTGTGATGTACTTGTTGTTTGAATAATTGTTGATCATCATCATCATTGTTTAGATAATAAAGTTGTCATAGTTTAATTAGTCGTTGTCTGTGATTATTGGTATATGGTTTGCAACACTAGCTGAACTCACGGCTGTGGCTCGAATTTCGCCCTTCACTGCTAAATTAACTAATATTATTTAATATTGGGTAATTAGTAATACTTTTAATTGAGACTGTGCTTTATTTACAACTTGGTTGTTGGTCCCTGGTAATCAGGGTGGTGCCCTGTTAATCATTTGATAGTTCACTATCTAATCATAATGAATTAATTTTTCAATGATAAATTTAGCTAATGACCAACATTGGTAATATCAAAATGATTATCAGAATTTATGCTCCTTTGACCCCCCAACATAGAGGTTAAACTGATGTGATGATGGAGGTAGAGGATAAACTGATGTGATGATGGAGGTAGAGGTTAAACTGATGTGATGATGGAGGTAGAGGTTAAACTGATGTGATGATGGAGGTAGAGGATAAACTGATGTGATGATGGAGGTAGAGGTTAAACTGATGTGATGATGGAGGTAGAGGATAAACTGATGTGATGATGGAGGTAGAGGTTAAACTGATGTGATGATGGAGGTAGAGGATAAACTGATGTGATGATGGAGGTAGAGGATAAACTGATGTGATGATGGAGGTAGAGGTTAAACTGATGTGATGATGGAGGTAGAGGTTAAACTGATGTGATGATGGAGGTAGAGGATAAACTGATGTGATGATGGAGGTAGAGGTGAAACTGATGTGATGATGGAGGTAGAGATTAAACTGATGTGATGATGGAGGTAGAGGTTAAACTGATGTGATGATGGAGGTAGAGGATAAACTGATGTGATGATGGAGGTAGAGGTGAAACTGATGTGATGATGGAGGTAGAGATTAAACTGATGTGATGATGGAGGTAGAGGTGAAACTGATGTGATGATGGAGGTAGAGGTGAAACTGATGTGATGATGGAGGTAGAGGATAAACTGATGTGATGATGGAGGTAGAGATTAAACTGATGTGATGATGGAGGTAGAGGTGAAACTGATGTGATGATGGAGGTAGAGGATAAACTGATGTGATGATGGAGGTAGAGGTGAAACTGATGTGATGATGGTGGTAGAGGATAAACTGATGTGATGATGGAGGTAGAGGATAAACTGATGTGATGATGGAGGTAGAGGATAAACTGATGTGATGATGGAGGTAGAGGATAAACTGATGTGATGATGGAGGTAGAGGTGAAACTGATGTGATGATGGAGCCAGAGGTTAAACTGATGTGATGATGGAGGTAGAGATTAAACTGATGTGATGATGGAGGTAGAGGATAAACTGATGTGATGATGGAGGTAGAGGTGAAACTGATGTGATGATGGAGGTAGAGATTAAACTGATGTGATGATGGAGGTAGAGGATAAACTGATGTGATGATGGAGGCAGAGGTTAAACTGATGTGATGATGGAGGTAGAGGTTAAACTGATGTGATGATGGAGGTAGAGATTAAACTGATGTGATGATGGAGGTAGAGATTAAACTGATGTGATGATGGAGGTAGAGGTTAAACTGATGTGATGATGGAGGTAGAGGATAAACTGATGTGATGATGGAGGTAGAGGATAAACTGATGTGATGATGGAGGTAGAGGTGAAACTGATGTGATGATGGAGGTAGAGGATAAACTGATGTGATGATGGAGGTAGAGATTAAACTGATGTGATGATGGAGGTAGAGGATAAACTGATGTGATGATGGAGGTAGAGGATAAACTGATGTGATGATGGAGGTAGAGGATAAACTGATGTGATGATGGAGGTAGAGGATAAACTGATGTGATGATGGAGGTAGAGGATAAACTGATGTGATGATGGAGGTAGAGGATAAACTGATGTGATGATGGAGGTAGAGGATAAACTGATGTGATGATGGATGTAGAGGATAAACTGATGTGATGATGGAGGTAGAGATTAAACTGATGTGATGATGGAGGTAGAGGATAAACTGATGTGATGATGGAGGTAGAGGATAAACTGATGTGATGATGGATGTAGAGGTTAAACTGATGTGATGATGGAAACTAAACTCCTAACTTCCTATTCTGCCTCAGCAACAAGACTGTGTAAGGAAATATGCCATAGGTTGCCCGAGTGTGGTCGAGCTTGCGCTTGCACAGCCGTTTGAATGTTAAACGAATCCAGGCGTTAGCAGCCAAATGTCACTCATGGATGTTGGGATGTTGACACATTTCCGAAGTGACTCTTATTTGCTTAATGGTGCTAAATGATGCATTTGAATAAACAACGTTGTGTTTGGGCTTAAACTTGCAGGTTGAGAAATCAAAGTGACACTGAATGGCCTGAGGAAAAACCTGGGTTTTCAGAACTCAGCATCTTCGGCTTCTCTGGAGTGAGTTTGACATGTCTCGACCCAGCTGTACCGCATCACAAACAGTGATATACAGAACCTGTTGTTCCACTGAAAATAATTGAGTCTTGTCACTTTGGTTGGTTGGAAATTGATCCTTCAGTACTTTCAATTTGAGCCGGTTTTGACAGTCATTAAATTTCTACAGTATGTGGCTTTTCCATTTTTGTTGTCTGTGGGGTGCAGCTCTCAGTATTGTTGTCTTCCCACTTCATCAAAGCATCTAGATCAGAATCAATAATTTGTAACATATCCATAAAGTAGGTGTCAAAAGTGATAATTTGTAACACAGACAGGATCTCTGAAGGGTTTTGTTATTTAGTCTAAAGGAATCCTTTAACATTAATTAACATTAAATTAATTAATTAATTAAAAAATAATTAAACTTAGATTTCCATTTCAGGCCCTTCTATGAATTTGCTTTTGTAAACGGGCTTTCACAGGAACACCCCACATTGTTCACTTACCGGGTAATGTGGAAATTCTTTATCTTCTTCTTTTAATGAGTCTACAAAAATGTAATTGTCCCTTTAAAGAATGACATAACCTAGAACATGGAGAACATTTAAGTTCTCCACAGAAATGCCACACTATGCCAATAAAACATGCCAAAAACACTAATGTTTATAGGATCCAACTCACAATAATGCATGTTACTCTAAATACATATCGTATCCCCTCTTAGGTGACAGCTGTTCTTTCTTTCTGCAGCCCAACAGGCTGAACTGCTTCTTAAGTCCAGCAACTTATAAAACCACTGTGAGTCTCCACAGGACTTATCATCGGGTTTGGAAGACATCCGCTTCTTTGACGCATTTGTAGTTTTAGAAAAACTACACATTTTTTATTGTACTGTATTAATTGAACTCATGAGTTCCACAAGCTATTCATCAATTAAAGTATAATTATTAAGTTACATTTAGACTTACTAAATTTTTTATTTACTATTCCACAGGCCGATAACAACACAACAAGGTTAAAAGTTGACCATTTTGTCTGCAGGATGAAGGAGGTGATTCTAAACAGCAGCACCTAATTTCACAACTGTCTGTTATTAATTAAATAATTAATTTTAATGCTGAATGTAAATGTAAACGGGTCAACACTGGATCCTCTCTGGAATCCCTCTGCTCCCTTGTTGCTGGAGTTTCTTCAGACACAATAGAAACTTCAGAGCTACTCACCATTTCCCAGAATGCCACCTTTGTTTCTAACATTCAGTCAGACCCAGCAGTTTTCAGCATACGTTCGTCAGAAAGGTTCTTCTTCTGGAGTTAACGTCATTTCAAGCCATGCCTCATACAAGGCAATAAGACAAAGAAAATTATTTAAATGTGCTTTCTGAACCAAACCTACTGTATCCTCTCAAATGTGAAAACTAATAAAATACACTTCATGAGTTCTGGTTTTAAATGCATCTAATTCCTTGGTAGCTCATATCTAAAGTGTAGTTAATGTCCCAGATGCTCTGGCAGCCGAGATTCTACCATCACTGCAAGCATCAGTGTGATAAACAACAAACTCAGGTTGGTGGTAATTACAGGTTTCATATTGTCTGATGCTGACAAGCTTCAAATTAAATCACAGATCCATCTGTCAGATGTTTAGCTATTCTTTATATTATATTGTAATTTATGTCACATGTGACACTCTTCCAACATCTTTTCTTTTGCACCGTTGTCAGATGTACTATCACTGTCAACCCACAACATCATGGACTTCGCCACTTTCCAGACCCTGGATCCCAACGTGATCAGTGTAAGCTGCTTCGTACTAAGTCATTGCTAGGAGATGAATGAGAAGACAGCAATACGACCAACCAATCAGAATCTGTTTTACTAGTCTAGTATGTAAGCTTACGAAGGCTATGCTTCAAGTGTTCCTGTTGCTCTGTTGTCCATGTAGGGAGGAATGGTAGCAAACAGGGACTTAACACAGCTGCTCTTTGTATTTTAAAACGTTTACAACAGCAGTTTTTCCATAAAAGTCCCGACTTTTTCCCCTTCCTGTCTTATTTGCAACACACAGAATCTGATATGAAGCTACCAGACCTGAATTCTAATAATTATACTGGGTCCTGACAGTACTTATGTAAAATGTTTGATTTTGTTTGTTGCAGTGGTGGACGAACATAATACAATTCAACTAATTCTAGAGCTAAATATCATTTCTTATATGTTTTCTGGCTTCATTTCTAGGTTCAACCACACATGGGGGAACGACATTTTCCACCTTATTCCTGACCACTGCCTTGACAACTGTGCTGCAAATGCTACATCACATACTGTGGCCTAAACGTTTATCTTTTACATCCTTGATCGTTTTATTCAATCATCATAAGTTATGTTTTTGATTTGACAGCAATTTTGGTATTATTGTTACTTTTTGTCCAATCTAAATGAAAATTGCTTTCTGTTTTTTATGTAATTATATTTTGTCTTTTTGTGGGTTTTGCGAGTCTATGTTATATATACAGTGATATCTAAATTATTATGAATAATAATAATACGCATAATTTGTAATCACTACTTATTAATGTTGCATGAAAAGCAAATACGACTGTGACTATTCATATGCAAAAACAAATCGCGAGGCAACACAGTATCAGTTTTCTTAGTTTTTTTTAATTTATACTACAACTGAGCACATTTTAAAGCTGTAGATTGTTATTTTCTATAAGGACATTTCAAAACACGTTCTGGAATGTTTAAATCACAAATACGTGGCTGCGTCTGTGTGAGAGAAGCAGAAAGAGAACATGACGCCAGTGATCAGCGTTACATGTTAAAGGTCAATTATTATTCATCTGCTGAATCCTGAACTTCTTCACATGTTTCTCAGCTTAGGTGAACTTTGAAAGGTGCATCCACCGTAAATAAAAAGCAGGAGGACGAGTCATAAAAGTGCTTCAGTTGTTTGTAACGTGTATTTTCATTACATCCGCTGTGGTTTTCCTGTGCATCTGCTTTGCACACCTGCTTTCATCATTGTTTCATTGTGACCAATCACTGGCAGCTTTTCAACTTACTGACCAAAGGCCCTCCCTCCACATCTCACGTCAGCTGACTCAGAATCAGAGACGCTTTCTCTCTGATCAAGACAGTTTCCAAAGCTGTAAAGTTCAATACACTGAGGCAGACGAACATAGATGTTGTGAAGACATTTAATGTTCAAAATATCTTCTCAGTTCGAATACTTTTCTAATTTTCATAACACCTTCATATTTGTCATGCTTTCCCAGTTATAAGATTCACCCGCTGACGGGAAAACCTGTGAACGGATTCATGAAGAGAGTCAGGAAAGTTTATATGAGGTGAAGCTCGTGGCGATGGAGGAAGAAGGACTCCTACTTTGGTTTCATTAAGGCTAAAGTTTATCCACCTCAGTGTTTTCCTGCGTTACCTTACAGATCCAGCAGAGGGAGACTTATCTTCAGTCTGTAGAACCTGTGCTGATGTGAATTTTCAGGTGGATCCATGCACAGACAGCGACGGTGAGCGAGCTGTGACGAGGGTCAGGATCATGTGATGGATGCGTGTCACCAGGGTCCAGTTACAGGCCTGAACATCCTGCTGGGCTTTGCTTCCACTGTTGCTCTTTCGCCTTCTGCTGGAGGCTTTGTCCTCTAGAGTATATTTTCTCTGTTCGTAGTACAGCTTCCAAACAAATTTTTTTTAATTTTATTTATTTATTTATTGCCTTTTGAATTGAAACACTTGCTCTAGTGGGATTGTTTGGGTTTTCTATATCATTCTGAACTAAACCTTCCTTTTTGTAAAGCACCTTGAGATGACTTGTGATATATACATAAAACTGATTTGAATTGAATAGAATTAAGAGGCAACTCCACCTTAACACATGAATTTCCTATGCAACACCCGACTGGTCCTGCATGAACAGGAAGTTTTAGAATTGAATTGTGTGAAGCTGTGTAATAACACCTTGATGCCTGTGAGCGGTGCCATCTGACAAGAAATGAGAGGAAGGAGAGCGACGGAAGAAAGGCGCCTTGGTTTGCTTGGGTTAATCCTTAGCTTGTGGTTTTTTGTTGGTTGGTAATGCTCCCCATTAAGCAGGAATTTAGCGGAACAGGAAAACATGACCAACGTTGAAATTCCCTTTGGTCGGTTCCCTTCTTGTCTTTCCTGTAAAAGAGTCAGATACTCCTGAGTCCAGAGCCAGAGAAGATGAGCCATCTACTGAATCTGCCTCCAGCTGTGACGGAGAAAATGTGATTGTGTCTTCATCAGTGGCAAGTGATTTGGAGTCAAGGCCTAAATGATTTAGTTCGTTTGACGTCTGTCATTGAGGATACTTTCCACTTCACAGAGAGTCTGTAGCTGTTCCTCCTCTAACGTCTGCTGTTTCAGCAGGGATCTTTCCTGACTGTTCTTATTTGACGTCCACCTTCATGGTGACGAAGCAGGACTGTTAAACCTCAAGATCTTTAACCTCTGCAGCTCTGTCTTCATTACTAGCACAGTGACTTCAAATCTTTAGAAAGAGCTACAGTTTGCCTTTCAACACAGAAATGGTAAAAACTGAATCCTCCAAAAGGAGAACAGCAAGGAGAGGTTTGTTAGGTCAGGTCCTTCAGTTCGTTTGTTCAGTGAGACAACTTTCAGCTTGTTTTTCTTGATTGGTGAGGAATAAAAATGTCCCATCACAGTGGCCAAGCTGCTCTTCAGGTACCTTGGAGGTAAATCCCTTCTCCAACTGCTTATGGATTTATGTAAGACATTCTATTGTGACTTGTAGGAGTCTGTTACTGCAGCACAGTGTAACATGCAGATATTACACAAACATATTCCATTATATCGCACTCAGCTGCTGTGTAACAAGATGGAGTCATTGACTGAAGGAGGACATGAGGACGTCTATCGATCTCAATGTAATGACGTAGCGCTATTCAAATAATAAGCTCATTAAATGAGTATCCATGTAGGAGACCTTAAATTCTTGGCTTCATGCATTCAGTTGTTGGTTGTGGGAAAATGTGGTAAATATTATAACTTCCTAGTTAAATAAATATCATTGTCCCATGTCCTAAAAATCTATTTCGTGGCTGAGTAGAATTTTTGCGAATACTGTGACCTTTGACCTTCTGCTATAGCTCAGTGGTTTATGTCTGAGCTCAATTCCTGCTGCCTGCCTTTTGAATTTTAATCTGAAAAACACCACTGATATCTAATAATTTCTGGTATTCAGTTCCTTACAAAGACCTACAGTAGGCCACAGCTTAGATTCTTTGTTTCCATTTTCTTCAGCTTTTTTACGTGTCTTAAAACAGCAGGTGTCTTCTGAAAATATGTACACACATATTTATGTATCATGTCTGCTATGAGCTATACATATAATAATAATAATACAATTATATATATATATATATATATATATATATAGTACTGTGCAAACAGTTTAGGCAGGTGTGAAAAATGCTGTAAACAAAGAATGTTTTCAGAAATATAAATATTGATGAAATAGTACATCATGTCCTTCTATCATGTCCTTTGAAAACGTGTCTGAGCCTTTAGGTGTCACCCACAAATTCACTGCTTGAACCTGGTTCAGATTTTTTATAGATTCCAAATGCTATTCAGCAATTTAAGCTATTCTTGAGAATCATTTTATGAAGTTAATATTTTCTTTCTCTGATTTTAATTCTACAGCATGTGTATCTTCTGAATACTTTCAAATTTCAACTTCGTTGTTCAGCTTCTTCTTACTGTGTTTTTGGGGTATCAGCAACTTCCTCAGGACTAAATTCAGCATTTCAATTTTTCATAATTACTTTATGATGCTTCTGTACAGGGAAGATACAACGGCAAACAAATTGACATGAAAGTGTTAAATCTTATAATGTGAGATTGGTGAGAGTAAAATCATTAATACATGTTGAGAGTTTAGTGAGTGGATGAAATTAAACAAATGTCCTTGCTCCTGTGCAAAGGCAGAAGTGTGTGCAGTGGGAGCAAGACCAGAGGAGCAGCGAGCGCCCAGAAGACGCTGAGAGAGGGTGGATCCACCCCCTCGCAGGGCCAGGGCCTCAGGACAGATGGATGGAGTGATTGTGTTGACAAGGGGGAAAGACGAAGAGGAGGAGGAGGAGAACAGTCAGCCACACGTTCAGCGGGGAGGCAATGAGCATCAGCCAGAAACTCATCCAAACCAGCGGAAGCACAGGGGGGTTGTGTGTGTGGTGGCGGATGCATGACATGTATGTGAGGAAAAAGAGAAAGAGGACTTGGAAAAGTCAAGAACATTTTCGGGTGATGGATGAGAGCATTGAAGGAGGCTTCGTTCAACCATTGTTTATTAGTAAAGTACACAGCTGTCTGGCTTAATTGCTCTGCCATGATATCAGACGGTGATGACTGATTACAACCAGTGTTGAACTATTCTTTATCAGCGCTCAGGGAAAAACAAGGAGACTCCGTACTCAGTGCAAACGTTGTCCTACAGATGGGTTTAGCAATAAATAGTGCGTAACAATCTATGCTCCCATCACTAGCAACCGTTAGCGTCCTACAGTAAAACACACATACAACAACATCGCAGGTGCCACATGCATGACAGATATGCTAATACTTCTACCGACGACGCTGCCAGTGCTAGAGCTTTTATATTATTACAAGCTTTGGTCAAGGTCAAGACGCTGCGTCGGCTGGATGCACTGGTTGTTTCTGTGAAAGCAGGCATTCAATTCAGCACCATTTGCTACGGCTCACGCTGAGTTCTCGCAGGGCGGAGGTACTGAGCTGTGGGTTCACATGTAAAATAATCTGTAAATGAATGATTATGGTTCATGTTAACTACGTGTAATAATAGGATAAATGTAACGTCCAGTGAGACACAAGCAATGAACAGTGTGTTGTCTCGTGTTGGGCTACTCTGAGTCAGCCTTGGGTTACGTGGTGAGTCCATGGATGAAGGGTGTGGATTCATTTCAATAGTCATTATTAGTCAGGAAACAATCTGAAAAGTTGTCACAAAACTTCCAGAAGAGTCGCAGTTTGTTTAGTAAATTTAATAATGTATTATATTTTATAAGCAATAATATTATTCCAACCCTTTATTGTGTTATAATAAACAGAGAACGTGTAAATTACATCCTATATTCACCCTTTCTTTCAACATAAGACTGACTCCTACAGTAACTGGCATAATGTACATAGATGAGTCGCTATTAGCAACTATTGCTTTTCCATGTGAAGCTTCTGTTTGAAGACAACACAGAACAGAGTTCTAGTCATTTAATACACAGAACAGAGTTCTAGTCATTTTATATCAGTGTCTGTGAAATACCAGGTTTCTGTAGTTGGACTGTGTGTGCAGCTACCAGCTAGACTGTGGCAGCCATTGTGACCCAACCCCAAGTTTATGTGATATTGCAGCTTGTTGTGTTCGCCCACATCTTCCTGCTCCTCAGCCTCCTTCATCATGACACATGTGGGCATGGCAGCATCCCAACCCTCTCCTCCAAACATTATGGCCCCATGACTGGTTTTGAGTCCAAGCTTGAGCTCACTCATCGGATTCCCCATCCATTCACGCTCCCCCCGACCCCTCCCTGAAACCTGGGTGGTCTGAACCCAATCCAGTCTTGATGGCGGAGACAGAGGAGGCAGATGCCTGGGCACTGGGAGAAGTGCAGTGTCTATGAAAAGACTGGCTCTACTTCATCATAGTTAAGGAGTACAGGCGAGTTATGTGTGGGTGCACTATGTGGAAAGCAGAGATCTCCCAAAAGTCCACTCGTCTGATGCCGTCTGTCAAAGAGTCTCTTTCACTGGTGATGCAGACGGCTCGACGTGCTGACGCTGCTTGAAGACCAATGTTTGGTTTGCATGCAAACGTCTAAACATGAGTTGAGTTGTAAGATTACCGGCTACTATGAGCTGTGATCATCTTAATTTATCATTCATTCATCTTCTATCGCTTCCTCCCGTAGGTGAAGCTGCAGCTTGTCCCAGCTGTCTATGGGCGAGAGGCAGGTTCACCCCGGACAGATCACCAGTCTGTCGCAGGTCCACACATATAGACACACAACCACAACGCACACGCTCACACCTACGGGCGATGAGTCTTTCCATTCAGCCTAACTGCAGGTCTTTGGACTGTGGGAGGAAGCCGGAGACTGAAAACCGATGATTATTATGATATAACAACAAAATGTTTCGCAGTTCTTTTCCCAGCTCCCTTCTTCTGCGCGCTGACCAACCCGACCTTGTCACTATAAACCAAGACTTCAAAATAAGTTCCACACAAAGCGCCTGAACTAAATAACAAACACAACGTAAGCGCTTAATAATGATATTAGTTTTTGACAGGGCAAACAAATCACAGAAATGATACAGACAACATGACGGTTATACATATTGATGAACCAGAGACTCGTTCTCTCCCTTTCTGTGCTACAATAACCTTCTGTCTGCAAAGCGTGAGACACAGATCACTGCTCCACCAGGTGGATCACTACAGTATTGCACCAGGATTCACAAGGTGCTTAGGGGCGTTTACAAGGCCTCCACTGTCACAATTCAGCCCAGATGCCGACTGGAACACGTGTCTGAACTTCCCAGGCTCTGCTGGGATTCGTACCATTCTATGCTGCTCCATCGATTTGGGTTTTGAATGAGTTTGTGTAAAGTGCCTTGACGTGACTCTCTCTGTGAACCGGTGCTATAGAAATAAAGTGGCGTGTGTGTGTAGGTCTACTGCACCACCTTCAGACACTGTGTCCTCTTCTGCAGCTTTGAATGAGGGTTGCAGAAGAGCCTCTGTCATAGTCATATCACGCGCACGGTTCTATCTCTGAGGAGTGTCCTGCAATGAATCACCATTAGGTGTTACACACACAGATGTGGAACGAGTGCTGAAGCGAGGGGGAGGATGGGGGAGTGGAGGCTGGAGGTGTGTGTTTAGGGGTAGCGCTCTCTCATTATTAGGTGATTCATGTTTGAAGTGGGCTTACACTCAAAACATGAGGCAGGAAGCAGCTGGGAGTCGGGGGCATCATTAGAGAGCTTCAGTCTGCCTTTATGACCAGGATTTGGTAGGTTTATGGTTATTATTATTGTATCATTATTTGCAGTCTGCTAGTCCAGTGTGTGGTTTAGTGCACATGGTGACCTGCACGGCCGGCGGCTCAGGCTGCAGTTGTGCTGTCAGTCCAAATTCAGCAGCTGAAGCTTCCCAAGTTTCCGCAGCAGGACCAGAAAGCCTGGCGTTGACGAGGCAGCGCTGTGTGATCTCTGCCTGAAGCCTCGTCTGGGTGTCTGTCAGAAACTCATCCTGTTGGTAACACACACGAGAACGCACATTAACAGGCACCGTGATTAGATGTGGGGGTAAACCTGCCCTGCGCCTGGGGGGGCTCCTTCGGCTACGTGTGTGAGTGAATGACCACACGGAGGCGTCACCGTGTGCGGGGACATGAATGAATGAAGCTCCATTAGGTCTGCAGGGCAGTTCTGACTGCGACGCTCTTATCTTACTCGAAGTGCTTTGACACTGCTACCCATCACACACACACACGACATTCACACACTGATGGTAGACACACAGAGGTGTCTTGTGTGTCTTGCCCAAGGACACTGTGGCACATGACTGGAGGTCTGGGAATCGAAGCATCGACGCTGTGACTGGACGCTACCTTGAGCCACTGCTGCCCACGATGTGTGGTATGTGAGTCCGCGCTGAGCAGGGAGGGGTTAACCCACCGTACAGACAGCAAGCGGAAGGAGGAAAGAGGTGATACAGAGAGAAGATGCTGGTGAGGTGGAATGAGTAACAGCAGGAAAATACAATCAATTACATTACATACATTATGATACATTTTATCAGGAAAGCTCCACAAATAACCTGCTCAGGCGTACGAGAGCTGAACATCCACTAGTTAGAAGGCACCTGCTACAAATAAAGAGCCAGAGTGTCCACTACAGCGTCTACAGCATCATTTAGTACAAACACGATGTAGGTGCTGGGCTGGAACCAAGGAAAAAAGTTATGACACATCTCACAGCCATTAAAATGCACAAAACAGGCACAAATGTAAATGTAGTTTGAGTAGTGTCTTTGTTTTTCCCTGCCTCTGCACTGACTTTTAGCTCTTCTTTGACTGCATTTGTTTGTGTATTATTCCATATATATATATATATATATATATATATATATATATATATATATATATATATATATATATATATATATATATATATATATATATATATATATATATATATATATGATACGGGAAGTAATACATAAACAAGTGATAGAGCAACAGAAGAAACTTGTTAGTCTTGCCAAAACTTGTTGGTTAGTTAGTAGTGAACCCGATTAAGAAGAGAGAGAGAGTAGGAGCTGCAGACCCTCACACCTTCCTGTGTTCCTTCAGCATGTCGGCCTTAAATCCCATTACATGTTCGCTTTGTGCCATTCAGCTGGGACTGCATATTTCTGAAGTTATGTTATAATGAATATTTGGAAAACTTTTTTTTCCATTTGTCATAATGAAAAAATACCAAAAACTCAACATAAGATAAAATTATTAAGTATATGACTCTGACCCTGCTTCTCATCAATGTGTGAAGCTCATTTCACTCCAGAACTTCCTTTTGTGATGAATTGTTGTAATACACTTTTATGGTGCCGAGCTTCCTTCCACCTGCTTTGTCTTTGTTAGTAATGTCCTGAATGACCCAGACTCCCTTTCTCTGCCTTTTCTTTCCCTTCTCGGTTCTCACAAAAGATACGCTCTTCAAACAACAGTGTGGCAAAGCGTAGCGAGCTTGCTATAGAACCGAACCAAACAGAGTGGATGGAGAAGAACACAGTGAAACAAACCAGGATGAATGAAAGGACACGAGCAGTGAGCTGACTCTTAACTGGCTGCAGGCCACCTAACTCACGATGCACTTTCCTGCCTCATTAATTATCGCCGTGAACACGGGTATGATGCTGTCAGGCATGCACAGCATCCCAGAAAGCTACAGCAGAAGCAACTTTCCTCTCCTCCTTTGCCTTCTCCCTCTTCATGTCCTCTGTCTTTCCTCCCCCTCCTCTCTGTGGCAGTGGTCTGCAGCAGAGCAGTTAATAAAGAGATTGATTATTGGCCTGTCAGGAAGTGACAGCTGGACAGGGCTGCTCTGCATGAATGACAGAGGGCACGATCACCACGCAGCAGCCTGCCGGACACACACACACACACACACGCACACACACACACACACACACACACACACACACATCCAGTTGCCTGTGCCAACACCAGGGGTAGAGGATGTCTGAGGGGGAAGCTGGATGGTGAGAGGTGGGCATGTGGAGAACAGCAAAGCAACCTTCTGCTGATGGAACAGCTTCGCCCTGTGAGTGTGTGAGAGATGGTGATAGAGGGTTCGTAGGTCACAGACGCTGCCTTATGGACAGGAGGTCAGAGGAGGGTCGGCAACGCTAATACCAGCGTAGTTAACACGTAACGCAGCTTATCGATCAACCTGCTGGAGCAGTGTGCTGTGACCGTCCTGTTATCCAGCCGTCTGCAACCTCAACGAGTTTTAATGTCAGCGACTAAACAAGTTGAACTAAGTTAATTGGTGCGTTGGTTCTGGGCCCGGACGTAATTTAGAAATAGATGTGTATGACATGTCAGGCCGGTACAGAGCAGGTTAGGACAGACTCAACTCAATGTATATGAGTAGTAGTATTTACATATTAAAAACGAAAATAATAATATAATAAAAAGTCTATTCCTACAAACTAGAATGTAAACCAGCCTTTAAATGCACTACACTGGTTTATTTCTGACACGTAATGTTACTGATATTACTGCTGTGTAAGCAAACAGATCTAACAAAGACGTTTTCTTTTTTTAATTCTTTTTAAGAAACGCTGACCAGCGGTTATTTCACTGATCCTGTGCTGGTGAGGAGAAGAGACACAGCGTTGGAAATCAATCCACAAGCAAATTAGAGGAGGACATGCACATTTCACACTGACTCTGGGTTTTTAATAATTATATGAAAAATAACTCAACATCTTTACTAGAGAGACAAGGTTTGTTACGTTCAGGCGATGCATGACTAAGGCCCAGCACAAGTACTGTATGTGGAGGTTGACCTCTTTAGCCCAAGTTGGTGTTTTCAACTCTTGGTCTTCAAGTGGTCTCCGTCTCTCCCAGAGCATTTATTGTACGGCTAACTGTTACGCTCAGCAGCCAGTGGTCACAGACACTGTTAAGGAAATTGATATTTCTAAGGTACAGAAGTTTGATCGTGATTTAAAGGATGATTTAGCAAGAACAGGGCGACTTTGTTACCTCCGTGAAGGCCTTATGATTGCGTTATTGATTTACTGCCTCGAGGACGTGTTTTTTCTCACTCTTTGACTGAAAACGTTTGAGTTATGGAGGACTGTGATAAACACTCATTAAAGGCTGGCATAATCCGTCCTTCGTCCTCTCTGGCAGGACTGGAGTTCTATTGGTGTCCTAGAAAGATGGGAAAGATAGACATATAGGGCTTTGAATGGCATAACAAAAACAAATACACGCTTCACCTCCAGTCTTCTGCTTCTGAAATACGACAGGGCTCCTACATGTTCACAAAACTGGATTTGACTTCTCATCGTTTGGTGGTAATTAAGGACAGGGATGAGTGGAAGATGCAGACATTACGAGTATTCTAGTTAACAACGTCCTGAGGAGACATGGTCAAACGATTTGTTTTTGTTTATCTCTATGACGTTTCGATTTTTTTCTAGGAACTTGACGGATCAATGCTACATTTCTGAGGGTTAAGGAGCGTTTTCCGTCTGTGCCTGTTCTTACGATGCCTGACCCCAGCAGTATAAGCAATTCATAGTCGAGGCTGACGGCTGGAAGACAACAAGGTGCACCCCTGTGCCTTCTCCTTTCACCCCATGGACGTTGAGAGAAAATTAGACGTTCGATAACTGACGGTGAAGTTGGCGCTTGAAGAGTGGCGTCATTGGATGGAGGGGGCTGGGATTCCTTTTGTTGTGTGCACAGATGTGTGGAATACGTTAAGGCCGGGCAGTCACAGAATGTGACCTGATACCTTGTCTTTGCAGTTTGAGGAGGGGAGGGAAGACTTGGGGCCACCAGAGGACACTATTCTGTTTGTTTGCTCCTTCTTTACGTTCACCGGTGATTCGATGGCAAAGTGACTCCAGGTTGGCTTTCCGTCCTGGAGTGTGACTGACCCTTAAGGCCGACATTAAGCGGTACAGGCTGCCTGCCTGTGTCAAGAATAGGACATCCTGTCAAGCGCTTGCTGGTCTGCTCTGCCCATTGCCTTCCTGTCCAGACCACGGTCTCACATCTCCTTGGAGTTCATTATGGGTTTGCTGGCAGAGGGTAAGATGGTTATTCTTACTATTGTCCACAGGTTTTCTTAAACCATTTACGTGGTTCTGGTTTAACATGTGTTTTGCTTACATGGCCTTTCTGTGAAGATTTTGTCTAAGGCTGCCTGAGGTGAGTTTTTGTTAGGGCTTCATCTAGTCGGTCTTCAGGGTTTCGTTCGTGGGCTGGTGTTAGGGACATGGTTTGGCTTTCTACTAAACACTTGCATTTAAAGGGTGAGAACAGGAAAAGGGCTCCTATAGGTTCATTTGGCAATTTGACTTGACAGTGTTGTTAACCCAGCGGCGATGAAGCTGGTGCTGCAGGGGGCTTTACATGTTCATCCTGTTTATATGTTTCAATGATGGCGGAGGGGTTTCAAAACTTGGTGGACTGGGAAGGACGCGGGCTGGAGAGTCGTAGCTGAGTTCTGGCCCAGTTTATTCTGGACCCGGATCTGATCAAAGACTTCCACTGCTGAGCCCTCGTAGGTCGCCAGGAGGCAACTGTGGGGGGGGGTTTAAAATAAAGGCGACGTATGGGATATGAAGTCAAAGGTTATACAGTTTCATGTAATGATTATGTGTGTTTCATGTTTATGGCATCTTTTACACTTGTTGGACTTTATTGTTCCCGTAAACGCTGGCATTGGTACGTTACATATTGGAGTACAACCACGTCTTACTGATCTTTATTCAGATTTGTCCTCCCATGTCATTGCGCCATGAAACTGAGCTTGGTGCATATCTGCGATTGCCGCCACCAGGACAACAAGAAGGACGCGACTTGACTTGACCTGCCCTGCCTCATATGGGGCCACATGTCATTGAGTACTAAGTGGCCCAACTGCAGCAAATGTTTTTTATATGACAATTTACAGGCTCCTTGTTGAGACATCCAGCTCCAATATTCTTTAGCCTGAGCAAAGCATAATAAGATAAGATAAGGTCAGATCATCATCATTTACAATATTTACAAATAGAGACCTTTATGGCGCAGGAACTGGCCTCCTTTACTAAGATGCTTTTCAGTTCAGTTTACTTAAATACTGCCAATTCATTTTATGAGGTTAGAATTATGATTCTGTGTTGCCGCACCACTAATGTGACTGAGGTGTCTGCTGAGGCTTTTTGTCATGTTGTGCTTTGCTTTTATTATGGTGGTTGTGGTAGTTTTTAGAAGGTGAGTCTGGCCATTTGCTTCTGCTTCATTCTCTCCTGTACAGTATTTTCTGGCTTTTCTTCTAGATTTTGACTCACTTATTAATATTTTCACATGTCTCATTCATTTTTGTGGGTGGCAAAGTGGCGCAGTGGTTAGCACTGTTGTGTCACACTAAGAAGGCCCTGGGTCTCATCACAGAGTCACCCTGGTTGCCTTTCTGAAAATCTGAATATTACATAATTAAAAGAAGGAAAATTAAATCAGCATCTCCATGAAGATTGGTAGACGGCTTCACTAACTGTGGACTTGATGAAACACAGTGGACCAACTCCAGACATAGCTCAGTGCAAAATGTACATTAATCTGAGACCTGGACGAGTCAGCAGGGGTCCAGTCCTACTTCCCCTTAGCCCGGGTAAGATGCTTCTGATGTTGTCTGGCCCAGCTGTTGTAGTCCATCTCCTGGATGACCCTTTGACTGACTGGCGACTTGTCCAGAGTGAACCGCGCCTCTTCCTCGAGTATCAGCTGGGAAAGCTTCCAGCTAAATGATGGACTAAATGGCAGAAAGTGAGTGGGTGCTTCATTTGTGCATTCTGATGTGAAAAAGTTCTGCACGTCTCACGGGAATGTCATGCCCTAATACATTTTTTAGTACATGAAAGGTGTCAGAATTTCAGCAAAGCAAAACTAATTTAGTGATTTCACGTGTACGCACACACCTTAGCATTTCTTGATCTGCAAGTGGAACAGTCACTACATTTAGATGGTGTACGTGGAATCCAGAGCCTGGAATCAAGATGTTTTTATTTCCTTACCAACATGGTGCAGCAGAGTGTTTCACACCCAGAGAAGAGGAATAAGGGCGGGGGAGACGCAGATGGACAAGTACTTTTATGCCCGACTTTTCTTTTGGCTCGGTGCCATGACCACAGACTCTCTTTGTTTGCCAGGCTACTAAACTAATAGAGATAAAGGCAGGTTCCTGCTGGCCCTGAATTAGAAAGTCATTAAGGAATATAAACACGCAGCGAATTCACACATGCTCATAGATGTGTATATGCAGAAATATAAGCATCCATGCACGAACATACACTGTGATCTATTGCAAATGTTGATGCATCTGCAAATCTATAATCTCAGATTAACACACACACACGGACATACACACCTCATGTCACTATTCAGTCCAAACGAATTGATGTTTCCTGACTTGGTGTCGCCACACCTTTACTTACATTCTCATCTATTTTCTGTTCGTGGGTCAAGGCGATTACAGCAGTAATCAAATCATTCATTGCATGAAAATGTAATAAAAAAAGGTCCTTTTGAAAGCAGCTAAGGTGGGTCAGCCTCCGACAAAACGTTACTGTGGTATTAAGTACTAATAGAAACCAGAGGATTCTCCAACAAAGAATACATTTACCTTTTTCTTAATGTTGAGAGGCATCGGGAAAACAAATTAAATTGAAACCAGCTGTTCACTGTAGAAGGACGCAGTAAAAATGCAGGGGACTAGTTGAAGCATGTTCATCTGCATCTAGTATCTGTGAGATACTGAGTAAGAACCGACTATAAATAAGAGTTTTTAAAACACATATATCACGTCATGACGTCCTAACTGAACAGCCCTGATGTCTCCATGTGCAATAACTGCAGCCTCTGTCTGTCTGTCTGTCCCTGTCGCCTGGCTGCCGTTAGGATGGCTGCGTGGTGCCGGCTAGGAAAGGGAACAGGAGCATTTAAAGCTCCCAGAAGTGCAGATGGCATAAGCTAGCTCTGCATTCCCAAAGACAAACCTACACAGGCAGCCGCCGTTCCATTATTATTAGCAGCAGGATGAGAACGCCAGGCTCTTACCTGTTAGTCTGGCTTGGGACACATGCAAGAAGGTCAGTGTGTCTTAATGCGCTTTTTTTATCAAGTGTGAATATGTGCAGGTTCAAATGCAGATCAGTTATCAGCATTTTACACACACATGCACGCACACAGACAGCATCACAATACTTGTGCCCCAAATCAGGGCTCAGGCAGCATTAAGATGCGCTCATACGAAAAAACAGAGGAGGAAAGCAGCATATGGAAGTCCCAGCAGAGGCATCCTTAATTCTGTCTGTGGAAATTCATTACGCATTCTCACAATGAGTGTGGGTGACAATTTGTCGTTTGTTCTCGTCTCGAGCTAAACAAAGGCACATGTGCTTGTTTTCAGAGCAGGATGCGTCGCGGCCTGATTTCAAAGGCACAAGTTGAAAGACAACAGACAGCTATTTACAATATTTATACATTTAGGATGCTTATACTATGCATATTATGCTTTCAGTGTGTGTGTGTGTGTGTGGGGGGGGGAAACGCTGATGTAAAAATTTACTTTGGAAATTCTCTGATAATTGGTGCCTTAAAAGGAGCTCATTTTTAACTATGTCCCCGCAACTGCTTGATGACAATTAATCTGTTTGCGGCTGCTTCCTTGGCATCTGTGCCAATTACTTTATATGCTAATATATGTAAATGACATCTCAGATGCCAGTTTCAAGTATTATGCGAGTGGCATGTTGTGTCTTTTTTTAGTCATATTGTTGAGCCTGATCAACACTCAGCATGTGCTTTAAATTTGGATGTGTGTTATAAATTTGTTCCATTTCCTACATGCGATGCCTTTTAAATGAAAATGATTCTGCCTGTGCCTCAGCCTCCATTCCACTTTGGTTAGAGCAGTAAAGTTAAATACAATACTTATTGTATACTATTCTTTCTTAATACTATTCTTTTTCTATATGATGATGATAATAATAATAATAAAAATAATAATAATAATTATAATAATCATAATAACAATAATCATAATAATAATAATCATAATAATAATATATATACCAGTTTTAACAGGTTGACTACAGCACTAGTACATAGATAGAAAGATGTTTATGTTATATATTTTTTATTTCACATGAGCATCACGTATGACTATCAACCCCTATGTAATAATGCATTAATCACACAAGTAGTGTAGTTTTCATTATTATCATTATGATCAAAACCATTATATATAATCATTATATTAATAATAAGTCTGTCTATGCTGTGTTAAAGTTATACCATTAAAAATTAAATTTACAAATACTGTGTTTGTATTGAAGTAGAGTTCGATCAACCTGTATTGCTTCAGGTTATTTTTACTAGATTATGGTTCAGATAAACTTCAAATATTTTGATTCCTTTATTGTTTGTAAATGTAGATTTTTATCAAACACAAAATCAAATAACAAATACTGGTGTAGTTTATAATATAGTCTGAGTTCTTCATTTTTTTATTAGATTCTCTTCTGAAAATACATTCACTTTTGAAAAATTACTATAATACGCAAATGAATAGTTTCCTTTAGTTTTAGAGCTTGTTGTTCAGCTAATGTTAGATGTGCGTTAATGTGAGCATTAAGTCTATGTCCTACCTGTGTATATTTGCATCTACTGCTTCTGCAAACACATGAAAAAAGCAAATTCCCCGCAAACGCAGTGAATCTGCCTCTTCATGCGCTTGTGTCTGTCTCTCGTGCGTGTGTGTGCAAATGATGCTTATGTGTTGACGTGGGTTGGTTTTGCAGATATGTGTGAGGGGTAAAATGCAATGAAACGCTTGATTATTAACACGGTATAATGCACAACATCATTCAGTGAATTCGCTGTTTTCTAATGTAAGGAAAAGTCTTCACGTGGTTACTCGGTGGAATAACGCTGAGCAAATGCTAATGCTGCACTTTGAAGTCGTTTTTTCTATAAATGGCAGTAATTACCTTTGCACACACACACACACACACACACACACACACACACACACACACACACACACACGTAGATGCTCTATTGTTCACTGTCCTGGGCTCTGTCTGCAGCCTCCCATCAGACTGAAGATGTCACTGTTGTATACCAAATATCTGCTCCGTCACAGTGTGTGTCAACCTGCGTTTCTGGGGGGGTCGTGTTCATCAGAAAGGAACAAAACTATATTGTTGTATGTAAGGAATTTGACTGAGCAGACAATGTGGGGAATACAATAGACAAAGACTAAATCCATTAGAATGAATACAGCTGTTCAATCTTTAAATAAGATTTCTACACATTAGTGTAAACATGCTTTAAAAGAATTATGTTTTTTAATTTGCTTGTGCAACAAATAAAGTGTATTAAAATGCAATTTTCATGAGAAAAAGTTTTTTTCCTTATTTTGAGTCATGATTCAACCTTATTTAGTAAAGTCAATGTACGATATAAACAGATTTACCAAGGCCTATGAAAATACAAAAATAATAGGTTATATTCATTCAGAGTTTTCAGTATAATAACAAGGACAACGACACCCGTTGTTTAAGGGGTTGGACTTGATTGTGTCGCACATGAATTACCCATTTAAATTCCACATGCATTCATTGTACATTGTACAACATGTCGGTGTGGACTTTACATGTCATCATGCCCACGGCCCTTATCAGGAGCGAATGAGTGGGTAGATTTTACCTGACACATGATGTAAGAGTCGCAGGGCTGCTGGAGCCAGAGTTACAGGAGGGCAAACCCTAAACTGGGAAGCTGACTGACCGCTAGTCGAGCCAGGGCAGCGCTGACCACCACCTCTGATGTTTAATTAAAAAGCGTGTGGGTGTAAGTCTGTTGTGAATGTGGAGGCGGCGTCCAGTAGAGGGCGCTTAGTCGCTGCCCCGCCACACCCCCTCAGTAAAAAGAGTCGATGTTTGAACTACTGAAAATAATTTATGATTAAATGTCACCAAGGTTACTAAGGTCACTAAGGTTTGAACGTCAAACATTTATACAAAAGAAACAAGTTACAAGAGCACAAGTCGAGCTAGTCACGCTGGGCAGAGTCAACATTACCACCCAACAGGAAAAAACAGAACGAGGAGGTGGAATTGACACATCTGATCTCAAATAATAGACTGTGAAGCTTTTTAGCGACCTTTGCTTGGCCACGGCACGACCGGAGCCTCAGACTCAACTACTGTCCTCCCAGAGGCACAAGCTGCTCGACGTCAGGAGTGAAAAGTGAAGCGTGTTTACAGGCATGTCCACTCATCAGCTGAACCTCGCTGTGAAGCAGGCAACGGCACACAGGCAGGGTTTTTTCAGACCTGGGATTTTCTCTGCTTCTTCACGGTTCATCCAAACAAACCACAGCGCAGGATCACGTGGCGGCACACAGACTCCAAGGCACTTTAGCAACACGATGGAATTTCCACGGTTGTGTGGTTAACACCGTGTATAAGCACAAGCAGGACCTCCTGAGTTTCCAGACCATCAGAGATTCTTTGTTCTACTTTTATTCCTACAGAGCAACAGAGGAACTCAAAACAAACATTCAACATTTTAAAGGCAGCCGAATTATAGAAATATAATTATGTAGAATAGTTTTTCACCAACAGCAGATTAAGGGTTTTCCTCCTTAGTTTCAGAAGCAGTAATTGTGACTGAAAACCTGTGTTGGATGAGGGATTCTGTTCCTTCCCTGCATGGAGATAACGGGACACTGGGAGAGAGCAGCAGCAGCTGTGACGCAATTATCTTTACAAGCTATACTCAGTTAATTGTTTTGGTTTTTTATACATCTTGTTTTTATATATGTTTATATATATATCATGTCTCTTTTCATAGGTGTGTAATTCTCTTTCACTCATCCTCTCATCAGCGCAACACTTCTACAAGGAGATCTGTTACCACAACAGAGTAAAGTTCCCTGACGCAGCCCAGGACATGACAGGGGATGAAGCTGAAGCGGTTCCTGATCTATGACAGTGATGGTCGCAGGCCTGTGGTGCTCTGTGTGGGGCCACACAAATCTGTACCGTTCAAAGACTGGGACTCCTAAACTTAAACCCGCAGAAGAAGAGAAAACGCAGTCACAGAACCTCCTGGTGTTTGTTTTTGCCTGTGATATGCTGAATGGCGTTTTTGCTCAGCGTTAATGTAGCGTGTTAGCCGTCAGGTTATTAGCAACGCCCTGCCATGTTACTGGTGCAGAGTGAAGTCGCATAATGATAAATAATGACAACACACTTGGTCTCTGTCTACAGGCGCTCAGTGCAGCTGCAGTTTGAGCTGTTTCATAGCATTTTGTTAGTTGATAACAGCGACCATATGGCGGACGAGAGCTTGTTTTTGTGAGTAATTGTCTTTTGACGCATTCAGCCAATCAGCTGTTGTTTGCCAGACCTCGTCTTTAATTACAGTGGCCGTATTTCCCGCATTGCACGTCGTACGTTTCACCTCTTCGCACATCGCCAAATAAGCTGCTGCTCTGTGGCTGAAACGTAAGCAAGCGAGGTGAGTCCATGTTTATTCAGTAATTCTGTGATCGATACATGTGGACCTATCCCAACTATCTGCAGCAGGTTGACGCAGCGGCTGCTTCTTGTCCTCGCTTGGCAAACGTGCAACGGAATACATCAGGATGAGTTTAGCAGAACGGGTCAAGCCAGGATGTTTCACTGATCCTGGAGATCCTCTACACCCCAGGTTCCATCCGCTGTCACACACAGTAACAGTGATTCTGCTGCCTCGGCTAAACCTTAAATAGAAATGCTCAGCTGTTTCCAGGCTGACGTGTGAAGACACAATGAAAACTGTCTGAATTCATTTCAGACACGTGTTTCCTTCGCTCTGTGCCTTCCCCTCCCACTCAACCTGTCCGGTCCTGAGGCTGACATTACTGGTATTCATTCATTCATGAGATGAAATTATCACTGAAATTAAAAATAAACACAGACAATGATATTACTACATATCATTTACTCTTTCTTAAAAAGCTAAACTGTCCAACACAAAGCAGCCCACAAAAAAAATGATAAATTACTGCACCAGTCAAAAAGTTTGACTTCCTATTTTAATCATATATTAAAATTAGAAATCATATAATATTTTTTTTTTGACTGGTGCAGTAATTTATCACACACATATATATATATATATATATATATATATATACATCCATAGACATATTTATTCCATGTTGCTTGTTAAAGTGACTACATAGTAAATGAAACTGATTAAAGCTTGTCAAAGTACACAGTCATGTTTCCTGCTGTGACACCAGCTGTCAAAAAAACCTACTTTGTAACTAACCACTAGAAACTAGATGTGATCAACGGGCAGAACAGTGTTGAGGCTGAGCTGCATAAATGTTGAGAACCTAGTATTCTGCACATGCTCGTATGCTTTTTAACTCCTAGAAACCAGGCGGGTTCCGTGTCCGTCTAGTCTCTGGCCTTGCTCTGGATACTGGATGTACTGTCTTTGACACTTGTAGGATGGTTGGAAGGTTTTGTGTAAGATGTTCTGAAAAGCTCCAAAAGTTACTAATGAAGCAGAAATTATTTAAATTTCTGACTGAGAACTTTTAAAAGCAAATACCTGCAGTGCTGGAGCTGATGTTGCATGACGGTGACTTCAGGGCATCAACAGCACAATAACATTTAGAGCACATTTCTGCCATTTAAGCTTTTCAAATACTTCCTGGTCAATTTCATACTGAAACCATTACTATTATGATTTGCCAAGATAATTCAGCAACCTTCTGATTTTGCAGACCTTAGCCCTGCTAGCAGAAAGCCAAGGTCCAGTTGTTCTGTCCCTCAGCCGGGTTCTGCCTCTGCTGGTGCGACTCACCAGCCACCTCACACCACTGCTAACACTCCTCAACCCGTTCTTGTCTTCCCTACTGCATCTCTGCCTCCAGAAGAGTATGGGACTGGTCTACTGTATCTCCAAATGTTCCAGAAACGAAAGTAAAAAAAAGAGAAAGCGAAGGTCTCTGGTTCTCTCCACCTCATGCTTTCTGACCCAAACCATCCCTGTTTCCATTGACTGGAGGAGACCAGGACAGGAGAACTTGCCTGTTCCCAGTGGCTGACTTCACCTCAGTAATTCTTTACCCAGTCTCTGCTCTCGCGTTTCGGATCACGTCTCATCTGGTTTTTTCTTACATGGCTGGTGTGGGTAAGCACCACATATCTGCCTACTTCAAACCCACTATCACAATCAGACAGAAACCCGTCCATCCAAGGCTCAGACCTGTACGTCCAAGAAAACAACCATTACCCCAGAGGACGGCCCAGCACAGGAGCAAGTCCAGTTACGTTCTGGTCACGTGAAGATAGCGATGTTCACATTTTGGACAGAGGACACGTGGTTTGAGAGAATGGGGAGAATGGAAATACGGGGAGACAGACAAGGTGCTTGAACAGGTATTGGACAGTAATGTACCACGAACTGGTGTCAGAGAATAGAATATACTTATATACTAATATAATTTTGTTCTAGTGCAAAGGCAGTTTGCTATTTGTTATTCTGAAACCTATTTGCCCTCTGGCCTTTCTCAGTCACCCTGCTGGTATTCAGAGGTACTGCATGTCTGTGGTTTCCAAGCCTCATCATGGTTCCATACTGATCGTTGTATGCTACCACGTATGATCATTTGTAGAGCGGAATATCTTGAGCCAGTTAGTTTAGACTGTATACAAAATGTGGACTCTGCTAGGGTGGACCCACCACCTGCAGGAGGAGCCATAGGGAGCAGATCAGCCAGCAGCCGAAGGTAGGGCCCAAAGCAACACGACGTAGAATGGTACCAGCTAGAGATCGCTGGGTTCATCTCCAGAACCTCCAAGAAATGCTGCAAAGTTTGCTCTGTTTGCTTTTTGCTGAAAGACATAATCAGTATTTTCTGGTGGTAATCAACATGGTTGGAAGTTCTTCCTATGGCCTCCACCACCTCCCACAGCACCACTAAAGTGCCCCAGAGCTTGTCTGCTTCATACAGTGTGTGGGCAACCAGTCGAGAATTAGACTTAGATGGCATATGCAGAACACAGTGGGTCCACTTTCATATTTGAGTCAGTAATACAAGATCTGGACATCGGTCTGTGGCAGCGGGAGACCAAACCGAGGGAGAAGGCACAGGTGAAAATGATCATGATAATTAGTCAAGCTATGGCAGGTACAAGGGACAAGCAGGGAATGAAACAACAAATCAAAACAACGTTACTGGACATCACAGTTCACTCATTTGAAGTCTAGTTGGAGCTATTCCATCGCCAAACTTTATCGATCTATCAAAGCTAAAAAGGTTTTCTGACACATTAATTCTAATTCTAATTCATTAATAATAATTCTAATTAATTGTGGGGGATACTCAGATACATTCAGATCCCTGGGTGCACATGCAACCTGCAGAGTTACTTTCTTCATCTGCGTGTCTTGACTATTGAAGCCCTTAGTAAATGTAGTGAGCAGATAAGGTCTAATAACAAATACTGTTGCTTCTGAATGGGACAGAAGCAACTACAATTATTGCTGCAAACAAAGGCCTTGTATGATAATTAATGTTAAGTCCTGTATCAAAGCCTTTAACTGATGTTTTCATTTGATGTAACTGATAAAAAGCAGGTATAAATGAAACAATTTGTTGTAAAAACAATAACCCACTTATAAATATAATTAGTTCAACCTCCCAACCATCATCTGAGCGACTGATAATTAATTTATCAACTGAGGTTACACAGTGATGCTTAAAGCAATCAAGCAATTCTAAAGGTTCACAAAAACAAACCAAAATGAACCATCACGTCCACTGGACAATATCAAATTGTTTGTCCCAGTTCATTTAACAAAGCTGTGTGGGCATCATTTGGTGAAGAGCATTTCTCAGCATCGTGGTTTATCTCGTCAAGAAAACCCACGATGCTGTGCAGAGGACATAACTAATTGATACCTGATGGGGTGAACTGAGGGACAACTACAGTGAAGCCTCAATACTGACTTTGGCTGCCCTCCTGTCAGTGCTTTAATAAGATGCCTAGTGACCCAGTGCATCATGGGAAATGCATGGGCCCTGGTATCGGTGCCAGTATTGCCTGGAACCACAGAGGAGTATTTGGAGACGGTTTCTCTGACCTCTCCAACAAAGCAAAGGGGGAAGTGGCATCTGTTTTAATAAAGCGGCGCCACTCTTCATCCACCATGTCACCCCCCTTCACTCCACAAGCTGTGGAATGGACACAGGCATCGGAGGAGAGGAAGCAGAGGTAACAGCTGGCTGCAGCCTGGTGGCGTGGTCGTGGCATGACCACAGCTTTATTAGTGGCTTCCAGGACACCTGCTGATCCTCTCCCAGGGTTCCTGTCACACTGATGTCTTCATCCCTAAGCCGAGCAGACAAGCCAGGCCTGCCAGCCAGTGCAGGTGAGAACAAATCCAATTACCTCCTCTCCATGGTGCTTAGACCAGACATGGTTGGCAATGAGGAAGGCAGGACAGTAGGTTGTTTGGTTTCTGGACGATAAACTGCAGTTACTGTATTTTTCAGCTGTAACACATCATTATCTTCAGTTTGGAGAAGATCCCATTCAATCTTGAATGTTGAGGTTGGTTTCAGTTCACTACATTGATGGAATAAAGTGCCCTGGATGAAGGCACCTCAGCATGACTGAACCCAGCTCTCATCCACTTCCTGGAGCTCGCTGGTCTTGCCAAAGTCGAGAGCTAAACCTAATCAGCGTCTAATCTCGAGCTGGGCTAATGTTGAATATTGAATTTTGGCTCCACATGTTGCATCTCTTCAACATTACACACACGGAAGCAATTTACAGTCACTCACACATATTTAGTTAAACAAATTCCAGGACACGATGACACAAATATTTAATAGTTATAATTGAGTTGTAATGTAACATATATAGAAGTGATGTTGATTGTCATCAATATCAATAAAGGTTTAAGACCAGTTAAACTGGTCGTAGTCTGTGATTATTTGTGAACGGTTGAACATCAGCTGATCTCAGATGGCTAGTGCTGAACTCACTCCTTCAATTGTTCCTGCATACATATTTGACATATTATTGCCTTTAGTAACTACGTTTCTGAGACGACATGATTTGCTCGTCTGGCCTCGGACGGAGCTGTGTTTGTTATTATCAGGCTAGTTTCCAAAATTGGAGGATTTGAAATGATCAACGTCATTGGTATCCCCGTTAGGTGTAATATTACAATTACAATATGTGTTTTGCTCTTTTGTCTGTGGCTTTGTCTTGTTTCCTTTGGATGTCGCTGTCCGTGGTGCTGGGAGACGCACCGTGTTGGTTTGAGCTAGAGGACAGCAATCCGCAAAGCAAGGCTTTACACTATGCTACATACAGGCGCCGAGCCTCCTGTGTGGGCATAGTCATATATCACAGAAGGTCTGCGGCGTGTAGGCTGACTGTGCAGAGGTTTTATAGGTTGAAGTTTGTTTACAGACCTGCAAGTATGTTCATCTGCTAACTAGAATTTACTGATTGTTGATGTTCATGTCATAGAGATAATTAAATGTACCAAAAAATAAATAAAATAACGTGTACTGAGTCTGACACTGATCTGGCTGATGTTTTCATGGAAGATGAAATAAGACATTCAGGAGACCCTCAAGATGTATTTAACCCTCCTGCAGCCTTCGAGGGGTCAAAACGACCCCACTGCAAACTAGGGGGCGCCAAAGCTCAAAAACACACGCAAGGGTTGAAAAGGATTTTGAGCGCCCCATATCTTCCTTTTGACCCCTCGAAGGCGGCACGAGGGTTAGGTTAAATATGGAAAAGTGATGAGTTTACTTCAATAAATCGTCATAAACAAACGACCTTCTACTGATCTGGTCTGCGACCAAACATTTAAGTGCTGATCATCACAGACCTGTTTTGATGCTTTGTTACCTAAATGGAAGGAGAGGGAATCTTGTCTGGTAGTGCTGATATAGTAGAAGCCTTGAATAAACAGCAAAAGACGGCAAGATGCCAAAGCAGAACTGCTCAGCCGTTGTATTTTCTGTCTGGAGTCTCACCATAATATCCATGAAGCTTACAGTAAGAGCTGGGAGGTTTGCCTTCAGCCGGTGACTTTGGTGCCCAACCGTAGAAGATCATTCGCCACTTCCTTTACTGACGTCCCTTCATAGAGGGATGGGATGATCGATCCGTGGAAAAAAAGAAGCGAGGGTGTGTGTATGCTGAGAGAGGGGTTCTCACTTTTGAAGGTGGTTGAAGCCTTGCCAAGATTTTTCATATTCATATGTATTCACTACACATGGTGGACAGCAGCAATTTCTGCAGTCAGCCTGCCATTCAAAAGTGAAGAGGATGTGGCTTGCGGATGATGGGAGCAAGGGAGATAGACACGCATGGGGCTCCTTGGTAGTCAGATGAAAGCTGCCAGCTGCTGATGGGTGACTATTTGAGCGTGGTGTCTCAGGACACGCCCGTTGAAAGGCGATGTGATCCGATACCCCCACTTATCCAGAGCTCATATACATATGCCCCCTCTTATGCAGAGGAGGCCCATATCATGCAGAACTTCCAGTGTTTTGGTCATTATGCCAAGTTGTTTGAGTGAGTGTCTTGCATGTCTGAATGGGGAATGTGCACTTACTGAACTATGACCACTGACAATAACTTCCTTTGCATAAAACGACCTTGTGGCTTCTCAAATATGTTGAATGGAACTGGCTGCTTTCTCAGCAGCAGCTGCTAAATGAGGAAAGTTTGACAAAGCAACTTTGTGTAACTACTTGAACTATATGTAGCATTATAGGAACGTTATGACCCTAATAATAGGTCAAAATAATGACACGTTGAAGTCAAAGCGACCGGATTATATCCATATCTGTTCTCCCTGTGTGTGTCCTCCAGGTGCTTCAGGTTCATTGGAAACTCTAAATCTTTAGTTTTGAGAGTGTGGCCCTGTGATGGACTGAGACCGGTCCAGGGTCTAACCATGCACATGTAAGTATGCAACATTTTGTGTCTTAAACTGCTTGAGAGGAAAATGATTGGATCATCATATGGTTTCAAATCAACACTTGATTGTGATGTTATGATTAAAGTATAAGATAAGGTTTATTACTATTTGAATTGAACAATATGAACATATTAAAAACACTATGTTTCCTTGTTTTCCATCTGCTTCAGTCACTGTGAGGGTGAAAAAACCTCCCTTCTCCTCCTGTGATAGTTCAGGTCGCACCTCCTGGTTTGGAAGAGTGAGAGTGAAAAATTACAAGAAGAGCTCTCAAGTGTTATTCATCAAAGCGCTCCACCATATCAGAGACAGACGGTCCATGGGGGCAACTGGGGCAGGAAGTGACTCTGCTTCCCTCCGGCCCCAAACCACCCCCGAAATGCTGATTCCCCCCTTCCCCTGAATACACGTCCAAGTGATTACACTACATCCCCCCAACCCCTTACTCACACACAAACATACATATACAGACTCACACTTGCGCTCAGAGGGGCTAATTAAGGCTTTAATATGCAAATGAGAGCCACAGTAAATTACACAGCTGGCAAATATGCTTGTTTTTGAACATCAGGAGTGCAGCAAGGAGTATGTTGCTGCTTTTGTTGTTTGCAGAAAGACAGGGTATACCCCCCTCCCACCCCCCAGAGCTCCCCCCAGCATCCCCAGCCTCAGAACTATCTACAAGTAATATGCTTTAGTGAGGGACACAACTGGAGTTTATTGACACTGAATATTAATATACCATTGCCTGATATGAATCTGATATTTATTAGTCTGTGAGGGCTAGCTTTGATTTCATAGTCAACACCCTGAAACTCCCCAGGAAACCTACCGTGGCACAGTTTCAGCGATTGCTTTTAAAAAGAGGAAATCCCACAGACGGTCTGGCTCCTGTGTATGGGTGGTATTATTTTGTGACATGAAGAATATTAAACCTTAATGTTTGTCTATATCAGTGACACGTGTCTGACTTGCCTGATTCCTTTTGGTCTTTTTCAAAGGGCTCATTTCTTTACGATCCACGTGACGCTGACGTCATCTCATCTGGACTTTCTCAACGTTTTCAGAAACCTGGTGTACAATGCTCAGCCTCGCTACACGGGACAACTACACACACTTTAGCTTTAAAGTAGAATCGTATCCAAAGTGCTTTTCCTTAGTTTACTTCTGTTACGAAGGCTGCGAGTTGGAACTTTCTTTATTTCTTGACGCTCTCTGAACAGCGCGGTGTGTTGAGGTTCCGGTAGGTGAATGACTCGTATCAGTGTGAAGCCCGGCCCTCCTCCCCACCGCGGCTTCTCTGAGCCATTCCCCGCTGCCCTCTGAGGCGTTGCTCAGATGTTTTTTTCTGCCTGATTGCTGTTGTCTGCCTACGTATTATATTCCCCAGAGCCGCAGTGTCATCACGATGCGAGCTGAAACCTGAGTGCTGCCTACATGCATGGTCAGGCTGTCCTGTCACCTGGCCAACTGGGACTGACCATGACAAGAAGAGTGCCCGAAAACATTTGCACAGAACTCTTTGTTCCACTCTGCTCCTGAAATGAGTATCCGTGCTCCTGCAAACGCTGCCCTCTGTGCAGAGCATTTCCCACAGCAAGGTCTCCACAGACTCCTACAGACACATGTTTCTCACTCGCACTTTCACAGAGATGTGATCCACACGCAGCAAACTAAACTGTCAACAGTCACTGTTGTTGACACATTTGATCTTTTCACTTCCATCACTATGTATCTGATGCTTATGTACCTTGTACCTTGGCATTTAGCCACGCCCACAACAACAAAACCCGCCCGGTCACTGAAAGTTAACCAGTGCAGGGAGGGTGAGTGTTGCCAGAGGCCACAGTCCCAGGATACACAGCAGCCGTCATCCCCAGGGAATTGATTTGCTTCGGTGTAAAATGATCTGAATTAACTGGTTGGTTTTGCTCCTCAATAGTCAAACTTTGTTGGGTTCAGAGCTATTACGATTGTGTGCTGTTTCACTTTAGTGGTGAATTTTATGCTTCTATGGAACACGTGGTCAGTCGTGTCTCAGACTGGAGATGACGATGAGTTAACATCTGGAAATCTAGATGTGCTCAACATATTAACTGAAAGAAAATTAAGAGTTACAGTTAACATACATAAGCGAATTGTGATTAGTTTCTTAATCTGGTCAAATAACAGGAAGCTCATCAAAGGACATTTCGCAGAAATTTGCACAGTTGATTGTTTGGTTTGTTTCTGTTCAGCCGACCCCTCAGACCCGTGGCAGACACTGCATGGTGTAAAGCTAGTGCTGTAAAAATAAACTGCGATTGGAATTACAAAGTGAATATGAAAAATATATTAAATAACATACAAACTAGAAGAATAAACAGAAGATCCGGTAAGTCATTAGAACTAACCTGGATCTATCCTGGATGTTAACCTGCTTTGGCTAAACTCAGAGAAGGAATCTCCATAGTAACTCGGTTTAATTTAATCTCTTTTTGTGCCACTGAGACTGGGCCAAATTAATCCAGGATAAATTTAATCACAACACAGGCAACGCAGAATACATCTCCAAAATTTACTGCAGGAGAGGACACTCCAGCATTATCCCAGGACTGTAAACCTGAAAGATGCTTCCATTGGACAAAGGAGGGAAGTTTACTTCATCAGTTGGACTGATAGAGTCCCTTGATATGGATGTATAAACAGCTCTGAACTGCAGTGGCTACAGAGAGAACTTGCCCCTTGGAAAAGGCTGCTTTCCACTAGGGCCAGGGTGCATGAATATTTTAGATGGGTAAATAATTAATAATTAACAGCAAACAGGCCAGTGATCAAATGGAGCAGCATGGCAACAGACAGAAAAATTAGACTCTTATAAACAAGGACATGAGGACCCAGATTTCCTCTCCACTTACCACCTTCTCTTCTCGCCTTATAAATATTCGCATCTTCTGTGGCCCCCCCACGTGGCCATCAAAACACACACACACACACGTATGAACACGCATGTGAGCCGCTCTATCACACGCAACGTGCTGTCCTAACCCCCTCCCCCCAGCCACCCGTCACTTACTCACATTCACACCCACACGTTTTCCTTCAGAAGAATAACATTTTCACGTATTCCTTGGCGACCCGGAGAATGTGACTGAGCGAGAACATTTGATCTGGCCACCCACTGTTTTCTGATGGAAAGATTTGCTTTTTAATACAATCGTCACTCCTCCCACCTGGATGTGCCACGCCAAGACAAATCCCAGCTGTGTGACTCCAAAACCTGACAGAGCTTAAAAATTCCCTTATTACCATTCCCTTAAAATACCCAGCCATGCTAACACCCAACAATGGGGGGAATGCTAATCATGTCTCTTGGTGGCTTAGAGGAGCATGAAAACAGAGCCACCAGAATGGAGGCTTTGGTGCATGTGCAAAGAGTGAGGAAGAAGAAGAAAGTGTCAGTTTTAATGACACACATTCACAGAAGCGTCATGGGTCTTAAAAGCTGCTTCTCCAAAATCTGGCACATCTTGTTGCTTGAATTTAGCCAGAGGAGATATTCATAAAAATCAGACTTAATCGTGTAAACAACACACAGACAAACAGAAAATCACTGCAAACAAATAGAAAACAACTTTGGAAGCTGAGCACAGATCGCCTTCAGAGTTAATTTTAAAGTAAGCATCCAGCTCCTTGGAGATTTTAATTAATGCTTTAATATGCAAATAAGTTCGCTGAGATAAAATCATGACAAACAGATGGCAAGTGTGGGTAATTATTTTGTTAATCCAGCAGGGGCATGTATTAAAGTTATGGCATCGTTTTCCTCAGGCCTCTGCAGCCACGGAAGGTAGGCAGAAAAAAACCGGTGAACTGAGACACACTTGTGTATCTAAGTGAAAATTTGTTGACCATGGCGACTGTATCACAAACAACAGCATCTTAATCCCTAAGTCTCCAATAGCTTCAAATTTGAATTAGAGGAGAATTGGATATCAAAGCACCTGTAGCCTGTACTGGCAGGATGGAGGCCAATTAACTGCCTTGTATTGAAATGATCATGATTGAAGACATCAGTTTTTATGTATTTAAATGAACCAAGCGACAAAACAACCCCCCACAAGCTCCGTTTAGCAGCTGGTGAACTCGTATTCACCTTTTCATCAGAGGTTTTCAATTTCTACGTTTTAAAATCTCCACCATATTAGGTCCAGGTAAAGTTGGGACTATTGCTTTTGAGCATGTTATGCTTCTGTTGCATTGTACTTGAGAGACAGGGCCGTGACATTATGTATGTATGTTCTCTTTTCACCCGTGACTTCTACAGCCATTTTAAATTGCTCACATATGATCCGCATCCATCCCACTTTGGTTAACACGGTCAGGTTTATTAGATACCCTAAACCATGACAACACACACTGGAGCCCAGGTGATGACACACACACTCCTCTCTGCAGTTTCTCTACAACCATCCCCTCATCGCCATCACAGCTCCATAAGACAATGTCTGCTCTCTGAGCGCCTAAATGAAATGAATCAGAAATCAGAACAATAAGCTATATGTCAGACTGAATGAATAACTATGACGTTGCTACGAGCACAGGTAGAGGAATAGCAGCAATCTTTAACTTCAAGTTTTTACTTACTCCTAAACCTAAACGCAGTTTATTTGAGACTTTCTGTCTTTTACACCAAATCTGGAAAACTCCAACGAGCTGTTCTGAAATTCTAAGGACATATCAGATTTTCTATCTGAGTTAGGTCTCAGCACGCTCAAAGTAATTATTATTAGTTGTAAAGAGTGACTTTAACATTATGTTATGGTACCTCAAACCGGGTCAGGACCGGCTACATACCACAGCTTTCCAACGTTGCTGTAGTAAAACCTTTACTGAAATTATATGTCCAGTCTAAATAAAATCAAAAATTCTTGAGAAAGTATCCCAAAAACCTTTGGCCAAGAGTTACGACTGACGGACTAAGGCAGGTTTATATGTCCTGCTGAACACAAAGCAAGGAAACCCGTCGCCAGTGCAACATTGCCAAACATCTAGTCACTATAGGTCCCCTAGTGGGAAACACCATCCATGCGGTGTTTCCATTTTCTTCTGCATGACCAGATGGCAAAGAAAGACAGGTAAGACAAGACCAGAGAGACAAGCTGGTGTCTCATAAAAACACGCACACTCTGATCCATTAGTTCAGCTGCTACAGGCTTAGATGCTGGAACCTCCTTCATTCACTGAGCTCCTCTGGTTTTCTATCTATTCCATCCACTAACATGCCTCCATGTCCACATGTGACTAACTTTGTCTCTGTTCTCTCCTAGTTGTGTTTCTCTCTTTCTGTCTCTCTCTATTCTCATCTCCAGGTATCGTCAGACTCAGAGCCGTGTGTCTCAGTGTTCAGCTGTTGGTCCAACCATCCTGCCTGAGTCTGTTGCTGCTCCTCTGCCCTCTGTGATGTAAGCTCTCATTCTAACGTTGGCTGGAGTGAAGACGCGTAAACTATATGGGGTGAACGAGGTACAGACACGGGGGAAAATGGCTAAAGTCCACAGACTGTTCATGAAGAATTCAGAAACCAGTTATTGCCCCTTTAACGATCAAGCTCCATCATCTTAAAGAGCTCATGGTCACACAACGCCAGAGAAGTATACCGTACCTACCTGGTCCTGTGAGGGCATGAAGTCCAAATCCAGGCTGACAAGAGAGTTGTTTATCTTCAGTGCTACAGACAAGGCCATGAGGCCTCCAAGCTTCACATTGTTCATACGGAGGTCCAGACTCTTTATCTGATGGCTCTCAGCAAGGAACTCTGCCAAGGCCACAGCACCTTCACCGCAGGAGGTAACAACATGTAGCTGTCAGGTAGCTTAAAACAACTGCAGTTTTCAAAGGAGACGTAATAATTATCTCAAACTCTTCCAGCAATGTTTCGTCTTACTGCCGTCTCTCTGACCAGTCATAGTGATATAGTCTTTGGTATTACCTCAACTCAACTGAAAACCCTATTTGGAGGTGCTACCAAAAAGGCACTAGCCACAGCGTTTGTCCAATAGAAAATCATAACAAGTGAGCAGACTCAAATGGAGCCAATGTTTGTCTGCTCTGTTTTTTCAGGAGTCTTCTACTGGGCTTTTATTTTGAAGGCACAACTAAAAACGCTAGTTAGTAGATATGGTTTATATTCTAATATTTAATTATAATATTTGCAGAACTTACAATTGTACACATCAAACATTACAGGAACAATCTATAACTGGCTCCTACCTTCACAAGTAATGTTAACTTGGGTGAGGCTAAGCTGCTGCACTGAGCAGTTCACCATCAAAGGCTCCCGGATGACATGAATGCCCTCGTTCCCCAGGAGGTTCTCACTCAGATCCAGGACCTGCAGGACCTTCAGCACAGGCTGGAAGACAGGGATGATATGTTTAATCACCCGGGACCAGGCACTGTCCAGAGTAAATCCAGGTACCAACAAAACCAATAAGTCATTTATAAGGGGAACGGCTTTAATGCTCGTAAGGGCTGGAGGTTATCACACATAGACAATCACTCACTCCACCACAGTATCATGCAGCCTGCTTAATGATCGCTCATTAAATTGCTGAGGATTCTTTAACTTTTGTCCTGCCCAGCGCCTTAACGTGCATCATGCACTGAATGTCTCGTTGTGATGGACAGTTTTGCTTTTTCAGGAAGGCTATGCATGTAAGGTGCATTTGTCTTGATTGACAACCTGTGTTTATTTATAATGTGGTTCACTTTGAATACCAGCAATGTCTCAGGTCACCTACCAGTTCAGATGCATGCACCACTATTACGATGATACGTGTATTTGTGCATGTACAAGAACATGAGTGGTGCCACAAAGGTGACACACCCAGCCCTCCATGGAGAGAACACCCACACTGCTCCTAGAGACACCCACCCATCCACGCGTGAACACACCCATGCTCGCACACACTGTACCCGTTCACACTGTGAGTGGAGCGGGGAGTGTTCAGGAGCAGCACTGCTGGTTGAGGCCAGTGGCCCCAGGACCTAAGTGCGTACTGTAGAACCAAAACCGGGTGGCATCAGGCCCAAATATATGAAGATATAATATATGACCCTGGAGAGGTTTCCCCCAAAGCCGTAGGTGTATAATGCAGTTAAAGCTGAAGGGTATTTAGCTCCAGGTGGGACAGTGGATGAGACCAGCATCCTTCCAATCCCCCCGTAGAGACGATGCCCCTCACGGCCCTAGTGTGAAATGATGTAGCTGGGGTTGGGTAATGAAGTCAGGGGAGACAGGTTCCTGACTAGCTCTGGTACTTGCCCCCCCCCCCCCACTCACGAAGACAGGAAAACTAGGCCCAGGGGCCATGGTAGGCTGAGGAATTTTAATTATCATTATTATTAAGCAGTGATTATTATTCCTTGTCAGAATGTTTCTTCTCAAGTTAAATGCTCAGAAGTTCTGTTTTCACCTCCAGAGCCACATTAGTATTGAAGGTTTAGTATCTGGTGCATAAAGCTGGGGGAGTAAGGTGCACGTGGGGCCCATGTTGCCCAACAGCTTGAAGAGGAATGTGCCACCCACTCCATGGTTACCTCCTCGCCTCACCACCCTTATAAAACTCATCTGGTCACTGCGCTGAAGAGAGAGCATGGGGGTGGAAAGGAAGCCTCCCTCCCTTTTTCCTTTTTTTTGCTGAGCACAGAGAAGCACCAGCACATCCAACGCGTGGCAAGCAGCCTTTCTGGTGAAGAGGGGAGGAGGTTTTCTCCAATGGGTATGCACGAGGGATAATAGCAGACAATTAGAGAGGTGACTGCGTGGTTGAGAGTGTGTAAGAGTCAAGCATGGTTGAAGCCTGTCAAATGTAAACCACAGGAGGGTTGGAGTGAGAAGTTTGAGACGAGTAGGAGTGTGAAACCAACAAAAACACAGTATGTCTTTACACATGAAACAATAGCTTCGAACAAAAGGGAAGAAGAGGAAGAAGCCCACGTAGAGCCCTGGTTGACATCTTCACCTCAGGTTAATCTGAGAGTGAATTTAGGAATTATCAGCCTGAATTATTCTGTAAACTGAAGTCCAGTGGATGTTGACTGAAATCTGTGCTCCCTACTCATCTAAGTCCAACCAAAGACAAGCTGCTATTGCGCCCGGGGGACAGAGAGGAAAAGCAGATACACCAACCACAAAGGTTAATAACAGCTCTCCTTGCCATCATATCTGACACAACCAGCTAGAGATCTAATTATCATCATTATGGTCTGCAAGGACATCTACTTATCGCCCTGACTGGCAGGACACATGAGCAGCCCTCCTTAACACACATCTATTATTTAATCAAACTGTTCCTTCTTTTGGTGGCACTGGAGGAAACATGTGAAGTGTGTGTGTGTGAGGCAGGCCTTTAATTTCTAGCCTTTTGACTCTCACAATCGCCACTCACATAACAGGAAGGTGCAGTTTATGCTGACAATCAAGCACAAGGAATGCATGTTATTAGGAACGTACAATGAAACGTGGAGGCGGGATATTTTACACAGAGGGAATTCTCTGGATAAGGCCCGACGCCTTTCATTAGTGCACAGCAAATGAAACGGCTCTGGTCACTTCCTGGTCAGAAAATAACACTGCAAATGTTTACATGTATTTTTGGAAAAGCAGGTCTGCCTTTCTCTTTACGTAACGCTCTCATCGAGCAGCAGGGAAGACGCGGCACACAAACCTTTCTTTGTTGTCGCTTTTGTTGGGTTTTTGGGGCCTTCTACACATCACTATGATCTCTTAGTATGAAGACCCTCTTGATCTAATTCCAACTCTAACCATCCATGTGTCCAGCACTCCTCATCATAATATGGTACAATCTGTGACCTTAATGATTTGTATATGTAGTCCCGTTTAAATAACTGGTGGGTCACTGGTGTTTAATGGAAAAATATTAAACAGTTTTCTGTTTTAAACAATTCAATGACCCAAACACGTCTCATAAAGATAAATACTTCACACATCTCATCGCTATGGGTTGTGATTTACTTAATTAACATGTTGTACTTTTCTAAAATCACCCCACTGAAGATGGACGCATTCATCTGTATAACCAGCAAACCTTTACAAAACACCTTCCTGATTCACAAAAGCAGACTGTGATCGGCCTCAGGAAGCCGACAGGACCTTCTCCAAAATGACGGAGCTTTTTACAACTGCCCTCATACTGACATTGCCTGATCCCAAGAGGTAATTCAATGTCAGTTGGATGCCTCCAGCGCCGGACTAGATGCATTTCCATCCCAGAGAGCCATGGAGACTAACAAAGTGCATCCTTGCTCTTTTTTCTCACACGGGTTAACGTCACATAAATTAATTATAACGTGGGCATTAAAGAACTGTTGGCAGTGGAGGAATGTAGCCACTGGCTGAAGGGGACTGAACCACCTTTTTTGATTTGGACCAACCACGGGAGCTTGGAATACATAAAAACAGGTAGACAAGAGATACTTGTGGATCCAGGTGGGTATTGTTTTTTGAAAGATTTAATTTGACATTATCTTACTACCTGGGCTGTGAGAACACTAAACCTGACGCCCTCTGGTGTCAGTTCCATAAGGATGACATCACCTCACAAAATCCCAAGGACGGCAGGAACCTCTGGCCCTTGGCCATGAGGATCTGAGAGCGTATGCTAAGAACAAGACCCGCCAGCAAGCACCCGTGGGTCTGCTTTGTGTTGTTGATTCACATTGCTGTTAGTGCTGTCTTCATTTTCTGCTCTTAATATTGGTCATGTTTGTTGTCTTTTGTTGTGCTATTATAATTATTATGTGTGTATATGTTTGCATGTTTTTTTCTTTTTCTCCTTCCCTTTGTGTTACCTTACTAAACCTGGCCAGTCTCACATTATTTATTATCTGGTATTTATAGCAGATCACATAAGACAATTAAACTCAAGTCATCACTCAAGAAGAGTATAATGCACTTTACTCAATACTCGTCCTGAAGAAGTAAAACTGTCCAACACAACACGGCAACAGCTAAGTTGCATTAAGGAGGTGACACAGGAAAAAAACCTGAATAAATAAAAGTAGACCCGGCAGCCATGAAGCTGGCACTGCCACCCTCACTGAGGGTTCATCCAGCATTTCACAGGTCCCACTTGAAACCTGTTAAAGACTCCACTTTTCAAGCCAAGCAGTGGTTTTGTGTCCAAGTCAAATGGTTGGCTTCTGCCAATGGACTGATTTTGAGTTTTCAGTTTTCCTAAATGTATTGTTCTAACCTTTTGCAGTTCAGTTAGTTGTGGTCCTTTGCGTTCTTATGAACAGCTAATTCTTTCCCGTTGAACTGTAACCATCCCCAACAGTTTGTGCTTTTGGGTCATTGAGTTTCATCAAACTGTCCCTCTGTCACTAGAGGTGACAGAGGGACTAGAGGTTATTGTTAACAAAGGTTGGTAGTTGTAACTTACCAGAGTCCTGGCAAGATGCACCATGCCTTCCGCAGTAATCTGGTTGTTTCTCAGCAGTAAGACTTTGAGACCAGCTGTCTGCCACTTCAAGCCATCACACAGCTCTTCCAAACCTAGAGAAACAATCAATGGTGGCTGTTACCAAAGCAATTCAAATTGTGTTTGTAAGCTAAATGCCACCAGCAGATCTTTAGCAGGAATATTTCTGTAGTTCTACTACTCTAGAGTGGTATAAAATCCACCCACACTTGAAGACTTTGGCTCTGGAGCCCAGGATGTTGCTTCAATACCTTGCTGCACAAGCCCCAACTCCTTGTCCTTCAGACCTTCTGAGTCTAGAGATTGAGAGATTGGGCTGCTGACACCCCCACCTTCGACCGGAGGTGCACATAATAAAGTATAAATAAGTAGAAAACGCTGCTCAAGCAACAGGGCAGCTACGAGAGGACTGAAGTGAAGACTCACAAGGAGAGGACTGATGCTGGAGTCGGTGCTTCAAGAACCACCACACACAGACATATGCAGGAGATGGGCTACTTAATTTAATTAAAATTTGGTTTGGCTACTTCAGCTACAAAGTCATAATTTCATGCTTTTATTTTGAAGAGATTTGGCAAATTGTCTTGTTAACTAATCGTCATGGTGCTTTTATTCAGAAAGAACTTGGAGGACGTATGTGTAGATAACTACTAATATCAAACAGTACAAGCAGAACTGTTATTATTTGTGAGTGTTTGGGGGAAGGGGTTGGCGGCTGCAGATGAGCTGGGGATTGAACGTCCCACCTCACGATTGGTGGCCAACTAATGGAAATCGTTTCCCCAGTCACATGGCTTTGAAGTTGATCCCATGATCTGCTTCAACTGTGTGTTGTTTCCAATGGAAATGATAACAGTTGAACAGAAACAGTGCTGAGTCTGTAAAGGGGGAGGGGCATATGCTGACACTGCCCCGTTCACATAGATAATAGAAATGAAGACGTATAAACAGGCATCAAGAATATCAAACAAAGTCATGTTCATGCATAAGTGACTGAGTGGGGTTAAACAGACACTATGTCTGCAGCTGTACAGACTGTGTCTCAGGAGTTTGTCAGCCATACTTTTTATGATTGATTACCACAGCTGCACTGTTGTCATGGAGACCACTGGCGGAAGGTGAGAAACTCCTACTGCTTCGTCAGTATAAATGTCAAAACCTCCACGAGTAACGGTGGGGAATTTTATGTTTAATGATTTTTTTTGTTTTTTGTTTAAGGACTGAAAATTGTGGCCACACCAACAAGTTAGAAACGTGTCTCCTCTGATTCTCTCGTCAAAACTCAGAGAGGAAATAATGATTGTCAGTTGGGTCAATTCATGAAGTCTTGCACTTTGACGCTGATAGAGACAATTGTACAGGTGTGTTAGCTTAGTCATACTCATCACGTTTCCCTACCACCGAGTGAAAAAATCATGTCTAAAGAATGAAAATCATGGCTTAGGCGACATGCGAGACGCCAATAACCTGTACTTATGTCCTTTACGCTTCTGAATATCTTCTGATGGCAGCAATTCTGTGCCGCTCCCTCTGTAAATAACTGATAGTAGTGAAACGATCAAACCTTGCTTGTTTTTGAGCAACTTACCAGCATCTGCTACAACATTGTTGCTAAGTTCTAGAGTCTGTAGAGTGTTGTTGTATCGAAGCAGGTCTCCCAGCTGCAGGGCGTCCTGGTAACTGTTCAGCAGATTGTTGGCGAGGTAGAGCTCTTGCAAAGTTTGGTTTGTCCTCAGTGCTCCAACTACAGGCAAGAGTGAAAAAAGACAAAATTATTAAGACTAAATTATAAAATTCAAAGATTATTATTTCTGGAATGTGTTGCTTAGCAAACAGCTCCCAAATGCAAACATGGTCTTTCATTTAAACGATTAATCTTGAGTAGTTACTGCCATAGTTTTGTCAGATCCCTTAAATTTGTAACGGTTCGGTCCTCCAACTCCTAGAGGGTGCGCTAGTCCCCCATTCTTCTTTGTTGGTTTCTGTTTGTTTACTTCCTGGTTGTGTTTGTTATTGATTTCACCTGTTGGTTATTTCCCGTTTAGTCTGTATTTATGTTCCTCCCTGTGTCTTTGTCTTTTGCTGGTTCGTTATTGAGTTACTGAGATATTGAGTTGATCTCCCTGTTATGCCTGGTTTGTTTTTTTGTTTGTTATGTGTTTAGATATTTAGAGACTTGTTTAGAGATGTGTTGGAGACTTACCTAGACACTTCCAGACTTGTTTTACTCTGTTTGTGTTTGGTTCTTTTGTTTGTTCCTTTATGTTAATTGAAACGCAGTCAGTCTAACTTGTGTTTGTGGGTTGTGCATTTGGCTCCTCAGTTTTGCAGTTGGGGCATTAGGCTCATGATTGAACACCCCTTTGTTAGCTTTGGCGCCACCACGTGGTGACTAGAGGTAGTACCTGGGGCCTGTTTCAGTGGGAAGAGGAGCATCAGGGCACAGCATGGTTTGGGGCCTGTTGGGTATCACTTCAGTCAGAGTTAGTGTTTTGTAACAAAATTAAAGTTAGATTATAGTTAGAGATTTTTGACTTGGTTCATATTTTGAGTGTTTCATTTCATACTTAAATTAGTTGTGTACAGTGGACCATATATAAATATACTATTATTATTACTAAATTGCTAAACACAAGGCTGCATATTGTAACTGTGAGGGACTGACGGCAAGCGAACATGAGCTATCATACATCCATCCATTTATCTATCCAACATCCATCCAGCATCCAATCACCCATCCATCCAACATTCATCCATGCAGCATCCCATCATCCATCCATTCATCCATCCAGCATCCAATCACCCATCCAACCATCCAACATCCATCCATCCAGCATCCAATCACCCATCCAACCATCCAACATCCATCCATCCAGCATCCAATCACCCATTCATCCAATCATCCAACATCCAACCATCCAACATCCATCCGTCCAGCATCCAACATCCATCCAACATCCATCCGTCCAGCATCCTATCATCCATCCATTCATCCAACCATCCAACATCCATCCATCCAGCATCCAATCACCCATTCATCCTATCATCCATCCATTCATCTATCCAACATCCATCCATCCAGCATCCTATCATCCATCCAACCATCCAACATCCATCCATCCAGCATCCAATCACCCATTCATCCAATCATCCATCCATCCAGCATCCAATCACCCATTCATCCTATCATCCATCCATTCATCTATCCAACATCCATCCGTCCAGCATCCTATCATCCATCCATTCATCCAACCATCCAACATCCATCCATCCAGCATCCAATCACCCATTCATCCTATCATCCATCCATTCATCTATCCAACATCCATCCGTCCAGCATCCTATCATCCATCCAACCATCCAACATCCATCCATCCAGCATCCAATCACCCATTCATCCAATCATCCATCCATCCAACATCCATCCATCCAGCATCCAATCACCCATTCATCCTATCATCCATCCATTCATCTATCCAACATCCATCCGTCCAGCATCCTATCATCCATCCATTCATCCAACCATCCAACATCCATCCGTCCAGCATCCAATCATCCATCCAACCATCCAACATCCATCCGTCCAGCATCCTATCATCCATCCATTCATCTATGCAACATCCATCCAGCATCCATCCATCCAGCATCCCATCATCCATCCATTCATCTATCCAACATCCATCCAACCATCCAACATCCATCTGTCCAGCATCCTATCATCCATCCATTCATCTATGCAACATCCATCCAGCATCCATCCATCCAGCATCCCATCATCCATCCATTCATCTATCCAACATCCATCCATCCAACATCCATCCATCCAGCATCCAATCACCCATTCATCCTATCATCCATCCATCCAGCATCCCATCATCCATCCAGCATCCAATCATCCATCCATCATGTGCGCACTGTACTGTGGTACACGTGTGCCCGTGTTGCCTGTGCCTTTACTGCCTTGCATCCAGATCGATGCTGCACATTTGATCAAGCCTGTTGGGCTTCATGCAGAATGCCAACATTGTCATCAGGCACAGTGGGAACCAAATAGTGGAATTGGTGGAATTGATCCAGTCAACTCCAGCAAGAGTGCCCAATCCCTCAATCAGAGGCCCCTCCGATCGAAGGCAATGATCCTTAGACGGGACCCCCTGTTGGGAGGGAAGGTCGTAGAAGCAGAAAGGATGGGGGCGAGCACTGCAGATGGAAGAAGGAGGAGAATTGTAAGGCCCCAACATATCAAAGAGATCCAGGAAAGAGCCGAAAATGTTTGAGGAACAAGTTTCTGTCGGGAAGAATGGGCAGCACACTGTGTCTGTTTGGATGCTTTTCTGCTCACGGCTGGGAGGAGATACGAGCCTGTGGGTTTAGAGCTTTGAAATGTCAAACAGAAATTTTGATGATCTTCATTATAAACTGAAAAATGAACACTGAACATAATTTGTCCCTTATGGGGACTTTTACAGCTTCGTTATTCAGCTTCTTAAGCTTAGCATGAAGTCTCACTGTAGCACATGGCTTCGTATGTCTGTGTTTCATATACAACTCTCAACCCCTCTGTGGTTAATCTGTTGTGAGGGAACTGATTTGTGTGTAAACCAATTCAGTGTAACTGTAGCCAGCCCTCATTCAACCACCACCCAGAGATTACGCAGCAGCCAAAAGTTTTGTTTGGTTTATTCCATATGAAGGTTTAATAGTTTTGTGTCCGTTGTTCTGTGATTGTATGGATATTTTTCATTGTGTGTGTCCTGGCTTCTATAGATGTGTGTAGTGGTGTGTAAAGTGACAGGAAAGAGATTAGGTCTCTAATCCAGGTCCAGACCTGCAGAGAGGGTCACAGTTCAAAATCTGGTCCTGCTGGCCACAAGACACACACACACACACACACAAGTAAAAGTCCGTCTGAATGCTCGTGTACGTCATACCCAGTGTGTATAACGGCATGCCGCTGAGCTGGGCATTACGGAGGTTCAGTACTGCGAGCCGGCTGGACAGCAGAGCCTTAGATAGAGACTTGGCTGGATAGTCTACCACAGGCACGTTACACAAATCCAGTCTGGACAGACTCACACTCTGAAACACATATTAGGGAGAAACACAGTGAACAGGGACAAAGAAGCAGCTAATGACAAACAAAGAGACTAACTAGTCACAAGTTTTTACTAACAAACTAGGTTTTGGTTTAATCTGCTCCTCTCACAATAAGCAAGTTTATCTCAATGCAAATGAACCAGGGGAAAGAAAGACAAATGCAACAACCCAAGGTTTTCAATAATAAGACTTTAAATACTACAAAATGTAACGGATATAAAGAGGAATAACTGAAGCTAACACAGAAGTTGAAATCACAGCATGTGCAGACAAACCAAAACTCAAAACACTGCGAGGCAGGAACAAACTGATTATCAAACAAAGAACCTGTTGAAATGAAGTGAGTGAGCAGCTAAAACAAAAGCACAGGCCCCTGCAGGCCGGGGCCCAGTCATGACAGATTTATATAGGTCTAGTTTATTGCTACATAAAAATCTGTTTCACCACATGTGCCCAGTATTTTAACGTGAGCATCTCTACTTAAACATCACACTGATGAGGTTTAATGGCTGGACTTCAAATCACGTATGATATAAGACTCCTCCTTCTGAAATGATTTAATGTCGTCTGACTGTAAACACGTCATCAACCATTTATCTCAGAACAGTTTTCAGTTTAATTCCCATTGACCAGTGTTTTTTAAACTCCCTCATCCCTGCCTGCTGTTGTCATCTTTGATGCTGTTTGGTTTTTTTGTATCCTGTTTGCTCTCCTCCCCATCTTCCTTCCCTGCAATTGCATCAAACTCACTTTCCAGGATCTATATTATCCACTGGACAAAGAGTACAAAAAGATTACATTCCTCTGTGTCAGCCAACCTGTTTTATCAAATGACTGAGGGCCTTCCAGCCGGATGTTCCCATACTGCTGTTGTCAGAAATGTCAAGATGGGTTGTAGATTCATAGTACAAAATCATATCCAGCAAGGACGACGCTCCCTGCAAGAGAAGAAATAGTAAGAGAAAAAATGAAGAAAGTGAAGCCCTGGATTTGACAGGAATGTTATGAAGTTCTTTTGGAAGGAGAGAAATTGCCTCTAATCTGATACAAGGTAAGACCTGAATATGAAATTGTATTGGAATTGGAAGATGAAGATGAGGAAAATAAGTTTTGCTCATAAAACTCACATTTTCTTCCAGTTGGGTTGCCTGTAGATTGATGAAATCAAAGTGCAGCGATTTCAGGACAACTTCCAGAGCTTCACAGGAGCGGTGGTCTAATCTCTCACCTTGATGGAGGCAAGCAATCAAACACAAGATAATTGCGAGGCTATTTGATAACAGGGAAAACAGCACGGCTCTAAATGTGCTTTATCCTTTTCCCCCGATAGGAACATTTCAGCAAAACTCACACCAAATAATTTTCTTTATAGGTCAATTTTATCTGTGCTTGTGTGTGCGTGCTGGTGTGCTTGTTTGTTTGTGTGTGTGTGCATGTACAGTATGTGCGTTTTCTTTTAATAAGGTTAAGAAACTTAATCAGAAACAGAGAAAAACCAAGACCTGGAACAGGAGAATAGCTCTAATAAGAATGAAATACATCCATGAAATGGTTTCCACGACGTTCACACCTAACGTGATGTCATGCGGCTGAATACCATCCGTTTACGTTGTTTATGTATGTTGTGTACAGTATGTTCACTTTGAGCTACTTCGCACTTTACTACACATCAACAAACTTAACTTTATTCAGCTACATTTACTTGATGACTTTAGATACTATTCCTTTTATTTTATAGCTGGAGTTGCTTGTTAGTTTAATACTGTGCTACTGGACCACAGATTGTGCTGCTTGGGTCAAAGGAATCCTGGAATTCAAAGTAAATCCAATAGGTTTGGTCTGGTTGTACTTCAGTTCTTGACTTTCCTTGCAACACTTCTTACTACTGTTGAATCTATTGTCATAATTTAGTTCCGTTCTCTTTGTGTTCATTCTTATGCTTTTCTCGATGCTGACAGCTAAGGAATAAATGCTATTGTATTGCCGTAGTACAATGACAATAAAAAGAAGTAAACGAGTAGTTTTGCTTGAAGCGACACTTTGGCGACGCTACGGTTTGATGTTATTATTTGAAACTGTAAAACACTTCAGTACTGAGTTCTAAACTCTAGCGGCGTGAAGGTGATCAGTTTGCCCCGAACAGTTTTCTGTGAAATACCCAGCTCGTCTCGGAGTCGTTGCTCTTTGCATTACTTCTGTTCATCACTGGCCTCATTTCTTTCATTACAAATACACAGCAGAGTTATTTATATTCATGTGGGTGCGGCTCCTGGGTGATGTTAGTTCCCTTTTCATTTCTTTTTGTGCTGAGAGCAACTGTAACTAGGGAACATTTTAAGAAAAATGTGAAAGTAATAAACCTGTTATATTTATTTTCCAAGTTCCTGTACATACCATAGCTTTGATTTGATCCTTTATACCTTTAATCTGCAATATATACTATATTTACTGCATACATACATATGTCTTGTTTGTCTTGTTTTATTTATGTAATCCTATAGCGTCTTAACTGTGGGGATGATGATTAGGGATGTGTCCTTCCACTATAGATCATACGTTTTTATTATAATTTATGCCTTTTCTTATTTACAGTTGTGATTTTGAAATCTGATTGCTGTGGCTTCCCAACCCTCATCACAAGTCAAACTGTAACTGATCAGACAAATCCCAACCCCCCTGCCTCACCCTCCACCCCCAGCCCGGCGCTCTCTCTTCTGGGTTAATTCTTATCTTCTCAGCCAAGAAGGGGGAAATGATAATTACTATCATAATTATTTCCAAAATGATACTTTCCCCTTCTGTTTTAACAATAATCACTTAACTGAATGATGGCAGAGGGCATGTGGGGTGGAAGGGTGGAAGGCAGAGCCATCTGAAATCCCATTTTTCTAATCCGCTCTGTGTTGGGAAGATAATAAGGCAGCAACACCCGCAGTCAGATGTCATCAGTGTGTGACGACGGTGAAACTCATCATGGCATCACACACAACTTTAAACTGCTGCTGTACAGCATTTAGGGAGATTTAGTAAAACTGGGACTACCCAGTTCAAGTTTTAACAGATAAAAACTAAAAACACAGACGTGGAGCAGTTCCTTTGTCATGTGTCTGACATTTTGTTGATAAATTGTGTCTTTTCTGCTTTGTTTCTTTTTATTTCTTTTATTATTGTAAATTTACACACTATAACCCAGAATGTGAAAGTGTATTATCATACTCTGAGTGATTTTTAGAAGTGAGAGATGAAGATAATTCGACTGGAATGTAACTACAGAAAAAGTAAAGCTGCACATACTGTACGTTTGTATGAAGGATCTGATAAAAGACGTGACAGAAACCACTTGAGTTCTAAGCAACTCTGCAGACCTGCAAGAAAAGAGAGAACCTGGTACAGGTTAGATAAATGTAATGAATATTGATTCAGGTTCAGGGGGAGCTTTCGGTTGGGAAGCATGAGCTTTGAAATCAGTTACACACCGCAGAGCCCTTCAGGTATTAGTCTTATGAAATCACAATTAGAATGTTTCAACAGTCAAACAGAAATATATTTTTACTAGTTAAGAGAATGATCCTCACTCAAAGCCATTAGAAAAAAAGCAGCATTGAGTCTTTTTTAACATGTGAAAAACAGAAATAGATGTTGTGAGATTGATTCAATAAGTAAACACAGATTGACAAGTAATATATGTGTGGACATGCATGTTTCCAATGTAAAATGTGAAATTATTACATTTATGAAAATAATTTCTAGAGCCGTTCTAATAAATACATAACATAGTGATAAATAATTCAGTGTGTTGTGTATGTCACAAAGACCTCAGTCGTAAGTAATAATGATAGAGCGAGGCGTTCAGCTTACCTTTGAGATCTAGACATTTCACACTGCCACCTACACACACACCCTGCTGAGAGAGAGAAGGGAGAGAAGGGGCAGAGGCAGGAGGTGTGAGTGAAAGGCGTGAACACACACACACACACACACACACATATCTGGCAACAACAGTGCATCTTCCACCCTTCCCAGTCTCTTCTTGGACGGCCTCTCCATCCATGCCACACTGTACCAGTTTGATTAGGGAAGCTTATTGGAGCCAGAGCATGAATTATGAATTTCACACAGTTTAATGCCACCGTTGATGGTGACATGGCATCCTAATTAACCAGTGTATAATAATTAGAAACAGCTGGTCATCAGTTGATGTGTTCATTTGGCAGAGCCAGTGTTCCACATACATCTAATTTGACTGCATCAATCACCAGAAGTGGCAGATTTGTGCGGATGGTGGAAAACAACAAAGACCTTTTTCTAAACCTCCCTTTTACAGATGATTGTAAGATGTACTTTTGTCTAACAGCGGATCGTTCTGAAGTTAAATATAGAGATGTGTGGAATTTTAATAAGCAGGCTTTACTTCGGAAACGAGGTGATGGTTCTGCTACCAAAACACTGGTTACATTCATCGTTGGAGTGAATAGTGTATTTTCATATACTAGGACTGAGTAGCGACAGCTCTGAATTATTTTGCTCTAGAGGCCTTACACCCAATAAAGCAGATGTTACTGCGTGTGGAGTTTTGGGGGATTTAACATAAGAACATAATAGCAAAGAACAATCAACACGGCAATAGAACAGAAAGAAAGAATTGTAAGATGGCACAAGCTAATTAAAAATGCCACCTAAATAGTTTTGTATGATGAAGAATAAAGACGGTGTTTGTACTTTCTTTGGTTAGTGGTTCTGTCTAAAATACTGGCGTGCGGTGGGTGGAGCTTATCTAGGACGTAGTTGGCAGCAGTTGGATCAAGCTCACAGGCTGTTAGCCAAGGACTGACCGCTGTCAGACAAACAGTCGTAGCTACTATTAAAGAGTATTAAAGCTGTAAAGAAAACCCGGTGGGCTGGTGTCCATTTCTGCTTCGGGAGCCTGGTCTACCCTCGGCCCTGTCACCCTCAGTCTAACCCTGGCTTGCGGACTTGCCTCCTCCGACAGCAAGTCATCCAGGTTGACTCACTGAATCCCCACGAGCGACTGTTTATTTCTTCTCTTGACGTAAAATATGATTTACAGTGCACATTTGGAAGGGTTTCTCCTCGGTTCTCTGCATGGGAGCCGAGCAAGAGGGGGGACACAAAAGAACAGCGGCTGGCGTGCTCAGCAACAACGGCTGGAGAGAATCAGACATATCAATGGGCAGGAATTGAACTATTTACATGTACAAGAGGCTGGTGTGTAATTGGTAGAGGTGGCTGAATTTCCCCCGTAATCATCTTAACCGAGACACACATACACACAGCTTGTGCACATATGCCTGTGTGTGTGTGTGTGTGTGTGGGGGTGTGTGTGTGTGTGTGTGTGTGTGTGTGTGTGGTACAGTTTGTGGTTTATTACGTTCCTTTAAATCAATACAAGCACAGATAGGAAAACACAGATACAAATTTACCTCCTCTGAGCTTAATGCATTTAGTTTTTTCAATTTGATTCCAGAATTGTAATAAACTACACAAAATTTCTGGTTGATATATTAATATAATAATAATAATAATAATAATATTTTAATGACAAGCAATCTGTGCATGAATATTTGTATGAAGATGTAATTAAACGATCTCACTCCCTTTATGACATCACAAAGAGGAGAAATCCTAAATTGTCTGTTCTGAGACTAGATTCTACAAAACAGGAAAATCTTAACCAAGCAGAGGTTGGTGTGTGTCTACATTAGCCCTGAGCTTTATCAGTGTATAGCCATGACTAGATAGGACACATTGGTGCAAAACTCTCCTGTGAGTGAGGGCATGTGTGCTGCACTTGTGTCCGGTTCCGTTTCCACTGATTTGTATGCATCCATCACCTCTGATTGCGTTACTGTCTGTTGCAAATACAACAAACAACGCAACAACAACCAAATGAGTGTTGCTGTGAGCAGGTGTCCAACTGCTCACTGTTCAGGAGACTGGTTTGATTTGTGGCATGAAGCCAGTGAAAGACGCTCAGTAACAATGTGCAGGCGTCTGACTGTCTACACACATTACGCACCCAGATCCACTCGCACGCACACACAGCATTTCATCCTGCTCAGTAGAAAATACTGTAGCGGCTGTTTTTCATCTTAATGAATTTCTGAACTTGTACGCTCCCTCCCCACTCACTGCTGCCTTCTTGTCGGAAGACGGAAACAGAAGGCGCTGGCTGCCAAATCGACTGATGTGTCAGGGAGGGAGAGAGGACAAAACGGACCGATAAAAAAGAAACGAAAAGGGAAAAAGACAGAGAGTGATTTGGCTTCCAAACTTAACTTCCACAGCAGTAATCTCTGGTGCATCCACTATTCTTCACTCAAATGTCCAGAGCTGTGGCTTTATGCTAGAAACTGTTATGTTGCGTCTTAGGTCATTGAATTAATAAAAATATAGTCACATTCATACGTATTTTCAGAGCTCTTTGGGGTAAAAATCACCACATGTTTTCCTTTTAGCATGTTTTCCGCAAAGGATAAATTATTTAAAATTACATGACTTTTTATCTCACACCCTTTGAAGGCAGCAAATTAAAAATGTAAATTGGGAAGTGATTAATATGCAAATATATTCATTCTCTGTTAACAATTAGCAATTAAAGCTGCAGTGTCTAGAAAGAGCACAGACAAAATTAGTAACTTCAGTTGTCATTAAAAAAGAGAGATCTAAAACTGTACATAAAATTCTAATTGACTTGCACGGTATTTGCTAGTGTCGCTGCCTTTTTTGTCCGCTGTGCTTTTGATATATGTGATAGTGAGCGTTTAGTGACTTAATTAACGCCACGTTGTATAGAACATAGTGTCCCCTTAAACGGCTGGTGTCAAATGTAATGTACATATTCAGTTGGCAAACGCTTGGGTTGGTGTGTATGTGCACGAACTGCACATCCACCGTGTCTGTGTGTGTGATACAGTGTTTTGCGGCTGAAGATACAGAGGTGGGTGATATTACAGCTTCCGTATTTGACACTAATTGCTCAAAAGGATTACGAGGAATAGTATTTCTGTAATTAATAATGAAGGCCTGAAATGTAAAAACTGTGTGTTCCTTCTTTCTAATAAAAAACCCAAAAACGTTACACATTTCTGGGAATCTTGAATTAACGGGTTTGTTTACTGGTGTAAACTTTGATTTGACTGCCATGCGTTTGGTGAAATACGTCTATTAGGTCTGACCATGTCCTCACACAACCAAATTTAAATTTAAGAGATTCTAGTGATGACTCATAAAATAAAAACGTTATAACAATAATAACGGAACAATCCCAAATTCAAAAACAAAGCAAAGGAAGTGAATTAATCACATCATGCAAAATGCATTTAACAAATTGTAAAATATTTCAAAATGTACATTTACATATTTCCTTGAAATGTAAGCTGTAAAATATACATTTCTTGTTGATATGGATTCAGCACAGAAGAATTTAGAATCCCCAGTAATTTACACATTTTGAATTTAGGACAGAACACTTGACTGATGTTGGTCAACAATCTGACTGTCGGACCAGAGAGTGACCAGGAGGCAATATTAGCGCTAAACACAATAACACAACACATCAAACGACGTGGCCTCCAGCCCCAGCACCGCCTGCAACCCCAACAGAAGCAGTTCAGATTATGAGCAAGGGTGAAAGGTCACGACGGCCGCGTGTGAATCTGTCTCTGGTCACACACTGAGTCACGGTGTCACGTCAGCTGTTGGTGCGGGATGTGGAAGCACCAACTATTAAAAGATCAGGCAGAATCAGAGCTCAAGTTAGGAGTTTATTTAATCAACATAGGCTCGGTGTGTGTCGGTAGTTCTCACGGCCCTACTACCGGGAGGGCGGCTTCAGCGGCAGGAGACTTTTCTGATGCGTTCAGGGCCGAGGGGAATCCTGAGTCCGGGGTTGTTAGCAGCGCGGGGGCTGACAGGGCGGTGAGACGTCTCCAGCCGTCTGGGAAGAGATGAGTAAAAAAAAAAAACAAAACCAAGGGGAAACACACACACCTCAGAAATCAGAAAACAAACTGGTAGTGGGAAGATTCCTCGACGGGATCCGAATCCTCTTCGGGCGCTCACGGAGGGGGCGGGGAATTCCGAGTTCCCTCGGCACGGCCTCGGTTAGCGGGCGCCGCAGTAATCCTTATTAAGCCTCGCGGCCGAAACGGCCCGATAAATCCTTATGTTCGTGGCGGGGTAGGAGAGTGTCGAGGAGGAGGCTTACCGATGGCTAGTCGTCTAGAGAGCGAGGGTGAACACTGTTCATTCTCAGCGGTGCCAGGGAAGCGCTGCGTATACGTCACCAAGACGAGAATCGTAGACTCTTCGTGGGAGGAATCGTGAATCCTGGAAATCGAGGTGAGCAGGAAAAAGTCGTGTTCTTGGCTTGGGTGCGAGACGCTCGGCGTGACGGTCCTTCAGGACGAAATGACGGTCCAACGTCAGGGAGTCTGTGAACAGAGCTTAAGAAGGAAACGTGAATGATGCGCAGGTGAAAACAATTGTGCAATCAGTTGAGACAGATCCAAGCAGATCCGGCCCTGCCTTCACAATAAAAACCCCCGAACCGGAAATCGAGTGCCGGATTATGACACACGGCTCGAACTGAAATGTTGTTGTTGGACCATTCTACATTGCATATGCTACTAATGTATTCATTTGGGGTAATTATGGAGTAAAGACAGCGTTACAAATAATTCAAATGTGAGCACAAATCACACGATTAGCATATTGTTTCCATATGCATGAGACTGACAGATGTAAAGCCTGATGACAGGTTGTCTCCTGTGTGTGAACTGTGTGTGAGTCCAGGCCTGTGATATTATCCCATTTACAAAACCACTCATCTGACTTGTTCGACCTACAGAGAGAGCAGATGAAATTCAGGACATACAGGATAGTGCACCTTCCGTAGTGCATCACATACATCATTCACTTTAACTGCAACTGCTCACAATTTAATTACAGACATAAACGTAAATTTGACTCTCGTACATTTGGACAAGATTCAGTCTTTTTTTTCGATTATGCGCAAGTAGTTTCCCAAGTAGCTTAAAGCAAGATTGCGTCTAAAGCTACAAGGAAAAGGATTCAGTGTGTTTTAAATAAAGCCTATTGTGGTTGACACGGTCTGTGCATGTGTTTAGTGCCATCCCGACCCATTAGGCCTTGGCTTCTTTTTTTATTTTATGCAATGGGCTGCGGCTGCTGCTGTTTCAAATGTGCCACTAAAGCGTCTCATTATCGGCATCTCGTCCTGTAACGAGAGGAGCAACATATGTCCGGTCCCCCCGCTGCTTTCTGATAAGCCCCCACATTCAGACACTCCTCCACCTCCTTCCCTTCCCTCGCTCTCTTTGTGCTTTTATTTTGCATGCAGAAACTGCTAACAACCACCAAGGAAAATGGTGTAGCACTTACTTAGTGACATTTACCTCGCTGCAGACTATTCCACACACGGGAGGGTGCCGCAATAACAATCAGCATGCATTTAATTTAAAGGAAAAAACCTTCCCTTTAGAATTACGCAGGCAGGGAGAGGGAGAGATATAGCTTTCTGTGTGTGTGTGTGTGTGTGTGTGTGTGTGTGTGTGTGTGTGTGTGTGTGTGTGTGTACTACAGTTGTGCTGGCAAACTTTCAGTGCAACATTAATGCTAATCAAAAGAGCAGTGAACGCAGCAGTGGTCTGTAAAAACAAATTTCCTCTTGTCTTTTCATTTCTGGAAATGTCCTCTTCCTCCACCTCCATCCGTCTCCAGGAAAATAACATTTTCAGAAATAAATTCTGACCCTATGAATTTAAGAGAAACACCTTGTCATATAATACCTTTTTTCACTTCAGCTGTGGAATAAAAATGAAAGTTAAGTTGTGGTAATTGATTTCTCTGCAGTCCACTCAACTGAATAATCTGCAACAAGCTGAAACAACACTGTGAAACAACTGTAAAGCTATTCATTAGGAGATCTGCCAACATGCAAGTAATTCCAAGCTTATATTCTCCAAATATTATCCAAAGAATTCAAACAGTGGAAGAGTACTTGATTTGAAATCTTTTATATTTTAAGGGTTAGAAAATACATCACATGGGCCTAGATTTTTTATTTATTTATTGCTTTGTAAAGCAAAATAAAGTCATAATTAATAAACAAGCAACAACAACAACTCATTAAGAAAGAATTAGTGTTGAGCCAGCCTGCATGCGCAACTCCATCCGAACCGATGCTAAATCCTTGAGCATGAATAATGTGAAATGTTATAAAATGTGATATGATATAGATACAGAGGTTTAAACAAAAAAGTGACGTTTGTCAAAATATTTCTCACGTGAACAATCCAAAAGCTCCTGTTTGTAGTCTGTAAATATTTAAGAATAGATGAAGTAAAACACATTGATGATGAAGCTGGATGACGCACAGTCAAGCTGTAAATTCACTGACCTAAATGTGACTGTATGCAGCTCATTGCAGCTTTCAGTCTATTTCTGGAATTTGTTTTCAGTACACGAAATAGGATGTTATACAGAGAAGCTTTTGACTTGAAATGATGTCACCTGGCGAACATCTGAAGCAGACTGGCAGGGACTAACTTCCTTTCCAGCTACTGGTTGACAGCATCTGGTGGAGTTTTAACTGTGTTTCATGTATTTTACCAACACCTACCCGCTGTTGGAGAAATTCATTAACCTGACAGGTTGCTTGTTCTCAAATGAACTGAGAATAAAAAGCTGCAATGTGAAGAATGGTCTGACGGAGAACAACACGGCAGCCTCAGTGTCTTCCGACTAGTGTTAACACAGAACTTCCTTATGTACTTCACTCCTCATGAAATGTTCCTTCACATCACTACCTTGCATTCTTGAGGGGTCAAAAGGTCACTGACCCTCCGCATTGTAGAATGCTCATAGATAACACCAATGGACCGCCTTCACATCAGTACATCTCTGAATCACGACCGAACAGTACAAGCCCCGGTGGTAGTGACTGCTTGACCAGGTGACCCCCAGGAGCAAACGCAGCCGAAAGGCACAAGACAATACAAACAGCCACATCTGCACCAGAGTCTTCTTATCTTCTTACTTCCCGAACCGGTCGAGGAACAGGAAACTAACTGTCTCTAAATGAAATCACTGCTAATCATGATGAGGGTTGACGCGTCCGTGTGCTTAAACAGACCTCGGGAGCAACCAAGCCCATAGAAATCAAATGATGAAGGCTAGTGTTCTTCATCTTGACATAGACACTGAAGTTCAAATAATTACAGAGTTGACAAATTTCAATTCAGTAACTGAACTAAATCAACCACGTTAAAATAAGTCTAAATTTGCTACGTCTTCAGTTATTCATTATTTTGAAGCTGTGTAACGACTTCTTTGGATTTGAAGACAACCATCAGGAGGTGCTTCTCTGCTCTTTACACGACCACATGTAGCCCCTAATGTGTCTCGGTTATTTCTCAATTTGAATATAAATCGCTGCAGTTAAGCTCTTTCCTCTTGCCAAAACATTCATGTAGAGCCAAAGAGAAGCTCACACACATCACAGTTTGCACAGTTAAATCACAGAGTTTAAGCGTCTTGGCCTTAGACCCCGCTGGCTCCAAACTATTATTGTTTACCACTCCTATGAAGATGTCACCAACAGCAACGCTGTTTTATTCGCGTACAACATTTCAAAGGAGTGCAAGGGGCCCGAGGGTACAATAAAAAAGCTTTAAATAGTCTTCAGTGCCAGTCCTCAGGGAATTGCCCTCGCCTGAAAAGACCTAATTTAATAAATTTGCTCTTTAGGCGTCTTTTCATTTTGCGTGGTCTTATTATGAATTCATTCACTTGCAGCCCTTTTGGTATAAATATTGCTAATACTTAACCATTTAACCGTACATATTTTAGTCTTTCAGAAGGACCACCTACATTCGTTTCCATTACAACTAGATTCATTATCACCTCAGAGATAATACAGTGGCTGTACGCTTAATATAAACACTGCCAAGTCTCTAATTTTCTACAAATAATTCCCCTTGATCTCTAATGAAATTTATTCCGGGTGGTGTGGGCATGTGGGAGGTGAGGGTGGAGCGAGAGCAGCGTGTTTTACCACGGCTGGTCTAAGTAAAGTACGTACATGAAATGAATTAGAAATGGGAGAATATGGGATTCAAGTGTGGTAAGGGAACATACGCGAACATGGAGTGTGAAGGGGACAGTGTGTCTAATAGAGTGAGCTAATACTACGTACTATGCAACAGAATACAGGCTCAGGTACATATTTCACAAGGACAAACTAGAAGGACAAGAGGACAGAGAACACAAAACAAGTCAAGCAGTGATTTTTCTTTTATATACTGAGCCGTGGCAGTGACTCAGAGGTAGAGCTGTCGCACACCGATCGGTGGTTCAGACCATTTACCATATTAAATACATTTTCTTCTTCACTGAGAGTCTGAGTTGGAGCGGTTGAGTAACCAAATTAGAAAACGTCTCAAAAGTTTAGTTACTAATAAAACAATGTTGGAAAATATTACAAAAGTCTAAGTTAGTAACATAGAAGGAGTTAGTTGAGCACTGGCCGTCTGCTAAGCTATAACCCACTTTATTTACGGGATCAATACTGATGATAATTAACACTACTTCAATAGCAGATATCAGTCAACTCATAATAAGAACTATTGTAATGTAACTATTAACTACCTTGTGATTGTGATCTACAGATGGACTTCCAAAGAGCTTCTCAGTCACTAATCAGTCGCCTCCTTCACCGCTGCGTGAATGGAGGCGTGAAGGTTTTTTGCAGCGATAATGCAATTCCAGAACACAAGCAGAAAGAGGGACTTCTACCACAGAAACCTTGGATCTGACCTGGGTTACTGTGGGGACAGAATAGGAGCAGTTTATTTTAAGTGTATAGCAGTTGGATGTTGTGGAACTGCAGCTTTGTTACGTTACACACTGGAGACGGACAGACGGATGGACAGACAGAATCATGATCAAATAGAAATATTATAAAGAATGAGCTATTGAGAAAAGGTTTAACAATAAAAGCACTGGTTGACTGTAAAAGAAGAAAGGAAAGTAGTTTGACACTGTGAGCGACAGCTGAAAACTCTTTAAATAAATGAATAGTGTTCCTTCAAAACACAGGTAAAAACATTTGACACATGTTGTGACTCTAAATCACTGACGATATTAATCTAATGGTGAAACCTCTGTAAACTGAAACAGGCTGCAGTGATTCAGTTGTACTGTCTTAAATTGCTTCTGTCTTGGCCAGACCCCACATGAAAAACAGGTAGCTAACGTCCCATTTGGACCTAACTGGTTAAATGCATCTTGGAAAACACTGACCTGCCGGGAGCGAGTTGCCTGCCCACTCCCGGCTCCCCCGGTACTCCTCCCAGTTCCTCCCACCACAGAGCGGCTTCATGGACACGTTAGCCGCGCGATGATTCACATTATATATTTAATGAATAGATTCATATTATATGTTTAGTTCTTTATCTCGTGGTGTCAGGATTCCTGCATGGGTGCTGTTCAGGTCTGGTCTCTCCTTAGTTTGCCTGTTTTTTTCATGCCTGATCGTTTCTGTTTGAAGTTCGGTTCCGGCGCCTGCTCATTCAGACTCGCTACCGGTTCTTGGTCCGTCCATTTTATGGGCAGTTTCCTGTGGATTGAAACCCTGACATCATTCTAAACCAAACACTGGCAGACACATTCTGATGTTCTGTGACAAGTTGACATGAAATTCCGAGTCTTATTATTGCGAAAGGCTGTTCCAGAAATGACAGCATTTTTCAAACCTGTGTGATTTTATATTTTTGTTAACACAGAATGCACTTGTATTTGCAACACCTTTGAGATGATTCTTTTGAAGGATGTGAGTCACTCAGAGATGCTCAGACAGAAACCAGGGAGACAGTAGACACACACACGTAAAGTCGCATTTACCAAGTGTAAATGCATGTTATGTAATAACACAAAGTAGAACAACATTTTGAAGTGAAAATGAAACTGATAAATGACCAACATCTTGACCAACATCTTCAGCGTAAATGTGAAATACAAAGCATGGCAGAAAACTAAAACTGCACGTCACCCTGAACACACCATCACCAGCGTGAACCTTTATAGGCATAGGGAATCTGATCAGAGTTGATGGTAGATGGCTGGAGCCAAATACAGGACAATAAAACACGTTCGTCTGCAAACAGCTGACAACGTCAACATACAGCCAGAGCGTCAGCAGGTGGAAGCACTGAGGTCAATACAAATATACAGATATTTGTAACAACGTTTGAAATCATTCTTCATTTAACTTCACAATCATGTGCAACTTTGTGTTGGATGATCACATAAAACACATTAAATAATATATCAACCCCCCCACCACCACCATATTTATATATATATATCCCTTTCATGCATGAATTATGAAAGCCACAGTCAAGATTTTTTTTCTCTGTGCTTTTATTACCCTTTGGGCATAAAAAAACAAAAACTGAACTTTTTTTTTTTTAACTTGTAACTTTCAATGAGTTCTTCACCTGTCCACTCACGTGGACTGCATGAATTTAAGGAGGAAACTATTTCACAGAAACACAGAATGAAATTATATCTCAAAGCTAAAAAAATATTTTTGAAAGGTTGTTACTACCGTTTATAATTTTGTTAACGTTTTATAACATTGCTCAATGCATCGCAAAATCACTAAACTCTTCCTTTTTGAACATATTCTATCAAAAATATTGTCAACAGTTTTCACAATTTTAGATGGAATTTAGCTGCATGGTCTGCTTTAGTGAGTTGTGCATCATTTCACTAAGTCTATCTTGTATGAAAATTGCCAAAGCACCCAGGGCACAAAGCCACAAGACACCGCATGCATCCTCACACTCAACTCCCTCAGCATCCGCATCCTCAACTCCCTCAGCATCCGCATCCTCAACTCCCTCAGCATCCGCATCCTCAACTTCCTCAGCATCCTCAGTTTCACTACTGGCTAATCCTTCTTTTTCTAGCAGCCATTCTTCATCACTGCTACTAGAATCATCCTTACCTGATCCGGATGGAATTTTCCCCACTATCCTGTAGGCCTTTCTATCACGCTCTGCACTTATACAATATATATACACATTACCTATTATTCACATAATAGAACTTACTTACTTACTTAAAAACTGCTAATTACATTGTAATAGCATACATAGATTGATTTACAGCCAAAAAGGTATTGCAACTATATTATTTACAATACAAACAAAGTTCTGATAATAAAATGAATTGTTGTTGAAATATAACCAACAATACATGATGTCCAAATTAGTGGACAGATAAATAATCCAAATTTCCTCCCAAGATAAAATCAATACTTTGAAAATTTAACAACACTATGTTTCTTTAGGGTGTACTTGATGTTATCATATTTTTTTTACCTCCAAGGGTCTCCTCCTATAAAAGGATTGGCAAGATATTCCTGAGGTGGTCGGCCTTTCTGGCTTTCTGTCGGCCATCTTGGTTTCAAGAATTATTTTTACACTTACAGTGGCTGACCAATGGGTGGCAGTGTAACAGACTAACGCACTAGCGTCCACAGAAGTGGATTATATGCAACGTCTCAGTCAGAACCCATGTGAATACAAGAAAACTGTTTTTAAATAGCTGTCAACTGTAGTGACCGCTATGCATGAAAGGGATATATATATATATATATATATATATATATATATATATATATATATCCTGCGTGTTACCATCGTACCTGGAGCTGCTGCAGGATGTGTGATTTGGGTTCGACCTGGTGTCTGCTGCAGTTCTGCTGGTAGGCTGCTATTATCTCTGTCATCGTGAGGCAGCTGTCTAAAATAGAAAATACAATCATGCAGTGCTTTAATGTCTCTGCATCCTAGTGAGCCACAAGCAACCAAGTGCTTAGCAGCCTCAAATATGCCACAAATGTTCTATGCTCAGTTTGTTTTGTGGGAAGAGTGACAGTGAGGTGTGAGAAAGAAATCAGTGGATGGTTATCAGTAAATCCACATTTACATTTATCAACCACAGCCTTATGGCAGGAGCAGTTCTGGATGTGATAGACTACAAATTGTTGTCCTCATACGAGAGAGGGTACATCCTGGACAGGTCACCAGTTAAGAGCCAGCAGATACAGACACATAACAGATACACACTCTCACATTAGAGTTGCTTACTAATATTTAGTTTATTATACACACTAATATTTTAGGGACAATAGGACAAAGATAAAGAAAGACCTGCAGTGTAATTTACAAAACATAATAACTATACTAAAGGTTTGTGTGTTCTCATAAATAGATTTTTGGGGCATTCAGAGATGAGTTTCACATCCTGTCCAGGACACTCCCAACCATAAATACAAAACTGTTATGAATAGTGATAAAGTGCTACTTCATTATGAGGGCAGAGGGTGGTAGCTGCATTAACTGTGAACTGTGTTTCTTGCCTCAACTAAAGGCACAAGCAAAACACAAAGGTGCCTTACAGAGACAAATCTGTGGGCCAGTAACAGCTGCTGCCATTCATTGGCAAAGAGGGAGACTAGCGGATGTCGCAGTGTGACAGGGATGATTATGTTTATTATTGTAATGGAGTTCCACAACAGCAAGTGAGGGCAAATCTGGCTGTTGTTTTGTGGCATATGTCAAAGAGAAACTGCTCTGTCAGAGACGCAGAAGCATTCAGACGGGCTGGTGTAAACAACCGTGTACTGAACACCGGCAAGACCAGGAGCTCCAGGAAGACGGATCACGCCCCTCACCATACGCCGGTGGACTACATCAAGTTCTTGGGCTTTCAGCATCTCTGCAGACCTGGTGAAGAAGGCTCTCCTCAGAAAACTGAAATGGGCTGGAGCTTCCTCTCAGCTGCCACAACAGAGACAGAGTGTCTCTGTCTGGAAATAACAGGAATAAAATACGGGAGTCGCATGACAGGACTCACTGATCATACAGCATCATTCAAAGGCCTACACCAGCCAAGTCCATTATTCTACTACATTCTAATTATAATAGTCTCTTGTAGGTCATTTTATAGATTTGTAGTCTGATGCCTGTTTGTGTTGACGTCCTTCATTCTGTCTGTTTTTTGGGGGCTGTTGCAGTATTAAGTGTTTCTGTGGTGAGTTCTGTTCCAGGGGTCTACCGGTCCGCTAGGCTCTGGCCCATTCGCTGCTCAGTAATCCTGTTCACTCACTCATTCTATGGTGGTTGTGTCTGGGTCCTGTCTACTGGTTACAGCACAACCACGTGCTCACTGAAGCATTTTGCATTTGTAGTTGGCCGTATTATCTAAAAGTAAATTTACCTAAATGACAAGCCATTCAAAGGATTTATGCACATGGATGGTCATCTGTAATTATTTGCCATCCTTGTTAAATTATTGTAAGTGAAAGTTCTTCATACTTAAAATATTACCATTAATCAACCATGTTAATCATCATCAACCTGACAAAGTAGTTAACGGCAGCTCACCCTTTGGGGTTGTGCTCCTGTGCTCAGCAAAGCCAGACACTATGTGTTCATCAGGTGGGAAAGACACATGTTTTTCTCCTTTGCTTCTTTTCTTCTGGTCCTCGTTCGATATGTCTGCGCCATCATCACTCTGCTCCTCATTTTCTTTGTCGCTGCAGCGGGTCATCCCTCTGTTCAGCACTCCGCCATAGGGATCTTAGAATAACAAAAGCAGCTCAACATGTCAACTCCCGTGTCTCCAGACTGGAGCCATGGCAACACTTTCTAAAGTCATTCTGATTTAGAAAGGGAGCAGCAATGTGTGCAACAGTTGACAATACCAACTGCTGCAGTAACAGCTCTCTTCGATGTGAAGTGCTGCTCTCTTCACTCCGTGGCGCTTGGAAAAAACAAGACACTAAAGGAACAATATCTTATTCATGAGTTGAGTGCTGGGTTGCAAGTAAAACCCAATATATTTGTATCAGATGACACATTCAAAACAGGCACATGTACCTATTGCAGTTCAACACTTCCAACACCATTCAGTAATAAATTAGCAACAATACTGGCAGGTATAGTACAAAAACAGTACTGCTTTATTTCCCAGGTTAACGTGAGACACAAGTCCTACTCTTAGCTTATGTTTTTTCTTTTTTTCAGTGGATAACAAATGGATAAACAAATACACGACCGATCACATGCGGAATGACATTACATAGTGGCACAAGCACAGTGTAACGTAAACTGACTTTGAGATGTGACATTCATGTTTCTTTATTCATATTTAAAATCCCACTTATCCCATCTATCCTTGCCTAATGATGTTTCCTGTTAGAGAGCCAATTCCAGCTGTCATTGTCCAGGTCTGTCGCAGAGCTGGCGTATTTACAGCATTATTAATATAAGCATTAATTCAAGAAAGACACACCAGAATTACGCCGTAACCCAGCTCCCCCGGCTTTGCTAAATGATTCACTGTCTTTTGTCGTTCTTTTAGTTTTACAAAACACCAGACAAAATCTAATTGGCGCTGACATGACATATTTAAACCCAGCACCCAGTTGATCTTGTAATCAATTAGACGGTGCAACAACTACGTCAAGTGTTGAAAGACATTTTACACAAACCTAAACAAGTAAACATAAACAACTCATGTTCAGCCTAAAGCTTTCAACATTTCTTCTCTGTGGGGGATCAACACTAGCAGAAATCACAGTTTTAATATATTCTCAACTTCTTACACAAATTAACAAAAACCTGTTTACTTCCCATTAAATAAATATATGTGGTTTGCCTAGTTATTCTCTATCTCTACGTTTCACAAGTCACACTTACATCCTCAGCGAGCTGTGTATAAATCGGTTGTGATTGGCGGAGATGGGAGTCTTCCGGTTTAGGAGGTGTCGGCCGCCATCTTGTCATGTCTGCAGCCAGCTCCTACTCTGTAGCTACGCGGTCGCTGTCTCTGGTCTAACCTACGCAGCGTAATGACCAATAGAGGAGCAAAGCGTCAAAACGCCACTTCCTCGCCGAGAGTTTTGCGGGAACTTTGTTCGTCACAACGGTTTAGGATTCTACAATCACCACGAAGCGAAAGGTGCGTGTTTACCTCGGGTTCGGTAAAACGGGTACTAGCTGGCTTTACCGGTCGTTTGGCAGATTGTTGTTGTTCGTCCTTGTGCAGCTAATGTGAGATGTCGACGCTATTCAGACCTTCGCAGCTAGCATGACAGCTAGAAACCAACTTTTCTGGTTCTCTCCGTTTCGACGTCAACGTACTCTGCGTGCACACGCTAACTGGTTTGACGGTTTGGGGTCGTTACGTTTCTGCTGAACGCAGAGACCATTGATGTGAACCGTCGATGTCTCTTCACTAAAGTTAAACATCCGCATCCACGCAGCCTTTCTGAACATTAAGCTAGGCAATGGTTAGCATACGGCGAACTTTGTGTGGCCGGCTAACTCTGCTAAGACAGAAAGCAGAGGAGTCAAACTTAGCTCGGTAGGTTCTGGCAACGCGCTGTTTGTACTTGTCAGTTGTGATTCACGCTGCGTCCTTTGATTGAGGTCTAGCGAGCTGCCATGTGCATTTCCGTGGTCAACCCAGCTCTCACTAAAGTGTAAGTGCGTAGTTAGGATATTTACTGTAACAGTGTTGATCCTGCTGAAAGGAGCTGTTGGACTCACTATAGGGCGAAATGGCAACGAGACGTTTGGTTGAATAACCCACCACCTCTTCCTGCTGTTATTATAAAAACGTTTTGGTTACCACAGGAAATACCAACTCATTCTACTTTGGAGCAGTCCACTACTGTCTTATGATAAACTAAGTTATAGTCATTTTCCTAAATTCACTGTTATAGAAACCTTATTCCATAGAACATGTTTAATCTGCTCTTTATAAACACATTACTTGAATATGAACACATGTAATATTTGTATAATTTCTAAGTAGAAATAGTGAAAAACGTGTGCTATAATATTAAAAACATGTAGGGCCATGGAGATGCTGGAAATTATACCAGCCTCATTAGGCCTGCGATTGGGCAAGAGATGTGCAGTAGATGTGATGGTGTTCAACATAATTAAGAACAACACGTTTTTTTAAATGCTATGACATTATCTTTAGCCTCCTGTAGGCTTGTCAGCAAACAAAGCAGTGCCACCTGCCAGCTCTGGCATTTTCAATTTAACTATAATAATGCTAATAATACATATTATTTATAGGTGACTTGTGAAATTCAAGGTCAATGATCAGATAACAGCAAAATAAAAGTAGGAATATACAGTAAACCACATACTTAATAAAATAATTACAATGGGAGTATCGATTACAATGGACAGTGGTCACAACATCAACGACAACTTGTGAACTGATATCATGGTGGTCAGAGGGGAGTGAATTTGTAGCTGTGGGTGGCAGAGCGACTGAATGAGTGTGTGTGTGTGTGTCTATATATATATATATATAGCTGAAGTGAAATGTTTGTTTTAGCTGAGCCCCACCAGAGCCTCTGACCAGAACTAGGTAAAGGTAATGTCTTTGCAAACAAAGGTCAAACAAGCTTGGTGTGCTAAAAACTGTAGATGACTGAAGGCAGACAGGAGGATGGCTCAGCCTGAGTAACGTATAAATGTCAAACTTATTTTACTGTTTGGTTTGAGGAGTGAGGGGACTAAGCGAGGAACGATGTCGTAGACACAGTACTGTAACCCAGAGATGTCACATGAAAAGCTAATGATCAGACTTTTAGGTGCCTCTGAGAGACTCCTGAAACTTTGGGGGCCAGACTCCTAAAATGTATAAGAGATAACTTGGACTTTAGATTTGTAGACATTATTCCATTGGAGTTTTTCTTTGCTTTTTGCTGCCTTAATGGTGCATATTTGATTGAGTTCAAAAATATTTTAACACTGAATTGGCCTAAGAGTCAAGCCAAGAAGTGACTAGACTATGAACCCGTATGACAGCAGTACGGGGGCGAGGATAGAATGTAGACTGTTAATGCTTTTATTATAGAGGGGTAGGCTAAGCATTTTATGTTAATGATATGGGAAGTAAACTGTGTTATGTGCTGTTGAACATGACACCCAGACTCTTAACTTGAAGAGAAGGGGGACAGAGTACCTGTCAAAAGATAAAGCAAACTTGTCAAATTTGATTAAGGTAGATTTAGCTCCAGTAAGTAATCATTTGTGTTTTTGATTTGATTTTATTTTAATTTGAGAAAATAGTTTGTTAGCCAGTATTTTGTTTCAGTGAGGCAGTTGGTAAATGATTACAGAGGTTTGGTAGAGTTATAGAGCCTTATCTGCATAATAGCAGTGAATGATATTTACAAAAAATAACCAAAGGAGAGTCATGGAAAAAACGTAGTGGACCCAGGACAGAACCCTGAGGCACACCTGTAGTGAGTGTAAATGGATCTGATGTGAATGATTTCAGCTGTATGATCTCTGTACTGGCACTGAGATAACATTTAATCCAAGCAAGAGCAGTGTGACTGATGCCAAAAGGAAGGAGTCCGTCAAGGAGGATGGCATATGAAATTATGGCGAAAGCAGCACTCAGAGCAAGCAAGGCGAGGATGTACAAGAGACCAAAATCAGCTGCTGAGAGGGGATCATTAGTCATTTTCAGTAATGCTGTTTCAGCGAAGAGGTCGAAAGCCAGACTAGAACTGCTCAGAAAGATTATTGGATGTAGAATGGGCATAAAGCCAGTTTTTCAAGAACTGAAACAAAAGCAAGATTGGAGATAGGACAGACATTATTGAGGTCATTGGGATCTGCACCAGGCTCTTTAAGTAGAGGAGTAACAGCAGCTATTTTGAGAGGAGAGGGAACAGTTCCAGTGATAAGAGAGGAGTGGATTATGTGTGTGATGAGAGGGGCAAGAGAGGAAACCGTTGAGGAAGTACAGTTGGAAGAGGGTGTAATTGGCAGATGACTTAGATTTTTTTAATTAAATCAGTAATTTCAGCTGCGTGAAGTACAGATTGAGGCTAAGAATGAAGCAATGGAGAACCAGGAAAACAGGAACTAATAGTGGTTACGAATAGGCTTGTTTTGTGTATATAATGTTTTTGATTTTGTCTGTAAAATGAATGAGAATGTATTACATAAGTACTTGGAATGCATATGTGAATGAAGTCAGTCAGGGTGTTGTGATTTTTCTGGGCAGCGAGAACAATGTCTTTAATTCACCTTCATTCAGCTGAAATAAACCTGAGTAGTATGTGGCTTTGGCTTGTGTAGTACAGTCGTTATGGTGACAGATATGATTCTAATACATTTTGTTGTGTACAGTGTGGCCCATCATTTTGTAGATATGTTTCAGTTGGCGTCATTTAGTTTTGAGCAGGTTATTTAAGTGATGATGAAGGCATTAGAGAGACCAGTAATACCCATGGAATGTGTCTGTATTGTGTGTATGTCTTTGATATTACAGTAAGAGAGAGTCCACTGGTGTTGGTATGACAGGATGGCTTAGCACACTGCCATACATGTACATACATAATGATACCACATGTGCAACACCAACAATAGAATGTGTTTACATAGCGCCCAGCTCTGTGTGTATATATATATATATATATATATATATATATATATATATATATATATATAGTTATCTGCCAGGTTGACACCAACAATGTTCACATAGTACAGATTACCCTGTTTATTTTAGCTTCGAAGACCTAACTTTATTCAGTAATGTTGTAGTAGTTTTATAGAATAGCACTAACTACTAATGTTTGTTTTAGATGCCTCCTAAATCAAAGGCGGCAGCGAAAGGAAAAGCTCCAGCAAAGAGAAAGCTGGCAGAGGAGTTTCCTCCTGGAGAAGTGTTGATTGACACCGGGAAGAAGGCCTGGAAACTGGGGGCTCCGATTGGCCAGGGAGGCTTTGGTCTTATATATTTGGGTAAGAATAATTGGGTCAGTGATCACCAAGTTCTTGTGGGGAAAAACATATTCAGTTAGTCAATAAGTGAACTGTCTTTTGTGTGGATCTAATTCTTACAAAAAACGAGTACATTAAAACGCACACAAAGCTCCTCAGATATAATTCTGAAGATACTCACTTACTTGCACTCTTATTCACTGTACTTTGTTATATAAAAACCCAGCTGTTACAAACATAGGTTGTACAGTTACATACGTCCAAGAGGAAGTTTTCTGCATTTGATCATATGTCAAAGTAATATATGCAATATGTGCACCCTGCCACTCTGCACAGGAAGATCACTTGTATCTAGGGTCTTGTTCTTCTGGTCATGACCGAAAGGTCTTGAACAAGCAGTAGGAACCTTGTTCGACTGGTAAATCGCCTTTTGACTCCGCTCTTTCACTACCACAACGAACCAGTAAACCAACTGCTGCCAATGCGCCGCATGTCACTCACGTTCTGTCCTTCCCTCACTTGTGAACAAGACCCTAAGATACCTCAACCTGTCCACTTTAGGCCGGAACTTTCCCCCAGCTTGGAGAGCGCAAACCCCCCGTTTTGGATTGAGCTGCTGATTCTCATTCCAGCTGCTTCACACTCTGCTGCTCTAGTGCATCCTGGAGGTCTGGCTCTGAAGAAGCTAACAGGAGATAAAAGTTGTCTGTGGTCCTCCAACCAGACAACCTCCACCTTCTGGCTGTGCCTGGAAATTCTGAGCAGAAGTGGTGACAGAGTCCATCATGCTGTTAGAACAGGTCTGACTTACTGTTGGCTCTGCTCCGCACAGGGTCCCGACTGACCTTAACAAATGGCCCCTGGCTCCATAATCCCAGAGCAATCCCCATACAATGCCACAAGGGATAGCGATGATACCCATCTGCTGCTTCAGGAGTCTCAACGGCCATCCAAGTTTACAGCCACAACTTCAAACTGCTGCTTCGAGAGTGGTGGAGAGCGTGGTCCACTCAGACTCCAACGTCCTTCAGAATCTGGTTGAAGCTATCATGGACAGCCACCTTATTGTGGTGGAGGACACAAGGTCTTCTATGGCAAAAACATTCTAGATAATGGGACAGACTAAGTGGGGTTCAAAGTCAACAATGGGTGAAAAACAAAACAAGGCCTGGGGCCGAGCACATGCGCCACATGGCCAAGCTTATCCCAAAAGGACAACGAGGGCCCATCTCTCTGTGGACCCACCACCATAGCTGTTAGTGACCGGGGCTTTAAAGGTCAGGAAGCAATCGAACCCCCGATATGTAAACTAACTGTGTTATAGTTATTTTAAGAACGTTAAACAGTGCGACATCTATGAACCTGAAAGTAAGTATACTTTTTAACAGATTTGGTTTTTAAAATGGCATTATGCTTATGGTGAAGATAAGGTCGTTAAATACAAAAGTGGAAATAAAGAGACTCAAATCTACAAATCTGACATTTGAGTATTTACAAGTGCCTTTTATTCATTTTGTTTTTCTACAGCTGATGAAAACTCTGCCAAACCAGTGAGTGCTAATGCACGCTATGTCGTCAAAGTGGTAAGAATTCTTCCTTCCATGTCATTTTTTTGTAATTCACGTCACTTAAGTGTAATATTACTACAAAAACTGTACAGAAATTGCTTTCTCTGATTGTAGCTTCAGCGATCGACAGATAAGGTTCAACCTGTTGAACTCGTATGTAGCTCTGGTCTGTTCAGACTGTTAGACCATGTATCCAGCAACGGCCAACGACTCCAAGTTACATTTAACGTAGTTGCAGTAGTATGTCTAGTGGGTATGACTGTGGTTTGAAAATTGATGGTAATAATGTTATATACTTTTGCCTACTACAACAGATAAGGATGGGTATCTTGAGATTTTAGATTATATTAATTTATAATTTTAAGTCTGAAGTCATTCAGAGCACTGCATTTCTCACTATTTAATAATTTTACTAACTAAACAATCATCCACTTATTAGGAGAAGTATTAGTTGTGATTGTAGGGAATTGCAACTAGCTCAACTGCACCATAAGCAAGTGGTGTTTTTTGCTGCTTTATTTAACAGTAGTGCAGGGCTTGTAGAGAACTCTTACGCTACTGTTAGTTAAAAATACATTTCATCATCTAACTGTCAGTCACTACAAAACAAAATTAAGTTCCCACATCAGAAAAACCCCAAGGTGCAGCATAATGCTGTAGTGTGTTTTATTACTGAAGAAACAAAGCCTGGAGAAAAATCAGATTTTCTGCTATTGAAGAAGCATCAAACTCAAAGTAGAAGGTGCCATTAAAGCACATGTGGCTCATGCTTTTCACAACTTATTATCTACTGAGGCATCACATTCCACGCTTCCTTTGAAGGACTGTTCTCAGTTCATTGAGACTTTGAAATACAAACTCACTGCACCAACATTTAGTCTATTTTGTTTACCCAAGGATCACATGGATTTTTGTGATTAATCATCTCGTTGGAGAACAGCTTGCTATTCAATAAGTAGTGAAGCACAACAGTGTGCATTTAATTTAGAGAAGGCTACATTAAAGGCTAAAATCTCCTGTCAGAGCAGGGACTTGTTTAGCACTGGAGAAACAGGCCACACTGTCTTCACCCACATCTGTACTAGAGGACATTTGAGGGAAATTCTCAATCAGCAAGTTAGCTGCCTTTCTTCAGGCTGATAGTAGCAAATAAGGAGAGAAGACTTGGTAGAACAGAGATGCTCCGAACAAATGGAACAAATATTTCATATTCCCTACTGTGCAGATGTCAGATTTAAGTGAAACTTCTCTAAAAACCTGGTTAACACAGCTTCAGAGTTCAAGGAAGAAGCTGTGAATCTTGTAACAGCACTGTCTCTGTACACAGAACAACCTCAAATGGAAAAAGATAAAATTAGGCAGAAGAGGAACACAGCAGGAGCACTACCACATCAAAGAAACTGAAAATGTCTGTCTGGCTTATTATAGAATATCATCAGTCACCTAATCTTCATCTCAGGAAAAGCAAACTATTGGAAGAAACATCTGTCTTTAGTGTAAATGTCCATTTCTCTTTCTGTGGTTGTGATAAACTTTGTACCCCCTCTGTTAATTCTGTTTTTTGTGGGGAAAAAACAATAATTTCATTGGATTCTCTGGTTCTATTAAAGCTTTAAGTTAGTGACTTGCAGCCAGATGCTGCCAATCATCAGCCCTTGATTAATTGATCATCGGCTGGTGTACAGACGTCTATAAAAGCTGTTTAAAAGTTTTTACTGTTCTACTGAAGCTTGCAGGTGTGTTAATGCAATGCCAAGAGGGAATTTAAAAAGAAAAGCAGTTGTTGCTGTTAATATGACAACCTCGAATTCAGTGTTCTTCTACACTGAAAACCTCAATTTGGTTTGTTTATATAGCACCAGTTCACAGCAAAATCATCTTCTGATAAGGTTTAAGACCTTACAGAACTCAGAAATACAACTATACAGAGCTTTTTAGAAAACACAATAAATCCCACTTGAGCAAGCTTTAGGGAAGAGTGGCGTAGAAAAAACTCTTTAATGGAAGAAACCACTGGGTTAAGGGTGGGAAGCCAAGACGCAGCGTGAGAGAAAGAAGACAGCTGCTAGTGGATGTTCTAGCACATTCACCCCAGGTTCAGACAGCAGTCATCACCCAAACACTAGGTTTCAGACATGCTACAGACCCCATAAAGTCACATTTAGAAGAAGACTTAATACTGCACTGGGAGCTTAGATGAGTTGGCAGGAGAAAAACTCTTCCATCTAAGAAATGACAATGTGACAGTGTGTGTGTTGTAATGTCAATACATCACGGTTAGTTTTTTGTTCTGAAACTGGACCTTAAGTGTTGAAGCACACACGTAGTAAACTAAAGAATGATGAGAGGTCAGTTGGACAGTGTTTTTTTTTCTTATTATTCATCAGTCATCGTAGTTTTACCACAACTAAGACAAAAGCACATTCTACCAGCTTCAGTGTGTTGAAATTTGTTGTTTAAAAATTGTCTTCCAGAAATGAAGATTGCTGGAGAGGTTAATTGTTTAGACCGTAAACAGATGAATGTAATAATAAATGTAGTATTTGAACCGTAAAAGAAGCAAATTATCTTAAAAGAAACAACTAATGGTTAACCTCTTACTATATTTTTAGCCTTTAAATATTTTTATTTATGTTTCCATGCTTGCACTACAGACCGTATTACTCTATATAATATTATAAGGGATGAGAGCTCTTCCTAAAGTCACAAATGCATGAACAGCAATATTCCGCTGTACCCCAAAATCAGATCACTTAGTTTACAGTTTTGTCTGATGACCGAATCCCTCCAGTTTTCCATTCACTGGAAATCCGGGCATTATTTAGAATCACTTAATTTATGACTTGTTTTTCTTAGCTTTTTGGCACATCCATTGTTTTTTGGGATGCAATTATAATAATCCCAAATTTCTTAAACTCTCCAGAGGAACAGCCAACAGAACATATATGATCTTTAAAGTTTCAACAAACCCTAACAATCTCCAATATGAACCCTCCAATTAATAATTAATAACAATAATAATTAATTGTCTCCCAGATAAGACCGGCTTGTATTTTTTATTTTGTTTTTAGTTGTTTATACCGGTCTGTGAAATTACATGTAATTGTTCCGTGGCGCAATAAAGTTTGGGGGCCGCTGACCTAGATGTTACCATATACATCCCTAGTCCTAAATGTTTTGATAAACGTGATTTGTTGGGTTTTCTATATAGTTATATAGTACATTTTTGAATTGTGCAAGGTCTTATACCGTACTTTGTAAAGTGCTTTGAGAAAAAGGTAACTGAACAGCAAAAAGGAGATCAGAACACACTTTTGGTCTATACACATGGTAAAGACACTGACATCCTGGCATTTTGTCTACAGGAGCCCAGTGACAACGGACCACTGTTCTCTGAGCTCAAGTTTTACATGCGAGCTGCGAAACCCGAACTGAGTAAGCCACTTCATAAACACACATACACACTTACTGCACGTGACCAGAGTTACCCGTGTGATCGTCACACAGTCTCTCACCATCAGGGCAAACAAATAAAAGAAAGCTAACTTTGTTAATTAAAAAAGACAATCCTGTAGCAGAGGCATGAAGGGACCCTGCAGAGGATGGGAGCTTTCGGTTACAGCACTGTTGGCCCCCAGGCCACAGCTTTGCATTTTCTATAATAATAATACAAATGTCAATCTCCCCTGACAATTAACTGTTATATTACTAAGCAACCAAAGGCTCATGTTTTATTCATGCTGGAATTTTCTGTTGTTGGTAAATATTTGTCCCAGCAGCAGATAAGCTTGCGACTGTGCTGCTTTTCCCCCCTGTGGAATTTTACATTCATTACTTTGAGCATCACGGCCTTCATCTACTTAATACCAGCACTAGTCAACATTTTGTTCGCAGGAAGTTTCAGGAAACAAAATGTCTTTGATTTATATGGTGTTAATGTCACACGCTTTTAAGACAGGTTACTCGTTTTCTCCTGTCTCACAGTTCAGAACTGGATGAAGTCTCACAAGTTGAAAAGTCTTGGTGTTCCCAATTACTGGGGCTCCGGCCTTCACGAGAAAGGAGGACAGAGGTAAGATGTTGCTCAGAACTCGAAGGGTCAACATCCAGGTTCCATTTTCTCTACTCTTTGTTGGTTTATTACACATCTACTGCTGTTACTGCACTTGTACCAGCAATTTAATAACAAAGCTCATGTGACATGAAAGACTAAAGATGTTGTTTCTGTACTTTCTAGGTACAGGTTCATGGTCATTGACAGACTTGGCACAGACCTACAGAAGAAGTTTGAAGAATGTGGAAAGAGGTTTCCCAGAAAACTGGTTTATCAGCTTGGCCTTCGCCTGGTTGGATACTTTTCTTGTTCATTTTCTTTAACTGTGATTAAAGTGTAAACAGCAGATTAATTTGTTGTCGTGATACAGAATAATTCAGAGTGATCTGAATCTCTAACGATGAGCTTTAGCAAAAGCCTAGTTTTAGAGAGGGTGTCTGCTTCTAGAACCTGAACTGGAAGTTGGTTCCACACAGAGGAGCTTAGCAGCTGAAGGCTCTGCCTCCCGTTCAACATTTAGAAACTCTAGGAGCCACAAGTAGACCAGCGCTACTAAGGAGCCATGAGGTCTTTAACCCTGGCGCAGCCTTCGATGGGGTCAACATGAAAACAGGAGGCTCTAAGCTCAAAAACCACACAAGGGTTGGATAAAACGGCCGCAGACAGACGATAAATCACAACACGCTTCATCTAGATGAACGGTTGGATGAACTTGTTCATCATAGACCCACACGTGTTCATTGCTTGGATGTATCACCCACCAAGGCTGTTTGATCCAACCCTGGTGTGATCCAACCCTTAGTTTACAGTGGGGTCACTTTGACCCCTCGAAGGCCCCACGAGGGTTAAGAGAAGATGGAGCTTTATTATGAAGAGCTCTTAAAAGTGAGGATTCGAAAGTTGAATTCTATCTTTTCTAGATTTTACAGGACAGAGAAGCTAATGTAGAAATGTGATCTCTCTTCCTGAGTCCAGTCACGCTCTGGCTGCAACATTTTGAATTAAGTGGAGGCTTTCTAAAGAGTTTAAACAGGGACATCCCATGAGCAGGGAGTTACAGCCTAGACGAACGAATGTATGGATTCATGTTTCAGCATCACTCTGTGAAAAGATGCTCCTAATTTTAGCAATATTCCTAAGGTTCTAGAGATCTCTTTAATATATGATGTGAAGGAGAGATCTTTGTCAAAGACGATACCAAGGTTCCTACAGTAGAAGCAATTGATTGGTATTGTTGACCGCATTATGAAATTTGGTATTTACATGCAGTTTGTGCTGTGCATTCAGTCACAGCTAATCAAGTATGTTACTTCGATTTGTCGTTGTTCCTTTGTTAATAACACTGATAATTAAGGATTCTGCCAACATATATAAAATGTCTTCTTTGTTTAGCTGGATATTCTGGAGTACATCCATGAACATGAGTATGTCCATGCCGACATCAAAGCATCAAACCTCATGTTGAGCCACAGTGATTCCAACCAGGTCAGTAGTAAAATGATAGTTATTTTGGGGGAAGTAAATTTTAAATGTGCTTTGACTTTTGATAAAAAAAACTGTGTTGTAATATAGTAGTGTAACTTGCAAAAGACAGTATTGCAAAGGGGCACTACTCTGTGTGTGTGTGTGTGTGTGTGTGTGTGTGTGTGTGTGTGTGTGATCATAACACGTAGCTTTAAAAGCCATTACATTTATTAATTATGCTGCTTTTAATAATAATTTCAGTTAAGGCTTTGGGGGACAGGTTGGCTTAGCTGCAGCAGCAAAAAGACTAAGAATGAGTCATTGGTGGTGTTATTAAAGAGTTACTTATAAATGATAATTATTAAATGGCCCATCAGGATTTTAATATTGGGGCTCTAGCTCTAGCTGTGCTTTTTTTTTAATGCCTTCCCCCAAAGCAACTGTACGTTCCTTAAAAAATAAATAAAACCAACTGTCATCTGTCGTGTATCAACACAATGCAGATTAAATTCTATCGAAGTGTATTTGTGTTAAAGTATGTTTGCGCACACTTTAATGCCTGGACTTCTGTGTGTGTGTGTGTACACTGCAGGTTTATTTAGTAGATTATGGGCTGGCATACAGGTACTCACCTGAGGGTGTCCTCAAAGAGTACAAGGAAGACCCCAAAAGATGTCATGATGGTACCATCGAGTTCACAAGCATCGACGCCCACAAAGGAACATGTAAGTAAAATTTACCACCCGTGGTTTATTGAGGAGATGAAATGTTCTTTACGTTAAGTTCCAGTTGTATCAAAACCCAGTTTGTTATTCAGGGCAGTACCTAAAATACAATGAACGTGTTGTGTTTTGGCTTTAGCTCCATGCAGGCGCAGTGATCTGGAGATACTGTGCTACTGCATGGTTCAGTGGCTTTGTGGTCGACTGCCGTGGGAGGACAAGCTGCAGGACCCCATTTATGTCAGAGACTCCAAAATCAGGTATTTGTCTTGGCCTTATTTAGCAATTTTATCCTTTCAGTATACTTCAGAAAGGTGCTTGTTGCACAAACTGAGCCTCTTGTTTGTCTTACAGATGTCAAGACAACATCTCCCAGTTTATGACTGCATGTTTCTCCTCTCAAGACAAGCCAGGTAACTAAAACACACATTCAGCTTATTCACACAACAAGTCACCAAAGATCATCTCAAAACACAGATTATTGAATCATAAAAGTCTAACTTATACAGAATATACCAAACTCCACTTGAGGAATTGCTTGACAAATACGAATGAGTGTTAATAATAATAATACCTGCTACTAACCAATATTTGGGACACAAAACACGGTGCATGTGTTTAGTGGGCCCAGATGACTCTCCATTTATTTTTACACCCTAATAAACAAAACAAAACTGGAGGAGGAGTGGGAGGAAAAGAGAGCCGGGTTGCAGTGGCCCAGAAGGAAGGAGAAGAGGGAAAAGCTGCTGGAGGTGGCAAATGAGTAGATGGCTGCTGTGGGGTGGGTAGGCCTCCTGGAGCGAGGCTTGTAGCTGGTGGAGACCATGGCATGGAATGGATACCTGAGGAGGTGGAGAAGTTCCCCGTAGTGTGGGAATTTATCTGGCGGTAGGTGGTGCTGGAGAAATGAGCCATATCCAGGTGAAGCAGACAGGTCAGCTGATGGCTGATGGTGAGGCTGGATCAGAGGAACAGACAGAGGGTAGGAGCTGTCGTTTGGAGGGTCATCAGGACTGCTGGAGAAATGAGGAGTCTTTTTCCTGCAGCTACAGGGAGTTAAGCTCCTCCTCTTGATCCACCAATCAGCAGCCTGAGCTGTAGCAGGAAATAACACAGAGCCTCAGTCATTTAGATAAAACAATCACTGTAACCCTAGTGCAGCCTTCGAGGGGTCAAAACGACCCCATTGTAAACTAGGGGGCACTACACCTCACACACACCAGGGTTGGATCAACAGCCTTGGTGGGTGTTACATCCAAGCAATGAACACGTGTGGGTCTATGATGAACAAGTTCATCCAACCGTTCATCCAGATGAAGCGTGTTGTGATTTATCGTCTGTCTGCGGCTGTTTTATCCAACCCTTGTGTGGTTTTTGAGCTTAGAGCCCCCGTTTTCATTTTGACCCCTCGAAGGCTGCACCAGGGTTAAACATTGTCACACTTAAACAGGCAAACCCGGTCAATTGTACCTCTTTGCACAACAACTGCTTCCATCCTTAACTATCAAAATAAAAGCACCAGAACCACACTCTTCATGCAGAACTCACTGAACAATACATCCTGAATGTTAAAGATCAACCTGTAACACGCTATCACAAAAGGTTCCATATGAGAATATTTATTTTCTGTGGTATGAGTTTTCAAAACTCTAATGTCCGACACCAATTAAATACTGCAGCAGTGCAAAAAGGCTTCAGCCTCATTACCAGCATTATTGAATACGAAACTACCAGTCAAACGTTTGGACACACGCTGAAGACGTCCAAACTATGAAAAAGCAACAATCATACTAGAAGTGGTTTGTTGTGTCCTTGGGCAAGACACCGAACTCCAAGATGCCCCTGGTGTGTCAGGTTAAGCTGCGTAGCAGCTCTGCCATTGATGTGTAAATGGGTGAATGTGATTCAGTGTCAAAGCTTTGAGTACCAGTAAGGTAGGAGTGCAGAGCATTTACCATTCGTAGCCAGCGTCTGTCCTTTAACCCTTCTACTGCCCGTTTCACACATGCACTGGAATCCTGGACGGGTCACGATATTAAATGGGTAAGTCGTGTGTGTGAACAGGAGCCTCCGATGTCCTGTGTGGGCATCAAGTGGACTTTCTCCGGTGAGCTGAATAGTCCTAAAGCCATTTGATGTCAAAATTAGTTGATGTGTGGAGTTGTCCAGAGAATCCCCTGCGGTGATGTCTATCATACCACTGGAGCATGGGGAAAATCACTGAAACGGTTTCCTTGTAGTGAGAACACACCTGAGATGGGACATGGCCAGAGATTCACAAGCAAATGTTTCAAATCATGAGACCAGGGGTGGCCTGTCCTGCTCCCCGGGGCCACCGTTTTACTGCTTTTCCATCTCTCCCTAGCTACTACTGATGACTTTGATCAGGTGTGTACAGTCAGTCAGCAGCTAGAAGAGCTGACGCACCTGATCGAGGTGATCAGTAGTAACAAAGGCTGGCCTGTGTGGTTCAAGCCACTAGTGTCAGCGTGTGGCAAACTGCAGAGCTGTTGATGCTGACGCGTTATGTCGTCCAATTGGTCCAATGCTTGATATACATGTAAACGTTCCTGAACTTTGTCCTATTAGGTGTTTTTCTATTTATGTTTTACACAGATATGTATGTATTAAATTTTTATTAATTCCATATTTTCATTTTCAAAAATAATTATTTTGGAGGCTTTGGATAGTTGAAGAAATGGTGGCACTTAGTCAGTAAAGAAGATATATTGTCCTAATCACCTGAGATTTTGTTCTGTAGCATCTGTCTGTCTGGTAACACAGATACTAAGAGACGGATAAATACCTGTAGGCCTCTGTGTTCAATCATGGTGTCTCTGGTGCGTTGCAGATGAACTTCAGAAGTTCATGGAGGAGGTGAAGTCTCTGGGCTACCAAGACAAACCACCCTACGCAAAGTTGCGCTCCATACTACACGCTGGACTCAAGGCCATCCAGGCTAAAGATGACGGCAAGCTGGAGTTCACACCTGCCACTGGGGCTGTATCAGTTGCTGCACAGGTCAGCACAATGGCTAACGTTTAAATAAAACCACATTTAATGGAATAGGCTTTACTGTATTGGCAGCAGTTCTGACAATCCTTCATCTGAGTAAAACAAAAACTAGTTAATTTAGAAAAACACATTTGAGTTAAACCTGATATCAGCCTGGGAAAGGCAACAAATGATTTATGATACACAACTCACTCAAAGTAAACGGTAGCGTTGACCACATCAGCGTGATGCACCTACTTCCTTTCTTCCAGAAGATGTCCAAGAAGAAAAAATTAGCAGCTGAAGAGACTGAGAGTGATGGAATTCCTGGCAAGAAATTGCGAGTCTCAAAGAGCAAAGGTATGGTATCAGAGAACTGAGGTCATCTTTATACTTGTAATTTAAAATATGGTGCCTTGTTGAACGTTTTGTTTTGGCCGTTTGGAGTTGAGGCATTCAAGTAGCCACAGTGATTTGATCTTGATGGAGATTTGTCAGTTGTGAGAACCAGCGCTGTGTTTTAATATGCCGGCCGGAGGGTTTGACCAAATGTAGATGTATTACAATGGCTGAATAGACCTTCGTAGTCATCCTTTGCTGTCCTGCTGAAATCTTTCCCCCCCCCTGTAGACGTAAATGGGTTGAAGAAGAGTCCACTAAAGTCTCCTAAACCAAGAAAGGTGTCCAGCACTGCCAAACAGAGTGATCCTAGATCCAGACTGGCAGAGAAGGGCACTCAGACGTCACCTGGCCTCGCCCAGAAAGCCAGAGGCAGACCCAAGAAAACCAAAGCCTAAACACTGCACTCATCACTCGACTTTCTCTGCTACGTATTTTTAAGTTTTATATTCTATGACATTCTGTCTGTTACACACTGATAGATATTCATGTAGAATTGCATTTAATGAAGCCAGATCCACTGTAATAAACTAAATTGTCCATCTTTTGCTTTTTGTTTATGATTGAAACATTCAGTCACATGGTTACCATGACATTAAAAATTAAGTATTGTAGCCATCAAAAATCACCTTAAGAGAAGTGTGAACAAAGGATCTGTAGCTAGTTCATAAACATCCTTCAAGCAATAAGCACATACGCCAGACTTCAAGACTGGGAAGGTAGGAGGAACTTACCCTTTAGACGTCTTTTTCTTCTTGAATATAATAGCATTTACAAAATCTTCCCACTGGTCCATGCAACAAAAAAAATCTCTTTATGCTATACACAATTGAACAGAACACATTTTATGACAAATTTATGCAGAAATCCATGTAATCCCAAAGGGTTCACATGCAAACTGTGTGTGTTTGTCTGTCTCTCTCTCTCTCTCTCCAGGTCATTCACCATCAGAACTGTGTTTCTCGTGGAACATTTCTTACATGAGTTGCTGATGACATACTGTTCTTTTCTCTTCCATCTCTGTCCTAAAAGTCGTGGACCGTCCCCAGTGGGCCTTCGTCATTAACTCAGAACAGGCTGCCCCTCTCTCCCTTCCCTTTATTTTGCTTTGAGGAAGACATCTCCAGTAATTCTGGTTATGTCTGGGGCCTCGGGGGCTCCTGTGGTGGCTGCTGGCTTGCTATTGATTGTTTCAGCCTCTTAAAGTGTAAAGAGCCCCCCCTTGTTCGCAACCCCGCCTCCTCTCTAACTCTGACCTCTTGGGCGCCACAGCTATGCTTCCACAGCAGCACTTAAACACAACACTACCATCTTTTCTGCTGGCAGAGGGAGGTACATATTTTCATCCCGGCCAGCCTGTTGTCATTTAGCATGGACGTGTAGCCGTTGGCTGGCATGGCAGGCAGCTGTTGCCCATGTGTTTGCTGGGGACAGATTGGTGATCTGGTGGAGTGTGAAAGCCTCACAGCAGTAGCCTAACCACCGCTCTCATGATACAGATGCCAACCCTCTGCAGGACCACGGGCCAATAACTTGATAACAGCTTCTCCAAACAGTTGGTTTTCTGTGTTTGTGACAATTGTCATTATTTTGATGGTGTGGGGCAGGAAAGGATCCAAAGTGTTCTGAGGGAAACGTAAGGTACTGATGGGTCACAGGGGTCATGCAGGTCCAAAATGTAGACACAAAGGAAAAGCAGACAAAAGATCGGTTTTTTTACCACTATGCAGCATGTGAGCACTGAGAGCATGGCTGGATTCCTGCCAAAGCAGAGTGGCCTCAAGTCCACTAAACCTCCAAGCGAACTACTGGGAAAAAAGAATTTAAACTATTATTTCCAGAACAAACTATTAACGAAAGTGGAGGCGTTTAAAGGAGATGCAGATCTTTTGACAGGCTGCATTGTCTGAGGGTTGTTTTTGTCACATACAACCTGAACAGCTGTTGGGGTGTGTGCTGTCATCCAACTGGTATTCCTCTTTTGTTGTTTGTTCTTTGGTTGCTTCAGTGTTTACAGGATATGTGGGTGGACTGAGTCACTGAGGGAATCCACGCTCTCCTAGTGTCATTTTCTTGCCTGCTGTAGGTCATGTTCAGTCCTCGTTTTTACTCAATTTCAAATGCACACATGCTTTTACTGAGTGAAGAATGTGGCTGGAAGGTGCCTCGCATCCGTAACTGGGTGTAAAATGACAGGATTCACCAGGAAACAGCTGACGGCTATAGAGAGCAGATGAGTAACATGGTGGCGATCCTTGCACCTAATGAGACAGTTGATGCTCAGGACTTAGAAGATTGAGTGATGCACAGAATATATGTTTGTGCCTGTTGAATCTGAAATTATCTAAACACATTCAGCATGAATCGCGTCGTTGCTTTTCAAACTAAAACAAAAGAGAAACTTTTTTATTTTCTTTTTCAGGAAGCACCTTAAAACAAACAAACTGACGTCTAAACTTGAATACTGTGAGCTGTTACCAACCGTGACATTTTCCAGGATGTGAAGCCAGCGACATTTTGAAGAAACACTCTTGTATTTTTGGTATTTTGTTATGACAGAGCATTTGCTATAAAACAGTAAAATAAGCCGTTTTTCTTTTTTATTCAGTTTAAATCTAAATCATATGGACTTCTTTGTTTTGCCATTGTGAGTAATGTGCTGTGTCAGTGGCCTCCTGTGTCTGCTCTGCGTTCTCTGGCTATTCAATTGTCACAGCTTAGACAGTAAATCTGCATTTCACCCTGCACTCTCATCTGGAAAACGGTAAAACTCAATCTCGCCCACCTTCCACCCAAAAAAAGTACAATAACAACTCTTCAGCAGTTGCAATCATCCACACCTACCTCCTCCCGAAACTCTCCAATGAAACGATGCAATAGAAATTTCACTGTGTTGTCGCTGCGCTGTAATTTAACCCTCCCTCTCTCAAAAGACAAAAACATTGAAAACTATGCATGTTGGTTCCAGGTGTGCCTGTGTGGCTGAAGTTATGGTACATTTGCCATTTTAGTTGTGGGTAAATATTAGAAAGCAGCGGGGTCCTGGCATGAGGAGAAGCCAGCCAATGCGGCAGCACTAAGACAGGAGTCCTTATCGGTATTGTGTTCAGACTCTGGCGTGCTCCTGCTGTTTGTAATCTGCAGCTGCCGCTGTGAGCAAAACTGGACAGGCATTTATTGTCCCAGCAGGAGGACGCTTGACAAGAGAATGTTAAACACTCCACTACCTGCTATTTTCAAAAGACGATAGCAGAAATGATAAAATGTACACACATTTAATTTTATCAGTTTATTTTCTTAGAGAGAGTAGAGAGTGAAATAGTAACTTGGAGAGAAGCGAGCACGGTTTCTTTCAGATCTCACTGTTGGTTCTCTCCTTGTGCATACGTGTGTCTTTGTATTTATTGTCAAGACGGCAGAAGAAAAACGGGAGGAGAGTCCACTTCTTCCTTCGCAAAGCACATGTTCATATACACACACACACGATTTAACCTATGTAGTAGTGTCCAATCTAGAGAAACGAAATGAATGAGATAATAGGTTTGGGATCCTAAATTACGGCTCCATACGTTCATGGAGTCAGCAAAGGTTGTATCGTGCAGACTGCTGGTTGACGGCACATACCCAGATGTTTGAACTAGAGGGATCTCAGACTGGACGGCGCTCAGTCCATCTTTGTATCGTACTGTATATTAACCAGGTGGCATAATTAAGATCTAACATCTAAAACATTTTATTAATTGAATGTGATATACAAGGACAGTGTCTGCTATCAGAATTTTTAGTTGGCTGTTAAAACTTTTCAACAAAACCAGAAATCAGAATTTGTCAGTGGTCTTGTATGGTAGAATCTAAAGTCTAAGCACAGTCAGAAAGAAAGAAACAAAGCTGACGATGAACCGGAGGTGATCCAGGGTGCGATGAGTTGGATTTGCATAAGCAGCAGCAGGCTGGTTGTTAACACTTTGAGCTGGTCACTGACTGGATACTAATGCATTTGTTTCTTGAGACCTTGTTAATTTATTCACAGTATTTTAAGGTGCAGTGAGATTCACTGTCTACCTTTAATGATACGCAAACAGTGAAATAGCATCAGTAGTGGTTCAGTGTCAGCTTAATGCTGTAATGAGACATTTGTCAGGATGTAGCTTCACAGCCCGTTTCACCCTCAGTCAACTGCTTCATGGAACCGCTCAACGTGACGTCATCCCGTTACCCACCTTATTCTCCAGAGAAACCTCGCAGCACCCAGTCCAGAGCCCTGGCCCAACTTGGCCTGCCTGCTCATGGGTGGTTTGTGTTGACATATTCGACAAGATGGAAAAATGATTCTGACAGCAGAAACATTCCTCTTCTCCGATTGGCTGTTAAACGGAGTCACAGCATCTAATGGACACCATGCCGGGTGTTCCATAGACGGGAAATAAACCTATGTGGACATATTCATTAAACACCTCGCACCTCAGGCACTGGAGCAGCTATTAGAGGCTAAGCCTGTTTTCCACACTGTCTCAACTTGCTGCTGGTTTATCTGAACATCGCGTTGTCTGAGCTTGTTTCTCAGCATGTTTCACATGGGTGATACTATTACTCTACTACTACACTGGGACGCTTAGGGCCACAGTGGTTCATGAGCAGCCTCCCACCAATTGTGGGATCGGTAGTTTGATTCCTGGCTCCTCTGGCCATGTGTGGAACTGTCCTTAGCGAAGGTACTGAACCCTCATTAGTCTGCGTCACGTCAGGTCAAACTGCAGAATGAGAAGCCGCGTCAAAGTGAAAAGTGCTGTATACGTACAGACATTTCACTTAGTATCGAATTATATCAAATGCGGCTCTAAGGTATAACAAGACAAATATTGAATGTAGGCTTGAATATGTCTGATGAAGACGGACGTTCGTCAAATGCGAATAATGTTTGTCAACATCATGCGAGGAGAGGGAGGAGGAAGTGGATGTGAAGACTGGTGTTGCATCCCTTTGTCCAATGACAAACAAAAAACCGAATGCTATAAAGGAGGACATTATGGTATGTTGGAGCTAACAGGTGTGAAACCGTCATTTGAAATTAGGACAGAAACTAGAGAAAAACTAAGACTGGGTCTAAGGACCAGGCAGCTCAGAGCAAACACGGCTAATCCAGTCAATCACAACCTGGACCTACACCTTCACTAGACGAGATGAGTTACTGTTCCCAGGGGCTGATTTCAGCTGAAGCTGGAACTTCAGGAGGCCTTTCCTGCTTTCACATAAATTGATGCTTTTTTTTGTTGGAGTCAAATTACATAACAGTGTTAGGTGCAAAATGTCATACAGCCCTGACTACAGCTCTGTAGGTGGAGGGTTGAAAATAAGAATGTGTTGTTGTGTTTTAAGCTCGTATCCTCCAGACTCGTACGGGACAACGCATCGTGTTTCTTCTAATGGAACTAGACCCACCGAACATTTGTGCCATTAAGGAAGAACAGTCCGTCCTGGGGGAGACTGTCTGAGTCTAACAGTAGGGTCCCTTTGGTAAACTGGCCTCGGGCAGTCTTCTCTTTGAGTGAGGCTGGTGCGTTGTACCTGGGATGAGGAGGTCTTCTTCTCGGGGTGAAGGCCCTCGTCAGGGATTCCACAGGGAGATCTTGCTCATTCAGCGAACACTGAGGGCGGGTGGGGAGCCCCAGGCAATGTCCCAGCTCAAGGCCACAGAACAATGTCATGGTGAAACACTCTTGATTCAGCAACAGTACAAGCGCTGTTGTGGTCAGCTGGAGAGCAGACCTCGCCAGAACCCGTTCAGAGCTCAGAATGAGACATATGTCGGGTTTCCTGTGTGCTGCTTAAAAGGCTGAATAGGACTCATTCATCCAGAGGTTCAAATGCCTTTGTTCTGCTACATGTTTAGATTAATGGGAAGCTATGTTGCTGCTGCTATAAAGGCTAAAGCTAACACGGTGTAATGTCTTGCTCACTGCCATCCAGGGCTTTCATGTTCCTCTGCTCCAAACTATGGAGCAAATAGCCATAGTGCCAAGTTTGTGGCTGTGGCCAACTTCAGTAAGACTTCATGGTTTTGGCCACGCCCCTTCGTCATGTTGGCGGTTACTCATGGACAATCATATCCACGTCAGACTGTGCTTGTATGTGTAGTCCTCAGCCACATCCGCCTTGTTGGGTAGTCAGGTGTGAGCATCCCGTCGGGTTTATCTGTATTCCACATTTTGCATTTGGTTCTCATTCCTTGTCAGGACTTAACTCAGGTAGTCGGGTTAGTTTCTCTTGTCACCATTTTGGTTTTAGGTCAATACTCTGGTTTGTCAGTGTGCTTTGATACTGATAACCTCCAGACTGTTAGGTGTCTAATAAACCGACCATATTACTATTTTAGTAATGACTAAACCGTCTTACTATCATAGTAATTACATATTACTAGTCTCTGCTTTCAGTTTAAACTGGTAGCGACACATCCTCATGCTACAGTTAGGCAGTAATTAAGCGACGCTGGTTCTTTGCTGTTTAAACCAGATCTGCTCCGTCTGATGCGACATGGAAATTCAGCTCTGAGTGCCCACGTTCAGTGTGTGTGTGTGTGTGTGTGTGTGTGTGTGGCACTAGGTCTGAGGAGACACTTAATAAATGTTTTAGCCTCAGTGCTTTCTCACACAAATGTATGCATATGACTGCAGGATCTTTGTTTGAGACATGGGCCTGATATTTGTAATTTATTGAAGGAGTAGAAGAGGAAGATAAGGACCAAAGAACAAACAGAAATAAATAGAAGAAACAAGAGAAAAAGATTCAGGTGTTTATCTGTAAAATTGTGATTCATTTAAAAAAAGTTATTATGAATGAGATAAATTAGTAGCGTCAATCATTTCTCATGTTTTTACTAGCTTCACAATGGGATAATGCAGATTTTTTCATTTGTGCAAAAACATATATGAGGTTTATAAGCAAATGATTTTATAGCCAAGTCACTAAAAAGCTTTTTCCTTCCTTGTTGTTCACAAGCCTGTAAGTACAGAAAAATAAAGAAAGAAATATGGTCACAGATTTTTTTTGTGTGGGTGAGGAGGAGCTGAAGGAGAAACATTACCCTGAGATTTGCTGAGATTGTAGCTGGTACAACGTATAGCCCGGATACAAATAGACTTGTAATAATTAGAGCAATGATCGAAGTTTCTTCAGTTCTTACTTGTTGAGCTTGAATCATGTCATGAAATCTGAATATTCTCCAGTGAACATGTGAGAGCATCCAGGCAGCTCGTCTCCCAATAAAGTACCACCAACATTTCACACTCCTTACCAGACGCACCAGACTCATCCATCTGCCCCCACTGTTCCGGTTTCTCTGTTCAAGCCTGAAGCAGATATCTAATTATAATGACTTACCCCCAGGAACGAGGGTGCCGACGTCTACTATCCCACCAGGTTGTGGCATCTAGTTCAGTTTCTAAGCCAAGTTTAGGAATCCACGAGGTGAAGTAATGAGTCTGTGGCTTCTCTCTCGTCTCACAGTGGATGGGACCCCACCTGGTGCTGCAAAGGTCTTGCCACTGCCGTAACCATCTGGAAAAATCCCAGTGTCACCCGTAAATAGGAGATTTTTAATCTCCAGAGAGGTTCTGGCTTTCTCTTCAGACAGAGCTTGAATGTAGTAACGTGGTCGTCCGTCTGGCGTCTGCTCTTCCTGGGACTTTGTGCAGGTTACTTCAGGGCGTTTTGAGTTTTGCCTTGTTAATGTGCATATTTACTACCTGAGTTTGTTAATAAACGTCTTTGTGAACTAGTGACCTGCTGACTCTCTCTCCGCATTTGGGTCCAGCCCTGGTGTTGGTTAGTTTGGACGTAACATTGAAAGGTTTTCAGCCTTTTTCTGGAGATATGGACCATCCTGCTTCCTCATATTTTGCCTTCAAACACTCTCTTCACACTCTCATGGTGAATATATTGGAGCAGGAAGTAGGAGGCTCAGGTTCCTTCATTCCCTCCTCCTACCAAAACCCTGCAGCCTTGACTTAACCCCGTCCCCTTTCTCATCATCCCTTTGTGCCTTCTCTCGCCATTATATCTCCACCTCACTGGCCCCCCTTCCATCTGTTGCGACTCCAGCATCAAATAATAGGATTCTGTCTGAGAATAAGAGATAATTGCATCCCTAAGTGTATATTAACCCCACGCTCTCCGCTAACCCTACAGTGAGGGGCAGATGGTTCTGTGTTTTGATAACCGAGCCAGAGAGAAGGGTGTCAGGGGTCAAGTTGAAGTTCAATTCCAAAGAAACACCATTTCTCTCCTTGGCTAACCCCCCGTGTGATTCCTTAGTCCCCCTCCTCTTCTACTCTCCCTCTCACAATGCAGAGAATATGGATGTCCTTTAAAAAAGGACATTGCCTAAGACCTGTGCCCCAGTCGACCCTGCACAGCCTGATTGAAGTGAGAGGCAGGTAACCTTAGGCCAGTGCTAACCTAGTTACTGTACTTACATGGTGAGCAGCATGCAAAGGTGTTGGCGGTTTTGGGCAAAGGTGACAGTTGGAGGCCCAGAGAGCGTAGTCTGGCTGTGGCAATAGATCAGTCGTCAGGCTGTGTAGTGCAGAGGTCATCAGCCGCTGAAAGGGTCGTTCGAGTAGTTCGGAGAAAGCAGGAATTAACTGTGCTGATGGATTAAATTGACACAGGGTAGAGTGAAAGTCACGGTGAATGGGGTGGGGGGACCGGAATAAAAGAACTGGTTTAAAAAGTTGAAAAGTGGGAGAAGAAACTGTGTAAAATGTGTATTTTAATGCTGGTTACTTGGCAGAATTAACTGGAATCAGGACACGCTTTGAGGAAAAGACGCTACGCGGTTCGCGGTGATCCTCCCTCCACCGTTAAGACAGCAGTAGCTTCCAAGCAGACAAACGACAGCCCTGCAGCGTGTACTACTACTGATTACTCCACCTCACTCTCACTGCTGCTGTGCAAAGAATAGATTGTTAACAACCCAATACTCCAATGCATAGACGAAAGAACGTATAGATACAGTGGATACAAAATATCTGCCGGGTTATTGTGACAAACCAGTTCAGAACAGTATCCACCTTTAATGTGAGCTGCACAACTCAATTAAAAAACTGAAACATCATTTATAACCACACTGACAAGGATTGCAGTGATTTCTTTTATTTTTAAGATGTCAATCAAATTTGGAAATGTATGTTTTCTAATCGTTATATTTGTCATGAGAAATTAAATAATGAGCTGTAAATACTGTGCAGACATTTGTTGTTTGTCGGGTTTGATTCATCTAAATAAGACCCTACTTACCGAAGCCCATCCACTCACATGCACCTTCTAATGGCTGTAATTACAGAGAGATGCCTTTGCTTTATTAAATCATATAGACTGTGTTTAATACACAAGTTACTACTGACATTTTACAAGAGAAATGATAGTGTGTAATTGTTTTACAGCACCTGAAGTCCTCCTCATCAGTGTTTTGGGAAGTGTAGCTATGAGCTGCGTGTGTGAAGTGTTCCGCTGTGATGTCTAGTGAGGTTGTACAGTAAAATGTGTGTGTGTCTGCATTCGCTTATCAGTCCATTTAACAAGTGCTGTGCTTCAGCCTCTCTGGCTCTCGGAGGACGGGAAGCAGCAGGCCTGTCTCCACCTAACCTGCTCTCCTCTGCTGTTCCAGACAGCATATAAGGAGGAAGATGGATTGAAGTAATAGCTCATGTAAAAATCTATCCATCTCATCAGCCAAAATCACAGCATGGGGCCGCAACAGAGCAACGTGAGCCATCCTCACTAATTAGACTCAAAGTACTTGTCCAAAATTTAGTCTGAGTGCAAAGTAGGAAGTATTGTTTTCACTTTGTGGTAGGTTTCAAGTGTGGTTAGGTCACAATTTGTCGTCCAAATTTTACTTTAAAAGCGTACATCACTGAGGGGGTGGAATGATTTGATTCGTCCAGCATCATGCACAAGCTACACAACTATATCCACACATAGAATTTCATTTTCAACAATTCCACTCTATTCAGTGACTATAAGGTTTGTACATAGTTAGTTTGTATTAATTGAAAATCATTATAGTTTGATTATTAAATTATCAAATATTTTGTCCTGCTTCTGGAATTTTCTGGGTTGTAAATCATTTATTGTTGCTGGTGTTACCAGAAAAGTTTTGTTATTTCAGAGGCTCATTTATTACATCAGGATGGTTAATTTCTATATATATATACATGAACTTGAACTTGAAGAAGCTGTTGAAATCATAGCACACATGACACAATGTCATTGATTTAAACACACTTTTTAAAAGAGGAGAAGCTCTGAGCAGCAGTGAAAAGCGTGATATGATGACAGATCCTCATTTTGGAGTAAAAACATTCAAAGGAAATACTTTATGAATAGTCCAACAGTGATTGTTGAGCTCCGACACTTCTACTCAGAGCCAAGCGGAGAAACAGCTCTCCTGGATATCAAACGCCGGATTCCCCAGTGGCTGAAGCTCGCAGTGGAGTTTGGGGACTGTGGAAGCGCAAATACCGTAAAAAGAATCTTTGTCTCTTCCTTGTGATTTTGCTCTTCTCTGCACATCCTCTCTCTGCGCTTGTCTCGCAGCCAGGACTTAAAGTTTAGTGGCGACTTTTCACCGTCTACCTTCTGCTACTTATTTTGTCTGGGGATGGAGCTGGAGGCTTGGAAGGGTTCGTAGGGGTGAGGTTTACATGTCAATGACGGAGCATCTGCAAGGTGTCTGAGGACAGGAAGCGACTCGCTTCAGAGCCGCTCCCACTCATCCAGTCTGACAATAACACATTTTCATTTTCTCACCTTCTCATGCCACATATTCAGTTTGTAACGCTTTCAAATTCCTGTGGAAAGTTATTGCAAATGAAATATTTACTACTGTAAAGACACCTGGTAACACCAGGTGATATTATTACTGTTTGGTGTTAAGATACAAAAAGAATTTAACCAATATACACGTTATTTCACATTGATGCTGGGATTTTAGAAAGAAAAGCTTCGTTCTCAGATCCCTACATGGCTCAGGTCACCATAGCAGCTTAGGCTGCTGTAGATTTAAACCGCTGGGAACCTGCTCAACACACCAAGCTCCTCACGGAAGTGGTTAGACGGAGCGAAGTACGGAAGCCTTCCCTCCTTCTACGGTAGCTGTCGTTTTATTGGATGTGGTTCACTTCTCTCTAGCTGCGCTTTCAATATCCAACACGTTGTTTTGACGTCTTGCTGTTGGCCATTCTGCTGCAAGTTGAAGGGAGTCGTGCCCTCAGTTTATCAGCAGCCACGTGCTTCAGGATGTGTAATGATATTCGGTATTTTGATTTGGGTCTCTCTTGAAATTTAATCCTGAACACATCCTCATACATCCAGGTGAAGCTTGATCTACCACAATGAACCACTGCTCCTTTTAATAGCCTAAACCTCAGCGCAGCTGAATACAAAATGAAAAGGATGCTCTACATTCAGGACAAACGCAGTGATTGGAAGATGTTGGAACCATGTTGTCCCTGATGAGGACATAAAGAAGGAAAGTGCAAAAGTTAATCTCTTTCCACGCAACACAGCGAACATCCAGACCCACCAGCTCCACACCCCTCCAGTCTTATTAACAATCCAAAATTTTGTTTACGTTCCATTTGAATACGGTGCATCATCACAGGCTGGCTTCATCTGCTGTGATGTATGCTCGCCGGCTGAGAACCACGCTCAACCTATTTGTGTTTATGACTTTGCAGGCAAAGAGATGAATGGCCTCCCGTTTTTATTTGGTTTTAATGAAGCAGGGACTGAGGGACACCGCCAGGCCTCTTCCTCTACCATCATCCCTCTGCTACCACCACCCCTTACCTCCTCCACGCGCCCACTGCCTTCCCCTTGTTTGTGACCTAGATGCGGGACAGTTGACAGGGGACCCAGGTTGGAAGACAAACTCACCTGTGTGAAGTGGACTGGACTGAACGTAACCCACGCGGTCTCACAAGCTCAGAGCAGGTCCCCTGCGTGGGGGCTTTGGGAGGTCGGGGGACGACGCAGGTAGAGCTGGTTAGAGTCAAAAACATTATGTTTGGCCGCCGCAAATCTGCTGTGTTGGTTCGCCTTTAATTGGGCACTTGGGCCCCCAATTAATGCCATAGCTCAAAAGGCAACTGGGGAGAAAACGCAAGGAGAACAAATACCTATCGCACATGCACACTTCTCTCTCGTCTTTGCTTTTCAGGGGACTTCATTAAGAGCCCGGCTAAGGGCTGCCTGTGGGAAAAGGGAGAAAGAGTCATGTACCTGCGATGCTCACATAAACGCGTTAACGCCACACGAATGAGCAAATGTTTCCGTTTACATATAGAGCTGGACCTGCCATCAGCTGACAGCCACTTACCAGCTGGCCTCTTGCTCCTGTACTCCTGTAAAGGAGGTGTGAACATTGCAGCGTAGCCGCCTCCATTCTTAGCACTAATAATGCAATTTCAGGGCACGAGCAGAAGGTGGAGGTTCGGCCGCAAAACTACATGAGCTGCAAAGTACAGTAGCCTGTAGAAACAGCAACAAGTTTCATGTCCTGTTTTGTGAATCAAGTCTGGTGATTTGTGTATTTTTAAAGACACATTACTGTGAACAGGAGAAGCTACAAAGCCTTAAATCACAGAATCTGTCATATTTATATTAATTAGATTGAAAAGCAGCGTCTCACTGGTCGTTCTCTCTCTCTCTCAGTAGTCTCAAGGATAATCTCTGGAAGTGGAATCATGTCAGCTGGTCTTTCTTCTGTGTACTAAGCGTCGCTGGTTCTGATGCCACCAGGACACCTCTGTATGTGTGTGGTTGGGTGGAGGGTGGGCAGCTCTGTCCTGACCATTTTATGAAATTACACCTCAACTGTACGTTAGCACAAGACTTTTCTTTTGTCTTGTTTTGTTGTTTTTCTTTTTTACAGCTAAACTGTGACAAGAGTCTGGTGAATAAAATGATGAAAGAGAACAAATGTTAATATTTAAAAAGGTCAAATGTCTCTTGAGGGATGATCCTCAGCAAGTCTGCAGCTTCTTCCACTGTGTGGACGTAAGACAACTCAGAAACATACGTCTGTAGGTGCGTCGTTGTCTTGATCGACCTTTAATGGTGCGTTATAAACTTTTTGGGGCTGACGGGGTTAACAGCCTGAGTTCATTCACCACAGAGAAGCACCAGGAACTTTAAACCAGGCACATTAAACAGACACTGTGTCACATGTCTTGGTGGGCGCCTCCAAAATTTACAGTACATGAAATGATATGCTGCACCAGAACGTCTGCGTATGTTACAATGGAAGGTGTAAATACGCTTCAGTTCAGACCTTTGTCCTGTCTCACTCTGTTTCTCTTTGTTAAGTGTAAAACATGAAATAACTCACGTGGCCGTAGTTTGAATCTCGGTGACAAACCAGACGCTGGCGCACGTGAATCACTCTACGTCCCTCCCTCTAGTACAGGATGCATGTAGCAACTGGCCATAAATGATCACACATTAAGCATTAACCCAGGAACGTGTGTTGTGATGCCTAGTCTCCAATCAAGAGCCTGTAAAGGTCTCAGGCCCCTGGGTCAGGACAGACGCTGCTGCTGAGCCACAGCTTCCTCCAGGCATGCCCGCAGGCCTCTGTTTATGGGGGCATGTTTGAGGATGGGGAACAAGGGAGGCAAAGTGTTCTGGCTGTCTGCATCGATCTGACTCTGCTGTGCACGTTGTGTAAATCCTCAAAAATGTAGAAACGCTACACACACAAAGACTCACAACTAGTTCACAGATTCGGGTTAATCAACAATCTAAGCGCTTGGATCATATATTCTAAGAAACCAAAACTGACTTATGTACTGTTATATATAGTACATGTACTGTATGTAAAGCCATAAGTTGTTGGTTCATTTCTCTTTGTTTCATTGCTCCCTTCAAGAGGTTAAAACACTGAAAAGATATTTGTTGTTCAAAATAAATCCTGGAGATTATGTTTTGACTGAAAGTCAATGTTTCGATCATCACATTTTCTGGGGGCAATTTACAACAGTAAACAAACTCTTTAATATTACACTTCCAGAATATATTCTAGATGCTGACTAAAGGTGACCCTGCCGACGATTACACTGATAGAAGTACGACAGCAGACCTTTATTTTGCATGAATGCAGTAAGAGAAATGCAGGTAAACAATTCAGTTCAATTCAATTTTATTTATGTAGCACCAGCAGTTATCTGCTTTACAAGTGAGGTTTAAGACCTGACACAACTAGACCCAACAAATCCACACAGAGCAGCTTTTAAGTGGAGCCAATCAATAAATTGTACATTTTAATAGCAACAGTGGAGTAAAAACTCCATCAATGGCCCAATTTAGTGCCAAGCCTCATTCCAAGCGCTGCTCTGCTTTCCACTTGATTATGTGGAGTTGCATCACGCCTATGAACGCTTACATTGCATATTCATCTCGGTGCCTGCAGCCTGGTCACAGCCTTCCCCATTCCACCCCACCGCTGTGATGCAATTCTGTTTCTCCTGTCAGCACCGTGCTCGATGATGAAATCTCTTAATGACATCCTGAGTATCCGTGTGCAGGGCAGCGCGGTTTGCATGTTCGACTGTGCTTTTGGCCTGTTCAGAGGCCGTTTGCGTGTCCACCGTGACCTGCGAGATCCATCCTGAATCAGTTTGTCAGTAAATCCTGAACGAATGTTGGTTGTGTGGTCAGTCATGTTACAGCTCGTCTGTGCATTCGTGTTGGGCTGCTGACCCAGTGTGACCCATGAAATTCTCACACTTCATTGCCAGACGTTGTGACTGTACACCATGAAAGCAGACATGCACTAGGTCTGTAGCCCTGCTCTACAGTAGGAATCGACTGTAATGTATCTATCATAGCTCAGGTTTACATGCAGCAGATTTGATTCCCCTTCATCAGTAAAAAAACAAAACAAACCATAAATCTCTCTCTCTGACAAGTAGGGGGAGGGGTCTCTTCTTCTGATACTTTCAGTCATAGTATGTGGCATGACTCTGCTCACTTAACGCCTCCATTTCATGTTGACAAAGGCTTCCTCTCCCTCTCTCTCCACAGATGTATCGGGAAAAGTGGAGCAGGGGAGAGCGAGAGAGCGAGAGAGCGCCGTGGCAGCATCAAAGCAGGCCTTTCAGCTTGCAGGTATGGGCCTCATCAGAAGACAGATAGTCCTCCTTCATTTCTTCCATCTTTTACTTTGCTTTTCAAACAGACGTCTTGAGCCGATGGCAGGGTGTTGTCTAATTAATGACTGTGTGTGTGTGTGTGTGTGTGTGTGTGTGCGTGGGTGCATGAGTGCGTCTGTGGAGTTGACCTAAAAAAAAGTTTCTGCTCATTGCTGAATGTCACTCCCATCAACATTTTAATGTGAAGGTTGTCAGACTCTTCGTATCCTCACCATGGAAATGCTTAACACAGAGGTAATGATATGTTGTAGTTGACCCTGCGGCGCTGCAGGAAAATAGTGTTTAACTAGCTGTGAGCACAGCAGACGCACTGTGATACAGGCACATGTACCTGATGGCATTTGTAGTTTTACAGTATGTAAAATCAGATTTTGTCCAGCATTATATTAGTTGTGCAGTCATTTGGCCATAAACTGTTAAGATACTGTTAGAATTTAGATTTTTCTAATCTCACCTAAAGGCAGTAAAGTTCCCCAAACATTCATCCTCTGGAGCTAATGAATGTAGGTTTTTGATCGTTCACGCTGATCACAGGAGAGAAGCTAACTCCTGAAAACACTGAAAGCATCAGAATACAGGGCATCACAACTGGCTGTGGCTGTGGCTTAGTGACATTTCTGTGAATGACTTTCAACACTTAGGTGCAGTAACATGTGACTTTCTCAGACAGACCTGTGGGTTACGCACAAAATGAGTTTGATTCCCAATCGCTGCTTTTTAAATTAAAAAAAAAAACAGCGTTGGTGTCTAATTCACTGTGCGGCATCTGAAACCTACCCACAGCATAACTGGGTTGCTTCCATTTTCCTTAGCTGTTTTCAATGTGTCTTGAACTGGCAGACAAAGCCGGCAGAATACGTACACACACGTTATCACGATCTATTTAAGGTTTTATGCTTTTACAGTTTTCCAAAATGCGATTTTAACTACACTGCCTTCACAGATTCTGTTGGTAAGTAAGGTTCGCCTGGTTATTGGATTTTATCTTGTACAGAATAAATGAAGCTTCATAGAGAAACCAAAATGATACATTTCTGTATGAAGTATTTATGAAGCATAAATAATACATCACTGCTTTTAGATACATTGGGTGAAAGCAGCTAAAGGTATTGATGACATTGCTTCCCCCTCCTTTTGTCCTGTCCGGTAGCTGAGCAGCTGCAGCTTGTAGTGGACTGAATGCTGCTCTGTGATGGACCGTTGTGCTTCTTCCGTATATAAATATAATCCACTCCTCTCGGCCGACGGTGTCTTTATATTTGATGTGGTCTATTATGAATACTGGTGATGTCAGCCTCAGTATTGGACAGGTTGGTGGAACTAGAGAGCATTTAAAGTGGGGGAGGAGCACAATCGCTGAGGGTTGTGTCCGCCGTCCCTCCGTGTCTGCTATGCAGTTAGACCTGGGTGGTGATCGTCTCCACCAGGGCCGGCGAGTGGGGCCACAGCGGGCCCCATCAGTCAGTCCCCTGAGGAGACCGGCAGACAGAACCAGCCCCCTCCAGTCCCCACAGGAAGGCTCACCCTCAATCACTTACCCCACTTACTACTGAGCAACAAACACCAAACCTTTTCTAGGAGCCTTCCTGAAAACCTGCAGTGAGTGACCCCATTCTCTGGTTGGGATTACTAACAGGACCTAACACCCAGATATTCGCTAACTATGGGAGTGATACAATAGTTTTTGCATGTCTGTGCACCCAAAAAGAAAATGTTGCTTTGATTTACATGATCACCCAAACATCGCCACTAACTGAAGCCTGCTCAGACCCGATCTCCTCACTGTCCATCACATCGGTAGCGCTCAGCTCGTGTGCTGGTATGACTCGTACGCAACAACCACTAAAAGCACAGACAGAACTGGACCTTCTGTCACATGTGTTACTAGTGTTCACTTTGTCCTATTGAGGTGGTTCTGGGTCTATAATCTGACATCACATAGAGACAGGCATCCGTTAACCTGGCTGCATGGCTGCGTGAACCCACACAGACACAGGGAGAACATGAAAACACGCTGGATACTCTGTTATATTTTGGTTTCTTGCCCTAATTCCTTGATCCGACATGCTACAGCCTGTGTGTCTGTCTGTGTGTGAGATGGACGGATGTATAAAAACACTGACATTTGATTTCCCTGTACTATACGTCGCTTTCAGGCCGGCTTGGTGCCATCTTTACCCCAGATCCCTGTAGCTTAATGTCTTACTTCTTTCCTTCCAATAAAACCACCAACTGTGTTGTGTTTTAACAACACAAATGCAAATTTATTTGTTTGAAATGATGCAGAAGGATGCTCTCAGTAAAGTTAGGTAGATTCTATACTTAGTATTTAATTAAGGATCCTTATTGATAATAACTTTATGTGTTTAACTTGCAGAAAATGAGAAAACACCCAGTGACAGCTCCTGTTACTCCACAAACTGGTGTGAACATGAAAAGCAGCATAGAGATTTAACAATGTGAGTCTGGGAACTGAAGGTTTCTTCCATGTTGGACCTGCTGCGTTTACGGAACTGATTCATAAAGTAAAGTAGTCACGTAGCAGCTAACTTTAATATGGATCCACTGAGTGTGGCAGGACACAGATTCACAAATAACAAAAATCAAATGTATATTTCGAGCTTGGTCATGTTCCATCTTTTGATGTTTGAGTTGTTTGAGCCCTTTCTGGTTTTATAAAACAGATCCCGTGTTGCCCAGAATGTGTCGGTAGATTTTCATGATGAAAGACCGTCCAGAAACGCGTTACTGGTCAGTGCCTCCATCCTGCCTCACGTCACTGACTTCTGGCTCATGTAGTCACATGATGGTAAAACATTATGAGGAGGAGCGTCGACGCTGAGGTGTGATGGACAGAGGGATGTGGGCAGAGGGTCCCCCCAGAGCAACTGGAATGCATGAAATGGAAAACACATGAGTGCACACGGGCGAGCTTTTAGTGTCAGAATGTGATATATATTTATCCATAAACAACGTTCTCCTTAAAACTGTGGAAACAAAATGGCACAAAGTGACCAGAAACCAACAGGCAGCGCTAAGCCTCAAACTGCAGCTCACACACACACACACTGTGCCCGAGTGGCCTGCTGCCCCCTATAGAGGGCAGCACTCTGCCAAAACACCTTAGGGCCCATGTCTATATCAGAAGAGAGCGAACACTGAGGGAACGAGAGACGCAGGGAGGAGGAGAAGTCGCAGCAACAAAAGTGACATTTTCAGAGCATCCCCTCTCCTTCGTTCTCTGCCTCCCTCATCCTCTCGCTCTCCCCAGCTCCAGGCCTCATAAAATTGGACTTATGGCTGTGTTGACAGCATAAATAAGTCCCTTTGATAGTTAGCGGAAAAAGTTATGACCCTCCTGGGTATGGCGAGGGACAGTGGCAGGGCGGCGTCTGGTGGTGGCTCGCCCAGCACCCTATGGCTCTGATCCTCTCACTGATTCAGGGCACGCTCTCTTCATTACCGGCGGCCACCGGGGACTTGTTTTTTGTGCAAGATTAATGAGTGCCGCGGAAATTCTCCGGCGCATCTCGATAATTAAGTCTTTGTTTATCAAAAAACAAGTTAAATTAGGAGCAGGAAATTCGCAGTAATTATTCATAATCCTAACAATTCAAGTGTAGCTACCTCATTTGCCTGTGTAATTCTGCTTTTTAATTTTTTGCATGTATTTGCATATTAATTTTACCCATCGGCTGCTCTGACAGTGTTTTTTTTTTACTTTTCTTTTTTCTCCCCCCTCTCCATGCTCGCTATGATATTCTTTGCGGGGGTGAGGCTCGGTTGTGTGGCATTTGGGGCTGGGTGTAATGATAAATTATGATTTTTTTCTAATTTGATGCATAATGAAGTAACTCCTTCCCATCCGCTTCCTCCCTGTCTAACTGATCACTGATCCTTCCTCTTCGGCCTCATCAGACAACCTCCTCAACCACCATCTCCCTCCATCCCCACCACCTTCAGCCATGTGGTCATTAGGGACAGAAAAGCCACTTTTCATTGGTGTCAAAGACTTTCTGGTGGGCAAAGGAGAGCATCAGCAGCCGTCAGCCAACATGGCATCATGTCCAGGACTCTCTGCCCTGCATGGCTTGCTGCCCACGTCCTCTCTTCCTCTCTCCTTCCCTCTCTCTCTTCTTTTATGACCTCTCCTCATCTGTCGCTTCCCCTTTTCTTCCTCGTGGGTTCTCCCCCTTCTCTCTTCTATCTCTTCTTCTATCTTGAATAAGAAATAATTTCATTTTTCGGATTCCCTCCAGTCTCTCACTCCTTTCCTGTCTGCTGTGTTAATGTTTTTTTCATTTACTTCCTGCTCCCTCTCATCTCCTTCTCTTGTCTCCTCTTTCCTTTGATCCATTCTTTCCTTCTCTCCTTTCATTCCTTTTACTCTCTCTCACCTGCCAGCCATCCTCCTGATGCTCTGCAGAGGTTGGCGTGTCTGCACCCTGAAGATGTGCACGTGCCCTTCTCCATCATCGTCCCATGTTTATGGCATGTTTGTTTGTGTCCTTGGCGAGAACATCTTTGTGCCTTGCTGACCTATGTTTAAATGGTGGGAGTGTAGTGTTTGTTAAGTGCTAAATGTTACACAGTGGTGACTGCAGCTGTCATGAGGACATGAATATTGATGATGGCTGGTGATGCATGCTGGGTGACGCGCTTAAAAATACAGCCCCACAGCCATTTAAACCGAATGCACGTCACACACGCTAACGCACACACTTAGCTACCAATATTAAACATAGAGTGACCTTTGACCTAGTCTTCTGACGGGATCAGTTACAAGTACGACACAAAGAACCGAATGCATAATACATGTGGTACAGTGAGACGTGAAGTACTGATGAGCAGCAAATGAAAGTCAACACCATTAGGCTGCAGAACAGCTGCAGCTCTGACACACAAACTCAGTGAACAGCATATTCAACTGAACTGAGTATTAATCCACTTCCGTAGGCACAAAACGGATGATGTGCGATCTTGACACTGAGAATTAATCACATCAGAATCAATACTCTACCTATAATACGTCTACTTACCATACTTCAAATAAACATCTTAGTGTGTCTTTTGATTTTCAGCACTTAAATAGCGCAATTTAAATTTTGAAACCTTGTCATAAATGTCCTAAATGAAAATCCTTTGTTGTCAAGTGTTACTGTAATTTAAATTTGTGGACCTTTGTATGTAAATGTCTCCACAGATTGATATATGACAGGTTTTGTTTCCCCTTCCATTCAGCATTGCCTTGCTCTCTGCTGATGGACTGATGTCCTTCTGTCTTCTCTGCTGCTGCCAAAAGCATCCGTGATCTCGAAGCCCACGCAAATGTCATAGATTAAATTGAAGCATATTGTTGGATCAGATGCACTGGAGCAGAACCTCTGCCTTTCTGCTGGGTACAAGCAGACGTTCTGTCGCCCTTATTAGACAACCTGGTGTTGATGCAAGCAATCTCTTTGACCGCTGACCTCTGTGAACAGCGGCCTTGTTTTTGGTTAAACATCATGGCTTGTGCATGTTCTCCATCTATTTGTGAAGTGTCAAAGTTCAGCCACTGCAAACAATTTATGCATAACACTGTCCATCACAGTCGGCTCGACTAATGTGAAAATCCCTGAATAATCATGTAGCAGAGACGGAGAACAGAGGGACATGGATGGAGGCACAGTGAGAAAGAGTCATTAAGGAAAAAGGAAACGCGAGTGGCACGTTGGAGATTATGTAGCTGTAGGTAGCAGGCTAAAAAAACCTTTGCACATGTAATTCAAAGACGTCAAAGCTTCCTGCTTCCAGCACAGAGGGCTGGCTCCAAATGTGGGTTACACTCCAACGGTGGAGGTCAAACCGAAGGACGGCACAGTCAAAAAAGGTGAAATGTGAGCTCAGTCAACCGTGGAGCTGTTTGCTGTTCATGTACTGCAGTTTGCCTCACGGACACACGTCATAACCAGGAAAGGATGCACTAACGTTAGCTTTGACATGGTTGAAACTGAATTTCTCTTTAAAATGTTTTAGCATTTTGATGACTTTAGAACGATGTAATTAATGCCAGTGTGCTATCAAGCTGCTACTGTGAATAAAACCGTCCCCTGCCCTGTGCTCCGCCGAGACGCACTGCACCCCTGCGACTCAAGGTGAAAGGCTGTCGAGGGGCGATGGAAAGAAGAAGTGGCGAGACTCCAGCCTCCACAAAGAGAGCGACGGCAGCTACGGGGTTGGGAGCTGGAGAAGTTGAAGCCTGTTCTTTGTGCCCTGCTTTCTGATCATTTACATCAAGTTGACATTCGGAGAGTTTACTCTGGGGTCTGTAATTGTATTCTTTTGCCAGTTCTGCATTGCCGACCGTGAAAATGGAATCTTATCAACCCTGACCAATTTTTAATGTACAAAATGAATTGGCAGTGGTTCAAAAAGGGGGGAGCCACAATTCATATCAGGTGAATGATATACATGGCAGTTTTTTGTTCAGCAAATGATTGAGGTGCCCACCATCATCACCTTATCACCCTCACGGTTTCAATGATTATATTACACTGGATTTATTTTTCTTTCAAAGCCAGGGCGAGGAGGGGGGGTGGGGGGGCCTTGACTTAAAATGTGTGCGCTTGTATGTATTTGTGTGTGTGTGCATTCATGCATGTTTTGGACGGGGATACATACGTACCTGGGCCACACAGCGTGCGTTGTATGTATAGAGACTGATGACACGTGGGATGTGTGATGGCAAAATGGTTCAGTGGGTTCACTTGCTGCATATTCACTGCCACCTCAAAGGTGAGTGAACTAATTGGACTGATGACCCGAGACAAACAAAGTGTGAGACGTGGGTGAAACTCGCACAGCAACTCAGATGATCATGATCCTTTTAAAACCGAGCTTGGTTTGAATTTAGAAAAGAGAAGGTTATAGTGTAGTTATTGGAGAATAGATTTTACAGATCACAACAAAAACAATACTTTCCTAAAATAGCACAGAGACAGGATTGTAAATGAATGTCTTCTGGGAACACAGTAATTGGTATTACACCACCACAAAGGAGATACAGTATGACTCTATGTATGCAGTTATGCAGACAACACTCCCTCTCACTCACTCATGGCCTAAGCCTCAGATCAGGGATCAGGTGCTGGAGAGCCTGGACAGGTCTCCAGGCCACCGCAGGCCCACGGAGACAGTCACTCACTCTCATGTCAGACTCCACAGTCCACCGGATCGACGTCTTTGGACTGTGGGAGGAAACTATGAAAACCCACACAGACACAGGGAGAACATCACAGAAAGGATCTTCCTGCTGCGACCCTAAGTCACTGAAACCAGCTGATGTCGCACCGCTGTTCGCAAATAGTCACAGACAACGACCAGTTAAGCTACAACAAACTTTATTAACTGATTCACTGTCGATCATAATCAACACTGCTCCAATAAACAATGCTCATTACAACAGTGTAACTATTAATTACGTGTGTGATTGTGATTTACTGGTGTGTGTGTGTGTGTGTGTGTGTGTGTGGATGCTTACTTGTGTGAGCCGGAGGGATCGTGGAAATGACCACGACCACGTCCTGGGTGTCTGACGTGGACAAAATGATGGTTGACCCCCGGGAACACGTGGCTCCTAGATACAGGTGATAGGTAAACATTCACATACAACATGTCCAAATTCATTAAATAAGGATAAGACATCATACAACAACAGTGGTGAAAAAGTGGACAGTACCAGGAAAAACAAAGGACGTGAAACAAAAAGCAAACGCATGTTAAAATCAGAGCGGTGATAATGATTAAGTAGAAGTTAATGGAATCCTCAATCACGCTTGTGGAGGTAATCTCTCTTTCTAAAATCAAAATTAGATTTGGAGAGGAGGAACAAACAGTGGGTGAGACTTTGGTGTAATATTTTAATCAAATCGTCATGAGTGAGTGGATACAATTAGGGAGGTTGTCAGTCAACAAGGCAGGGACCCTGTTGTTCAGCTGGCAGAGCTGAGCAAGTAGGGTGAGTGGGGGATGGACCCTGTCACAGGAAGTACGAGGCATCTTCACAGGTGAGTCCGGGACGATGCTGACCAACCTCTCAAAACACCTTCAAGTCTAGTGAGCATTTCCTTCCTTCGTTGGTGGCGTATTTGACAAAACCCTGTAAACGAAGGCAAAACCTGAGGAAGATGTTTCCGTTGGCTGAACACGTATTAAACTCACACCACACATGAAATAAACATCAACTTTTCACTTGGTGTAATTCACTGGTTTTGTGTTTTAGTCTCCCTGCTCGCTTTGCCAGGTCGAATCTTCAGTTTATCGTACTTTTAGAGAATGTGTTTGTGTAAAGAGTCCGTATTTCAAGGTTTCATGTTTACGAGTTTACTTCATGTTGGAAAATCACGTCAGTTATGTTTAGGGTCACGTAGTTTTGTTTTCTTATTCTGCTGCGACTGGATAATGAAACTTGTTTTCCGCACCATCCTCTGGTTCGGACCTTGCGTTTGTTTATTTAAAGTTATTCTATTTGTTCGCTTTATTGCACTTTTCCATCAGGTTGTTAGAAGATAATTATTACAACTATTGGAGTATTTCTCTCATCAAGAATTAGTGTGTATGTCCCTGTGTAGGTTGGTGTGTAGTTTAATTTTTGTTTTACACCTATTTAAATATTTCCTTTATTATTTATTACTTTTTAAATTACTAGTCAAAGGATTATAAACATCGTATGTATAGTATATCCATGTATATCACAAAACATTACGTGGGTGAGAACAGGAATGTGCAAACACGGCAGTTTGTCCATCGCTCACATGATAACAGCAGTGATATATGTATATGTGATGTGTCTGACATGGCAACGTTTTGAGTGTGTGACAATCTGTCGCTCTGCTTGAAAACCAGCTAAAGCTACAGAGCTTCTGGAATTCAATGCGAAACGTTTCCCTTAATGCAAAGAAGACAAGTACGTTGTCTGTAAAGTTGACTTTCTTGTTCAATCTGACTAAAGAGGCGACTTGGATGAAGTGAAATGATTCAACTTAAGAAGAAAAAAGTCCCACTGCTACAGTCAACCCTCCGCACATTCATACTGGATCATAAGCAACGTCACTTAGTGCCAGTACAGAACGTACAGCAGCACATCGATGCCGTGTCCTGGTGAGGGGGGCAGTGCTGTGGACGCGCATGTAGCCCATGTTCCTTAGAAGACGTTAAGTCAATGTTAGTCTGTTTCAGCTTATTAACCTTCTGGTTTACATATTGTAAATTGTTTTATCTTGTTCTGATTTATTGTAAATATTGTAACAGGACAGGACAAGAATCTTAACCTTGAGTATAATGAAGATGTTTCAACTTTAAAACTGTAATTTAAAAAATGAGTCTTAATTTAGATTTTGGTTCTTTCTCAAACACTCATTGCTTGAAAGCTTAATAACGATGATTCTCATGCAATCATGTATCAAAACAGTGTAATGTTTGGTGATACTTCACTGTCTCTCTGAACCATTAAACACTTTAGTACCACAGCACAAAGTTCCTCTTTCATCCACGCTATCAATAATCATCACCAGACTAAATGTCTCTTTATTAATGTGCTGCGCCTGAGGCCTGAGCCACGGGGACAGTCTGACTGAGAGCCCTGTTCATGCCATTGTGACTACTACTCATTTGTCTACATCACGGGCCTGAGCATCAGGCTGAGTTGAGCTCCAGTCAAGCTCTACCACTTAATCAGTAGGTTAATGCCAGCCTCTGGAGGGGGGGGGGATTTCAGTCCATTTACAGAGTGTGCTTAGGAAATTACCTGGTGCCTACATGTCATTTGCCTCCCCTTCCACAACCCCAACGTGCTGATAAGCTGGCGGGTGTGGTGGGGAAACCCGATGACAACGGAGGGAGGGAGATGCTATTATGTCCAGAAGAATTATGCTTGTCTCACGTTTCCCTGTCCCACTCTTTCGCCGTCTGACACTTCCTGTCCGGCTCCGTCCCTCCCACAGTCTCTTTTCATCACTCTTGACATTCGTCTTCACTCTCTCCATATTCACTTCTACTCTCTCCACCTTTCTTTTCCTCTCGCTCTCAGTTGTCCTCTCCTTTATCCCTTTCACTCTCTGTCTGCCACCTCTATTCTGGGGGAACATGGCGTCCCAAAGCCTCGCTGAAAAATAACTGTCAGTATGTGTGTGTGTGTACACACTCATGCACGCATGCCTGCTTGTGCTCTGGCAATATGCTCTCACTCAATCAGATTTGCATAAGTAACCTCTCAGCAGGCCTGCTCCACTGGCCAGGTGCGTTGCTCTATTTGCATATAGAACTGTGAGGCTCCCCAGAGTCACTTTAGACTCCAGTGACTGCTGAGTGAGCCCACATGAAATTTGAATTAAAAACCCTCCTCCATCTGACACCCTCCTGCTTCTCTGCCCATCTACATACCTACTTTACCTTCCTGTTTATATTTCAGCCTCCTCTACCTGGAAGACTACCTCCATCTCTTCCAGTGCATACACTACTTCTCATGTCGCTTCCTACCTTCTATAACCTATGTTCTAGTTCTTCACCTACCAGTACACTGGCTGACCACCTACCACACCGTGCTATGACGCATTTAAGACTGAGCCACACAAAACAGTTAAAGAACATGCACTCACTGAAAACCAGACCTCGACCTTTCAGAACAACCACGGGGGCAACGGCAGGCGATTCTTAGAATGAGATCTTTCATCGGCAGCACATGCAATCGTACAGTATACAGCATAATAACAACTGTTCAAATAGATATACTGTATATCACCAGACCTCTGCTCCACTAGACCCTCATTTATCTCCAAGCCGTAAGCTTCGCTGTAAAGGTGTTTGTTGTCTTCATTAGCCAGTCGTCACATTGATTGTAATATAATTCTGTTTAGTCCTGCTGCAGATTAAAGCGTCTCTAGATTTACTTGGTTGATTTGATGGGTTCATGCGTGTTAGAGGGTTCACTGTATCAGTTTAACTGAACTGAATTTAGTTTATTTATATACCACCAATTCTCAAGGCCTGTCACACAAGAAACGTGTTTATACACACACATCCCACCTGAGCAACCTTTAGGCGTCGATGGAGAGGAAACCAGCAGATGTGAACTATTTCTGGTGCATGTACCAGGTTTTCTAGTATGTGAAGCAACTCACCTTAAACCTGAATATGTAAACCCATCAACTCAATTAAATAAAGTAAGAGAAAAAAACTAGCAAACCAGTAAATCTCAGTGGTTTCCCATTTGTGGGGCACAAATGTAAAAGAATTCATCTGGATACAGGGAGAAGCTGCAGTTGGCTTCAAACTGACTGGATCAGTTCTGTCGCACGGAGCTCGACATCAACTTAAGGATGTTTTGAGAAAAAAACACTGGCTTTACATTTGGACTTTCTTACATGTTAATGCATCCAGGAATTTATTCCAAGGGGGAAGCCACAAGGGAATACCAATGGCTGAGCAATATCCTTTTTCCATGAACAAAGGAAATTGTTCAGTGACCCTCTGAGGTCTAACCCATTTGAATATGTGTGTTGTCCCTGTCTCTAGCCTAATCAGAACAGATTGAGTCATGGCCAAAACACAACAAGGGTGGTTCAATAAAATGGAATGCATTTGTTCTGGGCCTCTTGATAGAAATGCACATCCAACAAGCTTTGCTTGCCAGCTAGTTTGCATTTCAGAATTTTTAAAGAAGGAATTGAAAAAAAGACAAGAAATGCAGGGTGAATATTGTGCAGCTGAGGAGAACAGCTGAAAATGGTTTTGGATTCCACAGACAGGGATGTGGTTAAGACCTATTTACGTAACTTTGGTGAAGCCGCGTCCCCTCGTCCTACAGGCCCTTCATTTGCCTGCAGTCTTCATCTTCCTCTTTGTGCTTCCTCCAGTGTTTCTCCTGGCAATGCACATTCATTCTAAGATGCTCCGTAGCAGGTCAGCCGGCCTGCTGCAGGCACATGAAAGGACACTTGTATATACACTTGTAATATACAGTGAGGGCAGCGTTTGGGCAAAAATATAATAACATAAAAAAGGTGAAGGCGAGGAAAAGCACAAGGTCTTCATATCTCATGTACAGAAATTGGAAACGTCTGACCAGCCGGGGGTTGCTTATCTTAGAGGGCAGATAGCATCACGAAACAGGCCTGTAATGGTCACATGCTCCACTTGATAATCCCCTTCTTGCTGCCGTTCGTCCGGAGATACGAGGCTGCCGGTCGCAGGGCTTAGAGGCTTGGAGAGCAGGGGAGCATTACTGATACAAAAGAAATGCATTTGGGCTCCTCCACTGTTCTTGTGGACTGGGTTAACATAATAACTTCCCCTTCCTGGCCTTGCCTTGTTTTTGATTGATACTTTTCAATTACAGTCCTCTCTTGCCCCCTCCCCAAACATTCAAAATGCCATTTTTCCCTGCCTGTGATAACTTCAAACATTTAGGGGTTTCGGGAGCACTGGTAACCTTGTTTAACCAGTGCAGTAAATTGGTTCCATGTTAAACATAATAGCACTGACAGGTTTTTGCTAGGGAAATCAGTCCAGCAAAGGGACATGCCAACGATAAGACATCCAGCTTTGAAATTCTATTTCTCCTTATCAGAATTAAATCTGGACTTTATATTTCTTTTTTGCTTGGTCGCAGGCTCTCTGGTCGCTTCCCGGCCTGTAATATTTGATCATGGGGTGACAACTAATACTTACCTCTGAGATCCTTTGCTCTCTCCATTTTCTGGGAATTTGGACCCTTTGCTGGCTTATTTTTCCTCCTCTTTTTTCTCTCATACTGGTTGTCAAAATCGCTGATGATTTGTCAGTTCCCAGGATGTAATGTGCCAGAACATACTCTGTGCCCCTGTAACATTTCACGATACTGCTATGCACCTGAGGGTTTATGAGACTGCACACAGTATTCAAATAGATAGCGTACTGCACAGGTAAACAGCACATACCGGGTTCAAATGAACATAAGCTGTGGTATAACGGCTCACCACGCTTTCTCTGCAGCATTAGATACACGCATATGAACCCCATCGCTCACCATGAATCTCTGGGTAAACATGTCCTTAAGCAGCAGCAGTGCTATAATCATTAACAGAAGGAACGCTTTCCTGCAGTATCTGCTCTCATCTGATATCCATGTGCCTCCCAATGACAATGCCAGGCCCTGCAGATAATTAATCTATTTAGCTGAGGGGGTGGAAAGCCACCCATTGCTAGGTCAGATAAGTTTGTGGATTTACACATTTTAAAGACATCCAGTCCCTCAATGGCACCAAACTGTGCAATATTCTAATGCCATTAATTACTATTTCCGATTGGATGGTCTCAGCTCTGTCTGAACCAGCTGTTTCATCAAGCCTTTGCGTGTGGCAAGAGAGCGAGGCAGAGAAAGAGAGGACTGTGCCTGCCTGCCTCCAGTGCACCCCGCATGCATCCTTTCGTCATGCGGCGACATTCTGAAAGACTCCTGCTGTAATTGCATGAAAGTGTAGTCGACTTTCATCCCATCGCGTTTATACGAACATACAGCCAAGTGCATATTACACGTCACATACTGTGTACACATTTTATTCTTCTGTCACATGTGCTTGTTAATTGTCTAACTCAAGCCTATTTAGCTTTGATGGTTCTCAGGTTCTTCCTCTGACTGGGTCTGTAAAGGCCTCGTCTGCTCTCCTGTTCATTCTACAGAGTTTTCTGCATCTTTCAGCACGTTTTGATGGTTTTAAATCATATAGTGTTTTAATACTATAATCATAGTCATCTCAAATACACCTACTGTCCACTAGACACGCTTTCAGAATCAGAAGCCACTGCAAAGGCTGGTGCCAGTGTTCAATGTACTGGGTCGTGTATAAATGAGGCTGGATTGTGCTGCAAACACAAGTTAGAAAATAGTCTTTATAATCTAAATGGGATTCGACGCTTTTCATCAGATTCATTTCAGATACAATAACAGAAATATTCCTAAGCAACTCAGTTGCAAACATGCTGGTAAAGAGATAAGTGGCCTTTTTCAAAGGAAGTTGTATGTCCGGCACCTTGTGATATAAAGTCAGCTCATGCACAGATAAGGCCTGAAGCTTTATCAACACTAAAGTGTTGTTTTCCCCTCACCCCAAGCCCTCAAGGCAGAAAGCCACCAATGCCTGGTTCTGCTGGAGGTTCTTCTCACTGTTGCCTAAAGCTTGCTCAAGAGAGATTTGTTGGGTTTTCTGTACCATTATGTAATTTCTATATAATTCTACATAAATATAATTCTGTATGACTAATATAATTTTCATATTCGGTTAGAGATCAGGGGAAGGGCCATTACTCACATATGAGTGTTGTCCCCCAGTAGAACAACAAAGTCCACCCAAGAACCCAGACAGGCCGAGCACTGTGTCTGCACGTGTCTGAACTGGAGGCTGGTTCATGGCCTAAGACCTGTTTGCCTTGGGAGACTCTACCAGTGGCATGTAGCATCCAAGAACAAAGTCAGTTATAGGGGCTCACCAACTACTCCATCATAAGGTTCAAGGGGGAGGCAGGCCAAGCATGCTCCAGTATGGGCAATTGTGGATGCAATAACTCAGACCCAGGAAAAGTTCTGGGGGGCCCACAAATTAATTGTGTCAAATCATTCAGCGCTAACATGTCTTCAATTGAGATAGCAAAGGTTCTAAAGTCCTATGTGAAAAGAGATTTATATTATATACTTCAAGTCTTGGTTGAGCCACCTGTGAAGTGCTCTGGTTCGAAGACCACGTTTTGTTTCTGTTTTTGCAGATGATGTTGGCCTGTTGGCCTCTTCGGGGCCTGACCTTCATTTTGCCCTGGGGTCAATTGCAGCCAAGTGTGAAGCAGCTAGGGTGAAAATCAGCACCTTCAAGTCCAAGGTCATCGTTCTTGACTGGAAAAAGCCTGGAAGAAGTGTCTAAAGCTATCTTTGCTTAGACTGCTTCCCCCACGACTCGGCCCTAGATGTGGTTGAAAATGGATGGATGGATATTTTGATTGTATTGTATATAATACATAAGACATGATCACAACACGAGGTAGCACCAACCTTAGCCAAAGGCTAGAGACCAACTCTGTATAATCAAACTGGACAATTGACAAAATGAGGACCCAGGGAGAGCAGGATGGGGTTGATGATCCTAACAAACAGGTTTAGATCACACTGACTTAAATTCATCATGGATACGCTCCAGTCTAGGTGGGTGAATGTAGCCAAGTTCCCCAAACAGACCACTCCTCAGACTGAACAACTTCCCTTATGCCATTTATTTGCAACCCAGTAGTGATTATAATATTGCTTTTCACAAGGTCTGGAAGAAGTTACCGTGTCATCAGGGTGAGCCAAGGCCAAAGCAACAAACAAAATAAGTCCCCAGCCCGAAGCGCTGACTGGGCCTGTAATGACACAACAACAAACAAGAGACTCAACCTGACTCCCTATGCAATAAACTGGAGAAACACAACTAATCCAAGAAAATGGCAGCTAACCCCCCGTCCTTCAGACACCAGGTTAACCAAACTGAGTAACAAAAGGCTCATCAGGAAGAGGCTGAACCCAAACCAGAAACAGTGAAAATGATAGTGATGACGCTGACGCCTCTGCTGCTGTGGGACCCGTGACCCTGGAGCCAAGACACGTTTGAACCTGGAGCTTCGTCCCTGCAACCAATGGGGAGCAGCCTCCTCCTTCTGGGCCACCAATCAGCAGAGCACCAGCTGCTCTGAAAAACACACATATATGGCCTGGGCCGTAACAATCACCCACAGAAAACAGAGCAGCTAAAAACACAGACAAACAGAAACGAAAATGTCGAAAGGTGAAAATACCTGAGCTCTTAGAACCGTTTAACTTAAGAGCAGGCAAAACTAAGGCAAATTAAGACTATAGCAGAACTGTGGCATCCTAAGACAAAGGCAAAACTAAAGCAAGACAGAACTAGAAAAACGCAAAGTACGAAATCAAAGTCTATGGCCTGGTTTCTGTAGAGAGCAGGAAACGCAGTTGAAGTCCTGGTGCAGGGTGTTGAGCAGGTAGGGCGAGCTGACAACCAGAGAAGCTGAGGGGAAGCACGGATGGGAATGATCAGAATGATTAAGGTGGCAAGTAGCAAAGAGGAGGAAAGGGAAGGACAGGCTGCCAGGGGGCGTGGCTGAAGACAAGGAGGCGTGGTCATACGGGGGAAAAGGAAACAGAAAGGTGACGTCGTGACATGACTTTTATATTAATTGACAAATTAGATTTAACATCACAGTGGTGTTTGCTGTACGAAGCAGAAGAAGATACTTTATATACTGCAAACAGACACCATCAGTGTCGATGCCTCCTATAGATGTCAGTGGGGCATCAGTGTTCCCAACCTAAGATTTGCACATTCCTAGAATGCATTAGGGTGAAGGCCTGAGGGGGGAAAGACACAGAGATGGGAAGAGCGAGAGGGATGAAGGGAGTGAGGTGCTCCCAAGTTCCCTGCTCTGACATTGCAAGTGTCAGACTCCAATCACTTTAATCAGAGCGAGGATATGCATGATAAAACGGATAAGGGACTTTAATCAAAATAATTCGCTGGTCTGGAAACGTGACACACTCTGACAAGCACGCCTGATTCCCCCACCCAACCAATACAACCCTCCATCTCTCCAACCCCCGTGTCACTGTCACCACCTCCCCAGTCTGGACTTGCCATGAATATGCATGGACCAGCCGAGACATAGATGCTACGTTAAGTGTTTGTGTGTCGCCCACAGCTAAGGAGGGAACAAATTTTCAAAATACTTCATGTGCTTTTGATATATATATATATATGTATACACACACACAAACACAAACACTATTTATTTCGAAGTTACTTAGTTTGTTTCTACGTTTATTTTGTGTAGACGCACACACCGGTACAGGCACCACCAGGCCCTCTGTCCAGAACTAGGGGTCGGTGACTCTGAAAGGGGCAGGAAATAGGTTTAATGTCGATGCTAAACGCTTTTCAGGTGATGTAGGACAGAAAGGGACGACGCAGCCCACAGAAAGGTAACAAATGAAAAGCCTTTACTGCTCCGATGGAGGAGAGAAGCGACCAAGCGAGAGATGATGTCATAGTAATGCTTTGGGTCTGTATCACGTAAAGATGTCAGGGCAAGCAAAAGGCGGATAAAACCGCAGGTTACGGATGTCACATCAAAAGCTGAAGAGGAGACTGTGAAGCACCTCTGACAGACACCTGCTGCTTTGGGGTTGAATGTGTAAATATCCTCCTAAAAGAGGATATTTACACATTCACCTGGGATTGTCCCAGAATACGGCACAAACGTTGCTGCATTTCTAACTTTTCTTTACTCTACTTTGTTCTTTTTCCTGCCTTTGTCTTAGTATTTTCTGACTCTTATTGGATTAAACATATAAATATTTTTTTTGACTGAATTATCCCTAAGCGCTAACTTACACCACACAAACCTGCTAATTATAAACGTTTTAATTTCAATTCTTCTGCACTCGCTCCTCCACATTCCTTCATATATGTCCTCGCTATAATGTGTTGTAATGTTCACAATCATTCATGTTGTAGATGCTGCTACTGTTCCGCTGGTTAAGATTTCTTTGATCGCTTACAAGCATTAACACTGAAAACTACATAGTCAGAGCTCTTCACACACTCAGTGGTTGCAAACGTGCATCTATGCGGGACGGCTCATCACAGCCCGAAAACACGTTCTCACCAACAACACTGCAACAAGTCCAGAACGCACTAACAACACAATACAGAACGATGACGGGCAGCAATCTGAGGCCTCTTGTCTGTGGATCCTCAGGCTTACGGAGATTCTAAATTGCCCAGTGTTTACATGGGGCCCTGTGGTGAAATGGATCCCACCTCCAACACACCTGCGGGTGTGGTGTAGTGGATAAATGCTTCATCTTTATTTTCTGCTGTTTGCGATACACATTCACCACGATTGTGTTCACCGTCATAGAACAGATTTCTTGGTTATAGGATGCCATCACGTTGAGCATTAGTAGTTTATTAACATGGCCCTTTGCCCCCTCCAGCTTCAAACCTGAGGGGCAGTAGCTACAGCTTACGCTTCCACCCGGCAGAGCCATAAAATATGTTCAGGTGCCATGGAGAGATTACAAGGACAATTTGTGTGTGTGTGTGTTTAGGGGGAATGACATCAAAGTATAATTGCTGCTTGAACTATGCTAATTAATTAGTACATACATGCATTTCTGAGCAGGTCATACATGCCAAGCCAGATGGTCTAAAAGAAAACACGTATGAGCGTGGCGTGTTATCAAGGAGGGAATAAATATTACAAAGCAGCCAGAGCTGCTGGCATTTGCATAATATATTGGTTGGACCTTTGCAGACAATAAAGTCAATTAACAATATAATAGTGGCAACACTTCAGTAGAACAGGGACTACAGAGTGGAATGGAACTTCTCCATTTCCTACTTATTGTCCATTAGCCTCCTCTCGTGTGTGTGTGTGTGTCTGTGTGTGTGTGTGTGTGTGTGTGTGTGTCTGTGTGTGTGTGTGTGTGTGTGTGTGTGTGTGTGTGTGTGTCTGTGTGTGTGTGTGTGGGCTGTACACGTACCAGTCTGTGATAGCAGGGCGACACAGAGAGCGGAGCGACCTCAGATATGGTTGACAAATATTGGTTTTGTTTCAAAGAGTTCCAGTGAGACTAAATTCCACAGCTTCCACACAAATACAGTTAGTCATGTACAATATAAAACACAACCACTTTAGTGTCAGTGTTGCTTTTGGTCTGTGTGTGTGTGTCAGCGCTACCTCGGAGGATTCAGGAGGATTTTCTGCTCCTCACATCTTCTGCGGCCTAGAGTCTGGAAGATTTGGGTTAAATTAGATTTACGTTAGGGTTATGGCAAAGCTCAGGTTATAAACGTGTCTGCGCCATATGAAAGTATTTTTTATGTCGAATGACGTCCAATTTATGTTGAGTAGTTATGCCACGTGTGTGAAGTATTAAAGGGGACATACAATGAAAAACCCACTGTTTCCACATAAATCTGATTCAGGTTTTTCTTGCTTTCATGTAGTAAAAAGCAGACGCATTTAATCTTCCTGCCCTGTGCACATGCAGAGACATCAAACCATAGATGTTCACGAATTAAGTTGTGTGTAATGATGTGAAATGACAGAAAGGGACGTGCAAAAAGGCGTGAAAAGCTGAAATCCATCAGTAATTAGAAACCAATCCTGCCCCTTGTCAGTGCAAAACAGTATCAGCTGATGGCCTGAAGGAAATAAAGGTGCCTGACTTCAATCCAACTGAGACTCTATGGAAAGAACTAAAGTTCAGAATCCCTGGGCTCTCGGAACCTTCAAGATTTACATATGTTATGCATATATTCCTTTAAATTTCTATATCACATCAAAACGGATTCAAACTATTACTATTAGTAGCGCGATAAGTTCAAGCGAATGCTCATGAATGCTCATGTCTCCCATCTAACCAGAATACAACTTATACTACATTGTACTTATTTATTTTGGGTTGATTGATAATGTGCTGGGTTGAAACAGTTCATCATTCATTCATCTTCTACCGCTTATTCCCCGAAGGGGTCGCGGGAGCCTATCCCAGCTGGCTATGGGCGAGAGGCCGGGTCCACCCTGGACAGATCGCCAGTCCATCGCAGGGCCGCACATAGAGACACACACAAGTCACAGTCACGCACACACTCACACCTACGGGCAATTTAGGCAGTTTTTCCAACGGACCTATCTGCATGTCTTTGGAGACCCCGGAGTAAACCCACACAGACACGGGGAGAACATGCAAACTCCACACAGAAAGGGAATCGAACCCGGGACCTTCCTGCTGATCAATTCATTGAAGCGGAGCACATATGTTTAATTGGGATTCAAATTATTTTCTTTAATTGGGTTGTTTCAGGCCTAATTTCTTTGTAAGGTACATTGTAATGCATCACACTGAACCTTCCAAACTTCACAAAATAACAAAAGCTCTCCACTATGCTGTTGCCAGCTCAGAGGGCCAGGAGGTGGGGAAGAGGAGGATGGGTCGGCCACGCTGACAGCCAGGCAGCGGAGGCTCTGAGCAGCTCATTGCCATCGCTGTTCCCCACAGTTTAACCTTTCATCCATGTGATGCAGTACACGTGCAAACCTTATCTTGATTGATTTTCACGTCTAGTTTGAAAACTTTTGATATTCTCATCGGTAATTTTAATACTTTTTGTACTTGAAACTCCTGCATACTGTTCTGTTGTGCACTCTTTCTTATACCATTGTCTTGTGAGCTGCTTAACAAGTGAATTTCCCTGATGTGGGATCAATAAAGGTTTGATTTATCTTAAATAACAAACTTTGGTCGAGCTTCCAGCTGGGTCTGTCTGGCACAGCAGCATTGTCTTCTGAAAACGCACACAGTTAAATTGTGTTCAGGGTATTTTATTCATCACGTGACCTGCCTTTGTGTATTGTTCTTTGAACCTACATGCAGCAAATTACAGAGCTCCAAAATGTTCAGCAACTTTTAAATCAATCCAGAATTGTGTTTTATTTGCTTTGTGTTTGTCTGTGAGTGTGTGTCAAACTAAATTATGTGCCAAACAAAAATATTTCACATGCTAACAATAAACGTCTCAGAGAGATTGCTTTCTTATTTTCATATTTATACTCCACCAACAGCAGCAGATCCAACACACTGCAACGAAACCACTCCCAGCATTTAGGGACACCTTCGAATCCAGCCGATGACTTGGCAGTTCAGAGGAAAGGAATGGACACGTTTCCATTTGGTCACAGAGTCAAGGTCTGTTCTCAGCTGTTCTTACCAAGCCTTCAACGTTAGACATTCTAAATCCTCTATTAACTTACTTACAACGCCATGTAAAGCTATATGGTAAAACCAGCTCCAGTCTATTAGTCCTCACGACAGTGAAAGGAGGAAATGCGTCAATCGGAGATTCCCTTAACGTTGCTCCCAACCGCTGCGTTCCATTCAGTCTGCGGAGAAGAAGAAACCATCACTACCTTCTTCTGTTTTCTTTGAAAGTTAAGGGTGTTGTTGTCGCCTTGTCTCGTCCCATCGATTCCTGTGGCTCCTGGGTCACTACAGTAGGATTTAATGTGGCGTCTGTGGGTCTATTGAAGTCCTTAAAGCCACTCCCAGCATTTAGATGTTGACTGTTTTTATCTGTCTTCTGACCAACTAGAGAATTTCAACGATGGCTAGTTTCATTCGTCTATATTGTATGATAATGAGTGAAAAGCTGAGCATAGGACAATTGAGAGGCGAGTGTTAGGGCTGATTTCTGACTCTCATGGTCGTGCACAGATTCACTGCAAATATGTCGACCAACTCGTGTTTCAAACAGACGCATGTGCGCATGTCTAGGTCGGATTGTTAATACCTACTGTATATCTGCCAGTGTGCACTGTGCGTGGGTGGTGTGTTATATGTTCCCTAACCAGTAACATGTGATTGTACCTGCCTGCTACTATGTGGCATCATTGTATCTGCAGCTCTGTGCTGTTATGCAAGTCTGTCTTTATCTCAGTGTGCGTGTGCGTGTTTGTGTGTCAGTGCATGGAGATCTCTGTAGCCGTATCTTGCAGTGCTCCGAGGTGCATGGATCTGATGCAGAGCAGATCGTATCAGATTTCCTATAAAAGCTCCTCTCTGTAGTGCTAATGTCAGTGCAGAGGCCATAAGATGGTCAGCAGTAAGGAACTTAATGCCCGTCTGTCCCACACACAGACACACATTCACGCTCATGTGTCAAAGTACAGCAACAAACGAACATGAGCACCTTCAGACCCAGAGGAGGAATCGTTCCTACTACGGACACACCATGAGCTTTACTGTGCACAATGTGTTATCCTCACAAACAAAGAGATAAAGGATAAGAGGCACAAGCGAAGTCTGCACCATAACCACAGGTGTCTCAACAAGCAGGAAGGAAGGACGGAAGGAAGGAAGGATGAGTCATTGCTACACCTTGGGCTGTGAAGACACGTGGAAACGTGGTCCTCGTGATTAGAGAGATTTCAGTTGTGACCAATCACGTAGCAGCGATCGTCAGACCTGTGCGTGTAAAGGGCAGAGTCTTGTTGTTAGTCTTGTTTATCTCTAGCGACCTGTAATTACAGAATGAATTCAAATGAGAATGATGAATAGTATGAGTCTGGGTTTAGTGGTCACCAGCTCTTCAACCGTGAAGGTTAGGATGAACAGCTGCACAAGCATCTGCCTTTACTAATGTGGTCGATACCTGCTAGAAGTGTCAGAACGCGTTGTCACGGCTGCACAAACCCATGCGAGACCAGTATGTTTATTATCTTTCACCATTTGTAATTTGACGTGTGTCATTTCTTCGTCAATGAGCTTTTAAATTTAAAACAGTTTTTCTTTTTTGCGAGACCTCTTTTAATTTAGCACAATTTAGATTCTCCAATCAATCTGAGGAAACCGGGGCACCCAGAGAAAATACCACCTGGATTTGAACCCAGGCCCCGCAGCACTCGTTGCTGTGAGGCAACCACCACCGTGCCGCACAAAGACAAATCTGTCTAGTACAGGTGTATGATATGTATCTATATGCATATGTATAATACAGTGGCCATTCTTTAGTTATTTTCTGTGAGGCCTAATGCTCTCAAAGCCGCTCGGAGCCACTTGGACAAGATAAACTAACAGCAGGCACCAATTGTGTTGATAATCTCTTATACATAAAGTTAGCTATTAGCTGAATGTAAGAAAATTATCAATGATAATTTTATTATAATATTAATTATTTTAATAATTAAAATTAATTAAGAGGCACCATGTGTTTTCCAGGGACAAATTATGGAAATACAGTCTCAAAAACTGCACCGAACGATATTTAACAATATCTAAAAATATTATTTAGCTTATTTAGTGATATTATAAAACCGTTTTAAAAACTCGTCATTAATCAGTGATGCAAAACCAGCACATTCCACGGCATAAAGCCGCGACTCTTTTAAATGCTACATTTGTTTGATTAGTTCTTTGTATGTAATCAACTGGTTAAGTGGAGGGAATGATAGGCCATGAACAGTGTTATAAATAATAAAGACATTTGAATATTTGGTCGTGTTTTCTGAGCTGATCTGGATCTTTGTAATATTGAGCAATGATTGGAAAGCGTTTGGTTTCCTGTCCAGAAGTTTTTAGCTTGTGATCACATGGTTAAACTGCGTATGTGTGTATCAGTGAATGCAGGGTTAGGAAAAGGTTGAATTAAATGTGATTACAATCGGAGTTTAATCTGATTACAGATCAGTAATGTGATTAGTAATGTTTTTAGTTAAGAAACATTTCCTCACATCGGCACCAGAAATGAAAAGTGCTCTGGAGAAGGCTGGGGTACGAGTGTTGAAACCTACATTCAGAAGATTTTACAACAAGGTTTAAGCTGCTGCTACAAGAACCAAATTAGCTCCCTGAGATTCAGCTCAAAGAATCTTCTTCTTTACGTTTTACAGGAATGATGTGAAGGTAAAATTATGGTGACGGAAAGGAAGAGCTGAAATTAAAGTTGGAACAGGTGCAACAAAAAGCTGGAAAGGTAATGGCAGCAAATCAAAAACAAGTGGTGAAGCTTTGACAACTAATTAGGTTAAGTGGCAACAGGTCAGTGACATAACTGGGAGTGAAAGGAACATTTCAAAAAGCCTCTCAAATGTAAAGATGAGCCAAACTGCATCTGAAATGTTTGGAACACAGGAAAACCCTGTAACAGACCCACGGCTAAAAAGCTATTACTCTGCTTCAAACAAGGGTATTTCTCTCCTCCCTGCTAAAATTAGGAGCATCCTTTCTCAGAGTGATGCAGAGGAAGTAATCAATCTTTAGTTCCATCCAGGCTGGACGACTGCGACTCGCTGCTCGTAGTTTGTCCCAACTCTTTAAAAAGCCTCCAGCCAGTCACTTTTTTCATGTCTTTGTTTTTGGCAAAACAAAAAGTTACATCTTAATAAAAGCGCTTCAACCTTTCTGTCTTTTTATTTTCTGTACTTTATAGTTATGCTGTCTACCAGTTTAACGATTTTTACACCTCGAAGAGAAACGTATGAAAGGAAGAAGCCATTAAATTATTGAGCTCTTGGTGCTCGTGGTGAGGATGATTTTCTTTAGGGCAGTGAAGACGTCGCCATTACTTTGCCTACACACACACACACACACACACACACACACACACCCCCTGAGTGTCTTCTTCTTCTGTCTTATGAATGTAGGACCAGTGAGTATTCTATCACAGACGGGCAGACAACTTGAGTAACAACAGTAACACTGCAGTGATGGCTGGAGACATGATAAGCAAATTACAACAAAACCACTAATCCTTAACAGACGAATTCATGATGGCAATTTATTTTGCCCTCAACATTTTTTTTCTTTTTCTCTAAATCTTTTTTAATTTCCCTCTCTGCAATCCCAGGTGCCAGACCAGCTTTAAAGCAGCAAAGATATCAATAGTTTATTGGCACTGACTATTAATTTAAGAGGGGCAAATATATTCAGACATTTGGCAAGAAATGGTTTTTGAAGGATTTAGGGGTTTTTAACTACTCTGGAGATTAGTAGCAAAATAATTTCACAGCAAAAGTGGGAAAATACATTAATGAGAACTTTAGGAATATAACTTGAGAAAGTGATAAAGGCCACAGACCATGCAAACCTTAATGTGCCATTAGTCTGAAGGAGAGAATGTGGCCTCTCAAGCCAGAGCAGTCGGTTCTGTGTTTTGTTGTGTTCTGTCCAGTGTTATACATTAGTTGTGGGAACAAACGAATAACACAGGTTCTAAGGCCGTTTACTAAGTTCAGGGATACTCTCATACAACAACTTTTAATTCTAGCTAAAGAATTATTTACAACATGTTTAATAAAGTGGACCCAGCTGCACAAGGCGTCGAGGTTTTTTTAAATTCTAACAGGCACTGTCAATGAAATTTAATCTTCTAGTGACAACCGTCCTGTCCCCTTGTCAGCTCTTGTACTTGAACTCCCCATCTTGCTCTATTCCTGGCGCCCGAACCAACATACCAGAAGGCACCTGGAGACTCACAGACTGAGGCCCCTGGAAGCCTGAAAGCCTGTCCACTGACCCATTCCAAACTCAGCCCTTAAACCGAGCCTTGGCACTCGAAGGGCGGGGGCATGGTGGCTGCTGGAGAGAAAAGAGCTGGGTGGGTGCTCGCGGCTGCGCTGCCCAGGCTTTTGCAGGCAGGCCTGGGTGAACATGTCAGCTTGGTTTATGTCATGCCTGGCCTTGTAGCTGACCCCAGGCTGAATTCCACCTGTCCTCCGTCCATCCAGCCACCGCAGCCCTTACCCATCTCCGCCGCTTCCCAATGCTCCTCTTGGCCTCGGCGGCCGCCAAGTGCTGGCGTCAGAGCAGGGGCAGCAGGAGGAGGGAGAGTAGGGGCGGAAGGTGAGGTTAGCAGCTCCAGGTCATTGATCATTACTGGGATGTGGGTTGGAGCGCAGCAAGTGAGGAAGGCAGCGAGAGAGTTGTGACGGTGATCTGCAAAATATGAATCCACGTACATGCATGATAGTAGCGTGAGTTTTTTCTCCCGTCATTGTCTCCCTCTCTGCGTAGCTGTGAGCCTGACGTGTATTTTGTCGCGTTCGTTCCTCTTTTCTCTATCCCCTCACCCCCAACGGTCGAGGCAGGTGAGCCTGGTTCTGCTGGAGGTTTTTCTCCACTCTTGCTAAGATTAATAAAATTATACATTTAATTAAGAGTCCCTGCCTCAAGTGGAGGACGTCGTGAATGTGAGGCAAAGATGGAGAATGAGATCAATCGTCTGGGATCCCCCTGGAAGAGCTGGAGGGACATTGGGGGTCAGTGTCTTGCCCAAGGACGGTTCGGCACATGGGGAAGCCCGGAATTGAACCGTCCTACGACTGGTGGTCAACAGCTCTACCTCTGAGCCACTGCCACCCCATAAATGCGTAATCACAGTAACTGCGATATCGATGAGCAACACACTCGACCGAGCACAATTTATTTCTGCCAGTCAGGAATTCAACTCCAGTTTAGCTAATTTCCCTCGAAACATATTATACATTATAAAATAGTGATCATTCGTTGCCTTCTAATAGTTTCACTGCTCATTACAGGACACAAGGCACGAGTTAGGCGAATCCTCGTCTAATTCTATATTTCGTTCACCATCCCTGGAAAGTTTATCTAATTAAGTAAGGATGGGAACAGGCAGTTCATGCTAGTACTCCCTGGGGTGGTGGGACCCCGTCCTCCCGGCAGGAGGTGTGATTGAGTTGTAGGCATTCCAGCGGCGCGCCCAAGTGGAAAGCGGCGAAATGGAGGGGATCATTGGCCATCGATACCCAATTATATGACTAGAAGTGGCGCCGCTAGCTCTCAGCGATGGCCCAGCCTCTAGCATGTGGGCCTCCTCTTTCCTCCATGTTTGATGGTAAATTGTTTTTTGCTGGAGGATTATGGTCAATATAATTATGTCCAATGATAGTGAGGCACAGTCTGATTCTCAGAGTCAAGCTGTGAGGTTCTTATTGAATAACTGCCCTCAATTTTTGGGCCTTGATTGCTAAACATTTACATGGTAATTTCAAGCCTGTGTAGCATGAAGTAGAATCAGATTAAAGTATCAGTTTAGACACAGCTAAGTGTATGTAGACTGATCTGAGATGTAGGTTGATAAATACACAGAAAATAAAACTGAATATATTTTATAAAAATGTATAAATACAAATTATACAATGTATAAACATTTTATTTAGCACAATATAACTAGTAAATGATTGATTGAACGATATTATCGATCTCCATGTTGATAAGTCAAGACATTAGTATCTAAACCCTGCAACTAAAAAACACTGTGAAAAACACAGTATTGAGTTTTCTTCATTGTAATGTATAGTATGACCAGGTAAAGGACTGTAAAACAAATAAGAAGGGGGTGTATGGATTTTGTTTCAGTCAATGATTGACCCTTGGTTTCGCCTCCTGTTCGTGGTCTGATCAGTTTCCCTTTGTGCACATTAGCAGGTCAGTTGATTCTGGTTATTTTATATATTTTTTATTTAGGATATATTTCTTTGTATTTGTCTTTTGTGGTTGTAAATTATCTTTTCCCGTCAACCAGCTTGGTCCTTGACATTAACTAATAATTACTGTGCCTGCATCCATTTCAGTAGATCAACTGATTTTCACCTTTTTCAGCCCAAATCCTGACGTTGTACGCGTTCAGGTGGAATTGAGGCGCATACGCATACGTTGTGTATATGCTGCGTGAGGTGAGTTTAACCTGCAGAATTCTCTCGCCTTTGTCGCCCTGTTAGCAGTTACTAATGTGCCGTGTTGTCACATTATGGAACACGTTACCATTTTACAGCGGAGAAAGAACAAGAGATGATGTTCGTATTGCAAATGCAGAGCAGATGCACCAAGCGTGTTGCTGTGATATGTAAATAAGGTTATTCTTTGTGACCTTTTCTGCTACACATCTCTGATCTGCCACATACGTCATATTAAATATCACATAAAGTCAGTATTGCAGGATGTGGAGGGTAAACTTCATTAGGAGTGGGGGTGACATGTATGGCCTCTGGGCTTCCACCGCAATAATTAACTTAGGGATTTTTCTTAGCTCCAGTCGCTCTGATCCAGGTTGGTACGACAACCTTACATCCCCCTGCCCCTCCTGCATCTGCCGTATACAGGTCACAGACGGCGGCCGGCACCCTGAGGTGTCCTGTAAATGTGCCTGTGGAGTGATGGGTGGGCCTCCCTCGATGCCACATTCATTTGCACATCAAGAAGGCAGAGAAGGAAGCTTTGACCCAATTAACGCTGAGGAAAACAGATTAAATAAAGTCTGCTGCCTTACTCCTGGACATCCAGTGTGACTGTGCGCAAGTGTGTAGAAATACATGACGAGGTCACGCAAAGGCCACAGGATGAAAGTAACACAGATCACAGGGCGGGGGCATCAGGAGGAGCTGCCTGGCTCAGAGGCACTGTCAGCAGGTGACAGACTGGAGCTTGCCTTTCGCCTGAGATTTCAACCCAAGCCTAGAAACCTATCCAGCACATATAAGCCCACAAATCTGCCTAAATACTCTCGATGTCCCAGTGCGAGCCACCAGGCGTAAGTACTGGGCTTAAAATGATAAATCAATGTACAATAAACAGTTAAAATGTATGAATTTTGTAGCCCATGTAGTGCTACTCTGGAAAGTGTCTCTTCCAGCCAGACCTCCCTGCGCCTGCTCTGCTTGTGCTCTGTTACACTCTACGCAGCGCTTCAGGCTAAAAACTCACTAATCAAACAGAACTGACTGAAATTATCTGATAGGCTAGAAAGTCAAACTCAAAAAACGTGTAACTCTAAATGTGAACCTGTTTTATTAATGGTCTTCTCTTTTAAATCATTTCTCACCGTTATATTTAGAGCCCACATATCACATATTGTGTGCTTAATTCAAACAGGCACATGGACTAATGTTGGCCCAGCCAGAGAGACAGACCGCTGTGAACCTGAAGGTTTTACTGGGACTGGGAAGGTTGAGGTCAGGGATGTGACTCAGAACAAGAGACAGAGAGGAAAACAGGGAACATAGAGAGAAGCAGCTGAAATGAAATGAAAGAAGGAAGGTGACAGAGATGAAGGAGGGAGGGAGGAAGAGCGATTTCTTTGGGCTCCACGCCTTGTTAGATCTATCATCCCTTTAATTAATAGTGTTTTTAGGAAGACGTCTGAACTGTGTCATTTCCATTATTGGAAAACCCAACGCGATTAATGAATAATTTTCATTTTTGATCCATTGTATCATGCTAGTTGATCTCCTCTTTTCCGCACTGCTGAGTGATAGCATCGTTTTCTGCCCCTCGATCAAATTTAATTTGGCCCCCTATTATATTACACAGTTGCGACTGAAGTGTCAGTTTTTGTCAGGCAATTAGAAGCTATAACCTGTGAAGCTAAGTTTGATAGGCATTGTAATTGAATTGTTTCAGCAATAGCTTCAAACAATTTGAGTTTTTTTCATTCTACGTGCCTCCCCACCCACCATCTCCCTCCTCTCCCCGAAGTTCTCATCTGGTTGTGATTTTTGATAAGGTCTCAGTCTATATGTCGAACTTCAGAACAAACAAAAGATAAGAGGCAAACAGGAGGCGGTGCCGGGTGGAGCAGCGCTCGCCTGTGCCAGAAAGTAGGCTGTGGATTTGCACGGATGTGAAAAGTGCCATGCGGTTAAACTTTTCCTGCTGCCAAGGCAGGTGTGTGTCTGTTTCGACCATGTCCTCACCTCACGTTTCAAGACGCCACATTAGAGAGCGTCACAACTTTTCAGCTGACAGAAAAGTGAAGCGTTTTGAAGATGTGCAACGTGAGGAGGATGCAGTGGGAAATAAGCGTTGGCTGATGCAATTCTGACACTTTTTTCCAGGGTAGCACTAAAACAGCTTTTTGTTCTCTCCAACAGACAGGGCCACAGCTGCCAATGAGGGGGTCTTTGAAACGCACAAATAGTACGAAGAATATGAATTATGACTAGGAAACAAGCAGAAAGGGGCGTTTAGAGGCGGGAAGTCCGATATTAAGGCATAAAAATGCAAATGTAGAAGAGGTTTGGTTCATTCTCATGAAGGATATAATATCCATTATCCAAACCTGTTCGCTGGAGCCTGCTCTGTATTTGGCAGGAGATGCACCAGGGTTAGTGGAACCATCCTCCTCCTCATGTAATTACCCACACCAGGGATTATCCTGGTGGTCCCCTGGTGTAAAAGAGATTTTGTTTGATTCTGATTCCACATGAATGTTTTCTTTCTGGAATGTTGCAGGACCATTGTCACCATGGGTCCAATAACGAACTGGAAAGTCATGATTTCCATCCATCCCACACTGACACCCGCTGCCTCTAAATACTGTGGCACAAACAACGTCTAGCTCACGTTTTAAAGGTGAAACGTCCGTTTGCGTACTTCTTCATCTAAGTTCCACTGTACGCGCAGCTTATAGGGTTGAATTAACAGTGTGAGGTCTGTTCAGAAGTAAACAAACAGATCATCAGTAGTGATTTATGTCACATGACGGTTTCTTGAAGATTTTGTTTTCATGTTTTGCAGTGATTGCCATCAATTTCCCCCCAAAAGCGAGTGACAGCTGCTAATGTGTGGAAAGGAACAGTAGAATAATTTTAAGCCTAATAAAAAGATGCTCACAGCCAGTTTTGCTCATTTGAATTTCAGACTTTTTCAGAAGCTGCTCTGACACTTCGACAGACTCAGCTAGAATATCTTCCAGACATCTTTCCTCGTACATGACCTGACCATAGCCTACACTGCTATTTTCCAGTTCGCTTTTGTGTGTAGCTCATGTTTGCCTGTGAAGAAAACCTTAAGTACAAGTCCGTATACGAGCCCCTGCCCAAACCGGAGCACAGCTCTTGAGTACATGTCATGTCCAAGGCTCAAGTTCTGTCAGTTCAGATGTTCAGACCCAGATTCAGATTAGGTCACGGTCGGTTCAGATGTTCATTGCATCGATAAGATCCTCTTCTGTGGAGCGTCAGGCTACGCATTGATTCAATAAATCTTCCCCCACAGACGCTGAACTTTGCAGCACCTTCAGTTGAAAAGTGTTGCAAAGCAAGTGGAAGCGGCTCTAAGGCAGATGTGTGTCTGTGTGAGTTTGTGTGGAACCAACTCTCAGAGGAAGTTCCACCCCTCCTCACCCTGCACCCACCACTGCTCCCGGCGTCACCCAGGGTGACAAAGGCTCCTTTGAAACCCCAGAGAGGTGATGATGATAGTGGAGGGTAGAGAGGTTGTTGGGTGGGGATATTGGAAGGTGTGTAGCTCTCGTATACACAGAGGTACGCACATAAATGACACAGACCCTGTTGGCATCTCAACACACACAGTCGCAAATGCAAATACTCACAGCACTCAAATCGCACATACATGGTTTTCCAACTTTATTCTGCTTCCACATTTATTCTCAGTCTGACAGTATAGTATTAGTTTTTGATTTATTTCCATATTATGCAAAACATTCATTGACTCTATTTAATTGGACTGTAAAGTGAAAGATTATTATAATGTGAATCACAACTGAGTTTAAGCCGACTAATTATGCTTAAAGGGGAAAACGTCAGCGTTAAAGCTGTAATTTGAGGCAAGTTCTTGCTTAAGGTTGGAAGTTATTTTCCCAAAACACAATTTGTCTCTCAGAAGAAGAAGAAATAAAGAAATCTGTGTGGCTGAGTGAGTGAGAGTGTGCGTGTGTGTGTGTTGCTTCATACCAGTGGAGGGCAGAATTACATTTCATAAATTAGAAGCACGGCGTTGATTAGAATGCCAGCAGCCGAGAGGAGGAGGTTTCTGTACCGAGGTTAGACTCTGATGACCAACAGGCAGAAAATACATAAATAGATAACAAGAATCTAGGCCTTCAGCCTGTGACTGTTTCTAATTGACTCCGATTTTATGATTTTAACACGGAAACAAGTGAAGCTTCTGCCATGAACCTGTCTTCAGGAGTTTAGCCCACACCGAGCACCGAAGGTTCTGAATATTGATTGTCACGTAATAATAATTTAGCTCATGTGCATTTAACTACTGTGTATAAAAATATGTCAGGAAACAAAACTGGAAAATGACTAAAAAGTTATTTTATTTTATTATGTAGTTCATTTTAGACATGGAGGATATTTTACTTTTCTCTTCTTTTAGCCATTAGTCTTGGTCAAACCTTCCTTGGAGAGAATTAGTGCTACACAAGGCCGTAGCTTTTAGAAACGACGTAGTAAAATTACACCTTAAATATACAGAGTTTGAAAGCCTTAAATACTGTGCATGTAGTTTTAACGTCTTCTGTCCTAATATTTCAAATCAACATGTGGCGGTGACAGAACTGTAACGTTTTAAATATGATTTGAACGTGGTTACATTTCACATTGTGATGCATTTGTCTAAAAAACAATAAATAACGATATTACCTTTGTAAAGTTTGCGAATAAGAGATTTTGAGTTGGACAAAATACATATTTAAAACAACAACTGTTCATTTTGTTTTATATCTAAAATATAATTTCTCGAATTGGACCAAGAAATTATATTTTTAACATACACTAAATGTATTTGCTATATTTCAGATTATTATTATATGTCAGATTATTTGAGATAATTATACTGATCGATTTCAATAAGTACAATTATTAGTCACACCAGCAGCTCACTAGTTATACACACACACACACACACATTTATATATATATGTGTGTGTTATATATATATATATATATATATATATATATATATATATATATATATATATATATATATATATATATAGTTTTATATTTATGCCAAATATACATATATATTTGGGATTTTTACTATATTTTTTAGGTTTTATATGTCATTGTACTAAATGTAGTTGTTCATTTCTGCTTATATTTTTATTTGGATGTTTACTTAATTTATTTGATGTAATTAAATTATTTAGCAAATCAATATTTTTAAGTGTAAAAATGTTTCACAAAAAAAGAAAAACCTTTAAATCACATTGAAGATCCTGAAACTCTTAGTCTCTTTATTTCTGATCTTTTGTGATTCGTTTAAATGTGTGAGCAAACTCAATAATGACTAATAACAATTCAGTACAAAGCCGGATTCACTACTTCATCAGTGCTGTTCTTAAAATGATCTGAAATGTTCTGTACGTCAGTGGAGGTGGTGCCTCATGTGGACTCGTCTCGTCTGTGTGCAGCCTCCTGGGTGGAGGTGTGCACACTAATCCCAGTAGCTCTGATGTGGAGACAAAGACTCCGATGGCGATGCACCGTCACCGAGCCGCGTCTTTAACAGCGAACAGCGACACAGTGAACTGCAGGTGTCCGGGTCTTCGCTTCATTTCCTCTGTTGACCTTATTCGGTGCGTTTCTTGCTCCAGCTCACTAATTACTGTGATCAGTGCCACCTATGTGCTTGGCTTTTTAAGCAGGTCTGCAGCGTGTGAAGACACAAAGGCCTTGTTAACTGGTTGCTGGTGTTGCTCTGGTTGCAGGGCCTGCTGCTGGATGTCTTGACTCCTCTCTTGCTTAGAGTTTTGGATTTGCATGTGTACTCTCCCTCAGTTGGCTCAGTCGCTCTCCGACACCCTCATGGCTTCGTCTTCCATCCTCCCATCCCGCCTTCCAGTCCACCTAACCAGACTCAGACGTTCCTCACCTACCGGCTCCTTGGACCCGAAGACGAAGACCGCTTCACACATGAACTACAGCTCCCAGCATTCCTGCTACTCACCCACAGTCCCACCATGGAAGTTCCCTCCAGCATCCTACACAGGCAGACTTATCTGCTGCTACTCACACGGCTCCTCTAATCACATTACTGCATCAGAGCAGGGCTCCGGTAATCGTGGACACACCGTAAGTATCTACTGTGTGAAAAATAACAGAATCAGTTTTTTAAAAACCTGACCTAATAATAAAAGAATGTTTCATTTAATGTCCCTGACAGCTGTTGCCAACGAAGGCAGCAGGAGCCTCTAGGAGTCGGTTGGTAAAGGAGGATCCCTTAGATCGCAAAGGGCAAGTGTCTGCACTCGTTCCGGACCCCAGAGAACTGGAGCAGGAACAGATGAGACTATCGACATAGAGAGAATAACAGGCACAGATGAAGCAAAGTCCAGATTGCGGTTGGTAGATGAAGTAATTTCAAAGTAAATGGTGCCTCTTCAAACCCACAGCTGGGGACCAGCAGTAAACTGAGGAACCAACCGCCGTCAGTCAGACTGTGAGGCGCCTCCGTCGCTGCTTTCAAAAGCCCCTGAAAGCATCAGATGAAACAGGGAGACAAACCCGCTCACCTGAGCTCAGGGTGGAAACAGGGAGGAGCAGAGCAGAGCTGGACCTAAACCTGACCAGAGGTTTTAGACAGGCTTCAAACACGCCCAGGTGAACTGATGGTTTTTATGAAATACAGACACCACCACAATGTCCGGGACGCTGCTTAATTATATATTAGAATATTAGTAGCCTCTCCTCAGCAATAAACACTTTCACCTCTTCGCTCAGACCACTTTCATCTCCCCAGTAATCACATAATGTAATGAGCTGGTTAAGGAAGAGGAGCGATGCGAACACGCTGACCCTGCCGTGGACATGGCAGGTCTGCAGATCAAACGCTACCTGCTAATGAGACGGCAGAAATAATATGAGGGTAGATCTCTTCTGTATTCAGCAGTGGCTTAGAAAAGCCTTCTTAGCACCTGCTAGGCACTTCTCAGATCTGTCACTCGCTGAATGGATGACACTATCCAGGCTTATTTATATGAATATGGCGGCATATCTAAAGACAGTGCCATCTGTCAAACGGTAATTGAAGAAGTGCTCCCTCAAACAAAAAGAGATTCCCTCCTAAATCCTTTGAACTGCTCCTTTATGAACCCGGCAGCCAAACAAACGCTGATTTTCAGATTTTTATGACATCAGCAAAACTAAGTTAATCATTCGGAATAGAGGAGCGCTCGCATTTCCGGTGCTTCTGCTGAGACATTTATGGCGCAGAAGAGATGATACATGGTTCATCTCAGAGAACACGATCATCCCCACATTCGTACAATGACTAATCTGCTGCACTTCAACCACTCTTGGCTCATTAGAAATGCGTTAAGCTCACCAGTTTGGTTTACTTCTTCAAAAGGCACAGGGGGTGGAGGTGTGGGGGGGGGGGGGGGGGGTGTTGTTGCTCTGAGGCACGTGAAAAATAGCAGGAGTGACAGATGAGTTGTGAGATGTGGATGGAAGGAGACAGGCAACAAAATGGAAAGGGAGGATCTGTAGTCTGGCTATTTTAATAAAGAACTGAGAAATGATTCTTCAGACTGTCACTTCAAGTTGGTTTGTTAATTTATCTGAGCTCTTCAGACAAGTCGACGGGAACAGACACATTCATATGACAACAGACTACCTGCCTAGTCCTGCTTTCAGACGAAGGTGTGAGCTCGTATCTGTGCTGTAGCCTTCGTAGCCGCTCGGTATCTCACATGTGCTGTTTTGTGAGGTTTTCCACCGTGTCGTTGATGGAACCTTGGTCCCAGCATTGCATCATGTAAAACACTAGAATTCTGCATTTACCTTGGGGAGAAACGTTTTCTGAACTGCCAGGTTCCTTCTATGAGAACATGGGTCAACGTGGGTTAAAGCAGATGATTCTAGTGCCTCTCAGCTTCTCAACTGGATAAACAAATGGTGCAAAGGCTAATTCATTTCACAGAATCAATAAATGGATCATAATGTGAATTTGTGTGAACCATCTAAGGTTTATTTGGCTGGTACTGATCCTTGGGAGACGCACCTGCGCCACACCCAGCAACTTGCACTGTACCGTGTATATGAAGCGTTGAGGGAATGTAATGATGAAAAAAGCTGAGTTTGGAGAGCTGTGCAGTGATGTTAGTCACCACAGGTACAGTTTTCTCACCAGACCACGACCCGGTGTGGACATTTACGGGCTCACGGCTTTCTTTCCTTCTGTCAACAACAGCAGACATTTACATGAACGGCTGTGACTTTTCTGAGTTGTACTCAAACTGTCCCCACACCACGTTCAGCAGGATCCGGGAGAGCAGTGTGCAGCTTGGCTCCCTCTCCGGATGACACCGGGTACAAGGCCTTGAAGGAGCAGGCAGCTGTCAGCTTCAAACAAAAAGAAAGACAAGAGCAGGCAGGGAGACAAGAAGCAAGGTGGCACGTGTGAACCTAAGTTGTGCCGACCTTTCATCGACGCAGGCGTATTCAGCGGGGACGGCGCCTTTCATAAGTGACACCTTGTGCTATCATAGCGGGGCTGTGGCACATTTGAACGTCTCTCATCTGAGGCAAAAGGGAAAGAGGAAGCTCTCGTCGGGCTGAAGTGACAGCCAGTGTGTGTGTGTGTGTGTGCGTGTGTGTGCGTTGGGGGAGGAGATGGAGAGCAGAGCTTTTCCCCCAGTGCAACAAAACTTCCTGCTTTAGTTTAGGGGAAGGTAATTGGAATGCTAAGCCTGCCAGGGCAGCCCCTCCAGCTACTCATTCTCTCTATTGTGAGCAACTGTAGCAGCTCTGTCACATCATGGCCGTCGCCGCTACCACCTCCCGCATCCACGGCTTCCTCTCTCTCTCTTCCTGTTTGCTGTACCTCACCCAGCCACCAGCACCCAGGCCTCGCAGACGCACGGCTTCCAACGGGAAGACGGGAAGGATGGCGGCTGCCCTCAGCCGCCTCCATCCGCTCTTCGTCGTTGTTGTTTGAGAAGGAACTGCACAAAGTAGGAAACTAACATTTTCACTTCGTTAAGGGCCGTGAAGGAGGCTACACGCTCGTATGTCTCTAACGACCAGAGTCTGTTGTATATATGTCACAGCCTGAGGAGGCTCATGGATTTGGGTTATGGAGATCAGACATCTATGCGAGCTGTCACTCTGTGTTCAGTTGCTTTAACGATATCACAGTCATCCTGTCTTTCTGTAAGTGTTGCTCAGCTGCCTACCGCCTGTGTAACATAGCTGGTATATTCTGGGAGCAGCAACACAGTGTAAACACTGAGAATCTCCACAGACAAATAGTAATTTCTATACAGGCTGGACACTAAATTGGTGTATGTTGGTTTTACCAGGACGACAAGAAGGATGCATGGATGTACAGACGCCTTACTGACATGCTTTAGCCTGAAAAAGCTGAACAAAGTCATCATTAATAAAGAGGTTGCACAAAAATACCTGTACATTAGCTGGTAATGGGCAGATAGTATGGATTAAATATCTGGAGCGTGTTCAGCGACTGTAAACACTGTCTCAGTGATGCACTTTGGCGACAGAGGCTGCTGGTTCGCCCAACATGTCAGCTGCTTCACACGCATGGATGCAGTCACCTCTGCAAAGTTCTCATGCTGCATCGAATGCTCCACGTGGCCACGAATTCAAACTGGTGCCGGTAAAGCGTTTTTATTCCCGTATTGATCACTAACTGAGTTCTGAAAGTTAAATAATGAAAAAAAGTCCCAGAACTTTGTGTTCATTAGGTGTAATTGCTCAAAATGATGTTTAGGGTAAGTATTGATTTTCATTAGTGTGAATTAATTATCCATTTAGAAATGCGCTCGGTCTGAATATAATCAAGTGTAGCAGATGTTGGATGTTTGGATGTACATTCATCACGCTACAGCTACCTGGAAGAATGCTTTTAATACGTCCTCAACTAACACCACCAATGTAGTTATCATCATATATCAGAGTCCCCAATTGATTAAAATCACCTAAAAAAACCAAAACTGACAACGACTGACTCCAGCTGTGCTTCTCAGTGCAGACAGTCATGAGCTAACGCCACAGACAGAAATGAATTCATTCTTTTGGAAGTGAACTGGTCCAGGTACAGAGCACGATCAATACGACCTTTATACACATGATTTCATAAATGAAAGCACTGCTGTAGGTACACACACATACACACACACGACATCTCTGCCTGCGCTCTGACCATCACAACTAAAGACACGTCGCTGTAGCACAAGCTTGTTACTAAGCCCAGCCCTAAGTCTGTTGTGAGGAACAGCCGAAATATCCTCACGTAACGAAAAGGTCCTCACTGCGGTAGGAAGATTTTATTATTGGTGTCACACACACACACACACACACACACACACCGTTTATGGCTGATCTTCAGTTATCTCTGCAGCTGATTGATTTAATTAGTTTAACGTACATGTGCATAATTAATGTTACATATTCACAGCTCTAAAAATATCCCAGCACATCTTAAGCACACAATTATTTTCCAAGTGGTGCAAAATAAATCTCACAATGCCAGCATGATTTTAAAGAAAGCACAATATTTCTTCATACACTCTAAGACACTCAGCAAAGTATTAACTGCCACCGATTTAAAATTAAATATTTACATTGATTTAATTGGGCTGATTGTTTTTTGTTTAAAAATTTGCATATTGTGAAGATAAAGGCTGATCAGAATAGGATTATAAGACTAAATGATGTATTTTAATTCAAGTTCATGTTTACAAGTGATTTATTAGACGCAGAGGTTCCGTTTGTCAGTGGGATCTTTATCAGTTATTATCCGTCTGACTTTGTGGAAAGTAAAAGCAGCTCGTTGCAGGTTGCTGCAGGGTCAGTGCCTCCTTTCTCTCTCTACAGAACATTGTCGTGGTTTAAATTATGAACAGCACCTCCAAAACTGTGAGTATGTTCCCAAATCACCAGGGTGCTATATGCACGCATACTTAATGGTTAATGCAAAATTTAAAAAAAAAGAAGCAGATTGTTGTGCGAGGACAAAAAAAAAAAAGAAATTCAGCTGTCAAGCAACGTTGTGTTTTTTTTATTTCATTTATTTATTATTTCAAAGTGAAACACAAACAAGAGAACACGCACTTAGAAACTTAACCTCCTTTTCCGACTCCCAGCCCCCCTCCTCATCCTCATCCTCACCCCCAAATCAGAGAGAATTCAGCCGAGCGCATTTTGCTGCGAGGATAAGCACCGTGGTTAAGGTTTTGCTGATTTTCATGTAATGACTGGCAGCCGTAACACCTGGCACTGTGAAATCTAGAAATTAGCACACTCCAGGGAAACAAATTGCTTTGTTGATGCAGACTGTTATAGTGGGGGAAAAACATCAGTTTGACATTGGCTCTGGATGCATTTGTATGCATGTTTAATTTTTTTTCATAACTTTAGAAGTTGACATCTTCTGTGTGCGTGGAACTTTTTCTTCCTTCCACCGTCGGGCTGCTGTTTTCTTCTTGTTCTAATAGTAAAAGTGTAGAGATGTTTTGCTGTTTATGTTAATGCTTCTAATTTTCATTCAGTGCTGTTACTCTGTAAAATATTTCACTGACAGGGACAGTAAATCAGTCATAACTGTTGACTTTTGGGAAAAGTTTTGTTTCCTGTTGATTAATTAAAATGTCCTTAAATCTGCATAACATAAACCTTCTATAAGGCATCAAGATAAGTTATTTAATACATGTTTAAATTCATTAATACATTTGATAGGATCACTTTCTCAAACCATGAGGATTAATCATGACATCTATGATATGACGCAATATTACAAATCACACAAAAAGAATAAACAGCATGAATAAGGAGAAATTCACAAATATTTACTATAATATTGGATTATTGTTCTAAGTTTTAGTTCTGTTAAATACATGTTTATAAAAGGCTGAAACATTTATTTATAGTGAAGCTTAATCGTTTTGCTACATGCGTTTAATCAGGTCAAAATCTGAATCACCTCATAATCAATATTTTAAAGTAAACTAATTTCAGTCAAACGCTTCAAATAATTTTTTGGGCCTTTGGCAAACTATGATATATTACTATATACTACAGCACAAAATAAAATACGTATATAAAACAAAATGAGCTTCATTAGCATAACGCTGCTTTAACATTAATACATTTGTAATGCATGGTTTAATATATAATAGCATAAAACTTGTATGGACCAGAGGACTTTAATTTCCAATAGTTTAATTAGATTTCTCTAATTATACACATCTAAATAATTCTTCCTCTGAATTTAAATATCCCACTGACATAGAGTCAAAGTGTTAAAAACATGCAAAACATCTGCTACTAACACACATGTAGTGGAGCAAAAGTTCCCAAATCTCTGCATTTGTTGACCCTTCTCTTAATGAGCTGCTCCCTGAAGTCCTCCAAGCTAAGCAGACATGCAGCCACACCACGTAGCAGTGGAGCTCCCTCCCTCTGGTGAGGCATCTTCTCATCCTGTCAATCAGCAGCCGCCTCCAAAGCGGCTCTGCGCGGGGCTGAACAGCTTGGCGGACTCGCAAAGTGATGATGGGAACTCGTCACAGCCAGAGTTTCCTACTCATCGGGCTCAGAACAAAGGGGGCGGGGTCCTGGCCTCACGTCGCTGCTTCTAGACGCAGAGGAGAAAATGTTGGTGGATCACAGAAGTGAAGACACAGATGTTAGACCTCAGCAATGACAGGAAGGAGTTTAGTCTTAGTTATCACACAGTGGGTGTTTTGAAACCTTTAGGAAAGCTGGACTTTGAATGATATGATATGAGTATGAAGGGCAGCAGGGGCCCAACTGGAGCTGGGGATAATAATGGCTACAGAGATAGCAGCATACGAGACCCAGAGCTTCCTCACACAGACACAACCTGTAAATATCAGAGCCCATAATATGCCAAATTGTAAATCCTGCTACATGGCTATGAGATGGCTGTAGACTCACACCAATTAAGACACATTTGCCACTTTTTGTAAGGTCTTAAGTTACATTCTGTCACATCATCGCCAGTATTATTATTTTAAATAAATGAATAAAGCGTAATAAACACTGAGAAATATTTTGCTGCTTTCTGCAAGTTTGTACATCCAAAGGCATCTCAGGTCTGGTTCAGACCCGAGGTTCTGGTTCGGGGTCACACACATGCGGTTGAGGCTACGCCTCTACTAACGACGATTCCACTGATGTGTTTATAGACCATTGAAAAACTGTCAGGAAATTTCCAAGAGCTACTGAAATACGCAGAACAATCAACTGCACAGACCAACAAATGAGGTTCAAAGGAATTCAACACAAACAAAGCTGTAAAATAAAACCAAAATGAAAATGATTGCACGGCTGGAGAATAAGCGCAAAATGTAAACGATGATCATGATTAGTCCAAACAGGAAATGATGCTGAAGGCGCCTCTGGAGGCCGGAGGGCAGAACTGTCACAGAACCTTTTCTACGAGCTGAGCAACACTTTGCTTCCCGTTCACTGTTGATACTCAGCAAACTGGTCGTTGCTGCATTAACGCTACCTTCTGGATCAGCGTGTTCTCTGCTTCTCTCTGCTTTGCTTTTACAAGTTTAGCTGCCACAAGCATCACTCCTCATAACATGTGACGCCAGCGTTTAAAAGGTTTTCCTTTCAGCGTCACGTCGTCTGAGAGCCAACAAAAGGAAAAAGCAACAACAACATGTTAAAGTCCATCATCTCACCCTCTGTGTTCCGCCACTAATAGGGAAGGGCATCACTAAATGGCCCAGGCCCAACCTCGGACATCGCATCTGTTTAACTGTCAAAAAGCATTCAGCGCAAATACAGAGCTCACAAACACCTCCCTCTCCTCTCCAGCAGTCTAATTACTGCCTCGCCGTGTTCAGGCCTGTCTCTTCTGCTCTGAGCTGGGGGGGGGTGGGGTTGAGGCCCGGGACAGACTTTTCTTCGTCCTCTCCTCCTCTCTCCCGAACTCCACGTTTCACTCCAGGGCAGCACGTCAGCTCTGTTTACATCTGTCTGATGAGGACTACGGAGACGACAGATCAAGTGTCGCTCTCTAAACGGACATCCATGCTAATCTAGACACAAACGCAAGTCTAAACACGGCCGCACGTCACATTGGCTGCGTTGATGGTCTTCATTACGGCCTGCTCGCCGCGGGGCTGTTTCCATATACATCACATTGATTTACATGAAATGCACATAAACGGGTCACTTTATGATGACACTTTCTCTGCTCTTAGTCCAGTACAACAAGGTTTCAGAGAATAATTAGATCACATCTGTACAATTACATCCAGTCAGCCAGTGCCACAAACACTTTGCACAGGATAGATTTGAGTAATCAGATTGGCACAAAGCTTGAAGGTTCGCGCTTCGCACAGCACACTTCAGTAAAGCCACTGGTTTAGTGGGTCAAAGCTTCCAGCACGAATCTACACAGGACCTTTCAGGTGGGATTTGTGTCCTCACTCCTGTCCAGACTCTGGACTCTGGTGGGTTCTTGCTTGTAAATCCTTTTATATAGATTGACATCATATTCATTCTATAGATGCAGATCCACGTGTCTCTAGAATGCTACGCCCCTTGTCCACGTATTTAAATGGTTCTGAAGGGCTCCTGTGCTCTTTCATGTTGCATAACAGTCAGATCCCAGTTGAGCCTGAACTGAATGAATCCATACCTTTCCGTCCTCTCAGTAGAAGCACACATGACGTATGTAAACCTGTCAGTGTATGGAAACTCACGCAGGAAGGCACAGAAACGCGTGGACGGCTGCTACTGCTGCTGCAGGACTGTGACAGCACTGGTACGAGCCAGAATCACACGTGGTCTGGAGAGGAGCCAATACATGGAACCAAAACCAACATCTCAGAGACTGACGGCCTCAAATATGAGGAAAAGTGATTAGAATTAACATGTTTCCACTTCTTGCCTCGTGCCTGTTAGTAAGGTCTGACTGCGTGCGTTGAGTAGTACACACAACAACGTAGCATTTTCTAGGCTGAACCTGCCACGTTGGGTTCCAGCATCCACCAAAGGCAGAACTGCTGTTGACACTGAAACGTTGTAGTGGCTGTTGCTTTGAGTCCAGAACAGGGAGGAGGTTGGACTGAACCCAACTGGCTTCGTTAGGACGTCATAAGCAGGGGTTTCTCCATTTCACCCATTTTCAGGCTGGTTTTCATTAAACTGAAAAATGGAACAAAGGGAATAAATGCAGGTCCATCTTACTTTGTGTGCGTCTACATGTAGACATGAAACAACATCCGAAAACCCAGAAGTCAAGTTTGCATAATGTGGGTTCTGGCTGTGTCGGCTGCTGAGAAATACCCCAATTGCATTAAATGTTAAGCATAACTTCAGCTCAGTGACCAGATTTGATTTTTTTGTGTCAAATTATCTTGACTCCCATATGTCATTTTGAAGTTGTACATGATTTCCATTTCACTGATATACATTATTCTGCAAAAAACCCTTCACCAATTTAGCAGAACAAATGTTATTCCTATATTCTGTGGGCTAATTAAATGTTGTTTCATTGGTTAACGCACCAGGTACAGCTTAGGCACAGATGGCAATTAAAATAGTTTGCTTAGCTCGTGAGGGCCTTGCAAACATCTCTTTTATCCCAAAGGAAGACACCCTCAGTTTAGCTTGTAAAGAATGTGTTACAAAAAAGCGGCTAAACAAATGCAACAGTGAAGTTAGCCAGTGAAATGAGTCTTATTTATATCTCTTTGTTGGAGGTGCTGGCAGATTGAAGAGTGTGGTGGGCGGCGAATGGCGTAGAAGACGAGCTCGGTGTCATCTGCACATACGCGCTGCGTTCTCTCCGTCCGTAACATGAAATGTTCGTGAGCTTCCAAAGTGCATCACAGAGCTCAAGAGGTGGCGACATAGCTGTTGATCCTGACTCTCAACAACCCTTCTAGGTTTCTGATAAAGGCCTGATCTTCATCTCCATCACCAGGCTCATAACGCACCATCATTCAAATGCTGCAAAAAAGGAAAAATCTGCAATATACTTTGAAATCAATTGATATGTTTGTGAAATAATTTCATATTCATATACATAATAGTGATGAATATCAATTCGAAAGCAGTTGTGCATATTTGCATATCACGAAGGTTCTCGTTCATTCCAGGTTTACCCTAAAGGTTCTGTTCGGTGGTGACTGGACTTCCTTTTATTCTCAGATCATTAGGCCCTTAACAGTGAAATTACTTCTAATGACTTAACGATCCACAGGTTATAGAAACTCGCAGCCAGTCAGTTAGATCTGAGGAAGAGAAGAAAGAGAAGCCAGTCCAGTCGCTCGTGACAGAACCTTGGGGACTAGCAACAATATCCTAAGTTACCAGAAAAGCGTAACCTGAAAGTGAACTACTGAGCCAAACACAATGTTCCTGAACGTTACGCTACGTTGTCTGTAGGTGGCTCATCTTACGCTTGTAGTAAATACACGGAGCTACGCATGCAGACTAAGAAGCAGAAGAACCCAGGACGTCCTGGATTTAGGACTTCATACAACCTGATCATTAGTATTTGTGGGTTTCGTGGAGGATTGACTACTTTTATTTACTTTATTAATGAACCAGATGTTTTACTGTTATCGCTGGACTCATGGTCTCTTCACAGTGGATGAAAACCAAATCTAAAAAGCGCTGAGAGCATCTTCCTGTTCAAGCTTTCATCTCACTGTCCTGTGCTGACACTGTTGTATGTTGTCTGTGTAATCTTCTGCCATGTGACAAACCTGTGAGTTGAGCCAGATTTCCACCGTCTAAATCACTTCCGTCCGTCCGTCCCTCCTCTGCCATCCTCCTTCCAGTTTGCAGCCTTCCCATCTCACTAAGAAACCCATTACTCTCTGCTCACTGTAATCCAGAGCACGAGATGTACAATTAAAACCTTATTTCTACTGAAGGAAATTCGATTTAATGAACAGCAAGCTGGGCAACAACAGATGGTTAGTCTTATTTGAGGCACAAAGATAGACTGGGTGTTTGAACGCCTTCAGATCAAATGCCAGTGGTTATCAATTAGGAGATGGAGGTGAGCTCCTGACAAGATGAAACAGAGCGGAGGCCTCGCTGCTGTGGTTCTCACCTTTGTTCGCACCGTCACCGTCCAAGAGATGGACCCTTTACCCATATGCTGTTGTCAGACGCACAACACAAGCCCAGATGTTGCATAATGTCAAACACGAAAATGTGGACTAATAACTAAAGATGGAGATTGTGATGGTCCCCGCATGCAGCCAGGTACGTCAGCAGAACAGAAGGCCTGGTCCTGCCCCTCCTTCTACAAAGTATCCTCAATGTATTCTTCATGATATTAAATTTAGGAAAATAAGAATGATTAAAATGCTACATTTTGAGTACTTTGGGGAGCAGCTACTTCCGTGCCATCATTCTGCTTCAAAGAAAAAAGATAAATGATTATGCCATTAAAAGTGAACTAATTAAGGAAGGCTTCTTTTAAGAACTCATTAACTCCAACCTCATTTACATAATGATGCATATTAATTAAGTTTTAATGAATCTGAATTTCCAGCAAGCCGCATTTCTTTGGCTGTGGAACAAATTGAACAAATTATTTAAAAGCGTTCTTAAATCTACTTTTCACACCAAAGGGGAGAGAGAATGCAATCATTTGTAGAAAATCATATTTTTCCCTATGCCCATCTGTTAATTATTTTTAAATGTAATCATTTTCCCAGCAGAGATTTTACTTACCTTCCAACGCAAATCAGGAGGGAAGGGACCTATATATTTTACACACTCTGCTAAATATTGCAGTGCGTGTAAGAGTTGAAATTATGAGACAAATGAACGAAAAGATTGTCTCTGCAGATCTAGCCTGCATTTGTTCTTAGCCTCTTCAAACTTTAGCAGACTGAGCGTCCTGCACTGCACCGTGGACGGTCTGCTGCTGTGCGTTTCAAGCCACCTGCATGCGTTTGTGTTGATGATGCAGCTTTAACAGAAATGTCAGAACCTGATGAGATAATGATGCATTGAGTCGATGCTGCAGGAGTAAACCTTACAGAACAACTGAGTTTTTGCTGTTCACATAATAAATACACAAGAGTTGTGATGTTGACTTGTTGTTGTGAAGTGCTTGTGGTCGTGCACTCATGCAGACAGGGTTTATTTAATGAACTCTTTCGACGTAGACAGCTTAGTAAAGGTTCTGGACTGAATTGTCTAATGAACTAATAGATTGTTCTGCAATGATGTGACATTCTTTACAAAACTTTAGAGATAATCTTTTGCAGAGACAGGAAATGAAGCGTTCGTGAAGAATGTCAACCGACATGCAAAGCTTTACGTTACCTGAGTTCACCTTTAGCTGCACTTAGCATTTTCATTTTTTTAATAACTTTAGCTGTGTTTTTGGTAAAACTGTTGTTGCCCTTGTTGTTTTTCCATCTTTGAATTTCCAGCTCAGCTTAAGCACTAAAACCATTAAA